>PVHT021183710.1:23285229-23350705 GCA_004024745.2 Catagonus wagneri | reverse complement strand
GGTCTCTATTCTGTTCCATTGGTCTGTATGTCTATTTTGGTACCAGTACCATGCTGTCTTGATTACTGTGGCCCTGTAATATTGCCTGAAGTCTGGGAGAGTTATGCCTCCTGCTTGGTTTTTGTTCCTCAGGATTGCTTTGGCAATTCTGGGTCTTTTGTAATTCCATATAAATTTTTGGATTGTTTGTTCCAGTTCTTATACACAGAGATTTTTATGAACAGAAACATAATGGTGGCATTGCTCAAATGCCTGAGAAAGTGAAAGAGTGATCTCTCTTCATCCAATAATGAAAGTTCACCATAGGTGAGGAAAGGAATTTTGATGCATTTTTGGACTTTGCATTTCCATGGAAACCGTCAGCACACTACCTATTGTCTGTAGAGAGATATTCAATTACAGATGTGTTTTATAGCACAGACAAATTAACTACCTCTAGTTAGTTAAGTTCTTTTAACTAAAAAAAAGATAGATTTACACAGTGATGGTGACTATTTGAAATTATGGCTCTCAAAAGGGTTTACTTTTTACAAAAAAAATGGTTGTTTTGACTGTGTGTGTGTGTGTGTGTGTGTGCATCCAGAAATGCTTCAAAAATACAGTCCACATAATTTTAACCTAAGCAGGTAGTTTAAGATTGAAATGCAAAGCACAATATTATGAAAGAAAATATATCATCGTCTTTGTTGAAGAGCATGAAAGAGGCTCTAACACAGTGTTCATCTGTCATTTACAAACATGAGGTTACTGTGTAAATCTAGAGAAGTGGTGAGACTGTTCTTGTGTTTCTGGGGGAAAGAATTGGTGAGCATTGGTGAAATTCCAAATAAAAACCCTACAGCAAGTAGAATTCAGTGATCTATATGTCTCTTCCCACACACTAGAAAGTCTTGAGACTTACCGATGGGAAACATCTAAAATTGCCTTGGGTGGTTGATTCTGAGAATCGGGCAAGCCTCCTACACTGCATAACCCTAACATGATGTCCCAGTGTTCGGTCTCCAAAGGGTCATCATCCAGTCTGGGACTGAGCCATGGCCTTGGCGTCTTTACACATGCATTTCATGACTCCGTTGTTCCTCTGCAGGAAGAGGACGGGGAGGAGGTGGAATCCTGCCTGCAGTGGAGGCCTTAGTTACAGCTATGCCTTGGTCACAGGAAGACAAAACTAAACTGCTGAAATAACGGCTTGGGTTTATCTGTGACTCTCAAGAGACTGTGATAGTCCTACCTGCATAGCATGGAACTCTAATGTGGCACAGCTCACCGAAACCGGCACATTTGTAAGGATTTCTTTTCCTTTCTTTTTACAGTTACACCTGCAGCATATAGAAATTCCCAGGCTAGGGGTCAAATCAGAGCTGCAGCTGCCAGCCTACACTACAGCCCCAGCAACACCGGATCCTCAACCCACTGAGCAAGGCCAGAGACTGAACCCGCATCCTCACAGACGCTATGTCGGCTTCTTAACCCGCTGAGCCACAACAGGAGGAACTCCCATCGTTTGTAAGGTTTTCTGAGCAATCAGATGCAGCTATGTGTTTCTCTCAATTTGATTAATGTTTGCTGTGGCTGGGAGGGGACTGGTGTGTGTGTGTGGCGGTTCTGCCTGTATCGCTTGGGCTCGTTGTTCTGTCCTCTCTGGAGCTGAAAATCCCACTCTTCAAACCTGCCCCTCAATTCCTGGTTGTTCATCTTTTTGGCAGCCTATGGATCCTATTGTCCTTCCGTGTGTGTCTTAATCATGCAACGCATGAAGGTTGTGAAATGGGATATCCACATTATATAATTTGCAATAATCAGCTCTTGACAGATTTCTGCAAAATGTATGTCGGTAACTTCCTTCAATGTCCTGATACATTTTACAAAGAGTCATTGTCAATGTTCCAGAAAAATGAGAAAGAAAAATGAGATAGTTATCTATACTATTTCTCCATTCTAGTATTTCATGTGCCTGGAAACCAACCAGATTTCCAACAGGGTTTAAACTGTCAGCCAGAATGTACTGAATATATAGTAGAGGCTAAAGTTAAATTTCCTTTGGTTTACCTAGTTAAGCTGGGCTTGGGGTGAGTTTAAGGGAAAGGAAGGGATCACTGGTCTAATAATATAATTCATTGTCCTTTCGTAAATCTTTTCTAACTTTCTCCTTCAATCTGTGCCCTTCTGTGCTTTTAATCATATTCAGAGAGTTGGGCAATATCGAAATCTACCTAGTGGCATCTTGTTTGAATATGTTGTAAAAAAAACATTACCATGAAAAAAAATTAGTCATCCAGTCACACACATTTCTCTATACCATGAAAAAATATAAATGAAGCAATTCAAACAATTTCTCTATATGCTCCCTAAATTGAACAAAGATGTGGAGTTCCCCAATGGGAATGAATTTGCTTATATCAGTCCCAGAGAGCATGACTTTGTTTGAAATTCAAATAGACAAGGATGTTTTCTGTTTGGTGAAAACCAATTTCCACTCTTAAGTTGCAAACAAAGCTGCTAGGTTCCCATGTCCTGGACCCATCTGAGTATTCCTGGAAACACCCCAGATTCAGCCCAGCATGGCAAGGAGCACGGGCTGCTGGGACATTTCTTGGGCCACATCTATGGCTGAAAGAGCTCTTCAGAGCTCTCTGCACCTGTCTCCCTGCTGATGCTGACACAGAAGCAGAGCCATTATTACTGAGGTACTAAACTAAAAAAAAAAAAAAAGGCTTTTGGCAATATCCAAGCTCTTTCCCTTCTGCCACGCTCCTTCTCTTTCCTTTTTCTTTTTTTCCCTTTTTTAAGGCCACACCAGAGACATATGAAAGTTCCTAGGGTAGGGGTCGAATTGGAGCTGCAGCTGCTGGCCTATGCTACAGCCACAGCAACTCTAGATCCAAGCTGCGTCTGCAGCCTACACCATAGCTCATGGCAACATCAGATTCTTAACTCACTGAGCAAGGCCAGGAATTGAACCTGCATCCTCATGGATGCTAGTCAGCTTCGTTTCTGCTGAGCCACAACAGGAACTCCCTCCTTCTTTTTCTTAATGTCCAGCAGCTGCTAGTGGTCCCTAGCTCAGCTCCCCTCCCTCTGCATAGTCTCCCCTACCATCGAGGAATTCAGCTTTCCTCGGTTCAGGGTAAAGAATCACCATAATTCTGTGCTTTTTACTTCTGAGGAATTTCAGCTACCTTCTTATATACATGGTTTAATTATAGGGGTGAATTTTATGTGATTGAGGTACCATGACTTCACCATCATACTTTAAACATAGACAATTAGCATTTATTGCTGATTCATGAGAGTAAAACTATGTAAGTTTCATGATTATAGACATGTGGACCTGGGTGGGGTACTCAGGTTAAGTCTTCTGCCTCAAACCAGAAATAGACCATCTTTCAAAAATGGTCCTCAAACCAGAAATGGACATTATCTTTCAAAAATGGTGTTTGTCTATCCCTATTGACCTCAGAAGAAATATAAACGAACAAAAAACCGGACACCTTTTTCTTTTTTTGTCTTTTTTAGGGCTGCACCCTCAACACACAGAAGGTCCCAGGCTAGTGGTCAAATGGGAGCTATAGCTGCAGGCGTACACCACAGCCACAGCAACGCAGGATCTGAGCCACATCTGTAGCCTACACCACAACTCATGGCAAATTAACCCACTGAGTGGGGCCAGGGATTGAGCCTGCATCCTCATGGATACTAGTCAGGTTCTTTACCAGTGAGCTACAATGGGAACTCCTGGACACATTTTTTTAAGAAGAGAGTCTGACTTCCTTATCCCAGTGCCTCTCTTTGGGAAAAAGAGGAGGCAGTGATTTAAATCTTATCAGCATTCCTTCTCTTGGTGGGAGACTTTCCTTAGAGATAATTTAGTCTGGGGAGTTCCCATGTGGTACAGTGGAAACAAATCTGACTAGTATCTGTGAGGATGTGGGTGTGATCCCTGGCCTCACTGAGTGATTTGGGGATCTGGCGTTGTCAGGAGCTGTGGTGTAGGTCTCAGATGTGGCTCGGATCCCATGTTGCTGTGGCTGTGGTATAGGCTGGCAACTGTACCTCCAATTCAACCCCTAGCCTGGGAACTTCCATATGCTGTGGGTGCGGCCCTAAATAGAAAAAAAAAAATAGTAGTTTAGTCCGATCCCTCTTTTCTAGAGATGAAGGAAGGGTAGCCCAGAAAGTCTTGAGGAATTATAGGTGTTTGATAGAGATCCAACACCAGAACTTCAGACTCCTTATGTCTCCCCCACTGCTCTCAGCATTGCATGCCATGCCATTAAAGCATCTTGGGCAAAATTTTACATGCAGTGTTTTCAGCCATTCCATACTGGCCTATGGAGTGTTGTCCTTGTGCTAAAAATCACATCTGTCTTTTCTACTGTTTGCACAAGGCCAGTACTCGTAGCCAGGCCATACTTCTGCAAAGACTGCAGAATACTTCTGCACTTTGAAGAAGACTGTGGCCAGAAGAGAACCGGGGTAGGGCAATGGTTTTCAAATGCCTTCACCAAGGTAAGAAATACCTTTATATTGTGACCCAAATTTCAAATAACATCGCTGTGAAGATGCAAGTATATGTATACAATGTAGCTAAAATAAGTTCCACAGAAAAACACTCATTCTTACTATTTCAATGAATTCTGCTCTATTATATGTATATACATATATATATAATAAAATATGTATATATATATAATTTGTGACCCATTGAATTGATTTTATGTCCCTTTGTGAATGAGACATGAGTCTGTGGCTCTACTCAGTGAGGATGAACCTGATTTTCCTCATCATGCTATTCCTGCCCAAATAAACCAAGCATCTTTATTTCTCATTGTGGATTCAGCCATACCCTATAAAACATTTCATTGGGAGCCATCTTGGTTGGTTCTCATCATGATCAAAGGACATTCCTACAGGCAGGTCCATGGGTGTGTCCTAGGAGAGCAGGTGCTCTTTGAGGATTGGGCTTGTGTCTCCTCTTTCAAGCTGCTGAATTGTCTTTTGGGTCCCCTCTCCATCTCCCTTCCCAAATAAGAGTGATCAATAAATGGTTTCAGACCAACCTGTTCTACTCTATGCTGTGACCTTGAGCAAGTCACTTAAACTCTTTGATCCTCAGTCCCCTGATCTATAAAACAAAAAAAAAACTAATTCTACCTCACAAGGCTATTGTGAAAGGCAAAAAATATATTAAATAAGAAACTGCCTTCTCATCTTTCAAGTGAATGTTAGGCATAATTATAATTTTACCTCTCAGATTATAGGTCATGACACAATAAAATGAAACGAACAATGACAAAGCTAACTGAAGCTCTGGTCCTCCTGGTTCTTCTTCCAACTCTCTGGTATTTAATAAACTAACAAACACATTAATACATTCTAAAAGCAGACTATTAAATATATCAATATCTATGCAAAGTTATATGTTGTTGCCATCAAACTGCCTTAAAACTTACTGGCTTAAATTCATAGAGAAAGAAAGTAGAACAGTAGTTACCAGGGGCTGGGAAGACGGAGGAATGGGGAGTTAATGTTTAATGGGGACAGAGTTTCAGTATGAGATGATAAAAACATTCTGGAGGTAGATGGTGGTGACCGTTGCACCACAATGTGAATGTACTTAAGGTCACAGAACTCTATCCTTAATGGTTAAAACAATCGTTTTATGTTGTGTATATTTCACAATAGAAAAGAAACAGTGACTTAAAACCACAGCCCTTTCAGAGTCAGGATTTGGGGCAGTGCTCAGCATGTTTGGCTCATCTTTCCCTTTGCGGTGTCTCGTGGGACTGTTCATGTGGCTTCAGTGACCACTGTGATGCTGGCTCTTAGCTGAGGTTATTCACGTGGCTTTCAACCTCTCAGTCTTCTCTCTACCTATGGCCTCTCTCTCTACGGCAGGACAGCTGCACTGCTCCTGGTCACGCAATACCGTGATGCCAGCACAGATTCAGTGAGAAAGGGGACTGCACCTGGTCATGAATTCAGGGAGGCACGGTTCACGTAGGGCTATTTTGGGACCATTTGCTATAGTCTCCATGCCGCTCTGGTCGCATCTCTCCTTGCTCTGCTTTTTTTTTTTTTTTTTTGTCCTTCTTAGGGCTGCACCCACGGCATATGTAAGTTCCCAGGCTAGGGGTCGAATTGGAGATGCAGCTGCCAGCCTACACCAAGTCAGAGCAATGCCAGATCCAAGCTGAGTCTGCGACCTACACTACAGCTCTGGGCAACACCGGATCCTTAACTCACTGAGTGAGGCCAGGGATCGAACCCTCATCCTCGTGGATCCTAATCATATTCGTTACCACTGAGCCAAACGGGAACTCCACTCTGCTTATCTTGAACTCTGTTCTAGTGCAATGTCTAGGGATTACAGTGTCAGGTAGTGGTCAAGAGTATGGACTTTTGCAGGAGGCTTCAAATGTTGGTTCTGCCATTTCTTGATGGTGTGGCAAGTTATTCATCATCTCCAAGTCTCAGTTTTATTATCTGTAAAATGGGAATGCAATAGTATTTATCTCGTTGTGCTGTTGCGAGTATTGAAAGAGTGAATCTGAGTAGAACACTTAATACCAGTGCTTGGCTCAAAATAAGAACTATATAAGCAATTGCAATTGTTGTTGTTTTATCTTCTTGGTTATAAAACAAATAAGGGTGATATGGTGGGAAACGGGATATTTAAGGCAGAAAGGCTGGAAACTTGCTTAGGTACACAGGCCCTCCCTGCCTCACAGAGTTCTCACTTACATCTAAATCCCTTGCTGACATTTAAGCCTCTTTCCTTTTGTTCTGTTCACAGGAGACATGAGAACAGCTGATCAACATCTCCTTGTAATAATCCCCTGAACACCTGAAGACAGATGTGAGCGCTAAAAGATTTGCTAATCTGAACACAGGTAATTGAGTTGATACGTTCAAATGCGCATAAACCTGTGCCTGGGCACAGTGGTGGCTGTTAATAGGTGCCGCACACTTCCCTTCACTCCCTTAGGAGCTGAGGAGGTGGGTCTCATCTCCCCTGAATGCAGGTAGAGAGTGAGCCTCTCCTTTCTGAGCAGAAACCCGGAGCAGATTCCAGAGGAGGCAGGCAGTGTAAGCAGAGGCCAAGAGGTGCCCTGTGTATAGCAGTCTGCTAGCTCAAAAGAAGAGCTAAACCCAGGAACTGATCATGTTGAGCGGTTAATTAGCACCTACTGTTTATTTCAGTGAGTTCTTGCTGAGCTCCGCAGTGGCCCTAGGGCCTAAACCAATAGGCACTTTTCAATCCTCAGCTTCCTGGACAGTCCTGTTGCATCTGTCACCCTCTTCTGTTCTGGAGTGAAGCAGGATACTGTAGGTTTTTTTCCCCAAAATATTGCATCCAGAATGCCTGGCTACTGGTCCTGGCTCTGCCACTTACCAGCTGCCTGATCTTGTGCAAGTTACTTGGCCTGTCAGATTCATCTTCATCCTCATCTTCTATGAAATCAGATTGAAATAGTTCTATATTATCGGGTTGCTTAAAATAGTTAAAAAAAAAAAAAAAGCCCTTAGCAGAGTGGGGAGAAACAGTAAGAATTCAAAAATTTAAAACAAAACTCTTCTCAGAGTTCCCGTTGTGGCTCCCCGGTTAACAAACCAGACTAGTATCCAAGAGGACATGGGTTCGATCCTTGCCATGAGCTGTGCTGTAGGCTGGCAGTTATAGCTCTGATTCGACCCCTAGCCTGTGAACTTCCATATGGCACAGGTGCGGCCCTAAAAAGACAAAATTAAAAAGACAATAAACAAAAACAAAAAAACTTCTCTGCTGACTTCTGGGACAGTGGCTCTCTTTCTGCCTGTTAGAACATTCCTATGCCACTTTTGTCAACCCTTTTCTTTCACTCATCTATGAAAAATTAGCAGTTCCCCCAAGGTCCTATCTTTGATCCTCTGCTCTTTCCATTTTGTATATGATTCATGCTCAGTTACTCTCTATACACTGATGGTTTGCAAACCTTTATCTCTGGGCCACCTTGTCATTGTCAAGCATCTCTATCTAGATAGTCCAAGGCTCCTTAAATTCCAAAGGTCTAAAACCAGGACATCCACCTCGGCTGTGATGGAGTAGAGGCTGGTACCCAACTAGCCATCCCACCACATTTTAAAAAATCACTCAACTGAGAAAAATATTTTTCAGGTAGCACAAGTCTGTGATTCCCCAAGAGAAATTCAAGAGGTGAGGCCCAGAATCACTCTGGCTCTTTATCAGGGGGCTGTTTCCAACCAAGAAGCAGTGATCTGGGGCACCAGTTGAGCTGAGCAGGCAGAGCTTGGAGTTTGGGGCAGCTGAGCAACTATCATCTACGAGATAGGGTGCTGAAAGGAGGGAGCTTTGTAAGGGGATGGCTCCAGAAATCCTCTGTGGATCACCTGTGGGTGCTTGGCTAAAAGCTGGTTTGCACATGTGTAAGGTGAGACTACCCAAGGATTACCAGATACCAGCTTCTGTGGGGTTGAAAGCCGAGGAGGGATATTAGAGTTCAGGCAGTGATGGGGATCATTGGAGTTTTGGCTCAGCCTGAGTGGAAAGCCACATTAGCACTAAGTTAATAATACCTCAGGTGTCCAGCTGGGACATGAGAAAGAACACATTTTGAAAGTAAGAACCATACTCTAAAGCAAGATTTCTCAGACAGTTGTCCCCAGACCAGTAGCATCACCTGGAAATTTGTTAGACATACAGTTGGAAATGCAAATTCTGGAGTCCCACCTCAAATCTACTCTATTAGAACCCAGAAATTTTTTAACAAACTCTTCAGATGTTCTAATACATGCTAAAGTTAGAGAACACTGCCCTAGAAAAGACTCACAGTAGATCTGCCCTAACAATACCTACCACCAAGCTTGACAACATCACAAGGGAGGAGTTCCCTGGTGGCTCAGTGGGTTAAGGATCTGGTGTTGTCACTGCTGTGGTATGGGTTTGATCCCTGGCCCCAGAAGCTCTACATGCTGCCAGAGCAGGAAAAAAAAAAAAATCAGAGGGGAAACGGTGTGAAAGTTGAACATACTAAGCCAGAAGGCTTGGGAAGATAGCTGGGACTCTCCAAAAATCTACCCTAAAAAAGTTGGAAAAAAAAAAAAAGCCTATACAAGTTCAAAGTGGCCAGATAATGATTAAATTGCCTACTAGAACAAAAATCAAAACTTTTCAGAGGAAAATAACAGACTACAGAATCCATAATTTCTACCATGCATCATCTGTAGCCTTCAGTATGACAATAAAAAATTATAAGACACACACCCACAGGAAAACTACAGTAGAAAATAGAAATTGACCCTAAGATTACTCAGATATTGGATTTGGTAGACAAAGGCATTAAGGCAGCTATTATAAACATATTTAAAGAGAGGCAAATATGCTCAAAATAAAATATGGTCTGAATGAGTAAGAAAATGATTAGGGAATCTCACAGAGTAATGGAAATGATAAAAAAAAGAAGCAATATAAATTCTAGAAATTTTCAAAGTAAAATAAAATAACAACTAGTGGCAGATGGAAGATAGTAGAAGTCAGTAAACCTCAAGATTAATCAGTAGAAATGATCTCATTTGAAAAACATTGAAAAAAATTAACAGATTCTCTGAGACCTACTGGGCAATATCAACATATGTATAAGTGGTGTCCTGAAAGGCGACAGTGAGAATGGGACAGTAATATAAGAGAATAACAAATTTTTTTTCACAAAGTTGATGAAACTGTCAACAAACCTCATAAGCTCAGTGAATCCCAGGCAATATAAGTGCAAACTCTACCTAGATATATCATTGTCAGTTTGCCAAAAAACACAAAAATAAAAGTAAAGAGAAAAATTTGCAAGCAGCCAGAAAAGAATAATGCAAACCATGTGGAGATGACCAATGTGTCAGAAACCAGAGCAAATACAGAGGATAGTGGAATGAGAACTTCAGAGTGCTGACAAGAGTCCATCACCACATTCATTGCCTTCCCACTCTCAACTTGCTCATCTTGCTCTCTAATCTCCACTTGAATTGCTGGTCACCATCCATTCGACTATCCAAGTCAGACTGGGAATCATTCTAGATACCCGTTTGTCCTCTATCCTTATGTAATCACCCAGCAGATCTTTCTGATTCTCCTTTAAAATGTCACTAAACCAGTCCCGCCTGTTCATCCCTGTTTCTGCTGCTTTAGGTCAGGCTTTTGCTAGCTAGAGTTTGAAGCTCAGCTCCAGGAGTCAGAGTGCCTGGGTTTGAATTTTGCCTCACTAAGTGTAACTTTGGGCAGGCACATTCTTTGATGATTCTGAGTCTCAGTTTCTTGATCTGTAAAATGGGAATTACATAACCATCATGATAAACTTATCTGCAGAGAGTTTTTAAATTGCAAGGAAATTTTGTGTCTCTTCTGTAACAGTCCTGGGTGGACAGGTTATGCTACAACTATCCTTCGAATTTCAGTGACCTACAGCTGTAGCTCACAGTGTAGGCCCACTTGAAGTCAACAGAGACTCTGCTACCTGTTGTTCTTGCTTGAGAACCCAAGGTAAAGGAGCAGTTTACTCCATGGAATGTTACCAGGTGTCAGGGTGGAGGGAAGGCACAAGCCTGAGAAATTTTGTTCCAGTTCTTAGTTCTCAAAGACACCTAGTACTCAAAGCTTCCTCCATTTCTTTGGCCGAATTGGGTCATACGGCCAGCCACATGCAACTTCAAAAGCAGGTCAGAAATGTGCCGTTTTAGCCTCTGCTCAGAGCAGGATGTGGTAGTAATTAGTGCTGGTGTCTAAAGAGTTCTGGTTCTCCTTTTGGGCTCCTGGTAAGACAGTATTTCCCTGCCCCCCTGGAGTTGGTTGTGGCCATGTGACACTTGGGGCAGAAGCTTTGAGAGCCTCTACATGATGAACACACTCCCTTCCCACTGTTGGGATGGTGATCCTCTCGCTGCTGTGAGGTGTATATTGAGATGAAGTCAACATCAGCCTGGGTTTCTGTGTGACTGAGAAGCGTTGCTCCCTGGCCAGCCTGCCAGGGACATGTGGTAGGAACAGAGCATGATTTTGGCTGTTTTATGCCACTGATATTTTGGGGTTGTTTCTTGTCACAGCATAACCTAACCTGTCCTGACTAATACACTACCTCACAGAATCCTTGTGAAGAGTAAATGAGATAACTATGTCCAAGGCTTAGCACAGTTAGCACTCAGTATATGTCAGGGGTTACCATTCCTACTCCAACTCTTGTACTAACCTCCTAACCACAGGCCAGTGACCCTGCCCCATGTACTCCCTCCACTCTTCTGCTATCAAGAGCTCTTCCTAAAATGCTAATCTGATCATCTACTTCCTTATTGGAACTCCTTCAGGCTTCTCCAGACTTTAATAAGGCCTAAATTCCCTAGCAGGGGTCAAAACCCTCCATGGCCTGGACCCTGCCTGCCTCTCCCACCTCATCTCCCACTAATCTCCCAAAGGTTCCCGGGGATCCAGGCACATCAGGCAACTGGTTCTTGTCATGCTCCTCTTACATTCATATCTTTGCAAATGCTGTTCCTTCTGCCTGGAACGCCCTTCCTTCCCTTGCCAATAGGGCAGACTGCTTCTCCTTCTTCAGGACAGCACGAAGATCACCTCCTCTCTGAACCTACTCCTATACACTCGGTAAGAATTAGCTACAGTCCTCTGTTACACACTAATTGTTTGCTTATCTATTTTTTATTATTTTTAAAAATAATAGATATTTATTGAGTACACAAGACACTATGCTAAAAATTTTGTTTCATTTCATTTTATTCCCTCAACAAACCTAAGAGATAAGTACATTTATACTACTTCCATCCTAATTTATAGATGAAGACACTGAATCATGGCTGGGATTCTTTAAACTCGGAGCAGTCTGTGCCCAAGTTCCATGCTCTTAGCCAGGATACATCTGAAAACGTTACATGAGCTAACTAAGGAATACTTTAATGAATGAAATTAAAATATACTTTAACAGTTTCAAAAGTGGTAGTGTATTATTGCATACAAAGATTTTAACCTACGACCAAAAAAAAAAAAACCTAAAACCAAAACAATTTAAGTGTCCAAGAGTAAGGACTTGGTTAATTGAACTATATCTGATGCACTCATTTAAGCTGATATGCAATAATTAAGTTGATGCTTATAAAACAAAATATAAAAAATTATTTCAAAAAAAGTGAAGCAAACTTATATATAAATAACATTTTAAAACCAAAATAGAATCATCAAAAATAAAAACAAAACAAAAATAGCCTACACAGAAAAGATGAAGGAGATACTAAAAAATTTAAGTTACTAGCTGAGTAGTGGGAATAGGTATTAACTTTTTTGCTTCTCCTTCTCTTCTTTCTCACAAATTTGCCCCAAGTGTACACTACTGCCCTTGTTAGAACAAATAATCAAACTTTCTTTTTTATTTTGCTTTTTAGGGTCACACATGCAGCATATGGAAGTTCCCGGGCTAGGGGTCGAATCGGAGCTACAGCCACCGGCCTACGCCACAGCCACAGCAACTTGGGATCCAAGCCACATCTGTAGCTAACGGCAACGCCAGATCCTTAACCCACCGAGGGAGGCCAGGGATTGAAGCCACATCCTCATGGATCCTACTCAGGTTTGTTAACCACTGAGACACAAAGGGAACTCCTAAAATGCTTATTTTTTTTGACATTTTGACTATGTGAGATACTTTACATGACAATATTTTTGATGTAATGAAAAAATGAACCATCAATAGATAAAATACTTCAGGAATATATGTTTAATTAGTATTCTGTGGGTGCACTTTCTTTTACAAATTGTGGTTTTAATAACCTTGAACATCTGCAGTTACTTTTCTGGTAGGATTACTGCCCTTTCTATGGCCGGTGTTCACTGTTCTTTTAACCTGCAGCTTCCTTGCGAACTCTTCATTGTCTAAGAATGGTAGCCTTTTTCTGTTGAGTTTTCAGAATCTTTTACCTCCTCCATAAAATTAATAACCGTTACAAAAAGGTTCTGCCTGAGATTTTTCCAACAAAACTTTCTCTTCATGAGCCAGTGACTTGATATCTATGGACCATAATAAATTCCAGAACCCTTGTATTACTTATTACTATCAAACTAACATAGTTTTGCAAGGCTGAGGTAATCCAAAAGCAAAATTTCTAAGTAGGAGAACTCTAAGAAATAGCTTTTCGAAGATTTATAAAGATCAGATGGAGCAGAGGTTGAGGTGAAGAAGGCATGCGCCCTAATTAGTAAGAAAAGGAACCTTGAGGGAGTTCCTTTTGTGGCTCAGCACTTAACAAACCCAGCTGGGATTCATGAGGATGCGGGTTTGATCCCTGGCCTCACTCAGTGAGTTAAGGATCTGGTGTTGCCGTGAGCTGTGGTGTAGTTTGCAGACACAGCTCGGATCTGGCGTTGCTGTGGTGTGATGTAGGCCGGCAGCTGTAGCTCTGATTCAACCCCTAGCCGGGAACTCCATATGCCACAAGTGCACAGCCCTGGAAAAGACAAAAAAAAAAAAAAAAAGAAGAGAAAGGGAACCTTGAAACCTGGGTATAAATTGTTCTCTCCCCATGTGTGGTGGAGAACAGGGACCCAGTGTGACTTGAAGAAGGTATTCACATAGGAAAGTGCCTCTGCATGTTAGGTCTTCAGAAAAAAAGGAAACACGGCTAACGAAAAGTGTAGCTCCCAGTTAAGGGAAGGCATGACTCAAAATCTTAACACAGAAAAAATTGTGGCACTGCCCATACGGGCAAGTCTTTAGACCTGGGAGCTGGGGTAACCACATCAGCAAAGAGGAGAAAAGAGAAGAGCGGAAACTCAGTTCTGAGGCATGAAAAGGACACCTCTAAAAATACATGTCTCTTCTCATACACCAAGGACAGAGGTGTTTTGACTCCCAGAGAGAGATGGCTTTAGCCATAGTGAGTGACTTCAAAATGGAAACGTAAATTCCACAAAAGAAAGAGTTGGAGTAAATAGCCCAACCATGTCAACACTGATGGAGAAGCATATTATGTCATATGGTCATTGTGCTGACATTTTAGGTTTAAATAGTCTGTTGAATTATCAAAGGGACCCATCTGGTGTTTAGAATATTGTAGCTATGAGAAAACATGCTCTTAGCTGAAAATGAGGCTGGAATACAGGCTGTTTTTCATTTGTGGCAGCTTGTGTCCAAGTAGCCACCTATGTCAAGTTCATAAAATCTTTAGCAAAATCTGACTAGTCACGTAGTTCAGAGGGATTGGCAAATTAAACATTTAATGGTCACTGAACAGAAATGTCCATTTTTAAATTTTTTTTCTTTGTCTTTTTTTCCTTTTGTTTTTATGGCCTCACTGTAGTTTCAGGCTAGGGGTCGAACTGGAGTTGCAGCTGCTGGCCTACACCACAGCAACACCAGATCCAAACCACATCTGTGACCTCTCTCAGTGGGTTAAGGATCCAGCGTTGCTGTGAGCTGTGGTGCAGGTTGCAGACGCAGCTCGGATCCCACGTTGCTGTGGCTGTGGTGTGGGCCGGCAGCTACAGTTCCTGTTAGACCCCTAGCCTGGGAACTTCCACATGCCGCCCTACGTGTGGCCCTAAAAATGACAAAAAAAGCCAAAAAAAAGACATACATTTCCCCAAGTGTCTTTGCATTTTCATGTTAAAATCTAAATAACTTTTTCCAATTTTAGACAGAGATGAAAGGCCATCTTCATCCATTTTTTCCAAATGGCAAAGAATCCCCCAGTTGTTTCAAAGACTGTCTGATGGGAGTTCCCACTGTGGCTCAGTGGTTAGCGAATCCGACTAGGAACCATGAAGTTGTGGGTTCCAGCCCTGGCCTTGCTCAGTGGGTTAAGGATCCGGCGTTGCCGTGAGCTGTGGTGTAGGTCGCAGATGTGGCTCGGATCCCGCATTGCTGTGGCTGTGGTGTAGGCTGGCGGCTACAGCTCCTGTTAGACCCCTAGCCTGGGAACCTCCATATGCTGCCCCAAGTACGGCCCTAGAAAAGGCAAAAAGACAAAAACAAAAACAAAGACTGTCTGATGCACCAATAGGTGGAACCACTGGATTAGTTTGGGATTCTGGAGTCTGCGTGACAGAGATCGAGGCCAAGTTGAAACTTTTTTGCAAGGAAGCCCAGAGATTAAGGAAGTCCATCTTCAAAATATACTTGAAAAGCCTTAAGAACATGCCAGTGTAAGAAGTCATCGAATTGGTGAGACTGAGGATTATATAGGATGGTTGGTTAGTAATGCTTCTGAACTCAGAGAGTATTTGTTTCTCTGACTCATGTGGGTCAGTCAGAGGACAGCGTATAGGTAAGGGGGGTGATTTGTAGCTATAAACATCATATTCCAAAATTATGGCTGGTTTTATATGCTTTTATGATAATGCATCATTTATCTTAAAATTTCAAATAATCTTAAAGCAGGAGAGGAGGTTTTTATATTGATTAAATAGATGCACTGGTTAAAATGGACCATATGTTGCATGAGGACCACTGAAGTCTCTTTCATTTAGATTCCATTTTGCAAAGAGTTCAGGGTAGGTCTTTCAAATAGATTGGCCATGATTCACAATACTTAAAATCATTGAAACTACAATCTCAAGAGAAATGATAAAATCAAAATCTTCCTATCTAACCTCTAGTGACTCTCGTTTTTTTTTTGTTTTTGCTTTTTAGGGCCACACTCATGGCATATGGAGGTTCCCAGGCTAGGGGTCCAATCAGAGCTACAGCTGCCGGCCTACACCTCAGCTACAGAAATGCTGGATCCCAGCCAAGTCTGCAAACTACACCACAGCTTATGGCAACAATAGATCCTTAACCTACTGAGTGAGGCCAGGGATTGAACCCGCAATCTCATGGTCCCTAGTCGGATTCGTTTCCGCTGCACCATGACGGGAACTCCTGCCCTTTCCTTTTGAAGAGAGAAAGGGACACAGCTAACATCACAGTGGTCCTTTTCCACAGGAAGGTGAAGTCTGTCTGCTGTCAAAGTACTAGCTACTTCTACCGCCACACACTGTAACTATGTTCAAAAGGAGGAGTGTGGGCAAAACAAACTTCCAGAATACCTAGTCCTAGGAGTTTGCTGGTGACTTACTGGGTTAATGATCTGGCATTGTCACCTCTGTGGCACAGATTTGATCCTTGGCCCAGAAACTGCATGCTGCAGGCATTGCAAAAAAAAATGTATATAGTCTATATATATATATAGACTATATATATATATAGTCCCTCATAAAACATGTTCAGCTGGAGCACAGATCCTTCTAAGTACATTGTATAGCCCCACAGCGACTTATCTGAATGCTCCACTCAAAGCACTCAAAGCTTACTGTGGATGGCAGAGTCAGATTGAGACTGTAAAATTGTGCAAGTGTGCCTCTAGAATCTCCACCCTAAACCTCCACTGAGTCATGCAGCTGGTCTGGTTGCATCACCAGGCTTTGGACGGTTTTCATGACTTCCTGCCTTAAATGCATGTCCATCAACCTTTTAGGGTTCATGGCCATTACCTCACAAAGATGCCCTTACCCTATCAGAAAGTTCCAGATCAGTGGTTCCCAACTTTTTTTTTCTTTCCTTCCTCTTTCTTCCTTTTTCTTTCTTTCTTTCTCTTCCCCCCCCCTCTTTCTTTCTTTCTTTTTTCCACTTTTTAGTGCCACACATATGGCATATGGAATTTCCCAGGCTAGGGGTCAAATCAGAGCTGCAGCTGCCAGCCTATGCAACAGCCACAGCAACTGGAGATCCGAGCCTCATCCATGACCTACACCACAGCTCATGGCAATGCCAGATCCCCAGCACACTGAGCGAGGCCAGGGATCAAACCCATTTCCTCATGGATACTAGTCAGATTCGTTTTCCAATGGGAACTCCTCCAACTTTTTTCTTTATTAAAATCTCCTGATTAGCATCATAACATTGTTGCTCTATTTGGACTTTATTGAGAAAACTATATAACTGAAAAAGAGTTAATATCATCCTAAATTTGAGAATTAACTTGTTAATCAACATTATAGTTTTTTTTTTTTTTGGGTGGGGGGGTTGGTAGGTACCTGCAGTTTGTGGAAGTTCCTGGATCAGGGAGCCAACCTGCACCACAGCAGTGATCCAAGCTGCTACAGTGGTAATACCAGACTTTAACCCGCTGCACGCAGGAGAACGCCAATATATAGGTATTTTTAAAAATAAGAGTTACTTATGAAACATAGTCAATCTCAAGCAAGACTTAAAAGACCTGTTTGATTTAAGACTCTTTTGGTTGCAAATAACAGAAACAAAATCTGGCTAGAATAGATTAAAAGTCCCCAGGGACGCAATGAACACCAAGCCTTGAGAAAGGCATGGTCAGTGGCAGTTCATGGCTTCATTCTGTTTGTCTAGTTGACAGCAGGAGTCAACTCATCCCAAAGAGTTACATCCTTGCACCAGGGAGAGATGTTCAAAAACTCACTCATATTCTATAGTTTTTTCCCGAAGATCACACAGCATTAGTTGGTGAGGGGGCTGCCATAACAGAGTTCCATAGTCTAGGTTGCTTAAACCACAGAATTTTTTTTCCTCACAGTTCTGGAGGGTGGAAGTTCAAGATCAAGGTGCCAGCAGAATTGGTCTCTCCTGAGGCCTCTCTCCATGGCTTGCAGATTTTCACCATCTCAGTGTGTCCTCATATGGTGTTTCCTTCCCCTTTTCATAAGAACACTAGTTGTACTGGATTACGGTCACCATTATCATCTCATTTAACCTTAATTACTTCTTTAAAGGTCCGGTCTCTAAACATAGTCATGTTGAGGGGGAGTGGGAAGGCTCTGACACATGAATTTTGAAGGGACGCAGTTTAGTCTATAACAGACACTATTTTTTTTTTTTCTCTGTAGAACTTCACAAACTGTCATTGGCAAAAATACAGAGCTGGGCACCTTCTAAAATGGGTAGGCTGGAGTTCCCATTGTGGCTCAGCAGGTTAAGAACCCGACTAGTATCCATGAGGATGCAGATTCGATCCCTGGCCTCACTCAGTGGGCTAAGGATCCAGTGTTATCACAATCTGCAGCATAGGTTGCTGGTGTGGCCCAGATCCTGTGTTGCTGCCTCTGTGGTATAGACCCGCCCAGAGGATGCAGCTCCAATTTGACCCCTAGCCTGGGAAATTCCATATGCTGCAGGTGTGGCCCTAAAAAATAAAAATAAAAAATAAAGTAGGTAGGCTTATACAATTTTGATAACTCAGAGTTGAACCCCAAGTAAGCACCAAACTTCACACATTACAGGAATCCCCTCCTGGCAGATTTCAGTATCACTACTTCACTAGCTGCTCATTTTGAACTCCAGTCAGCAGGGAGTTCCATGATTAGCATATTAAGGCTGCTATATAGAATTTTTAAAATACCTATGAATCTTCTTTATAGGATATATTCAGACCAAATGGAGAAAGTTCATTCACCTGTTTTTTTGGCATCCAAATTAGGGAAAAGCAAGGAAACACTGCATGCATGACTGATTTCAATCAAATTTTTTCTTTAAATGACATGATATCTGTCCTCATAGCTTGGATGCCCTTGTCATTGAAAAAAGTGAGAGTGGTAGGGGGAGAGTTACATATTATTTAGTGAAAATTGGAATTTGAACAAAATCTTATCTGGAAAATAAAGAAAAAAGCATTGAGACTTAAAGTTTTATCAAACTTCTAACCAACCTGGACTAAGATTCAAAACAAATACCATTGACAAGTGAATAATTCAAGGATTAGGGGTGCCAAACTTCCATGCAGGCAAAAATCTGTGTGTAATTTATTTTTAATTTTCATTTTATTTTATCTTTTTAATTAGAGTATAGTTGATGTACAATGTTTTGTCAATTTCTGCTATACAGCATAGCGACCCAGTCATACATATATATATATATATATATATATATATATACATTATTTTTCTCATACTATCTTCCATCATGTTCTAGCCCAATATATTGAATATAATTTCTTGTGCTGTACAATAGGACCTCATTGCTTATCTATTCTAAATGTAATAGTTTGCATCTACCAACCCCAAACAAACCCCTTGCCCATCCCATTCCCCCCCCCACTGTCCCTGGCTACCACAAGTCTGCTCTCCCTGTCTGTGATCCGTTTCTGTTTTGTAGATAGGATCATTTGTGCCATATTTTAGATTTCACATATAAGTGATATCATATGGTACTTACCTTTCTTTCCTTTTTTTTTTTTGTCTTTTTAGGGCCACACCCGTAGCATATGGAGGTTCCCAGGCTAGGGGTCCAATCGGAGCTGTAGCCGCCAGCCTACGCCAGAGCCACAGCAACACTGGATCCAAGCTGTGTCTGCAACCTACACCACAGCTCATGGCAAAGCCAGATCCTTAACCCACTGAGTGAGGCCAGGGATTGAATCCACAACCTCATGGTTCCTAGTCGGATTTGTTTCTGCTGTGCCACAATGGGAACTCCTGCTTTTTTTTTTTTTTTTTCAGGGCTGTACCTGTGGCATATGGAAGTTCCCAGGCTAGGGATTGAATCAGAGCTGCAGCTGCTGGCCTATGCCACAGCCACAGAAACACAAGATCTGAGACGTGTCTGTGACCTACATTACAGCTCATGGCAGCCCCGGATCCTTAATCCACTGAGCAAGTCAGGGATTGAACCCACATCCTCATGGATACTAGTCGGATTCATTTCCACTGAGCCACAATTGGAACCCTCTGTCTTTCTCTTTTTGACTTACTGCACTTGGTATGAGACTCTCTAGTTGCATCCATATTGCTGCAAATGGTATTATTTTGTTCTTTTTTATGGCCGAGTAGTATTCCATTGTGTATATGTACCACATCTTCTTAATCTATTCATCTGTCGATGGGCATTTATTTTTTTTCCATATCTTGGTTATTGTGAATGGTGCTGCAGTGAACACAGAGGTACATATATCTTTTTGAATTATAGTTTTGTCTGAATATATGTCCAGGAGTGGGATTGCTGGATCATATGGTAGTTCTAGATTTAGTTTTCTAAGGAACCTCCATGCTGTTTTCCATAGTGGTTGTACCAGTTTACATTCCCACCAACAGTGAGGGAGGATTCCCTTTTCTCCACTCTCTCCAGCATTTATTTGTTAACTTGTTAATGAGGGCCATTCTGACTGAGGCGGCGCCTCATTGTAGTTTTGATTTGCAATTCTCTAATGATTGGTGATGTTGAGCATTTTTTCATATGCCATAATTTACAGTGGGCCCTCTAGATCCCCAGTCCTGGTTCCTCCCTTTGCATGTACTTCCACATCTGTGATCTGGCATCCACAGATTCAACCAACCTTAGTTAGTGTAGTACTATAGTATTTACCGTTGAAAAAAAATTACTCAAAGTGGACCATGCAGTTCACACCTGTGTTGTTCAAGGGTCAACTGCCTATGAACTCTCAGATCAAAGACAAACTTTCCAAAACCCGAAAAGCCCTTACTAAACAAGGCTAAGATGCAAAAAGACCTAAACCACAGTTATATCCAGTTCCAGTATGTAATATGTACAAAACTTCTTACTTTAAAAAAGTGTGGGTTTTCATCTGGGCTTACAGCTTATTTTCTTTCTCTCTCTCTCTCTCTCTCTCTCTCTTTTTTTTTTTTTTTTTGTCTTTTGAGGGCTGCACCTGAGGCATATGGAGGTTCCCAGGCCAGGGGTCTAATCAGAGCTGCAGCCGGTGGCCTATGTCAGAGCCAAAGCAATGTGGGATCCAAACCACGTCTGTGACCTACACCACTGCTCACAGCAAACACCAGATCCTTAACGCACTGAGTGAAGCCAGGAATCGAACCTGCATCCTCATGGATACTAGTCAGATTCGTTTCTGCTGAGCCACGGCGGGGAACTCCTGGGCTTACAATTTCTCTCCCTTCTAATTAGGTGCCAAAATAAAAAGATTGTTCATATTTTGGTACATAAAATCACTTTTATAGTATTGCTTGCTGTTAATTATCACAAGAATAATATCATAAAGTATAAATTACCATGAGTAAGTAGTTTTAAGTACTAGTCCAAGGAAGAGAAACTCTTTCACTTGCTAAATGCACTGGTAAGCACTGGCCTCTCCCACTATGGACACTGCTGCTTCTCAGCAGAAACAGTCAGTCCCAGAGGTACCATATTGTCAAATGCAGATAGAGAATCACTGACTCCAGCATTTTCCTGGTTGACTCTGCACACTGTTGATTGGCGTGCTCAGGCAATTTGATGTTTTTACTGCACTGGTTTCTGAACACAAATAGCTCTGTTGTACCTGTTGAGAGCCATCTTCAGAAAAAAGAGCCCAAAGTCCATGTTCAAAAATAGCAAGTGCTGGGCCACTCATTTCATCAGGCCATGTGAACCTTAGAGCTCTACATCAAGCAGACAAAGCAGAAAGTATCTTGTTTGTATATAAAATATCCTTTTGGTTTTAGCTAAACCTCTGTCCTCATCAGGTCTTTGTAGTCTTTATTTTTTTAATTTAATTTTTTTAAAATTGTAGTATACTTGACTTTCAATGTTGTGTTAATTTCAGGTGTGCAGCAAAGTAACTGTTTTATATATATATATACATATGTATGATATTTTTCAGATTCTTTTCCATTTAGGTTATTATAAGATGTTGAATAGTCTTCCTTGCGCTATATAGAGGGTCCTTGTTGTTTATCTATATGTCTTTGCAGTCTTGCACTGACAGCTGTCCCACAGAGAATTAGATAGAAGCCAGATTCAGTTGGCCTTTGCCTTAAATGATATGAATTTCCAGTGGTCCATTTGTCTGCACAATCATGAGTATGAATAAGAACATTCCTATTTATTTCTACTGCTACTCTTGCTAGTAAATATGAATGACCATATTGACACCAAAGGGTCTATGTCAGGCTTAACGTCTATGACAAAGTTAAAAACTTTGAGAAACTTTGGTGAACGGCTGGGAAAAAGACACTCATATATGTTAGAGGGAGTATAAATTGATAAAACCTCCATGGAAGACATCTTAATAATAGGTGTCAACAGTGCATATACTTTTTGTTTAGTGATTACCCATCTAGAAATTTATCCTGCAGACATATTTACAGATGTGCAAAACTATATGTGTTCAAAGGTAATTACAGTATTGATTATAATAGAAAAGCTTGAAAATTAAGTATCTATCAATAGGGAACTGGTTAAATAAAGATGGTACACTCATCCAGTGGAATACTCTATAGTCATCGAAATGAATGAAGCAGCTCTCTTGGTACTACTGAGGTGAGAGGATCTCCAAGAGTCATTGTTCATTGAAGAACAACAAGGTGCAGAACAGAATGCCTTGTCTTCTACTGTGTTAAAACATATCTGGAATATGTAGCTGTAGCTCTGATTTGACCCCTAGCCTGGGAACTTCCATATACCATGGGTGTGGCCCTAAAAAGAAGAAAAAGTATCTGTGAAAGTGGTCTATATGATATGGTATCATATAAATATTCATGTTAGGAGTTCCCATCGTGGCTCAGCGCTAACGAATCCAACTAGTATCCATGAGGATGTGGGTTCGATCCCTGGCCTCACTCACTGGATTAAGGATCTGGTGTTGCCATGAGCTGTGGTGTAGGTAGCAGACACAGCTCGGATCTGGCATTGCTGTGGCTGTGGCATATGCTGGTAGTTGTAGCTCCGATTCGACCCCTAACCTGGGAACTTGCATATGCCGTGGGTGTAGCCCTAATAAATAAATAAATATTCATGTTATAGTCTGTGTATAGGCTATGTTGGGAAGATGTGTAAGCAACTGGTTTCAGTGCTTTTGGGAGCCCAGTATCTGGATGCCTTGGGTTGTTGCAAAGCTTACTTTTTATTGTTTATCTTTTTGTACCCTTTTATATTTTTCAGGATGTGTAAGTTTTGCTAATTCGTAAAGAAGTAAGTTTAAAAAACATAATTTGAAAAATCCATGCCACAGTCTGATAAGAGAATAGATTAGGCTGGAGAAAAAAAAGCCTTAAGTGACTTACTTTTGCTACTTCTCAGCAGCTCTAATGAAAGCTGATGAGGGAAATTTGTTTAACAAACACTTTAGTACTTCTCAATGCCAGGCCTTGTTGTGAGGATTTTATAAATATTTAATTCAGTCCTGACAATATCCATATGAAGCCAATGCTCTATGAATGAGAAAATTAGGCACAGAGAAAATAAATAACTTTGCCCAAAGCCACATTGAAAGAACATGACAGACACAGAATTTGAACACTAGCAGCGTGTCTCTGGTTTATGCTCTTTTGGAGCTATGTCACGACATGACGTGAAAACTATGACCTTGATCATCTTTAACACAGTCAACTCCAATAGTCATATCCTGAAATTAAATCAGAACCCACTCCCCTTTGTTTTTTCTGGGTCTTCAATAATGTGCAGAGGTTATTCCTTCATATATGTATGTGTATGTGTGTGTGTGTGTGTGTGTGTATGTTTTTTTTTTTTTTTTTTTTTTTTTTTTTTTTTTTTTTTTTTTTTTTTTTTTTGCTTTTTGGGACAGAACCTGGGGCACATGCAAGTTCCTAGGCTGGGTGTCGAATTGGAGCTACAGACGTTCGCCTACACCACAGCCACAGCAACGCCAGATCTAAGCCTTGTCTGTGACTTACACCACAGCTCATGGCAACACCAGATCCTTAACCCACTGATTGAGGCCAGGGATCGAACCTGCATCCTCATGGATCCTAATCAGGTTTGTTTCCGCTGAGCCATGACAGAAACTCCCGTCCTTCCCCATTTTAAGGTGGCAGAAATTAATTCCCAGAATTCAGTTGGTAATCTGTTTTATAAAAATCTGTGCTCAAAGTCCTATGTTGCTGAACTCCACAAAGCATGTGGAAGGAAAAGGAAGAGGCAACTTGGCCAAAATTATTTGATAAGGGGGAGAAAAGTAATATACTCAGAAGAAAAAGGAGAAATATGATCTTGGTCATGTTAAATTTGATCAAATAGGAGTTGTGGCTCAGCAGTAAGGCACCAGACTAGTATCCATGAGGATGTGAGTTTGATCCCTGGCCTCGCAGGATCTGGTGTTGCCAGGAGCTATGGTGTAGGTCACAGACGTGGCTCAGATCCTGCGTTGCTGTGGCTCCAATTCTACCCTTAGCCTGGGAACTTCCATAGGCCACACCTGCAACCCTAAAAAGAAAAAAGGGGGCTGGGATTATCTGGGTGGTCTTGATCTAAGTACGTGAGCCCTGAAATGCAGTGAGTCCTTAAATGGCTGAGAACAGAGGCCAGAGACAGTCCCAGAACAAGAAGCACTTGCTGTGGAGGTCCTGGTGTGAAAGAGGATCCTGAGCACTAGGTGAGGACCCCACTGATGGACCCCTTGACTAGAGCCCTGTGAGACGGAGAAGAGAACCCAGGTGTGCCCCCTGGGACCTCTGCCCTCAGAGCCGTGAACGTGCCAGTCCTCTAGATGTGTGCACACGTGTTACACAGCAGAAGAAAACTAGTACACGTTAATATTCATGGAAGAGGACACTGACGCCCAAAAAAGTGAAGTAAACTGGTTAAAACAAGCTCATGAATGCGGGGAGGGCAGGATTTGACAGAGGCCTGACTTCCCAGCCAGGTCACCTTTCTCCTTCACTGCCACACCACCCACCAGCAGCCAGACCTGTCTGCCCGCTGCTAAGTCATGTGTTAACCAACCAGGAGCCCCAGCGGTAAAAGAAATAAAGTTCTCTCTGAGGGAGGAAAAGATGATTCAGATTCTTATTTTTAGAAACCGACATGAAACTCTTGGCTGAACAATAGCTAGGATTCCTGCAGCCATCTCCGTCTGTGGGCGTCCCCCCACCCACTCTCTGCTCTGTTGAGATGCTTTAGTTGGTCTCTGTTTTTAGCCACAAGCACTAGGTGACCAATTTCCAAATAAGTGGAGCTAAATGGATTTAGACAGATTAACATTCTAAGGACAAGAAAACTGGAAGAAAAGCAAATCCTGTGGTATTTGTTAACAAACTCAAACACATTCAACAACCCCCCTCTCCAAGGGCTAGCTTTGTAAACATTCGCTTTATAAAGACGTGTCAGTTTAAAAGGGAGTAGTTTTGAAGAGCAGTTCCCCCAGGGTCCTCCCCGGCTCCCTATGTGACCTTTCTTCCTCCTTCGGCGGCTCACTCCGCTCACTCCGCTCACCCCGCTCACCCCGCTCACCCCGCTCACCCCGCTCACTCCGCTGCAACCACAGGGCCCCTGGGCCCTCCCTGGGATGAGCCCTGTGCGGGCCATTGCACTTCTGTTCTCCCTGGCCTGGAACATTCTCCCTCTAGTTCCTGCTCTGAATTCACTCAGATCACCACTCAAGTGGCATCTTACTGGAGTGTCTTTCCCTGACCCTCTTATTTAAAGCAGCTGTGCTCACTGCCTGTCCCCGTCCTTACCCTGCTTTACTTTCTTCGTAGCATTTCGACCTCCTGGTACGCCTTACACATAAAAATATATTTATTTGTTTGTTATCATATATCTCCCACGGGAGAATGTAAGCTCTAGCAGGGAGAGAGGACTTCTTTGTTTTTTGTTTTTTTTTTTTTAGATTAAAGGTTTTTTTTTGTCTTTTTGCCTTATCTAGGGCCGTACCCGCGGCATATGGAGGTTCCCAGGCTAGGGGTCTAACAGGAGCTGTAGCCGCCGGCCTACGCCACAGCCACAGCAACGCGGGATCCGAGCCGTGTCTGCAAACTAGACCGCAGCTCACGGCAACACCGGATCCTTAACCCACTGAGCAAGACCAGGGATCGAACCCGCAACCTCATGGTTCCTAGTCGGATTCGTTAACCACTGAGCCACAACGGGAACTCCAAGGACTTCTTTGTTTTATTCTTTGCTATATCCCCAGTGTCCAGAACAATCTATGGCATATATCAGAGACGCAGATTTTTTTTGCCTTTTTTTGTCATTTTAGGGCTGCACTTGTGGCATGTGGAGGTTCCCAGGCTAGGGGTCTAATTGGAGCTGTAGCCGCTGCAGCAATGGGGGATCTGAGCCGCGTCTGCGACCTACACCACAGCTCACAGCAACGCCGGATCCTTAACCCACTGAGCAAGGCCAGGGATTGAACCCGCATCCTCATGGTTCCTAGTTGGATTCATTAACCACTGTGCCACGACGGGAACTCCATATATTTGTTGAATGAATTAATGAATCAGGAGCAAAAGCACTGCATTTGTTTAATTTGTCACTCCTGAGGTATCTCTGCATCCACTTTGTTCTCTCTCTTTCTTTTTGTAGCATTTGCTTGTCTGTTTAGTATGGAAAAGTTACATAATTGGGAGTTCCCATCATGGCTCAGTGGAAATGAATCTGACTAGCAACCATGAGGGCTCGGGTTGGATCCCTGGCCTAGCTCAGTGGGTTAAGGATCCGGCATTGCCATGAGCTGTGGTGTAGGTCGCAGACACGGCTCGGATCCTGCATTGCTGTGGCTGTGGCGTAGGCCGGCAGCTACAGCTCCTGTTAGACCCCTAGCCTGGGAACCTCCATATGCTGTGGGCACAGCCCTAAAAAGGAAAAAGAAAAGAAGATAAGAAAAGTTACATAATTGCATGCATGGTTATACCAAGTCCAGAATTAAAAAAAAAAGATTGAAGTGTACAATATAGTGATTCACAATTTTTAGAGGTCATAGTCCATTTATAGTTACTACAGAATACTAGCTATATGCCCTGTGTTTTAACTTGCAAATAATAAAGAGTTTTATTTGAGGGTCCAAAGCAAATGAGAGGACTAGAGGTTTCTTCCTACATTAAGACCCTTTGAAATTTGAATTCAGTTGGTTGGGAATTGGGAAATACAAGTTTTAGCTTTCCTGATGTTAGATGTAAACTCAGTATGTAACTTGGAGCAAGTCCTTTAACTTCTTTGGGCCTCCAGAGAAACCAGCATCTTTTCTGAGGTCCCTTTGAGGTCAGGTCTCAGTCACCAGCAAAGGTGGGGGTGATGGGAAGCCAGATCAACCAGATGTCCTAATTTTGCAAGACCTTGATCTCTATCGCTACAAGGCACGGGTCCACCTGTTGTTCGGGGGGTGAGGCTCAAGTCTAAAAAGTTGGTTCAGTGAATAGTTTCTAAGCACTTGCCATGTGCTAGGTGCTGAAGGATACCACAGTGAACACTGCGCGTGAGGTTCCTGTCCTCTTACATTCTAATGGAAGGAAACAATCGATAAATAGGTAAATTATAAATGAATTGAGACAAACGATAAGTTGTAGGAAGGAAGCAGAAGAATGTTATAATAGAGAATAGCAGATAGGAACTATAGGGTTAACTTGGGTCAGGGAAGGCCTTTCTGGAGATTTAAGCTGAGCTTTAAAGGATAAGGAAAAATCCAGCTACAGGAAGAGCTTTTCAGGGCAAGGGAAAGGGAAGCCTACCAATCAAGGCCTTAAGAACAGCAAGGGACATTCTAGGGCCTGACAAAGGCCAGTGTGCAAAGGGTGTGGTGATTGAGGGGCAGTGGCATGTGATGAGGCCACGAAGTAGGCAGAAGCCACTTGCTATGAGTGAGACCTTACAGGCCATGCTTAAGGCAACCAGTCACCTCTGCCCAGAACTGAGGAGTTTCTGTGATGCAAGACTTTCAGAGCTTAAAGCAGAAAAATCCTGGGCGAAACAAGAGGAGTTGGTCGCCCTCACCATGGTAACAGGTTGTACTTTACCCCGTCTGCTGTAGGCAGTCACCGAAGGGTTTTAAATTGGGAAATGAGATGTCTTGATTTCTCACTCTTTTTCTGTCTTTCTTTTCATTTCATTTTTTTTTTTTTTGTCTTTTTGGGGCTGCACCCACAGCATATGGAGGTTCCTAGGCTAGGGGTCAAATCGAAGCTGCAGCAGCTTGTGCCAACATCTAATCCTTAACCCACTGAGTGAAAGCAGGGATTGAACCTGCATCCTCATGGATACTAGTTGGGTTCTTAACCCGCTGAGTCACAAGAGTTACTCCCTTGATTTCTCTTTTCAAAGGTCACTCTTGGCTTTTTTGTGGCAAGTGCATTGGAAAGGAGCAAAAGATGGAAAAGGAGGAGACCAGTTAGCCAACTGTTGCAATCCTTCAGGCAAGAGAACCTGGTGGGTTGAAATAGACTGGTGGCATTGAAGATGGAGTGATGTGGATGGAGACAAGATGCATTTTGGAGGTGGAAGGAGCTGGACTTGGGAATGTATGTTAGTGAAGGAAAAGGCGTTAAAGATGATTTTGGGGTTTCTGATTTTAATAGCTAGGTAACTAGTTTTGCCAACAGAGGGAAATCTGAGAAGGACTGGATATGGAAGTTGGGGGAGGATGGGATGGAGGCCTCTAACGTTCCACTGGGGAGGAAATGGGATACTTGGAGTGAAGACACCCTTATTGTTCATGTGCAAAGTATTTTGTAAGCAGTAACTAATTAGTTCTCATAACATTTGTTCTAAGTTGTTAATTACCTGAACCCCATTTTACAGGCTCTGGAGAAGAGCAAGTGTCAGTAATTTGCCTCAGGCTAGAGTAAATTAAAGAACTAACAGCAGCAACAATTAATTCCTGGTAGTTCTGTGCTCTGCCAGTCTTTTAAAAGAGTAAGTAACTCTTTTGGGGTAGGATGAGTAAATCAAATGGAATTCTGAAAGAGTAAGGCATGGATTTTGAGGTTAATAGACCTGGAGTCATGTTTTGCCTTTGCCCCTTATTATTGATGTGATACAGACACATTTGTAATAACAATATCCCTGAGCCTTTAGTTTCCTAAAAAATAACACTTAGAGTAAAATACTAAACATGTTCTTACTTCTACCGTATCCTCTGCCTAGAAACAGTTTTTTTCCCCAGGAAGACAACTATGACCCTGTTAGAGAGAGACTCTCTGATGCCCCTATAATAAAATAGCAGCAGCACCTCCCCCCGCCATCAAAAGTCACTCTCTACCCAACTTTAGGCTGGTTTGATTTCTCTCTCTCTCTCTCTTTTTTCTTTTTCTTTTTGTCTTTTTGCCTTTTCTAGCGCCATACTCGCGGCATATGGAGGTTCCCAGGCTAGGGGTCTAATCAGAGCTTGTTGCTGCCAGCCTATGCCACAGCCACAGCAACGTGGGATCCAAGCCGCGTCTGCAACCTACACCACAGCTCACGGCAACGCCGGATCCTTGACCCACTGAGCAAGGCCAGGGATCGGATTCGTTAACCACTGAGCCACTATGGGAACTCCTGGTTTGATTTCTCTTTATAGCACTTATTATCATCTGACCTATTATATATCCTTTTCCATAAGATCAGGAATTTTTTCTGTTTCGTTCCCTGTGTGTCTGGAATGATGCCTGGCACAAGAGAGTGCTTAATAGTTTGTTGAAAGAGTGAATAAATTAAATGAAATTTTATATATAATAAAACTCTTTGCATGATACCTACCACGGTAGGAACTCAGTAATAAGTTATCAGAATATTCTGTTATCAGAATAAAAACTGGGAAACGTACTCAAACTTTATGTATTTCTTATCTAAGAAACTGTTTTATCAGTTTTTCTTTTCTGTTTTTTATTTTCGGTTTTTTTTTTTTTTTTGACCACTGCAAGACATATGGAGTATTAGAAACAGCCACGAGGGAAGAAGGAGGCAGAGACCAGAGAAATGAGATCCCAAGCAGTTTTATCGACCAACAGAGTGGCCAGGAGTGTTAGGTGGTAACTGTACAAAGTGAAACACAAAGCTGCAAGACAAGAATATCTGGAGAAACCCTTAAATTGTAACAGCACAATTTGTATCTTCCTTCATTCTTACTCCTTCACAGACCTGTGCTAAAAATAGAATGTGCTAAAAATAGAAACTACCCCTTTCCCTATATAACTAGCAGCTCCCTAAGCTGCTGGGAGTCTCAGTCCTCTCTGCTCAGTGCTCCCTGCCACTTGTTGGTCAATAAACTGAATTGAGATCTCATTGTGCCCCATCTCTGCCTCCTTCTTCCCTTGCCGTTTCTAAGATGGAGTTCCTGGGCCAGGGATCAAATCCCGGCCACAGTTTCAACCAATGCCATGGCTACGGCAACACGAGATCCTGAAATCACTGTGTCTGTCTGGTCAGGGATTGAACCTACATCTGGACACTTGAAAGACACCACGGATCCTGTTGCACCATAGTGGGAACTCCTAGCAGTATTTCTTTGTATACCGTATTAAAGATAAATCTTTTTTAATTTTTTTGCTTCCTTTTTTTTTTTAGGGCCACACCAGTAACATATGGAAGTTCCCAGGTTACGGGTTGAATTGGAGCTGCAGCTGCAGGCCTATAGCACAGCCACAGCAACACTAGTTCCAAGGCTTGTCTGCAACCTACACTGCAACTCATGGCAATACTGGATCCTTAACCCACTGAGCGGGGTCAGGGATAGAACCTGCATCCTCATGGGTACAAGCTGGGTTTATTACATGGGTACAAGCTGAGCCACAGCGGGAACTCCCTGTCACTGTCCTTTCTACTTCTCTCCTACACTTCCCAGCATTAGTCTCTACTGGGTCACCAGCCCTCAGCTCGGTTTTGTTTTGTTTTTTTTTTCTGGCCACTTCCATTTTATTAACTGTCTCTTTCCCCATCTTCTTGATTTTCTCTCTTCCCTCCTTTATTAAGAGCAAACAAATGGGAATTCCTGTGTAGCTCAGTGTGTTAAACATCTGGCATTGTTACTGCAGTAACTCAAGTTGCTATTGTGGAGCAGGTTATTGCAATCCCTGGCCCAGGAACTTCTGCATGCCCTGGGTGTAGCAAAAATAAAATTAAACAAACAAACAAATGAAGCATCAATCAATGCAAGAGTCAACAAGTATATACTGTGTATCCTCAATTTATTTAGCACCAGCAGGTACATAGTATCCTTAGTGGTTGAGTCAGCACTCAGTTGATTGGACAGGCTTCGGCTGAAATCCTGGGCTTTGCCCTTCACTAGTTGGCTGACTAGGTACAGTGATTTAAATTGAGTTTCCCCACGTATGAAATGGGGGTAATAATGAACTGTGCCTCAGAGGCTGTTCTAAGGAATGACTGAGAGTATGAGTATGAGATACTCAGAGTATTGCCAGACTCATATTAGGTGATCCATAAACATTAGCTCTTAAGATTAGCCATCCCAGTTCTCTGTGGGGAATAGGTTATACGTTTAAGACTTGATCCTTGTCTCCTAAGATTTGACCCTTGTCTCCACAGAATTTCCCAACGCTGTAAGTCAATTTGGAAACAGTCCAGGGTGGAATATATGACCTAAGTACTCATTTGTGTGGTGCTGCTCCCTAGGCATCCAAAAGTTCCCGGGCCAGGGACTGAACCCACACCACAGTAGTGACGTCGGGTCATTAACCCACTGAACCACCAGCAAACTCCATCATTTGTGTAGTTTAGACTGTATAGACATGTAGTGTTGAAAGAAGTAAAAAGGGGAAAAAAGCAAATGCCAGAAATACTGATTTGTAGTATATTTAAGATGTTGAAAATTTATATTATTATATTTGTGATATGTTAAAAAGTTACATACAGTATATTTAATATTATATACATATATTAGATTCAAAGTATTAGAGGAAGAAAAGCATATGAATTGCAAGTGTTATTGGCCTTTTGAGGTGCAATACACTGTAACAGTGGAGAACTTCAGTATCCTGAAGCCACACTGCAGGTTCAAATCCCAGCTTGACACTTAATTAGCTGTGTGATGTTGGTCAAGTCGTTTAGTCTCTCTGTACCTGTTTCCTCATCTGTAAAATGGAGGTGAAGATAATAGTAAATGTATTATAGGATTGTTATGAAAATTAGGCCAGCATTGCCATGAGCTGTGGCATAAGCTGGCAGCCGCAAGCTCCGATTTTACCCCTAGCTTGGGAACTTCCTTATGCCACAGGTGCGGCCCTAAAAAGCAAAACAAAACAAAACAGAGAACAGTGCCTAGTATATGGTAAATACCCAATCTTTAGTATGCTCATCCACATTTTTTCTTTCTTTCCTTCCTTAAGTCATCTCTAGAGAAGATTAGTTTGAAATGCCATAATTGGATTCCTCCGTTTTATTAGAAATAATCCTAATATAAATCCTAATACAGGATTATAAATGTTATAATATGTAACATAATATAACATGTGTTTCCTTAACTTGAATTATCTATATAATATGTTGGTAGCAAACAAGCAAACAAAAAAGGAAAACCCAATCCTCAAGAGTAGCCTTAATGCAGCTGTTAGCATCTGCTGTCTCCTGGGAAGTACAGTTCTTAAATTCTGAAGTGTATGAAGATGATATGGGCTTGATTATGTATTAAAGGGGAGAGCTATTATATTTGCTTTCTATGCCCCAAATATCATGCTCTGATATTTTGCATTTACAGTATTACCCTTCCTCCATACGGGTTTCCAGGCTCTTTCACTGGCTCCATTTTGTTCCATCCAAAGAATTACCATTTAATGACTGGCACATACCCAACACATAGGCCTCACTGTTATTTTTTTTCTTGTCTCATGTGTTCATTACAGTATAAATTTTCCTTTATGTGTGCTATTTTAAGTTTTTGATATTGTTCCATTGGTCTGTTACTCCATGATAAAGCTTTTAGGCCCTATTCAAATGATTGCATAGAAGTAAGCAAAACAATTTTTCATTTGAACTGCTACTCAAATTGTATTTTAAAGTAGTTCTGCTTTAACACAGCATTGTAAATCAACTATATTTCAATTTAAAAAAAAGGAGTTCTGCCTCTTTTACTTCAAGTAATAAAGTACACGGAGATGTTGGCTAATATGTATAAAATCTAATATGTATAAAAAGCAGGATGCAGATGTAAAGCATTGTTACAGAGGCTCTGGCATGACCAAAAACTTCCTTTATTCTAAGGTTACTAAGGATATCTTCTATTCTAGAAAATAGGTGTATAACTTTGCAGTAGAGAAACCTTAACCAAGTAATCAAGGTTAGTATCACCGCTAATAAGAGATATCAAACTTTTCCCCCTGAAATGATGCACCAAGGACACATCATTTCTGTGGTCCTCTTGCCAAAAAGGCAAGCTTCCGTCTCAGCACAAGTAAACTTCTGATGAACCCAAACTGCAGGACATTCTATAAAACAATTAGCTGATACTCACTGATAGTGTAAAGGTCAGGAAAGAAAAGCAAAGACTGAGCAACTGCTTTGGATTCGAGGATACTAAGAAGACACAACTAAATGCAACCTAAGAGCTTAGGTTGGATCCTGGGCTTCCGTGGAAAACTGCTGAAGTTCAAATAGCAGTTATATTAATAGACTTCTTTCTATGTTAACTTTCTGGCTTTAATAATTGTACTGTAATTATGAATGTTCTTAACATCAGGGTGAGCTGGATAAAGGGATTATTTTTGCAACTTTTCCATAAGCTCTACAATTATTTGAAAATAAAAAGTTAGGCAATTCCCATCATGGTTCAGGGAAGTGAATCAGATTAGGAACCATGAGGTTTTTGTGTTCGATCCCTGTCCTCGTTCAGTGGGTTAACAATCTGGTCTTGCCATGAGCTGTGGTGCAATTGCAGACGTGGCTCAGGTCTGGCATTGCTGTGGCTGTGGCGTAGGCCAGCAGCCTTAGCTGCGATTAGACCCCTAGCCTGGGAACCTCTATATGCTGCGGGTGTGGCCCTAAAAAAGCAAATAAATAAATAAATAAATAGTTAGGAGTTCCCATTGTGGCTCAGTGGTAATGAACCCTACTAGGATCCTTGAGGATGCAGGTTCAATCCCTGGCCCTGCTCAGTGGGTTAAGGATCCAGCATTGCTGTGAGCTGTGTTGTAGTTTGCAGACATGGCTCGGATCTGGTGCTGCTGTTGCTGTGGTGTAGGCCGGCAGCTGCAGCTCTGATTTGACCCCTAGCCTCGGAACTTCTATATGCTCTGGGTTTGGCCCCAAAAAGACAAAAAAAGTTTTTTAAATAAAAAAATAAAAATTTAAAGTTAAACAAACAAACAGAAGAACTCTCTGTATCTGACTTTAAAGCTCTGACTGTTAATCACCAGAATGCACTTTGAACTCTAGGTCCAAGCATCATAGGGATGTTTGGTGATTGGCTTCTGGAACTGCTTTGCCTAGTGTCTTAGAGCTAGGTTATGTGTTGAAGGAACCTAGAGCTAAATAAATAGGAAAAAGAATAAGTAATAGTTTGGTTTCAATTAACCTATTAACAAACTTACAATACAAAAACAATTAGTATGTCAGCGTTCAAATAATAGGTAGCTGATTTTGTTTAGATAAATAAAAGACGTGATTAAAAATAAAAATAAAATAACATAAAAACAAGTAATATCTAGCATTTATGTGACGCTTGCTATGTACTAGGCCTTTCTCTAAGCATGTTACAAATTTTACTGTATGTAATTCTCATGCCAGGCCTAGGAGGGTAGGTAGTACTGATTATGCCTTTTTAACAGTTGGTGAAACTGAGACACAGATTTTAAGTGACTTGCCCAAGGTCATTTTGGGACCAAAATTTAGACCCAAGCAGTCTGGCTTTAGTCATGGACATGTGCTTATCCAAGATTCTTCACTGCCCTCCACCTAGGCTTTGTGTTATTGGACATTTTCTTTTTTCTTTTTCAGCTGCCCCTGCAGCATACAGAAGGAAGTTCCTGGGCCAGGGATCAAATCCTGCCACAGCTGCAGGAACACCAGATCCTTAACCCACTGCACCAGGCCAGGGATTGAATGGGCGCCTCCACAGAGACAAGGCAGATGATTAACCCACTGTGCCACAGCGGGAACTCTGTTACTGGAAATTTTATTTTGAATTACCTGTGGTTTGGGGACATCGATATTGGTCAACGTTTGGAGTCTTAAGCCCGGACATTTTGGTCCCTAAGCTGTGTCTAGCCATGGGCTGGTCCATGGCTCAGACCCATCCTGCAGTGTCCTGGGTCTACAGAAAAGGGCCTGAAACCTTGGCCAGGTGGGCTAACTGTTCTAGATTTGCCCCAGACCTGGTGAGGAAAGATTCCCTTCCCAAACCCAGAGCCCAGTTCTCTATCTTAGGAGTGGGTTTTATTTTCTATACACAAAAGCAATCAAATTTATGCTATATAATCAGTGAGTTTGCAAAGCAAGGATTCCATCTCCCACTGAGAGTATCAGAACAGAGCATGTGAACCAACAGGCTCCAAAAACTATTGGTGAGTCAGTTCAACTAGAAAAACAGAAAATATGCTAACTGGCATGGCTGGGCCAGAATGGGCGGAGGAAGGCTAAATTTCTATTCACAAAGTCTGATTCATTTAGATAAAGAAAAAGTCACATGCCATCAGACTGGGATTTGTGTTCTCTGCACTGAGGAGAAGTACAGAGCCTCATACTCTCAGGGGTGACTAAGCCATTATTTCCCTTGGAACACAAAGAACTGTTGCTTTGCACACCCCTCACTGTAATTAGCTCTTGCAAGCAGGGGCTGAAGAATTGAACACGAGAGCTCCTTGGCTGTGTGCCAAACACTCAGAATTATTTATTTTATTTTGCTTAAGGAAGCAGGCTAAGAGGGCCATATCTAAGAGCCTGTTTCTTCATGGGCCCCTGATTTACAGGCAATGGGATGATCGTCATGCACTGTTCTGTCTGAGAGCAATAGGAGGGTCCCTCCAAGAGACTCGGATTGTACATGCAGGTGTGCTGGTAAATGTTTAACATCCAGCCCTGGGAGAGGTTGAAGGCTAATTTGCTGTGTTTGCCGATTTCTACAGTGTAAATACTGCTACTTTGACTGATTTCAGGCTACCATTCCAACATCACCGAACAAAGATCTGGGCAGAGATGGTTCGCCATTATATCCTCTTTCCACCATTCAAATCTGATTGATTTAAATAACCTTAAAAACAGAGATAATGAGGAGTTCCCTTGTGGTTCAGCAGGTTAAGGATCCAGGATTGTCACTGCCACGGCTCTGGTTACAGCTGTGGTGCCGGTTCTGTCCCTGGCCAGGGAACTTACACATGCTGCAAGTGAGACTGAAAACAAACAAATAAACAAACAAACATAATGGCAAATTTTAATGAGATAATTAGGAAGTGATAAGTTTTGAGTATTTGTTACTTCATTTTAAATGAAATTTTTGATTTGGAAACTTATGTCATTTAATTGTAATAATGGCTGTGATTAACAACTGGCTCACCAGCGTTGAGAGACAGACCGAGGCAGCTGCGCTGATTTGAGCCCCATGGCAGGAGCCACTGTGTGGCGTGGGCACAAAAGAACTCAGATAGATTTGTCAATTCAACATAGAGTTTCCACTGTGTGCAATGGGTTAAGAGTCTGACAGCAGCAGCTTGGGTCGCTGCGGAGGTGTGAGTTTGATCCCTGGCCTGGTACAGTGGATGAAAGGAGTCAGTATTGCTGCAGCTGGGACTCAGATTCAACCCCTGGCCTGAGAACTTCCATATGTCCTGGGTGTGACCATAAAATTAAAAAAACAAACAAAAATGGAGCCCACTCATTGTCATCCAGGCTTCTGTTTTCTCATTTTGTGAGAACAGTCATTCCAGAATGTCTTCTGCTTCCCTCAGCAACAAAACAGGGAGAAGATCATCCCTATTCCTGGTTATAGAGTGTGTAGGTTTTCTAATCCAAGCCTCTGAGTTTATAAAAGAGGAAAGTAACTCTTGGAAGAGTCAAATAATAGTAATAATAGCTGATATTGATTAAACTCCTATTATAGACCAGCTGCTGTGCCAGGTATATCACGGTTCAGCAAAACCCAGCTCCCCGCTTGACTTTGTTATCAGCACCCAATCTGTTTCCCATTCATTCTTTGAGGGTAAAGACTATGGCTTTATCATTTTTATACATTCTGCCATAACTTGCACAGTTATGCAACTTTATTTTATTTTCCTAATTAAAAAAAAGCCCACACCCACAGCATATGGAAGTTCCCAGGCTAGGGGTCGAATTAGAGCTGTAGCTGCCTGCCTACGCCACACCTCACAGCAATGCCGGATCACCGACCCACTGAGCAAGGCCGGGGATGGAACCCACATCCTCATGGATACTGGTTGGATTCATGTCCACTGTGCCACAATGGGAATTCCACTTGCACAGAACTTTAAATATAACAGTGGCACAATAAGTATTCTCTGAATTATATTGAGACATTAGGCTCCAGACCCAAATATGCTGCCTAAAGTCTTAGAAAACACAGCCTCAGTATTTTCTGTCATTGCCAAAAAGGCTTTTAGAACTTTTGGGGGGAGTAAAATACACATGTTATAAAATGTACCACTTAAACCATTTTAAAATGTACAGTTCAGTGGTATCAGGTTCATTCCTAATATTGCACAACCATTTATACTATACCTTTTTTTTTTTGTCATTTTAGGGCCACACCCACAGCATGTGGAGGTTCCCAGGCTAGGGGTTGAATTGGAGCTGCAGCTGCCAGCCTACACCACAGCCACAGCAGCGCTAGATCCAAGCTGCATCTGTGGCCTACACCACAGCTCACAGCAATGCCAGATCCTTAACCCACTGATCTAGGCCAGGGATTGAACTCGCACCCTCATGGATCCTAGTTAGGTTTGTTAACCACTGAGCCATGACAGGAACTCCTGAAGTAATTTTTTTAAATTGATTTTTTATTGAAGTACAGTTGATTTTAAATGTTGTGTTAGTTTCTGGTGTATATATATTCTTTTCCATTGTGGTTTATTATAGGATATTAACTATAGTTCCCTGTGCTAAACAGTAGGACCTTATTTTTTTCCATTCTGTATGTAATAGTTTGCATCTGCTAATCCCAAACTCCCAATCCATCCCTCCCCGACCCCCACATTTTAGAACTAATTTTATTTATATATTTTTATTTTTTTGTCTTTTTAGGGCTGCACCCGTGGCATATGGAGGTTCCCAGGCTAGGGGTCGAAATGGAGCTGTAGCCGCTGTCCTGTGCCACAGCCACAGCAACACCATATCCGAGCTGCATCTGTGACCTACACCAGAGCTCATGGCAATGCCGGATCTTTAACTCACTGAGCAAGGCCAGGGACCTGCGTCCTCTTGGATGCTAGTCAAATTCGTTCCTGCTGAGACATGACGGGAACTCCTAGAACTAATTTTAAAAGACACCCACAATAGTTGTTATTTTTCTGTTTATTGAATAAGTTAATATGCATATATATATATATGCATATATAACATATAAAAATAAAAACAGACTGGGAGGATTTATAGAAAAGAAAAAGTCTTCCCATTCCAGACCCTGTAACCTCCCATTCCTTCTCTCCAAAGGCAACCAGTAACCATGTCTATATAGAACATGAACAACAGAGGTAGCTGGCCTGGTTTAAATCCTGGCTCAACCACTGCCCAGCTGTGTGACCTTGAGGAAATACTCAACCTCTCTGCATCTCTCTAAGATAGGGATAATCGTAGTCCCTACCTCCTAGGTTTATTGTAAGGATTCATGAGTTCATATGTATAAAGTACTTAGAATTGCGTGCATAAGAAGTACTACCTACTGCCTATGGATAATACTCTGGGATAATTATCTTCCCAAAGATCTTAGTGCATACATGAGTGATATGCAAATGTGTATGTGTCACAGCCGGTGCGGGATGAGGTGGCATCAGATGCTGGGAGAAACCACATGGAAAGCAGGAGACTGGTGATCTTCCTGTGTTGCTGACAAGCTCTGGGGCCTTCAGACTCTACCTCTCTGGGCCTTTGTTTTCTCACCTTGGAAATGAGAGCATTTGACCAGATGAATCCTAATGGCCTTTTCACATTTCACATGCTGTATCTGTCCCTGACAGGTTTGAAAGGTGCCAGGACTTTTAAAGGGAATGGAAGAAATTGAATTAGTAGGTTGGGAGGAGGTGTGTTCAGACAGACACTGATACTTGAGTGGGACCGAAATCTCAGGTCAACTGTGCCACCCGCTTGAGTCATCTGGTTTCCCACATCCTCTTTTAAAGGAGCTAGGCACGTTCCTCCACTCTAAGATTCAATTATAAGTTTACATGGTCCGGTTATAAGGCCAGAGGGATTCTCTCTTATCCCTGATGACTCAGAGCAACAGTTTACCACCTGTTTTACTGACCACAACCCAGGTTTCCTGCACTGATAAATTAGTGAGTCCTTTGCTGGGTTTTTTAAAAGGTAAAACTTACCAGATGGTAACCTCTGGCTATTTCCTGATCTGCTTGGCCAGGTGGCACTTTCGGTGATAAAACTGTACAGCACAAAGAGGTTTCATTATGTTCCATATCTTCTCTGCATTGTTTCTCATATATCAATATTTCTACTGATGTAGACTTTTTTTTTTTTTTTTGCTTTTTATGGCTGTACCTGTAGCATATGGAAGTTCGTAGGCTAGGGATCTAATCAGAGCTACAGCTACCAACCTACGCCATAGCTCATGGCAACGTGGAATCCTTAACCAGGAATTGAACCCGTATCCTCATGCATACTAGTAGTGTTTGTAACCCACTGAGCCACAATGGGAACTCCTTATGCAGACTTGTTTTCTGAACCCAGAAACGTAGACATTTAATGATGAAACCTGATGAGGGAAGCTCCCAGAGTCTGGTTAGCCTGGAGTCATCATCTAGTTGCTGTTGGACATTCAAATTAAATTATACACATTTCTATTTGGATATTCACTTTGATTATGAACATTTAAAAACCCACCATTATTGGAGTTCCTGTTGTGGTGCAGTGGAAATGAATCTGACTAGGAACTATGAGGTTGTGGGTTTGATCCCTGGCCCTGCTCAGTGGGTTAAGGATCTGGCGTTGCCACGAGCATTGCTTTGGCTATGGCTGTGGCTGTGGCTGTGGCTGTGGCTGTAGCTGTGGCGTAGGCCGGCAACTACAGCTCCGATTGGACCCCTAGCCTGGGAACCTCCATATGCTGCGGGTATGGCCCTATAATTAGACAAAAAACAAACAAACAAACAAAATCCACCATTATTGTGGTTATTACTACTGCATTATCATTATTGTTGTATTGATAATTAACATTGTATAGAACACTTCCATATTGCCATTCACAAAGTAGCTCTTAAAATACTAAGTTATTTGATCTATATTATTATCCTTTGGGGAAGTATAAGAGGGTGGATGAGAGAATAAGTTTCAGGGCTTTACCAAGCTAGGTTTGAATCCCAACTCTGCTCTTAGATTTGTTTAGTCGCAACATCCTTATCTGTAAAATGGGGATGATGATACCTAATTCATACAGTTGTAGGTGGGTTTGGAGATATAATACAAAGAGCCTATCTCAGTTCTTGGCACACAAAGCACCCAGTAAACAGTAGCTATTACTACTGTTATATCGTTATTCTCCTTTGCTGCATGAGGAAATTGAGGCTGAAAGGGATGAAGAAATTTACTCAGCGATGTTTATGCTGTAAGTGACAAAACTATGATTCAAATGTAGGTCTTTTGGATTCAAAACTTGTGTGTATTCCTCCCATGCTATGACATTTTTACCCCAAAGAATGTTTTTAGTACACTAAAAATGCCTAGCATTGTTTTTCAACTTGTTAAAAAGTTTTTTTTAAACTTTGTTTGCTGTTTTTGCTTTGTTCTCTTTACCTCTTTCTTGATAGGTTCTCTCTCTCTCTTTTTCATTTAATAGAACCCAAATCAGGGAATTTGAAGAGATGGTTTCTGACTCATCTTACAGCCAAACAGCTCCAAATGACATCTGAGTGCCTACCTTTTTGAAACTCTCCCAACATCCCTTTAGATCTTTGGAGCTGGAAGTTCTTTTCCATGTCATCCGGCACAGCTGCTTCATGAGAGCAAAGGAAAGTACAGAGGCAAAGTTAGCACAGGAGGTTCAAACTAGTGAAGGAGCCAGAGCTAGAACCCACGTGTCCAGGATTCCAATCCAAGTTTCTTTCTTCTTCTCTTTGCTCTTCAATGAGAGTTCTGTCTCCTCTACACTTTGACTAAAACTAGTGTATGTTATCTTCATAATCCTATATAATGTGTTGGACGATCATTTTAACCATCAGCTGGTTACACAATTGTGACACATCACAGTCATCATACTAGCACGGCTTCTTTGGAAATCATGCTGTCAAGATGGGAGTCTCCTCCCCGTGTTTTTGTTCTGGTCTTAGGGCGGTAACAGGACGCTTTCCCGTGACATACCTAAGCCTTCCTGCTTTGGGCACAATTGAAAGTAGGGCAGTTCTTGCCAATCCCATGGTATTTCTGAATCTCCCTATGGTCATAGCCAATACTGGGAAGTGTGAAAGTTTAAAGTCTATGCTTGCAGCCTTCCCCCATTCCTTCCTTCTTTCCTTCCTTCCTTCCTTCCTCCCAACCCTCCTTTCTTCCTCCCTTCCTTCCAAAGACAAGTACCTGACCAAACCCAAATTTGGAGAGTTTCCAAAAGTTAGGCCTCTTTAAACTTGATCCTCTAAAAGATCCTTTCCCCATTCTGTCTCCCACAGTCACGGTGCCTACCTCGCAGTGCAACCAAAGGCAGTGAAATTACAAGTGCACAGATGAGGAAAAAAGTATGTACACAGTTTTGCATTGATTCCTATTTTGAGCCATGACCTAAATCAAACAATGCTGGTCATCTTGTGTTTTGAACTGGGTGAGTTATTTGCAAACTCTTCTTGTCATTTAAACTTAAATTTCCTTCCTTACTAGCTGGGACACCTTGGGTGGCCATTTGACCTCTCTGGGCTTCTATTTTTCCATCTGTTGATGGCTATGTTAATAGCTCAAAGGGCTAGTTGAGGAAATAAGTGTTTCCTGTCCTGAACATGGCAGCCCTTTAAAAATGCTAACATTCCTTTCTCCTTTACCTTCTTAGTGTCTCTACTGCCCCTCTTTAAATCGCCTTGGTTCTTTCCTGATTTACAGCAACAGCATGGTAGAACTCAGGGTCATTTTCCTGTGCCAACTCCCATTTCCTACACTGCCTGCTGTTTAGTTCATTTCCATTTCTGCTCAGCGGGGAAGACCAACTTGCCTTCTCAGGGCTTTGGGATTTGTGTTTCTGTTTGTTTGTGTGAAGTCTAACATTGTAGGGCATCAGCCTGCCCCTTCCATCTGATCCCTGTTAGTCCTGATTCTTCCAAGGGACAGGCCTTCCTTGGCAGTGAGATTTTAAAATAACACCGCCAGCAAAGCACAGGAATTCAGCTGAAACCAGCCTTCCCTAAAGTCAACCAAAAGGCTTGGATTCCACTCCAGGATTACATCTCCTTTGGGGCTATTTATTTAGCCTGCAGCTTACTAGAGGGCTGGTATTCACCCTGTGATAAAAAACTACAAAGATAGCAGCTTTCTTACAGACCAGTGGCATCTTTGAGTTGCCTCAGGCTTATCTGCAGCAATTTTCATGTAGCCGTCCTTCCCACCCTCAGGCCTCTGGTCACTGGTTTTTCACACCCTTGGAATTTATTCCACGGATTCCTAATGGCCTGGGCAAGACTGCTTGGAGACTTGCCCTGAATTGAAAGGACCCTTTTCTTTGCAATAAGATCACAGCCAGTCCCTCGGGAGGAGCAAGAAGAGGTTTCTTAAGCTCCTCTCAAGATGCAGAATTCCCCTTGGCCCAGAAGTGCAGGGTCAGAAACATGGCTTGAAACTTCTTCCTGTGTACGCAGGGTTTAAAGCCAGGAAACCAGGAAATCACGTAGTCTTTCATCAGATATTTATTGGGCATCTACTCTGTACTAGGCACTCTGCTAGGGCCTGGGTTGACAAGACGAGCAAGTCACAGTTCCCAGTGGGCAAAGGCAAGTACACCTACACATAATTACAATCCCATCTGGTGAACATCATAAAAGAGGCCTCGGAGCTCCTGCTGTGGCGCAGCGGGATCAGTGGTGACTTGGGAGCTCTGGGACACAGGTTCAATCCCCAGTCTTGCTCAGTGGATCTGGTATTGCCACAGCTGTGGCTTAGATCTGATCCCTGGCCCGGGAGCTCCATATGCTGCCGGGCGGTCAAAAAGGAAAAAAAAAAAAGAGGTTTGTGCAAAGTGCCAAGGATCTCAGGGGATGGAGGCCCTCACACTGGATGGTGGAGTGTGGTGGATGAAAATAGCATCACAGGAGTTCCCGTCGTGGCTCAGTGGTTAACGAATCCGACTAGGAACCATGAGGTTGCGGGTTCGATCCCTGACCTTGCTCAGTGGGTTAAGGATCCGGCGTTGCCGTGAGCTGTGGTGTAGGTTGCAGACGCGGCTCGGATCCCGCGTTGCTATGGCTGTGGCGGAGGCTGGCAGCTACAGCTCCTGTTAGACCCCTAGCCTGGGATCCTCCATATGCCGCGGGTACGGCCCTAGATAAGGCAAAAAGACAAAAAAAAATAGCATCACAGAGGAGGTGACTGTCCTGCAGCACTTCATGAATGAGGAGCTCAACTGGCCAGAGACAAATCGATATAAGAGACAAAGTGCAGGAAAAAGAAGAGACTATTTGGTTTGGATCCCTCCAGAAGTAGGTCCTGAGACAAGGACTTGAATGCAATAGTTAATCTGGGAGATGACCCCAGGAAACAGCAGTAGGAGAGTGTGGAATGCAACAGGAATGGACGAAGGGTGTGCTATCAAGACAACTGCCATTGTGGGTGATTGGGGCTCAACCCTTTTGGGGAGCTCTGGGAGTCAGTATAGCATAAAATATATATAGCTCAGAGCTATCCCAAAAGAAGGGCAAAGAAACTGGAATAGGAGGAATTGTTTCCAGGGACACTTCTGGCTTCCCCTGCCCGGGGTGCACCTGCAGCCAAAGAAAAGCCGCAGAAAGAGAGATGCAGATGTTTACAGCAATTTTTAGTGTGAACAGGTAAATGTGGTCTGATGTGAACAAGGCTTCTCATAGCATGAGACACGAAAAGAATACCATGAATTATGGACCATTAGTGAAGGAACAAGTGAAATGACTGAAAAAGAAAGTGGGAGTCAAACTGGATGCCTTGTTAGGGGTTGGGTCTTTATCTGATAGGGGATGGGAGTCACTGAGGGATCTGGGCAGCCGCGTGCTATGGTCAGATGGGCCAAGTGCTACGGAAGCAGGACAGGCCTGTGAGATGGGAGGGCAAAGTGACACCCAGACACTGGAACTACCAGTATACTGGATTAACAAATCAGCAGTACTTACAGAGATGAATTAATCATTCCTTCTTCCGGACTCCCAGGCAAACCAGGATCCTTATGCTATTATAATAATTGTACATGCTTCCCAACCAGACCATCATTTATGGCCTGTGATTTCATGCACCATCCTGGGCTTAATATCTAGTGCAGGGTCTAGTACGTGGCAGGGACTCAGGAAGTGTTTGATGGATGGATGACTAGGTTGGTTTAGACTCATAGCCCTACCCAGAGCTATTTACTATGCTTATAGCAGGATTATCTTTGATCCTAAATGGTACTAGATTATTTTGTGTATGCATGTTGGAAGTGGACTAGAAAGGCATTGCTGACAGGATGCTCTGAAGTATTTTGGGGGTCTCTTCTATAAGCCCAGGGTGGGTCACTGAAGATGCTTCCTTCACCTGGGCTGCTCCAGCAAGGCCTTGGTAGAACTTTGTCTAATCATCACTTCCATAGTAGAAGACTTTTTGCCACAGCCCCAATGTCATCACGGGAGGCTGGACTTTCCCTCTGGCCTTGGCCAACTAAGTGTCCTAGCCCCCTCTTTCTGCCTAAATCAGACAGCAGTTGCTTCTGGTTGCCAACCAAAGAAAGAGGCTATCATTGTCATTCAACAAGAGGACAGTTTTCTGAAGTGGCTATGTGACCTTTTCAGAAAATCCCCACGGAAAGGGGAAATATCCTGATGGTAAACAAGAGGAAAATAGAAGCAATTCAGTAGCCAAATCGTTTCTGGAATGGGGCTCCAGGCCCAGTGATTCTGACCCACATCTCAAAGTGGAAGAGAGTTATTAGGATCCCATCACCAGGGAGTCCAAAAAGAGCCTCAAGAGGTCATTCAGTCCATCCCCCTGCTGTAGGCACAACCAAACTGAACTTGTTAAACAATTGTACCTCAAACGTTTTAGAAAGGAGATTCTTTATCCTTTTTCCATTAGATATCAGAAAATTTTATGGTAAAGAAGCCTTTCAAGGAAGTAACAGAGCTTATGACCTGGAAACTCGTTTCATAGCTGAGGAAACTGAAGCTGAGCCAGCACTAAAACTTATCCTCTGACCCCCAGTTTAGAAACTTCCTTTAATCCCTCATCAAGCATCCCTTGACTGCCTACCATGTGGAACTCTACTTGAAACTGGAAAAACACAGCTCAACAAGACAGTTTCTGCAACCCCAGGAGAGGGCTTATAAGCCAGTGGAGCAGATATATTTGCATTTAATTAACTAACCAAATATCACCAATGCTACAACAAAGGCATATTCAAATGCATCTTGAAGTCTTACCAAGGGTCTTTCTTTCTTTTTTTTTCTTTAAGTTCTAATATTTACAACAGAATGCAAATGCTTTGGCCTCTACCTCCTCCTTCTAATTCTCATGTCCATTAAGAAATGTATTCACTTAGGTACACACTTATTGACAATTGTGTAAATCCCTGAACTTTATTGTAAAATCAGGAAGCATATGCTCCCATCTCAAGTTTTAGTGTCAGGCTGTTAATTGTCCAAGTAGTTAAAGGAGCTGACCTGAGGTCTGTTTAACTTCCTATGCCTACAACCTTAGAAGCATGGTCACTGTGCTGACAGTAAATGGAATCAGGTGCTTAAAAAGTTAAAGAAGAATCAAGGAAAAGGAAATTTTTTTTTTTTTTAGGGCTATACCCGTGACATATGGAGGTTCCCAAGCTAGGGGTTCAGTCGGAGCTGTAGCTGCTGCCCTACATGGCAGTCCCAGCAACACGGGATCTGAGCCATGTCTGAGACCTATACTACAGCTCACGGCAATGCCGGATCTTGGGCAGGCCAGAGATCAAACCTGCATCCTCATGAATACTAGTCAGATTCGTTTCCGCTGCCCCACTTGCTTCTTTCTTAGTACATTCAGTTGACCTCAAATTCTCTCCATTCACTTTTTCAACATACCAGAGAGGGTTCACTTGCAGTAAATAGAAATCATTCTAGCTGTTTTAAGCAGAAAGGGATTTAATATAGGCAGTTGGAAGAGCAGGCATTCCACTGGACCTCAAGTTCTGGCTTCCATAGCAACACTGCAAAACTGACCTGTCAGGGGAGCTGCTACATTGCCACAATCAGGAAGGTGGGGAGCCAGAAAACCACCACTGGAACTATTGAGTTCGTGGACACACCACTTTCGGATTAGAAGGCTACCACTGCCATGCTTGCAACAGACACGTGCTGTGTCTCTTGATCCAGCAAAGAATGGGTGCCCAGTGCCCCATGCTCACCCACAAAGCTAGCAGCCCCTGGAATAATGCCACGGGAATGACATCCCATGTATTTGACCATGCTTGCTGGAAGAAACAGCAGAAGCAGCCGGAAGAAGCCTGGCCCCTTCTTCACTTTTTTCTTCCAAATCTTGCCCAAAATGGATCTGTTTGTCAGAACTCACACTGCATTTAGAACTTTAACTGCAAAGGGTCTGAGAAATATGGTTTTTAGCTTTTCAGGCTTTCAGGACAAGAAGGTACACTGGAAGGCATGTGGGATGAGAGATTTCATGGTATCTACCACATTCAGCATCTCTTGAACAGCCACTGCCCTATGGACCCAGTCATCCCTTACCTGAACCATTGCATTTTCCTCATAACTAGTCTCTCTGCTGCCAAGTTCTCCCTTCTTCAACCCATCCTCTGTGTTGCACTTAAAACACTCCTGTGATCATGTCCCTTTCCTGCTCAAAATCTTGTCACCTATGAGAATAAGGATCATTCTCCTTGCAAATCTCTTAACCATCCGGACCCCACCCACCTTACCAGCTGCAAATCCTGCCACTTTAACACCCCACAGGCTTTGGTCAAACCAGGTGCTAAACGCTCTCACCACCCCTCGCCCCATCTTGATGTTGTTGTTCATGAACTTACCCTGACTGGAATGCCCAAACACCCTTCATTTTTTCATTTTAAATTCCGTGTTCAAATGTTACCACCTCTAGAAAATTTTCTTCACTTTCCCCCCTCTCCACACTGGTGGAATTAATGGGTTCTTGCTGGCATTTTGCATCCATCTCCATTGCCCGTCTCACTTTGTATTACATGTAGTTCTGTATGTGTCTCTTTCCAGTAGGAGGGAATGGATCTTTTTTCTGTTCATCTCTCTATCCCAGTGTGGGACTCTTGACTGATAATAAATACTGTTGAATAAATGAATGAATGAATGAGTGCCTTGGTCTGTCCCTCTAGGACACCCAGTCCCACCTGACTACCTTTTCTCTTCAGCTGACAGACATCCCGAGACCTTTCTCCCCACAAAAAATAAGCTTGCCTTCGATCCTCTGGCTGTTATCCAATCACTGCTCTTCATGTCAAGCCTGGTTATCTGAGAAGGTTGTCTACACCTGCTATCTCCACTCCTTCACCACCCAGCTTTACCACTCTGCCGAAATCACCTCGTCAAGGTCACCAGGTATCTGCTAGTTACTAAACAAAATGGTAGTTTCCAGTCCTTATCTTACTTAACCCTTTGCCTCACTTGACTTTGTGAACATGACTTCCTTCTTGAATCTCATTCTTTCCTGGGAGGACACATTCTTCTCTTTAGCCTTCGTGATGGACTCTTCTCCCTTTGTTAGGACAGAGCTCCTGCCTCTAATCCTCTTCTCTTCTTGTTTGCCTAACACTGGGGGTGGTCTCATGGCCCCATTATCTTCCTAACCCATTTCCCATCATTTTCTCCTTCCATCTCTCCAACTCCAGCTATCCCTACCTTCTACCAGTCCTCCACAGGCCAACGACACTCTTGCTCCGTCCGCAGTACCCTTCCTCTGCAGCATCTATGTCTTCACTGTTCAGAATTTGGAACTAAAATATTTGAAGAGTAGTTCTCGTTTGGCTCAGCGGAAGTGAATCTGACTAATATCCATGAGGACGCAGGTTCAATTCCTGGCCTTGCTCAGTGGGTTAAAGGATCCAGTGTTGCCCTGAGCTGTGGTGTAGGTCACAGATGTGGCTCAGATCCCGAGTTGCTGTGGTGTAGGCCAGTGGCTACAGCTTAGATTCAACCCTTAGCCTGGGAAACTCCATATGCTGAGAGTGTGGTCCTAAAAATCCAAAAAAAAAAAAAAAAAGAATCCAACTACAGCAGCTCAGGTCACTTTGAAAGCATAGGTTCAATCTCCAGCCCAGCTCAGTGGGTTAAGGATGGTATGGCTCACATTCAATCCCTGATTTTAAATGCAAATTAAAAAGGACAAATGTTCACACAAAAAAAAGAGTTTTTATTTTAGTTGCTCTGCTCTGTCCTCACCATCTTTAGTCCTTCTCAATGTCACTTTTTCATAGAGACCATCCCTGAGCACCTTTGAAATAGAAACCCCACCTCAGCTTTATTTTTCTTCCTTGCTTTATTCTTCTATTACTTCCCCTGCTTTATTTTTCTTCTTAGTACTTACCATCATCAAACCTGCTGTATATTTTACTTATTTATCTGTCTCTCCCAAACAAAATATAAACTCCATAAGGACAAGATTTGTGCCTGTTTTATTCACTGTTACTTTCTCAAGATCTAGAATAGTTCTTGGCACATAGTAGGTGTTCAATAAATATTTATGTAATGAACGATTATCTCTACTCCAAGACCTTTTTGTGTCTTTTATCTCAGCCCCAAAATCTTTTTTTGGTTTGTTTGTTTGTTTAGGAAGAAAACTAACATTTATTGAGCAACTTCAAGATGGCAGACATGTACACATTCTTAATCTCATTTCATCATCAACATAATTGATCTAAAATTTAAGATTCAGGAATTCTCTTTTGGTGCAGTGGATTAAGAACCTGGCATTGGGAGTTCCCTTCATGGCTCAGAGGTTAACGAACCCGACTAGGATCCATGATGATGCAGGCTCAGTGGGTTAAGGATCTGGCATTGCCATGAGCTGTGGTGTAGTTCACAGAAGAGGCTTGGATCCCGAGTTGCTGTGGCTGTGGGGTAGGCCAGCAGTTCGACCCCTAGCCTGGGAACTTCCATATGCTGTGGGTGAGGCCCTAAAACGTGAAAAAAAAAAAAAAGGGGGGGGGAATCTAGCATTGTCACGGTAGTGGCTTGGGTTGATGCTGTGGTGTGGGTTTGATCCCAGCCCAGAATCTGTGGCCAAAAAAATAAAATTTACAATTCAGGGAAAAGATTCTCAAACAGTTTAAAACAGAACATGGGTCAGACTGCAAAACACTGTCTCTGAATTCTGATGCCTCCTCAGTGATCTGAGCCAATGTAGTTGGATTCTTAATCCACCTTACCATGGCAGGAACTTTTTTCATTTATTTTTCTATATTCAATGTGATGCAGAGAACCTGACACATATTAGATGCTTGATAAGTATTTGTTGGATAAAATAATAGATAGATAATTGGATGATGAATCCTAACGGGATATATTTAATGGTCTGGTGACCTGCCCAGCACCTCACTTAGAGTAATACCTGGACTCTTCCTGTTACCCTAATGGCGAGGGTACTGGTGAAAAGCCTAAAGACCCAGGGTGGTTAGGTTATTTGCCCACAGTCACACAATTAGTAAGTGCAGAGATAAGATTCAGACTCCTGGAGCTCCTGCTGTGGAGTAGCGGAAATGAATCTGACTAGTAACCATTGAAGATTCGGGTTCAATCCCTGGCCTTGCTCAGTGGGTTAAGGATCTGGCATTGCTGTTGAGCTGTGGTGTAGGTCTCAGACGAGCCTCGGATCCTGCATTACTGTGGCTGTGATGTAGGCTGGCAGCTGTAGCTCAGATTCCATCCCTAGCCTGGGAACCTCCATATGCCGTGGGTGCAGCCCTCAAAAAGCAAAAAAAAAAGAGAGAGAGAAAGGAAAAGAAAAGTTTTCAAACTCATGGAGCTCCTGTTGTGGTGCAGTGGAAATGAATCCGACTAGTGTCCATGAGGATGTGGGTTTGATCCCTGGCCCCTCACAATGGGTTAACGATCCTGTGTTGCTGTGGCTGAGGTGTAGGCCAGCAGCTATAGCTCCAATTCGACCCCTAGGCTGGGAACTTCCATATGCCACGGGTGCAGCCCTAAAAAGGAAATAAATAAATAAATAAATAAAGATTCAGACTCAAGTATCTGGCTCCAGACTGTCTTTTTTTTTTTAGGGTCAGACCCGAGGCATGGGGGTTCCCAAGCTAGGGGTCAAATCAGAGCTATAGCTGCTGGCCACAACCACAGCAACACAGGATCCAAGCTGCTTCTGCAGCTTACACCACAGCTCTCAGCAACGCCAGATCCTTAACCTTCTGAGCAAGGCCAGGGATCGAACCCACGTCCTCATGTATATTAGTTGGACTTGTTAACCACTGAGCCACGATGTGAACTCCCAGACTGTCGTCTTAATTCCTATGCTTTTTCTGGTGTTGGATGGATGAAAGGTATTTACAAGTGCATTCCAAGCAGAGAAACAATAGAAGCAAAGGTGAGAATATTCATATTATTTTTACATGGCTTTTATAGTCAGTAAATTTAGCCATACCTGAAATGAATTCTGTCCTGTATGTCAAATTAGAACCTTATGCATACTTTATATTCATTCTCCACTGTGGTCCTAAACCTCAGGTTCTAGGTTGAGCTAAATCCTGCCTTCCTTGACACACACTTCCACAGATATCACATATATATCCACATTCACTCATTCATTCAACAAACTTTTTCCGGGTGCCTACTATGTGGTAGGCACTGTCTTTACACTGCCACTGCTGCTCCTAAAATACACACACCCATATATGATGTAATCATAGACTTAGATAGAATCTTTGTTAGGCTTTGGAGTGTAGTGGTTAGAACCCTCCCCTTGAGTTAAACCCCAGCTCTGCCACTTTCCAGTTGTGGGCCCTCAGCATTGTCACCTGCTCTGTGCGTTGGTCTCTTCATCTATAAAATGGGTATAACAACAGTCTATCTCTTGGAGTTATTATGAGGTTTAAAAAGTTAATAAAAAAAAAGTACATGTAAAATGCTTAACACAGCTTCTGGCAAATACTCCAGTAAGCACGTAATAAATGTTAATAATTTTATGTTGACAATCTTTTTTAATAAGTTATTGCTGAATGACTGAGCTTCTTATATGAGGCCGTTTTCCATTATGAAATAAAAGGAAATCTGGAGATCTTCTCTGGTGGGGAATAAGCCTTAAAGGGATATGAAGGAATTAATGGCATTTGCTGCCATACAGAACCATGTCTTAGTCTTGAGTGGGCCTTTAAGGGCCTATAATTTACACTAGGGCTCCTTCCATCTCAGCAGGCGGGTGAGGCGGGAAAAGCCCACCGCATAAGCAGGCGGGCTTTGGCAGAGCTATTTGTGCAGGAAGAACGAAGGTCAAGGGACTCTCTGTATTGAAGGCCTTTCTCAAAATGAAGGATTTGGCTTCCGAGATTAATGTTCGAAGTGAACCCCTGCTATACTTAATTCCCTTTTCTGTGAACTCAGTACATTTTTAAAATTCAGCTAGGGGCCCTCCTATGGTGTGGCATGGAAACCACAAGCCCAGAAGCCCTTCCAACGGAGTTCACGCAGCCCTCCCTCATCCTTCCATCTATGGGCTGATGACTGTGTTCTGGGGTTAGTCACTGCGCTGAAGTCTTTGGGTTAAAGGCTGCATGGGAATAGCATGTCTTAAATTTGCACATGTTAGATCCAGTGGGGATTTAATGTAAACATTTTAAATAAAAGATTTCTCTTTTTCTTGCCACTCCCACAGCATATGGAAGTTCTGGGTCAGGTATTGAACTATTGCCAAGCAGTACTAGAGCCACAGCAGTGACAAAGCTGGATCCTTAACCTGCTGAGCCACTGGGCAATTTCAGCAAAAGATTTATTTATTTTCTTTCCAGGACTGCACCTGCTGCATATGGAAGTTCCCAGGCCAGTGAACTGGCCTGAATTGGAGCTGCAGCTGCTGGCTTACACCACAGCCACAGCAACTCAGGATCTGAGCCGCGTCTGTGACCTCCACCATGGCTCATGGCAATGCCAGACAAAGATTTATTTCAAAAAGGCTTCTGTGGGTAGCTAGTGGCCACCATATGAGGAAATGAGAAGCTGTGGGGATGGGAGGTCTCTCTGGGTCAAGTTCATGTTCTAGATTATAACAGTGTTTCTTTTCTGAATAATTTCTCTTGGGCAAAATATCACCAGCCTTAATGGAAGGCTTGGGTTCAGATGGGTGATTTTATCCCATCTACCAATAAGTTGTCTGTTTCAGGTAAAATTAGGAGGAATGAAGGAATTAGGTACAAAGTAAATCCATTGAGAAGATATTTGCTATTTTCACTTTAGAAAACCAGCCCCATGAGAAATAAATAATAGAAGCTCTCCTCCCCACAAATGTCAACTGCTTATCATTTAACCACTGTTATTAGGAATTGTTATATAGGGAAATAATTATAACAATAATAATAGAAAACGGTTATATAGCAATTACTGTGTGCCAGGTATTGTTCTAAGCTCTTTGCATGTATTTATTACATTCCTCATATAGTCCTCACATGTACCATTTTAGGTCATGGTCTTTGATCTTTAAGAAAAAAACTAACACATATTGAAAACCTAGAGTGTGTTGAACACTGTTTTTGTTTGTTTGTTTGTTTGTTTGTTTTAGTTTTTAGGGCCACACCCTGGGCATATGGAAGTTCCCAGGCTAGGGCTCAAATAGGAACTGTAGCTGCCAGCCTACACCACAGCCACAGGAACGCTGTATTGGACCGTAGTCGCATCTGTGACCTACACCACAGCTCATGGCAATGCCGGATCCTTAATGCACTGAGTGAGGCCAGGGATCGAACCCACATCCTCATGGACCTTAGTCAGGTTCATTAACCACTGAGCCACCAAGGAAACTCCTACCACTGTGTTTTTATGTGTATCATCTCACTTAATCCTCCTGATGACCCCACAGTTAGTTACTGCCATCAGCTGCAAACTGAGTCGCAGCTAGGTAACTAGCTCCTGACCTCACAACTACCAGGATGCAATTTGGTCTTAGTGACTTCAAGCCCGAACTCTTTATTTCACTGCCCTTTTTTTTTGGTCATAGAGTTGGAAGCATATTGCATAGGGTTAGCACGCCTCACTTTCATAGTGCATAGATCTTTGATGGAGTTCTTTGTGGGTTTCCTTGCCTCCAAAGTGAGATGTGTCTAGAAACCCTGGCTAGAATTTCCTGGCCCTCTCACCACAACTAGGAACTAATAATTGTTTGGAACTCCTTGCTTCTGTTCCCTAACTGGATATAGGAATAGAGTAAGCATAGTTCTAGCAACAGGAAATAGTGAAAAGCAGTTGAAAAAAATCCAGAACAAAAAACCCTTGGTTCCACTACTTACCAGCAATTTGGAGCAACTCTTGATTGATAGCCTCAGTTTCCTAATCTGAGCAGTGGGGTGATACAAATGATTTGTGCCTTACCCATACATGCCTCACACAGTTGTGATGACCAGAGATGGTAATCATTGGAGATTCTACACACATGTGTGGTTGTTATTATTATACCGTGGTTCTTCACAAAGGTCTGAGGCTTGCCTCTATTGATCAGGTGTCTTGCAATAGTGTTATTTGATTTAAGTTTAAAATATGCAAAAGGTAATTCTTTGCGAGCTATGGAGTAGGTTTTGTCCAGGTACAAAATGAAATAGCATTCCTCGAGTACCTACTATGTGCCAGGAATCATTCTTATAGAAATCCAGAGGGGGAGTATTGTTATTTTATAAATGAATAAATCAAGCTCTGAGCAGTTAAGCAATTTGCCCACCATCACATAGGTAGGAGGTAAAACTGAGATTCAAACTCACAACCATGGGAAACCAAGCTCCATGTTATCTGCATTCACTCTGGCACTGTCTTTTAGGCAGAATGGAAGGAAGAAAACAGAAAGTAAAAAGCAAGGGTCTGCAAAACTCAAATGCCCCAGGATCATGGAGGTTGCCTGAGTATTAAAGTAATAGTAATAATAATAATAAAACAAAACAGGTATCAAGGTCATCCACAAAGAATTAATAATGAAAGTTCATACTTTTTTTTTGCCATAGACTGTCACTTAAGCCTGTTTTGGAGTTCCCTTCGTGCCTTAGCGGGTAACGAACCCTACTAGGATCCATGAAGCTTTGGATTTGCTCAGTGGGTTAAGCTCAGTGTGAGCGGTGGTGTAGGTTGCAGACGTGGCTTGGATCCTGCGTTGCGATGGCTGTGGCTTAGGCCAGCAGCTGTAACTCTGATTAGGCCTCTAGCCTGGGAACTTCCATATGCTGCAGGTGTGGCCCTGAAAAACAGGAAAAAAAAAGACTTATTTTCTCTATATTCCTAGGGAGAGCAGTGAAATGTAGTTAGGAGTAAGAAATACCTGCACTTGGGAGTTCCCATCGTGGCTCATTGGTTAATGAACCCGACTAGTATCCATGAGGATGCGGGTTCGATTTCTGGCCTTTCTTGGTGGGTTAAAGATCCGGTGTTGCTGTGAGCTGTAGTGTAGGTCGCAGATGCGACTCAGATCCTGCGTTGCTGTGGCTGTGGCGTAGGCCTGCAGCTGTAGGTCTGATTTGACCCCTAGGCTGAGAACCTCCGTATGCCATGGGTGCAGCCCTAAAGACAAAAGACAAAAAAAAAAAAAAGGAATTATCTGCGCTTAGTAGGTGGCAGTGTACAAAACTAAGAAAGAAGGAGCAGAAGCAGCAGGCAACATGTGAGAGAAACTAGCCAACTCGGAACTGCCATAAGGACCTGGGCCTCCTCAAGGACCATCTTCCCTGACTCCAGATCCAGTTCACTTGCAGTCACTTACCTCCACACTTTCAAACTCATTTTATTATTCTGGTCATTATTCCCCAGGTTTGGCCCAGTGCTTCCTATAGAAAAACCTGTTCTGAGGTGGAAAAATCTCTGAGCCCGAGATTATCCCCTCTTGAATTCTTTAACTCAGAGGGTCCCTGACATTAGTAGCCTCTCAAGGCCACAGTCCAGATACTTCTGGAAATCAAAAGAAAAACCCAAGCTAGGAGTTCCCGTCATGGCGCAGCGGAAACGAATCTAAGAACCATGAGGACGCAGGTTCTATCCCTGGCCTCGCTCAGTGGGTTAAGGATCCGGCGTTGCCGTGAGCTGTGGTGTAGGTCGCAGATGTGGCTCGGATCTGGTGTTGCTGTGGCTGTGGCGTAGGCCGGTGGCTACAGCTCCGATTAAACCCCTAGCCTGGGAACCTCCATATGCCGTGTGTGCGGCCCTAAAAAGACAAAAAACAAAAACAAAAAACAAGAAAGAAAAACCCAAGCTAATGTGGAGCTAGAGTTTTTAAGTTGTCTTGTGGTTGTGAAGCTCTTGCCCACGCCTGGCGGCTTAGATATGGTGAAGGAAACTTGGAGAGTTCTTGATGACAGTTCTTCATGGTTCACTCTGACTTAGATACTGACAAGGAATGAATCTAAAGCTTAGAATGTGTTTAATCGATCTGTTAAATCTTGTTCTGCAAGGAAGATAAAAAATCAAAGGGATTTAAAATGTTTCAGAATTCTTTGCTGGTTTTAAGGAATAATTTTTCTTAAAGATAGCAAATGCTTTTATTATATATAATAAATATACTTTATACATTTGTATATAAATCTGTAAGTCTATATATAGATATATTTGCTTTTTGGGACTGCACCTGTGGCATGTGGAGGTTCCCACGCTAGGGATCCAATTCTAGCTGCAGCTGTCAGCGTACAGCACAACCACAGCAACACCAGATCTGAGCTGTGTCTGCAACCTACGCCACAGCTTGTGGCAACACCAGATCCTTAACCCACTGAGTGAGGCCAGGGATCGAACTTGAGTCCTCATGGATACTAGTCGGGTTCTTAACCCACTGAGCCACAGCGGGAACTCTCGGAACTGGGAACTATCCTAGCCTCACCACTCAGGGAAAACTTGCGCTACCTGATCTTAGTGTCTTCAATCTGCAAAATGGGAATAAAGTACTTCATAGAATTGTAAGATCAGATAAGATGAGGTGGGTGAAAGTGCTCAGCAAAGTACAAAGAGCCTCATTCATGTAAAAGGACCATGTTTTCTTTCTTTAAGGGTGACGTTAAGGGAGTTCCCTGGTGGCTCAGTGGATTAAGGCTCTGGTGTTGTCACCGTTGTGGCTCATTGTGGCTGCTATGGGACAGGTTTGATCCCTGGCCTGGGAACTTCCACATGCCATGGGTGCGGCCAAAAACAAACAAACAAAAACAAATGAAAAGTGGAGGAAACAAGTGAAGTGGAGGAAAAAGGGTGTCAGCACTGATCCCATCTTAGCTTTGAATAATCATTTTTGTTTATATATGAGGAGTTTAAAAATGATTTCCCCCTGTTTCACTGGCAATGACCATTATTTCTCCAGTACTGGTTTTTAACCAAAGTAACTCTCCCAGTTTCAGACAGCAAATTAAGTGCCTAAATCCAATGTAGAATGAAGCACACATCCATGGTTGATTGCTGGGTCCTGAGTTCCTTTCTGTTACTAAAATTCATGGAATGTACAGGCTGATTTATCTTCATGTATCTTATCAATATCGCAACTTTTAAGTGAGATGAAAATGAATTGCACAGTATTTTGCAGGAACTTTTTTCCCATTTAATGCTAGATGGTCCACAATGAGTATAAACTGTAAAAATCTCATGATTAGAAAATTCCAGAAAAGGAGGCTGGGAGAGATTTAAAAAAAAAAAAAATCTGGCTCCTGGGCTTACAGCTAGTGAGTGGCAGTGTTGGATCAGGAATCCACTTTTCTGATCACGCCCTCTCCTCTTCAGAAAAAAAGCCATAGTACAAACAAATAAAAATAATGAAATAATAATGACAGCTAACATAATGTGCCAGGCACCGTTCTGGGCTTTTTGTATTAACTCATTTAACTAGCAAAAAACAAAAACATAAACAAAAAACCAAACTTTTTTTTTTCACTGTCTTTTCACTAAAGCAGCCCAGTGAGAAGCAGCACCTTTTTTTTTTTTTAATTTTTTTTTTCTCAGTTGAATGACATTGCAACCCGAAATCACAACTCCGTTTTAGGCTCCTGGTGGTGCCTGCTTCCTCTTCTAGTTTGTTTAGTCACAGAATTCGATTCCTGTTGGCCGATTACGCGCCTACAAACTGGCTTAGCGCTCTGCTGAAATGCGTGAGGCTCCTTAACTCTTGTATAAACAGGTAATGCGAAGGGGTGGGGCACAGATTGCGGACTTTTAGGGGATGGGGATAGGGTGGGGGTTAGAGCCAACTCCTCTGAGATCAGGCAAGGGTAAAGGGAGGGCTTGGCTGCTGTTTCTAAATGCAGTGTTTTTTGTTCCCTTTCTAGAAACCAGCTGTAACTTTAGGTCAGAGCGCATTAAAATGAGACACTTCTGAACCAGCAGCGCCCAGGCCTCAGGCCCTGCTGCGAAGGCCCCGGCAAAGGTCAGGGCTTGGTGCGCGTGACGTTCCTTCCCTTGCTCGTCCCAGCGGCGCTCTGCCTCAGGTAAGGACACGCGGGGAGGTCCCCCTTCCACCAGGCCCGCCGCCGGGCCGGCTGTGATCGTACCTGGTTAAATGGCTTCTTTACTAGGGGGAAGGACGGGGGTGGGGTGTACTGATCGGCTTGTGATTCAACAGCAGGTTCCTTATTCCTCAAACGTGGTTCTGCTTGGTTTCCCTCAACGCCCCGAAGGGGGCCAGACGTCTGATTCGGACAGATGTCTGCAGGTGGAGCAGGTGCCACTTCTGGGGCTATTTCTGGCAGTCTGAAATGGATGTGACTTTTTGAGCGAGGAGAGGAGTCTGTCGGGTGAAGTTCCCCAAATCTCTCCCAATCAAGGCAGATTTTTTTTTTTTTAAAACCTTCAGCAAAGGTATCTGCGCTCCTAAAACAACAGGAATGTTGCACTGGCCTTCAGCCAGCGGAGGCTCAGCGAGCAGGATAAAATTTCAGTGCAGATTTACGGGAAGTTGCCGGTGTTGGGAGTAAAAATCTGGTTTGGTGAGTTTAAGGGAAGGGAGACGAGAGACAACCTTGCTACTGTGAGGCGAATGGCCTCTGCTGGGGGAGGGCAGCGCGAGGAGGGCGGAGGGAACCGGGAAGAGCTCGAGACGCGACTCTGAGCGCTCCCCGCGCGCAGCGCCGGACGCCGCAGGACTCCCCGGCCGCCCGTCTCCCCGGGGTGCGGAGCCGGCGCCGCTCGGCCAGGGGGTCGCCGCGCTTTCAAGTTCTTGCTCCCGCCTGGAATCTAGCCCCAGAGAACTGCCTTGGGTTATCGCTCCCGCTTCGCGCTTTGGAATGTGCAGTTTGGCACAGTGAGAAGCCGGGAGTTGTCCTCGCAGAGTTTCTATCTGCAGGTTTCCAAGGTTAAGAAATTCTGACAAACTGGAATTCCCAGAGTCTAGGAGTTAAGCCTGAAACGAGCGGTCGCTTTAAGCGGCGCGGTGGGGAGTAGCTGGACACTCCTTATTTTGGTTTTACATTAAAAAGAGGGAGGCCGAGAAGACATTTGTAGGTTACTTCCTAGCTGTGTGAATTGCTACCGGGCTGTGAATGGTGTTACTCTCTGAAGTAGGCGACTGCAAATACATAACAAAGGTAAGGCAGTTTTTGGCAATCCTTCTAACTACTGTCCCTTCATCTTACATTTGGGTCCCAACTTTGAAATTTTGTTTTCTTCTCTTTTTAGCCCTTATCTCCCTCACTCTCCCACCCCCCTTCCGACTCTGGTGTATGTAATGGGAAAGAAATGGTTTATAAAAAGATTTTGAAAGCGTCAGCTTCTGGAAAAGCAGAAAATCATATACACTCATCCCCATCACGTTTCCTCTGGCGGTGAAACCTTTTCCATACAAGAAACGATTTTTTTTCCACCCTTGAAAGCGTATGATTGGGCCGTCCAGAGGCACAGGTGACTTTTTAGACTCTGATTATTAAAGTGAGATTGAGGAAACATGCACAACAGGCATCTCATTTAAGTGAGTTTAAGGGGGAGGGAGGGGACGTCTTCTTGTAGTCCTTTACTTCCCGAGCCAAGGCTCAGTGCAGGCTTAGTTGTTCAGAGTTAAAAATTCAATCTGCATAAAAGTGTAGGGCTGATGAACTATGACAGCTGACAAATTAGTCACTGGATATTTCAGAAATCAGTTAAAATAAATGAGGTGGAATTTTTCAAATAAGTGATTCATTTTTTTATTTAGGTAAAAATTCATCTACTCTTGGGTGCTGTCCCAAGGCATTTGAGGCTGTGGCTTCTTACTTGAGGCTTATCAAATTGATAGTGTCCTCAAGGGACTTACTCATAGGTCGGACCGATTTGGACAAAAAAAAATCAAGCAACTTTTAGTAGCATTTTAGTGGCTCACTCAGTTTTCTTTAGGATGAATGTAGATTAGAAATGTGTTCTTTAAAACTTTTAATGTTGGAGTCACACAAACTTTTTAGGGCAGAGGAAGCAAAAGGGTGACAACGCTAACATGAAGAAGTTGCCGCAGTTTTAAGCACAACTGCAATTTGGAAGGAAAGCATTTGAGAATTGCAGGTGCCTATTCTAAAAGGTGAAAAGTTGTCAGCGGCTAAAAGCACAACCTGTAGACAAACCTGGGTACCCAACCACAGCAATGAGATGGCATTTTGTGGGAGTTAGTGTTGGTATTAATTTAAACAATAATATCAGATTGATGATCTAAAATCTTGGAGGGATGGAGTTCCCGTTGTGGCTCAGCGGAAATGAATCCGACTAGGAACCATGAGGTTGCAGGTTCGATCCCTGGCCTCGCTCAGTGGGTTAAGGATCCGGCGTTGCCATGAGCTGTGGTGTAGGTTGCAGACGCGGCTCGGATCCTGCATTGCTGTGGCTGTGGTGTAGGCCGGCAGCTACTCCTGTCAGACCCCTAGCCTGGGAACCTCCACATGCCACAGGTGCGACCCTAAAATGACAAAAGGCAATAATAATAATAATAATAATAATAATAAAATAAAATCAAATAAAATCTTGGAGGGAAACAAAATCAACCCAGTCTGAAATGGAAACCGGAGGAGGAAAAGAAAGAAATATGGGCTTTTGTATCTTATTTATCTTACTCTTCACCTTGATCTGATGTGGCCTCTCTGACTCAATTACTGCACACAGGGAAAATGAGGACTCAAATGTCATTTCACAGGAGCCCAGCTTCATTATTTCAATATGTGTTAAAGGAAGAAATAAGCCGACAAGAACCAAGCTACTAGCCTAACTGCCATGCTTCTTTACCTGACTCAGCTACACTTAAATTCATTTGCTCAAGAGTCTTTTGTGAACATATGCTGAAAGTGAGTCAGGTTTTGAAGATTTATTACCTTTCTCTTGGTTATTAAGTTTTCAGAAGCTTGTAGGATTGAAAATATGGTATTGTCACTTTATTCCAGTCTTTAGCGTTTGAGCCGTCAGTGTAGTTTTGATTCTCTCCCTGTGCTGCTCTAGACTAGATTTTGCCCCAAACCGCTGATGTTGCTGAGAATGGAATCAAGATAGAAAGCAAGGAGACTATGTGCTTCTGGATACGTGTCCTCTGTACTTGCTCTAACCAGTGTTTAAGACGACTCATTTTTTTTCCCCTTCACACGATAAGAGCAGTCAGATTAGACTGTCCTCTTTGGTTTACTAGTAACAGTAGTGACAGAATCTGTTCTTGGTAATTTAAACAAAGATTAGAAGGTGAAATAGATAAAATTATTTTCTTATAAAATGACTATGCTTCCCGATTCTATTCTTGATCTGACCATTAAAAATAAATTATGTCCCGGATGAGTGAGCTTTAACTGCTGTAGGAAAGTATTTGCCTGTTTCACACAGGTTTCCACCTCCACCTTTCAAGTCCCTTCTGATTTTTCAAGACTGGGCAGAGGAATGGTATTGGGGTGCTGGTTGGGGAGGGAGATCTCAAAGTTGGACCGAGGCTCAAGTGAAACCGTGATTTGGTTTTCCCAGAGGATGCATAATCCTGGAAAAAACTTACTCTGAAGAGGGCTTAAGTTTGGGATTCATAAGACTTAGGAAAAAGATAGATTTTGCATGAACCTAGACTTCCTGTGCCAAACTTTATGAAGTTACAATGGATATGTAAATACAGTTTAAAAAGTGTCGGAATGATTCCAAGTTAAAGGGTATATTGGAACGATTTAGCCAGTGGCCTGATTAAGAGATATTTTTCCTCTTGGGAGCGATTTCTGTGTCTTAAGATGATGTTGATTTTCTGGTTTAATATCGTAAAAGGTATGTGTTAGTCAAAACAACCACCTGCTCAGAGTAATTGCTTCAAAGCAAAAATGGAAAAAGATTTTCAATAATGGCAATGCAGGGATGACTTGGGTTATGAGCTAAGAGGCTTTAGAAACTCCAGGGAGGAACTAGCATAGAAATGATAATAAGTAATTGTTCAGCTCCCACTTCAAGTTGTTAGAAACATCTCATCCTGGAGGGATTTGGAGGGGAATGGCACCTTGCCATTTTTTTGTGTGTGGTCCTGAATCATTTTGTCAGTAAAGCACTCCTGATGATGGTGACTGTCTGATGGTTTCTGCCTCTTTCAAAGTTGCCTCCCCTTCTGTCAGCAGCTGTAGGGGGCCGAGGAGGCTGAGGGAAAGGATATCCTTCCTTTGAAGTCTATGTATCCCCTCTCGCCAGAACTTTTTACTTTTTGCCCTGAAAAGCGGGTGAGGAAGGAGTTTTCCAGAAGGGGAGTGTCTGGAGGAGTAAACGGCTAAGAAACAGGTGAGTTCCAAACCCTGTTAAGTAATGTGGACTTCACCTGAAAGCTCACCTGGAGATTATCAGTGCCCTGCAAATACTGCAGGTGAACTGGCAACTACAGGAATCTGAGGCTCTCAGCCCCCTTTTGTAATTCAGATGCTCCTAGTGCACTGCAATAGATGGCTCATTTGACAGAGTTCAAGATGTCATCTCAGGTGCCATGAAAGGTAAATTGATTACAAAAGGCACAAGCCCTTCAACCACACTCTCGCTCTGCCTCTTCTCTACTTTCTGCAGTGGTTTAAGGACACCTGGGGGAAAAAAAAATCACAGCTCAGTTTATGTAACTTAGTTATATAATACGAGCGTTTTTTTTTTTAATTGAGTTTTTATCATCTTAGGAACTTAGTTTATGCAAAGTGATTTGTGGGTGTGTTTAGATGTCTTGGGTTTATGTGTTTGTACAATATAAAACATAAGGAAACCGATACTCTAATAGGAATGCTTGACTGTAGTTTATAGTTGCTCTTTTTGGTAAATCCTATCAGGTTTTAAGAGTGGGGTCATTTTAGGAGTTCCTGTTGTGGCTCAGTGGAAACTAGTATCCAGGAGGACGCAGGTTCAATCCCTGGCCTCGCTCAGTGGGTTAAGGATCTGGCGTTGCTGTGGCTGTGGTGTAGGCCAGTGGCTACAGCTCCGATTCAACCCCTAGCCTGGGAACCTCCATATGCCATGGATGCAGCCCTAAAAAAAGGCAAAAAAAACCAAACAAACCAAAGAGTAGGGTCATCTTAGAAAGCAACAGTACAGTTTCTACCTTTCTGAATGCCGCTTAAGCGAGACGATATCAGAAGATAAGGTACTTTGTGATTTTGAGAAAAGTATTCCTTGGCATCAGCAGATTCTGGGTAGTGCAAAATGTATACTTATAAATTATAGCCGTTTGCATTAATCACGTTATCAAGAAAACAATCTCTGGCCTCAGTTCACCGCATTTGTCTTTGGGAATACTCTATGTTTGTGATGGTGGGCCAGTGCTAAGACCATAGTAGGTGGGCGTATGTTGATGAAGGGGAGTTGCTGACAGTGTTAGCCCCCTGATTGTGCTTTGCTTTAGCTAACGGTCAGTTTTGCTCATATTCCTTGAGTTCCACCTACTGGGGAGAAAAACCACTTGATCCCAGAAGCAATGGGTGATCCCCATATGGGTGAGCGGGCATAAACTATACATACCAACGGCCAGCGGGTGGATGTACAGTGCATGTGGGCATGTGTAGCTGAAGCAGGAACAGGACACCTCTGCCTGACCAAGGAAATGCCAACCTGTAAAAATTACAGTGAAAGGTATTTACCTTTTAGGAGTTCTCATTGTGGCTCATTGGGTTAAGAACCCGACTAGTATCCATGAGGATGCGGGTTCATCTCTGGCCTCCCCCAGTGGGTTAAGGATCTGGCGTTGCCATGAGCTGCGGCATAGGTCACGGATGCAACTCGGATATGGCGTTGCTGTGGGCTGTGCTGTAGACCGGTAGCTGCAGCTCCAATTCAGCCCCTAGCCTGGGAACTTCCATATGCTACAGGTATAGCTCTAAAAAGAAAAAAAAAAAACACAGTATTTACGTTTTAGAGCACTGAGACTTGGCTCTATCATTTTTGTAAAGCCTTACACATCATGTGAAAAGAAAAAAAGCACTTAATAAAGTGAAGACTTTTTTTTCAGGTGTTAATTTTCTTTTTCTTTTTTTTTTTTGGTCTTTTTGCCTTATCTAGGGCCGCACCCGCGGCATGTGGAGGTTCCCAGACTAGAGGTCTAACAGAAGCTGTAGCTGCCAGCCTACGCCACAGCCACAGCAACGCAGGATCCGAGCGGTGTCTGCAACCTACACCACAGCTCATGGCAACGCCGGATCCTTAACCCACTGAGGAAGGGCAGGGATCGAACCTGCAACCTCATGGTTCCTAGTCGGATTCGTTAACCACTGAGCCACGACAGGAACTCCAGTGTTAATTTTCTTAGGTCAGTTAGATTGCCATTCTGAAAATGTATATCTGGGCCTTTTGAGCTCAGGTAGAATATTCCTGTCTCTAAAAGCGGGAATCCATGTCCATGATGATGATAGTGCTATGCCATTTGAAAACATGGCTTAAATAATATTTCCTCTTGTTTGCTGTCATTTAAAAAAAAATAATAAATAACATGGTTCTTGGTACACCAAGCCCTTGCTAAGATTAGGCCCATCTTCTCAGTAGCCTTCTCAAGACAAAGTTGCCTTTGTGCAGCTACAACTGGGAGGATTTGGTGACACAGAAAACTCAGTGGGGCACTGCAACTTATTATTAACAGAAAATTCAATGGCCCAATGTTTTTGTTGTTGTTATTTGTTAATTCTACCAGCTAATATCTATGATCTATTTCTCCAGGCAGATGATCTTATTTTAGTCTTTCCTGGGGAAGAATTTTGTGGTTGAGAATTTACCTTGGCATCTAGTTAGATTATTAAAGGCAAAAGCTGCATTATGCTGATACAGGGGAGAGCAAAGTTCTGTGAGCTAGTTTGTTCTCAGGAGATTCAGCAAAATTTGGTCACATGTGGAGAGAAAGAAAAGGTGGTTAGCTAGAAGAAAATAACAGTTTGGGGGAAAAGGATAACCATTCACTAAATTCAAACTCCATGAGGGAAGTGGCTAAGAGCATAGACTGCCTTGGTTCAAATCCTGCCTTGGCCACTTAGGAGACAGTAGGCAGGTTACCTGATCTGTGACTCAGTTTTCCCAACTGTAAAATTCCCAAGGTTTTATAAGGATTAAACACATTAATCTAATGTGTAAACAGGGCTTAGAACAGTGCCTGGAGTGCAGTCAGTATGATGTGATATGTGGTCAAAGTGATATCTATCATGTTTGGGTGCATTCTACTTTTTAATTATTATTTTTTAATTTCCTTCCTCTGGGCTTCCTCTTCTTCTTTTTTTAAATTACTCAATGAATTTTATTACATTTATAGTTGTACAATGATCATCACAACCCAATTTTATAGCGTTTCCACCCCAAGTCTCCAGCTCATCTCCCCACATCCCAACCTGTCTCATTTGGAAACTGTAAGTTTTTCAAAGTCTGTGAGTCAGTATCTGTTCTGCTAAGAAGTTCATCGTGTTCTTTTTTTAGATTCCACATATAAGTGATAGTATATGATGTTGGTATCTCACCGTTTGACTGACTTCACTTAGCATGATAATTTCTAGGTCCATCCATGTTGCCGCAAATGCCGTTATTTCTTTCCTTTTAATGGCTGAGTAATATTCCATTGTGTATATGTACCACATCTTCTTTATCCATTCCTCTGTCGATGGACGTTTAGGTTGTTTCCATGTTTTGGCTATTGTGTATAGTGCCGCAGTGAACATTTGAGTACATGTATCTTTTCGGGTCATGGTTTTCTCTGGATAGGCCCAGGAGTGGGATTGCTGGATCAAATGGTAATTCTATTTTTAGTTTTCTGAGGAATCCTCATACTGTTTTTCACAGTGGTTTCACCAATTTATATTCCTGCCAACAGTGTAAGAGGATTCCCTTTCCTCCACACCCTCTCCAGCATTTACTGTTTGTGGACTTTTGGATGATGGCCATTCTGGCCAGTGTAAGGTGGTACCTCATAATGGTTTTTTTTTTTTTTTTTTTTTT
>PVHT021183710.1:23173745-23284229 GCA_004024745.2 Catagonus wagneri | reverse complement strand
TTTTTGATGGTGGTGTTTGTTTTTTTGGTATTGAGCTGCAGGAGGTGTTTATAAATTTTGGAGATTAATCCCTTGTCAGTTGCTTCATTTGCAAATATTTTCTCCCGTTCTGTGGGTTATCTTTTTGTTTTGTTTAGGGTTTCCTTTGCTGTGCAGAAACTTTTTTTTTTTTTGTCTTTAAGGGCTGCACCTGTGGCATATGGAAGTTTCCAGGCTAGGGGTCGAATCGGAGCTGCAGCTGCTGGCCTATACCACAGCCACAGCAATGCCAGATCCGAGCCATGTCTGTGACTTACACCACAACTCACAGTGACACTGGATCCTTAACCCACTGAGCAAGGCCAGAGAGCCAACCTGTGTCCTCATGGATGCTAGTCAGATTCGTTTTTGCTGAGTCATGATGGGAACTCCTGTGTAGAAACTTTTAAGTTTAACTAAGTCCCATTTGTTTGTTTTTATTGTGTTTACTCTAGGGGGTGGATCTGAGAAAATATTGCTGTGATTTATGTAGGAGAGTGTTTGGCCTATGTTTTCCTTTAAGAGTTTTGTAGTGTCTGGTCTTATAGTTAGGTCTTTAATCCATTTTGAGTTTATTTTTATGTATGGTGTTAGGAAGTGTTCTAATTTCTTTTACATGTGGCTGTGCAGTTTTCCCAGCACCCCTTATTGAAGGGGCTGTCTTTTCTCTGTTGTATATTCTTGCCTCATTTGTCATAGATTAGTTGACTATAGGTGTGTGGGTTTAATTCTGGGCTTTCTCTCCTGTTCCATTGAATTATATTTCTGTCTTTGTGCCAGTACCATATGGTTTTGATGACTGTAGCTTTGTAGTATAGTCTGAAGTCAAGGAGCCTGAGTCCTCCAGGGTTCATTCTGTTTTGAATACTTATCTCACTACTGTGACCTCTGCTGGTTGGCATCTAGGATTCTCTTCCTAAGGTCACTCCTTGAATTTGACCAAAGGTCCACTGCCATTGTAGGCAGGTGCTGTTTTGCTGTTTCTTTTGGTTTTTCTATCTTAGTTGTATGGGGGAAATGTAATTTCAAATGTCTTTTTCTTTTCTCTCAATCAACTATAAGATGTTGATTAGAAGCAAAAAGAATGATGCTGTTATATCTGTCGAGTGAGAGACTGCATAGTATCCTGCTGAAAGTGGAGTATAAATTCTGAGAATGGTTAACGCAAAGTAGAAACATTCTATGTAAAAGAACTTAATACATTAGACTTAAGCAGTTCCTTTTGTTGGTTAGTGTTAACTGGTCATAATCATAACATATAGGAAAGGTTTTCTTAGACTGCCACAATGTCTTACTTTGCACTTCTCATGGCACTTTATATCACTTGCTAGTTTTGTAATATACTATTTGAAATTAAGTTCCCTGGAGGCAGGGTTTGTGTCTGAATAATATTTGCATCCCTCAGTGTCTCTAATTTATAGTTCTGATGCTCAATAAAATAAGAATTTCTTTGCCTAAATTTATTACTATCTAAAATAACAGCATTTTTTCATTCTGTGGAGTTCCGGTTGTGGCTCAGGGGAAACGAACCCGACTGGTTATCCATGAGGATGAGGGTTTGATCCCTGGCCCCACTCAGGATCCAACACTGCAGTGAGGTGCCGTGTAGGTTGCAGACGTGGCTCCAATCCAGTATTGCTATAGGCTAGCAGCTGTAGCTCTGATTTGACCCCTAGCCTGGGAACTTCCATATGCCACAGGTGTGCCCCCTCCCCCCCAAAAAAAGCAACTAAAATGGAAGCTTTATCCACAACCAAACCTCTGAAAGCGTGACAGGATGGGGGAGGCCAGGGGTAGGGAGAGGGGGACGGATTATGCTTAGGTGCCCATCACATTGTTGAAAAGTTTATACTTTTTTCTGCTCTTAAATATCCTTTAAAAGCCACAGACTTGTTACTAGGTAGTTATGAGAAGGGGAAAAATGCATTTTCTCAGAATTAGAAGAAATTGATAATTATTAGGGAAAAGTGGATTTTCTCAAAATTAGGGAGGGAGCATTGGGAGTTCCCGTTGTGGCACAGCGGAAATGAATCTGACTAGGAACCATGAGGTTGCGGGTTCTTTGACCTCGCTCAGTGGGTTAGGATCCAGTGTTGCCGTGAGCTGCAGTGTAGGTCACAGACGTGGCTCGGATCCCATGTTGCTGTGGCTGTGGTGTACGCCAGCGGTTGGTTACAGCTCCGATTCAGCCCCTGGTCTGGGAACCTCCATGTGCCTCGAGTGTGGCTGTTAAAAAAAAAAAAAAATGAGGAGCGGAGACAAAGAGATCCAAGAGAGTAAGAACAGTATTAAGCAAATATACAGCTCTGTGAGCCACAGTAGTGTGCTGTTTCCGGTGGGGCTGCAGATGTGCTCTTGGCTAAGTAAAAAACAAGAGGAAGGAGGGCAGGTGGCTGAAGAAATACGTAGAGTATTGCCTCTAGTGAAGTCTTGTTTGCAGAGCAAAGGGGATCCAGCAACAGCCTAGCTCTTCCCACTTGGTACAAACATTAGTTTGGCCCGGGTACCTTCTTTGCTCTTTGCTCTTTGCCAGGATCAACCACAAGTTATATGTCGATTTGCCAAGGAGTAAACAAAAACTGCCAGCTTAGAGGGTACTACCGAGCCTTGGGATTTGGGCCTCGTATCTGCAGTGGTTCCATATCCACAGAGTCACTCCCAACTGCTGAGACCAAGGCTGGGAAGGCAGGGATCTTAGACTATTCTCCCAGCACCCTTCCCAGAGTGGAACCTAGGAGTCACTCCCCTATTGGGAGTGGTAGGAGGCACACAGACCCTGTGCCAACTGGTAACAGCCCTGAGCGACGACACGCCAAGGGTCTTGCCCTTCCCCCGTTGGCCAGGGTTAATCAGTGAAATTGGCAGTGGAGCTGCAGAATCTGCTCATCTCTTCTCTGTGCTTCCCCCTTTGCCTTCGCCCTGTGCGCTTGGTTCTTGATACAGGATCCAGAGCGACTCTTTAAAACAGAGTCAGGTCACGTAGTGCTGAAAACTTTCCAGAGCCTCACCATCTCCCTCAAAAGCCAGTGAGGTACCGTATTTCACCTCCTTTCACTTACTCCATTATCACGTTGCTTTACCACAGCTTCTTGCCTCACTCAGAGCCTTTGCGCTCACTGCCCCCTCTCCCTGAACCATCTTCCCCTAATATATTCATGGTTCACTTTTTACCTCCTCCAAGTCTTTACTCTTCCTCTTTGTCTAAAACAGCAGTTCCTCCTTCCTGTTGGCACTGTATCCCCTACCCTGCTGTTTTAACTTACTCCTTTTCTTCCTCCCATTTTTATGGCTGCACCTGGGTCATATGGAAGTTCCTGGGCTAGGGATCAAGTAGGAGCTGCAGCTGCCGGCCTGCGCCACAGCCGTGGCAACACTGGATCCAGGCCACATCTGTGACCAACACTGCAGCTTGCAGCAATGCCGGCTCCTTAATCCATTGAGTAAGGCCAGGGATTGAACCCTCATCCTCACGGGCACTATATTGCTTTTTTGTTTTTTGTTTTTTGTCTTTTTTAGGGCCACAGCAGTGGCATATGGTGGTTCCCAGGCTAGGGGTCAAATCAGAGCTGTAGCTGCCAGCCTACACCACAGCCATAGCAACATGGGGTTGGAGCCGTGTCTGCGACCTACACCACAGCTCACGGCAACGTGGATCCTTAACACACTGAGCAAGGCCAGGGATCGAACCTGCATCCTCATGAATACTAGTCAGGTTCGTTAACCACTTAGCCACGACGGGAACCTCTCTGTTGGGTTCTTAACCTGCTGAGCCAAAACAGGAACTCCTAATTTAGTGCTTTTCAGTGTGCTGTGTGATGGCGTGGCTCCTTGTCTCTTCCCCACTAGAACATCCAAGTCATTTACTGATGTATCCCAAACACCATAGAGCAGAGTCTGCCACAGAGCAGAGCAGTTACTCCATAAACATTTGTTGAATAAATGAAAAAACAAAAACAAAAACAGGATTTTACACAGCATAAGTATGACTGAAAGTGTAGTACTACTTGTGTGTTCTACTCAAAATAGCAGTCATGTACACATCTTTCTGAATACATATGATTTTTTTCCCCCTCAGACTGCTCCAGTTAAGCTGCCATATTTTCTCTGGTTTCTCTGGCTTCATTATTTTCTGTGCCACCACGAACCCTTGATGGAGGCCGATGACTAAGTAACGAGCAAGGCAGAGCTAAGTGTGGGAATGGCGCAATCATTTCAGCACTTCTATTTCCAAATCGAAGCCTTGTCTTTGGCAATCTTTTGTGATTTCCATCTAAGTCTTACAGCTAGCTCTATTTTGAACCAGTCTTGTGAATTGCATGCCCTACAGATAATTACCCTTGACTAACTAAGGTTACTATGTTGTTTATCACTTTTTCTATTGTCATTTAATTATAATTAATGATTGTTCTGAAAGTAACTGTCAAGACAAGTGTTTTATTTGTGTGTGTGTGTGTGTGTGTGTGTTTAAACTATCTCTTTTGACCTTTGCAATTTTGCCAAATGCCAGCTGCTGCTACAGGATTCCATCTAAGTTTTTTCTCAATCGCAGAGCTCAGTTAAGTATTTTCCCTTGACCTGGCTTGAAACGAGGGCTTAGTGTCACTGAGTCTTTATTTCCCCAGACCCTTTTACAAAACTTTGGTCTTGCCTTTACTGAGTGGCACAACCGCCTCTGATCTGTTGTACTGGTTTGCAAGCTCCTGCCTCATTCTCTTCCTCTGCACGATTTTCTTTGGTTTGGTAATATTGCATTTCTTGGTTCTTGGAGGTACAGCTTCCTCTGTGTGACTACCTGCCATTTTTAGATCTCTGATTTGGCACCAGAAAGGACTCTCCCCAATGGCTGGTGGAATCTTGTGGCTACTAGGCTTGGGGGCTTGGTCTTGAAGGTGAGTGTACACTCCAGGAAGGTTCTTTGCTGTTAAAAAAAAAAAAAAAAGGCAATAGTATATAAATTCTGCTAAGGGTACACAAAGACCCTAGATGTAGTTATTTTTGACTATTGTTGACCATGGTTTGTGGCTGATTTAGAGTTACTTGGATATTTTTCACTTTTAAGTTGATTTGGAGGCTATCATCACAGTTGATAGTAACTAGACAGTTTGAGAAATTAAAAAAAGAAATATACCTAGTAATCAGCTAATATTTTTAATACTTTCTCTAGATCATTTTATTACTTATTATGTGTACTTAATGGGACATTAACAATGAATAGAAAATAAATGTTGAATTAGATCTTTCTTTAACCTATGGAGATGGAGCTAGTGGTAATGAGTTAGAAAACTTTATCAAAATGTAGACCTAGTAAATAGGTACACTTGAAAAAAAAGATGAATATGCGTTAAAGTGGTTTAAACCAGACCTTGAAAAACTATTTTTCTTATATAGATATAGACACATATTCAATTGTTATTTACTAAGTAGCTGCTATGTGCCAGATACTGGGTAGCAGGTGCGCAGTGGAAAATCAAAGTTCTCTGCCCTCCTGGGGTTTTCTTTGCGGGTGGAGATGGGATTCAGTATGCTGAAGGAACTAAGAAGTGCCGGGCCAGGGCTGGCAGAACTCTTAGCTGGAGTGGCCTGAGAAGGCTCCTCCAGGGAAGAGATGCTGAAGGTGTCTATTGGAAGCAAGATCCTTCTTAGGAGGAGTAGTGTTTATGAAGGTTCTAAGGCGGAGCAAGCTTGGCATGTTGAAAGATGCAAAGGAGGCCGATGTTGCTGCAGTGCTGAGAGCAAGGAGCAGGGAGGCATGAGGAAAAGTGGGGGTAACTGAGTCCTAGAACAGGTAGTCGCTTTAAGACCAAGGAAAAGAGTTTTGTTCCTCCTGAGCCCAGTGGAAAGCATGAAAAATGATGGATTTGTAAAATGGTAACTCTGACTCCTGGGTAAAGACTGGACTGGAGGGAGCCTGCTGGAGCAGATAAAGAAGAAAATTAGAGTTCTTCCCCACCAGAGGATGCAGGTTCAATCCCTGGCCTCGTTCAGTGGGTTAAAGATCCGGCATTGCCGTGAGTTGTGATGTAGGTTACAGAGGCAGCTTGGATCCCGAGTTGCTGTGGCTGTGGCACAGCAGCTACAGCTCTGATTTAACCCCTAGCCTGGGAAGCTCCATATGCTGCGGGTGTGGCCCTTAAAAGACAAAAAAGAAAAAAGAAAATAAAAAAAAGGAAAATTAGAATTCTTTTTTGAAGGTGTCAGTGGACGTGGAGAGAAGCTGGTCATCTGGGTACCATTATTTCAGTGTATTCTCTTGCCTTTTGTACAGTCTCACTTCAGCTGTGGCAGGGGTTTCTCCGTGACTGGCAGAAATAGCAAGATTTGTTGATGGCGTGGATTTAGGGCCGGGGCAGAATGAGGATTCTGCCTGGAGTCATTGAGTTCGATGGGGGAGCCTGAAGGAGGACAGGCTTGAGCATGGCAGAGGGACTCAGAAGCTCAGTTTGGGGTATGTTTACTGAGATGCCTGGTAAAACAACCCGAGGAGATGCTGAAAATTTTCCTTTTGTTGTAAATCAACTATACTTTACTGAAAAAAATTTTTAAAAATTGGAAATTAAAAAAAGTTTGCCTTTTGTATCTAGCAGGAGAAGCAGGAACAAGGGGCATCTCTTATATAGGCATCTGTTCTGGATTTCATCATTTCTGCTTCTCATTATGTTTTGATTTGCAAATATAGGTAAGGTGTGTGACCTTTATTTATATATCACAAATGACTGAACAGTATTCTAATAACTGAGCATCTGCTATGTATTGGTAACTGTGATGGAGGGTAGGTTAGTATGGGTTAACATTGAAAAATCATAGATGTAGTTTCAGCCATCAAGAATCTTCTAGTGTGGACTTCCCATTGTGGCTCAGCAGGTTGAGAACCCAGTGTAGTCTCCGTGAGGATGAGGGTTCCATCCTTGGCTTTGTTCGGTGGGTTAAGGGTCCAGCGTTTTTGCAAGCTGCAGCATAGGTCACAGATCTGATCACTTGGATCTGGTGTTGCTGTGGCTGTGCTGTAGGCTAGCAGCTACAGCTCCAGTTCGACCCCAAGCCTAGGAACTTCCACATGCTGCAGGTGTGTGGCCGTAAATAAGTTAATCATATTGTATATTAATCACATATATCATATAGGTAAAGTACGTATTTAGTACTACAATATTAAATATATATATGATATTTGCATTATATATTTAACTTATTGATATACTTATAAATATTTACATACTAAGATAATTAACTATATTTTAAAAACTTAGTATAGAATACATATTTAATATATACTTTATTAAATAATATACTTAATATCAAAAACTAAATGTAAGTCATGCATGAACAAAAACTAATATTACAGGGAGTTCCCGTTGTGGCTCAGGGGTAACGAACCCGACTAGCATCCATGAGGACTCAGGTTTGATCCCTGGCCTCGCTCAGTGGGTTAAGGATCCGGCGTTGCCATGAGCTGCAGCATAGGCTGCAGACTTGGCTCAGACCTGACGTTGCTGTGGCTGTCAGGTAGTCTGATGGCTGCAGCTCAGATTTGACCCCGAACTTGGGAACTTCCATATGTCACAGGTGCAGCCTTAAAAAAAGACGCATACGCACGCGCACACACACACACACACACACACATCCCTCATATTACAAAGGAAATAAAAACAATTACAGCATGAAGTACTGGCTTTCCTTGTGACTTATATACCCCCTTAGAGGCATGCAAATTCATGCTGTAAATATTGACACATACAAATGGATCTTTTTAGGACATGCAAATATGTTTCTTGTCTCTTCCTTACCTAACTTTACCAAGGATTTGCTGCATGTCTGCACAGTGTGTGAGCGAAGATTGAAAGCCAATACAGACACACTTTAAACTACATTGAGAAAGGCTGATCATTGTATCTAGCAAATCCATTTTTTGAGCTTCTAAAGGAAACGCTGGTGATATATGATGAATGGAAGCTTTTTGTTTTTTGTCTTTCTAGGGCAACACCCTTGGTGTAGGGAGGTTCCTGGGCTAGGGTTTGAATCTGAGCAGTAGCTGCCAGCCTACAGCAACGCTAGATCTGAGCTGAATCTGCGACCTACACCACAGATCATGGCAACGCCAGATCCTTAACCCACTGAGAAAGACAGGGATCAAACCCATGTCTTCATGGATACTAGTCAGGTTCGTTACTGCTGAGCCACAACGGGAACTCCTATCTGTTTATTTATTTTTGTCTTTTGTCTTTTGAGGGCCACACCTGTGGCATATGGAGGTTCCCAGGCTAAGGGTCAAATTGCAGCTGTAGCTTCCAGCCTATGTCACAGCCACAGCAACGTCAGATCCAAGCTGCATCTGCAACCTACACCACAGCTCACGGCAATGCCAGATCCTTAACCCACTGAGCGAGGCCAGGGATCGAACCCGCAGCCTCATGGTTCCTAATAGGATTCGTTTCCACTGTGCCACCACAGGAACTCCGTATCTATTTATTTTTAGTACCACTGCTGCAAGCCCTCCTCTCCCTTTTCTTTTTTTTTTTGGCCACGCCCATGGCATGTGGATGTTCCTGGGCCAGGGATTAAACCTGCGCCACAGTGGCAACCTGAGCCATAGCAGTGACAACACCAGATCCTTAATCTGCTGAGCCACCAGGGAAGTCCCAGTGGTTATTGTTAAAAAAATGAAAGACATTGAGCATATATTTCAAAATTTGTAGAAGTAAAGTGTTACGCTGTGGTCTGAAGCAATGGAAAACTCCAGTCCAAAAAAGTAATGTTTTAAAAAGTCCTAAACCAATAAGAATGGTTGAAGGTAGGAGAAGAGGTTTCGATGGATACAGTTTTGCAATCACAGCTATAGAAACTGTCAACGGCTGCAGCTTTTCATTTTGGTATGTCAAAACCAGAGGAGCCCGTGAGGTGTAATCAGATTTATTGTTGCTTAATTGGGCCAAATGGTATGGTTTTTGGTTCTGTGTAAGATGGAGTTCCTGTCGTGGCACAGCAGTTAACGAATCTCACTAGGAACCATGAGGTTGCGGGTTTGATCCCTGGCCTTGCTCAATGGGTTAAGGATCTGGCATTGCCATGAGCTGTGGTGAAGCTTGCAGACACGGCTTGGATCCTGCCTTGCTGCGGCTGCGGCGTAGGCCAGCGGCTACAGCTCCGATTAGACCCCTAGTCTGGGAACCTCCATATGTTGCGAGTGCGGCCCTAAGAAGCAAAAAAAAAAAAAAAAAAAAGATGGGTCGCTTTTCAAAAGGATATGTAGTACCTGAAGGTTTCACATTTATTTCAATTCTTTTTTCTTCGTTTTTTTTAGGGCCGTACCTGCGGCATGTGGAGGTTCCCAGGCTAAGGGTCTAATTGGAACTGCAGCTGCCAGTCTACGCCACAGCCACAGCAAAGCCAGATCCAAGGCGTGTCTGCGAACTACACCACAGCTCACGGCCACACGGGATCCTTAACCCACTGAGTGAGGCCAGGGATCGAACCCAAAACCTTGTGGTTACTAGTTAGATGCACCACAACGGGAATTCCTTCATTCTTTTTTCAATGAGAAAAATACTTTGGTGAGGAGCTACTATGTATGTATCTACAATAATCATGTAGAAAAAGGGGGAGGCTTGTATTTAATTGCTTAACAGCTATCTGTAACTAAATGTTTGAAGTTGAAAGTTAAAAACAGAAAAGAATAATGGCTAACAATAATAGCTGACATTGCAGGAATACCTACTGTAATGCCAGGCATGCCTTTATTTAATCAACAGAACCAACCCTAAGAAGTAGATTATTATCCTCATAATAATTATTATTATTCCTTACCTAACAGATGTGGGAATGAAGGACTGACAGGTCAAGCAGCTTGCCCAAGTAGTGATCAGAATTCCAATTCTTTTAAGGCTTCCCAGATGAGGTTGTGTTTGGGTAAATTTCTGGACCGGGATTGATCTCCTTGCCACACTCTGCCCCTGGTGTAGCAGACAAGTGAACTTGGACGTGGCACTTTGCCTTATTGGCTTTCAATTTCCTTGCCTTTAAAATTGGAAAGAAGGAGGGGGGAAGTTTTGGGTTAGACAGGTTCTGCAAAGCCTCAAATTTCTTTATTTCCGAGTGCTTTTACTTTCATGGTTCAAATCTATAAAAGGTCACTATTCATAGGATTTTACAGGGAAGATCAAGGTGGTGGGAATAAATGGGAGCGGAGGGTAGGGATGATCGGAAGGGCCGTCACGCTGGCGTTAAGTCGCAGGGAGAAGACTGTGAAGTCAGATGACCTGTACAAGTCTTAACAGCGTTCAGACTCCTAAATCTCATTTGAGGTAGTGAATACCGCCGACATGTAAGGTGGTTCTAGACCAGTGGTTTGCCACTGGAGGAGATTGTCCTCCAGGAAACATTTGGCAATGTCTGGAGGCATTACTGATTGTCTAGGTTCTTAGAATTTTTCTTTCGGTCTTACTAATGTCACTAGAATATTCTCATAGTTTCGTTAGTCTTTATTTTTTTAAAGGTATCTTGGTCTTTATCAATTTCTAACAGAGCTGGGGTTAGAGAAAGTTAATAGAATCTTTTTAGACCTAAAGATGGCTTCAGTTTAAAGCTTTAGGTTAAGTAGAATGGAGTTGTCCTGTACTTTATCAAGTCTATATCTTGGGTTCATTTAAAAGGAAAAACCTTGAACAATGTTTTAAATTCCACGGAGAATAGCTATATTAAATAAGTACAGGAGTTCCCTTTGTGGCTCAGTGGTTAACGAATCCGACTAAGAACCATGAAGTTGCGGGTTCGATCCCTGGCCTTGCTTAGTGGGTTAAGGATCCGGCGTTGCTGTGAGCTGTGGTGTAGGTTGCAGACGCAGCTCGGATCCTGCGTTGCTGTGGCTGTGGTGAAGACCAACAGCCACAGCTCCTGTTAGACCCCTAGCCTGGGAACCTCCACATGCCACGGATGCGGCTCTACATAAAGGCAAAGAGACAAAAAAAAAAAAAGTACATACTGGTGATGTATAGACACACTGTCAGCATTTGGAAAAATGGCATTCAAGAATGGCTTAAAATTGTCCCAGTTAAGCATAGATGCTCTGTGGTTTTGCCCAAGTCTCAAATAATGCTTTCAAGTTGGCTTCCAAAACTCTCCTTGAAAATTTTACGTGTTTTGTTGGCCTCTTTGGTAGTAATAACTCCAGCCATTTATTCATTGAGTAAATGCAGGGTCTGTCTCAGGCATTGGAAATACAAAAATGGATAAGAAATACTCTGGGTTCTTAAGGAGCTCACAGATGAGGCGAGACATGTAAACAAAAAAAATTAATAAATAAAGCTTTTTCACACTTTCTATGATAGAGGTATTTTATCCATTAATTTTATCCATTGATTCACTGAAAACCATTTATTTGGTGTCTACATTTACCTTCTAGAAGTATGAAAAAATCTTTTTGAAATGAGCTTGTGGACTAGTACAGGCAGACTGACATTACAAATGAAGGCCATGAAATAGTCTAGATGCTTTTAGGGATCAATAGTATCAGTTTAACCAGAAGAGTCATGTGGTGCGGGCAGGGGAGGGGGAGAGAGAACTTTAGGGAGCTCCTTATAGAGATAAGACCTTTATTATACTTAACAGTGAGCATTTAACAGAGAAGACCTCATTTAATTCACATTAAAAAGACTACAGGTACATACAATTACTATCCCCATTTTTCAGACTGGAAAACTGAGCTACAGAGATTCAGTAACTTTGCTAGTGTTACATTACTTAGCAAGGGCAAAGCCAGAGTTCTAAGCCAGGCTCTAGAGCTCTAGAATTAGATGTGATTCTTGAATGAGACTCAGACATGGAAAATAGGTAGCTGCCAATTATGGGGGAATCCCTAACCCTGGAGAGATGAAGCGAAGAGGCAGGAAGAAACTGGAGCACAAGGACTTCATCTCATGGGCAAAGCCTGTACTTTATAGAAAGGAAAGAAAAATGGAAACTGGAAAGGAAGGAAAAACCACCTGGGTTCCTAGTTCTTACACTGCTTGTTGTACCTTTCCTTTAAGCTCTTTTAGTGATGTCATTTTTTTCACTTAGTTGTCCTCGAAACATTCCACAATTCTGTATCTACCGTGCCTCATGTTAGCTCACCTAATCCTTGCCCCATCTGTGGGACATTCATAGTTCCCATTTTACAGAGGTAGACACTGAGGCTCCGTGAGGAGACAGCTTCTTTCACATGGAACCCACAATCTAACCCAGGCCTTGTAAATTGAGGTTCTGGCTCTTCCTCTTTCACACCTTCCTCCCCACACAAAGGCGGATATAAAAAGAGGTATGGAAATGTATCCAAACACTGCAGATAGCTCACATGTTTCATGTCATCTTGTTTTTCCAAATCAGCGATGACAGCAGGATTAGCAGACTGATCCTAAGGAATATTTGTGTAAGACATTCTACTTCATTCTGCAGTGCTGCCCTTGCAAGACTTCTGCTACCTGTGTTTACTTCATAACATGTGCTCTCCCAGAGTGTGGCTTCCTTGCCAGGATCTTAGAATTGTACCTGCTTTACTAACAATGGCTTTGGCAGGTCAGTGATTATCAGGGCAGAGATTGTCATTGCTCCAGTAATCTCTAAATTCAGGATTTGCATGCTTGCCTGGCACAAACAGGCCTAGTTGACGGGAAAGAAAAAGAAATCCAAGTCTAAGCTTGTTTCAGTCTCAGTGGCAAAAGAAAGAACTTTTTATGCTGTCTTGTACACAGTCTTAATTCTCAGCAGGACTTGAGCCCCCATGTAGAGGCGTGAGGTCTTTGGCTACTGGGTTGGTACCTGTGAACCTGTTCACTTGAGGATATAAATTGTCCTGCGAACCTGCTCTTCCCTCAGATGGTGATGCCCTGCTTATCATATCGACAGGCATGTACTAGAGCAACTAGTGACTGCTGGTCATTCTGATGAGTCCTGGGGAACTGCAGATGAACCAGCCACTCTCCCTGCCTTCGGTCTGCTCACACTCCAGTGGGGACGGCTGATCTGTCTCAGCTTACTGTAAGACACCAGGGCGTGGGATCTGAATAGGGAGTCCAGAGGTGGGGGCAGTCAGGGAAGAGAGGGGTTTCTTAGCCAGATTTTGTTGCTGTGTTTTGAGATGTAGTTCACATACTATCAATGTCACCATTTAAAAGTAAAGTTCAGTGGCTTTTAGTATATTCACAAAACTTTGCAGTCACCACTATCTAATTCCAGAACGTTTTCATTACCCCAAAAAGAAACCCTGTGCCTGTGAAGTAGTCACTTCCTGTTCCCCTTTCCCCCACCCACTGGCAACTACTGATTCATTTTCTGTCTCTACAGATTTGTCCATTCTGGACATTTCATATAAATAGAATCATATGGTATATGGCCTTTGTGTCTGGCTTGTTTCACTTAGCCAATGTGTTTTCAAAGTCCATCCATATTGTAACATGTGTCAGTACTTCATTCCTTTTTATGGCTGAAAATGTTCCATTGTATGATATACCATAGTTTGTTTATCTGTTCATCAATTGGTGGACATTTGGTTTCAGCTGGATTTGGAGTAAATGGACAGGTTTTTGCAAGGCGTAGAAGGAGGGTGCTCTTTAGAGCAGATAAAACCCATCATTTAAGTTGACACGTATGTATATAGCATAGTACCTGCTGAGTCCTCATTACAACCCGGTGAGGTGGTGTATGAGGCAGAAAGACAATTTGTCTAGGTTAACAGCCAGTGAGTGAAGAGCTGAAGGCCAGGTTCTGGCAGTCTGGCACCAGAACTCATTGCTCAGCCACCCAGCTGTGCCCTGACGGCAGGGCCGTGGGGCAAGGCAAGCCTCGTTTGTGGAACCGTTTAGAGGAGTTAAAGGGCAAGGGGTGGGGGGTGCAGCAGAGTGTGATAGACGAGGCCAGAGACTGGGTGTCCTGTACTTGGCAGTTGTCCTTGTGAAAGACAAATCTGTCTGTGTCATTCTTCTGTTTGAAAACTGCCTTCAAGGTTTGTTTCCCAATAAAATATATATTGTAAGATTCCTATTTACATAGCATTCAAAAATAGACAAGTCTATGGTGTTAGACATCAGGATAACTGTCAACCTCGGGTAGGTAGTGACTAGAAGGGGACATAAGAGGGACCTCTGGGGTGCAGTTGACACGTGTCTGGTTTGGAAAATTCATTGAGAAATACTCTCTTAACCTGTGCTTTTTTTGTATATGGGTTATACTTCAATGAAAAGTTTATATTTAAAAAAATGGGAAGAAAGTAAAAGTGATTAACAAAAAAATAATTTTTTTTTAAATTAAAAAGTCTTGTTCCAGAAAGAAATAAACAGCAGACCTAAGGAAAAATCAGCAGAGCAAATAAAGATGCATCTAAAATCCTGAGCTCCTTCTCAGTTTTCACTTGGCTCAGCTGTCCTGGGATTTATTGTCTGCCATGGTTTAGCTGTAAAAGTAATAACTGCTAACAATGGCAGTTCGTTTTACAACGTTTGAACCATATAGAGTCACCCTTCTATTTCATCTTTAAAACATCTCTATGAGGTTTGTTATTATCCCCATTCTCCGGGTGTGGAAGCTAAGGCCCAGAGAGATTTCTTAATTTGCCCCGAGTCACTGGGCTAATAAGTGACTAGACATTTCCTCTAAGTCCTGTCCACAAGTCAGGGCCACCTGGGGTTGGCAGTTGTACTTGGACTTTGAATCTCCAGGAACAGAGAGGAGCAGAAGGAAGCTGGCACTAAGTGAAGGAAGAGTTCGATGAGCAGTCTACATGATAAATCCATGGTGGAAGGTTTGATTATGTCAGGCTAGCCAAACAAGTAAAGCAAAACCCATGAGTTAAATCCATTGTTCTTTTCTGCTTAAGTAATTAGGGGCTGAAACACAAATTAAATGACCTTGAGTTAATAAAAAGAGAATGCCACTGACTGGATTGAGTTGCGGTTGAACATTTTTGGTTGCTTCCAGTTAGCTTTCAGCAAACAGACTTTCCATGGGTGGCCATGGAATCATCTAGCATGTTTTTGGTTGGATGGGAACACAGGGGCTTTCTGGTTCTACATTCCATCCAACACAGAAACATTTCTGCAGCATTAATGATAATCATGATCTGGTCATTTGTGTACTGACAGCTTCCAATGGGCCAGGCGCTCGCCTGTTGGAGCTCTCTGAGTTGCTGTTATTAATATGCTTGTTTTACAGATGAGCAAATAAAACTTAGAGAGGTTAAGCAACTTGCTCTAAAACACATAGGTAATTATAGCAAAACAGACCCAAGCACAGGTCATTCTGACTCAATTGAAGGGTTTTGTTGCTGTGCTTACATCACTGTTTCCATCATGGCCTTGAATTCCTACAGTGATGGGTGCATGATCACGATATGCCACCCGTGAGACACTGGCTAGGGATGGAAAACCCTACTGGGAAGCTCTTATATTTAGCTGGAATCTTCTTTTTTTTATACAGAAATGAAAAACTGAAAATGATATAGTAGGAAAAGAGTATAAATTAGCCTATTTATAAGTTTTATAAAAACCATTTGATTTATAGCCTATTTATAAAAACTTTCACTTATGGAGCCTAGTCTAATTTTGCTCTCAAGAGTAGTAGCATTTCTGAGTTCTCATTGTGGCTCAGTGGAAACAAGTCTGACTAGTATCCATGAGGATTCAAGTTTGATCTCTGGCCTCGCTCAGTGGGCTCGAGATCTGGCGTTGCCATGAGCTGTGGTGTAGGTCGCAAACGTGGCTTGGATCTGACATTGCTGTGGTTGTGGCATAGGCCGGCAACTACACCTCCGATTCAAACCCTATACTGGGAACCTCCATATGCTGCAGGTGTGCCCTAAAAAGGCAAAAAAAAAAAAAAATAGCGTTTAAGATCTCTCCTTTTGGGTTAAAGTCATCTCTCCAGAAATGTTAAGTGAAGGGTTACATTAGTCTGTAGTTTCCAGAATGATGCAAGGGCTCCATTTATCTCTTGGTGTACAATAAACTAGCCCATATCTTAGTAGGTGAGTACCTGTCACATGTCATAATTTGAACAGGGCTCACGTGGGAGATTCTTCATGTTGATACATGCATCACAAGGATCTGTTGGTGATATTCAACTTGTAGCTATTCTGGCCAAAGGATCTAAGATGGCCTCACTCACATGCCTGGCACCTTGGCAGGGACGGTCTCAGGCCTCTTCATAAGGTTTCTTCTGCAAGGTAGTTGGGCTTCTTGCATGTCAGGCAAGCACTCCACGGGTGAGTATACCCAGAGAGGACACCAAAGCCACCAGTCTCTTTAGGCTGGGCCTGGAAGCTGGGACAGTGTCACTTTCAGGTCCAAGCAGGCCTAGAGCAGGCACGAGTCCACCCAAGTTCAAGTCCACCAAAACCCCACCTTTCAATGGAAGGAGTGTGTCAAAGACTTTGCAGCCATCTTTAATCTGCTATGCTAAGGATCAGCCTAACTTTATCTTCCTTTTCCTGGGTTGGAGTGATACTACCTAACTGGGTTTGAAAGTTCTCCTGCTCAGCTTGTTATTTTCTCTATTTTGAGGTATTTGAACTTTAGGAGCTTCTTTTTCTAATAATTATTTTAGTTATAGAACACAGTCTTTATCAGTTCTAATTATTTGCTGAAGTTAAGGATGATGAGCCATACAATACGTTTGCACTTTAAACACATATGAGTAGAGAACAGAAGGATGCTGGAGACTGGGTAGAAAAGGAATATAGAAACCCTAAATCAAAGAGTTTTTATAAATAGCTTAATTTATACTCTTATTCCATTATATCATTTTCAGTTTTTTATTGCTACAGAACATTTGTGATGTTTTGACCCTTTAAAACAGCATTTTAAGGAGTTTCTGTCATGGCTCAGTGGAAAGGAATCTGACTAGTATCCTTGAGGACGCAGGTTCGATCCCTGGCCTCACTCAGTAGGTTAAGGATCTGGCGTTGCCGTGAGCTGTGTTATAGGTCAAAGACCTGGCTTGGATCCCGAGTTGCTGTGGCTGTGGGATGGGCTGGTGGCTGCAGTTCCGATTCGACCCCTAGCCTGGGAACCTCCATATGCTGTGGGTGTGACCCTAAAAAGACAAAACCAAACAAAAAACAAAACAGCATTTTAAAGTTCTATAATTTTGGTCAGAGCTGTTTGTTTTTGACTTTGTTTTCCATTGGAAATTGAGACAAAACTCGGTGGTTATTTCTCTACCTATATTAGTAGAAGGAGTTAATTGAAATTATTTCTAATCTTTTGATCCTTGTCACACTACTCTGCTATGCAATAATACACAGAAGAATTTTCAGAAAGCAGCTGTTGGGGACCTAATGTAGCTCCCCGCCTTAAAAATGTGCCACTTTGTGGAGTTGCGCTAGCAGCTGCTATTCTAAATTGACCAAAAGGTGCCTAAAACAGAAAATGTTTTAGGCAGAAGTGAAATCAAGATGCTTTGAATAGGAAGGGTGAATTCATTGTTGCCAGGTGCCTTTTTCTTTGTGCATGAAATCCTGAGGAAAATCTTGTATGGGGGTTCAAAAGCTGAAATAGGTTTTTCATGGGCAAAGGCTGTTAATTTTTTTACTGACATGATCCTTAGTGCAAAAATAGAAATGAACTTGAGCACACTCTTTTTATGTACCTTTACGTTTTTTATTTTTGCTTTTTAGGGCCACACTCGCAGCATATGGAGGTTCCCAGGCTAGGGGTACAATGGGAGCTGTAGCCGCCGGCCTACACCACACCACACTGGATCCAAACCATGTCTGCAACCTACACCACAGCTCACAGCAACGACATGTACTTAACCCACTGAGTGAGGCCAGGGATCGAACCCACAACCTCGTGATTACTAGTCAGATACGTTTCTGCTGTGCCATGACGGGAACTCCCTGTGTACATTTACTTTGACTTTTATTCAGACCTACTGAAAAGTATAAGGATTGGACTCCCGGACACCTCAGTGTCTACAAGCCAACCGAAGAAATAAAAGGCTCTGGGGAAAATTGAAGCCCCTTGTGAATGCCACCCCCACCCCCCAACCCCCTTCCTCTGCCCCAAATGCAGGGATTGTCAATCCCAGGCATGGCTTCTTGACTTTACTACGTATGGTATAAGCCCCTAGATAACATGCAGGCTTACTGAATGGTTGGGGGGAAAATATCAAAAGAAGAATAATCTTTTGTGACACTTGAAAATCATATGAAATTCAAATTTCGGTGTCCGTAAATAAAGCCTGATTGGCATGCGGTATAAAAATGTATTGTGTATGGTTGCTTTTGTGCAATGTCCAGATTTGAGTAGTTGGAACTGAAACTGTGTGGCCTGCAAAGCCTAGAATATTGACTGTTAGATCCTTGCAAAAAGTGTTTGCCTACCCCTTGTCCAGCACTCACATATACACATAAACAGAGTAAATAATCTGGCTGGTCTGTAGGTCTCTGTGCTTTGGCTGGGAGCAGGGTGAAGTGGACAAAAGTCTGTAAAAAATAACGCCGAAATTTTCTTTTGTCTCTTGACAAGAGCAATAATTTACCTTTCCCCTCCCAATCCCCAGCCCCTGAATGACTATATCTTGTTCCTCTGTTTTAAGCTTGTTTTCCTCTTGCTCTTGCTTTTCCCACTCCCATGCCTACAAGAGAAGCCAATTCCATTTGTCCTGTGACAGAAAGAACAGCTCCAAGGACAGTCACCTCCTCCTTCCTGAAAGTTCTCGGTTTAGCAGTGTGCTTTGTCTGTGTCTCTGATCTGGCACTCTGAGTTCCCTTGACTTCCCTTGTCTTCTGCCTCTTAGAATTTGGGCTTATTTTGTACCAAGAGATCGTGTCTACACCGGCTACTGAGACAGGCAAAGCTCAGCAAACAGTAATTGAGGAAATGACCTTTTTTTAAAAAAAACATACAAAGAACTGATGAGGCTATTTCAGTTATCTTTTGTAAAACAAACTTGATGATACCTCTCTTTTGTGTCTAAAGATGAATCTTCACCTTTTCCAAGCCGGAATCATGCAGGTATTTATTCCAAATGACCATTTCTTCTTCCAATAATAGCTGAATTATGCACAGTGCTGAGCACTCGAGGGGGCCCCATGGTGAGCTTCGAGGGCTTTGAAGCCGGGCAGTCCGCCTGTTATCTGGGAGACCTTGGAGATCTCTTAGGGTAGAGGAGGAGAATAGCAGTCTGTGGGTCGCATCGTGTAATGATACTCAGCCTCCCATCTGAAGGAACTTTTGAGTGAGTAAGTGAAATTACAAAATGAATAATGGAACATGATAAATATCGGAGGATAAATAATCAGGGTAGTGTGGGAGAAAGGTTCTAAGAGGTATAGAAAAGTGATTAGAGTGGAAAGGAGGGAGAGATGATATCCATCTGGGGACAGTCTGAAGGGCTTCTTGAAGGAGGTGGCAGGGAAAAACGGGAATTTGGATCAGTGGAATTTAGAGCAAGAATATTCGTGGCCACGGGGACAGCATGAACAAAGGCGCTGAGCTGAGGCAGAGCTCCAGGCTGCAACTAGATAACCGGTCAGACTGACGGCAGAGGAAGGGCAGTCGGGGAAAGCTGAGAGTGGAGATGGTGAGGCAAGGCCTTGAACACCGGGGACAGGAGCTTGGCAGCCACGGCAGCGTGTGCGCTCCGTCCAGTGATGGGCGGACTGGTGGTGACGACTTAGAGTCTGAGCTCTGGCCTCAGTTCTAGAAGACTGCCGCACCACAAGACCTTGACTTTTCCTATCTTGGTCCAGATTTGCTATCTCAGAAAAAGCACAGAAGAGGGGAAAGACACTGGAACGCGCTGTTTCACAAAACACCCCCGAAAGAGCCGATCCGAGAAGCGTTGCGTAACGGCCCCCATCCCTCCAATTATCACCTTCAAATCAGGAGAAATATCTCTGACTATAGTGGAATTTGATGTCCTTTGTGTTCCTCACTTTTGCACAGTTCTGGTCAGAAAAAGAGGCTGGAGTGGAAATTTTCATATTTGGTGTGGGTGGAGGAGGGGAGGAGAGAAAAAAAAATGGTTTCTAAACTATTCCCTTAAGATTGGTAGGGTATACATTTCTCGGGGCTTCGGGTGCAGCTAGTGTGGTCTGCCATGGGTCTCCTTCCTTTAGTCAGTTATGACTCAAGGTTTCCATTTATGAAGTTGGTTTATTGAATTAAAAAGTTATTTAATGTTTCTATGTTGAATGTGTGTCCTAAATATTTTTCATTGATACTAAATTGCATGGGGGGGGTTAATAAACTGAGAACATGAAGGGACAGAGATTCTCAAGTGTGTTGTAGTCTGGGTCCTGGGTCAGAATCACTCTGAGTCTAAAGCCTGGGAATCTGCCTGATATGAAAGGTGTTTTTTTTAAATACATTTTTTTATTGTGGTAAATAAAATATTTATAATATGAAATGTATTATTTTAACCATCCGTCTATGGAACTTTTTCGTCTTTCCAAACAATAATTCCCCATCTCCCTCCCCCAACCCCTGACAACCACTATTTTACTTTTCTATGAATTTGATATGTCTAAGTACCTCAAAAGTAGAATCATATGGTATTTGTCTTTTTCTGACAGTGTACTTCACTTAGCATAATGTCCTCAAGGTTCATTTGAAGCATGTGTCAGAATTTCATTCCTTTCTAAGACAATAATATTCGATCTGTGTATAGTACCGCATTTTGATTTATCTACTTATCAGCTGATGACATTTGGCTTGATGATTTTGTTTTGTTTTTTGCTTTTTAGGGCTGTGCTCGTGGCATATGGAGGTCCCCAGGCTAGGGGTCAAATCAGAGCTACAGCTGCCGGTCTACACCACAGCCATAGCAATGTAAGATCTGAGCTGCATCTGAAACCTACACCACAGCTCATGGCAACCCCAGATCCTTAACCCACTGAGCAATGCCAGGGATCAAACCCACAACCTCATGGTTCCTATTCGGATTCGTTACCACTGCACCACAATGGGAACTCCAGCTTGATGAATCTTAGCTGTTGTGAGTAATGCTGCTATGAGTACTGCTGCAAGTATCTCTTCGGAGACCCTGCTTTTAATTCCTTTGAGTCTATACCTTGGACTGGAATTGCTGGATTGTATAATAATTATGTGTTTAATTTTTTCTGTCATGGATTCATTTTTTTTAAATTTTGTTGAAGTATAGTTAATTTACAATGTCGTGTTAAATTCTGCTGTATGGCAAAGTGATTCAGTTACGCATATAAACATATCCATTCTTTTTCAGGTTCTTTCCCCATATAGGTTATCACAGGATATTGAGTTGTGTTCCCTGTGCTATACAGCAGATCCCAGTTGGCCACCCATTCCATATATAATAGTGTGTATATGCCAGTCTCAAACTCCCAGTCCATCCCCCCCCAACTATGTTTAATTTTTTTAGGAGCTGCTCTGCTGTTTTTACCAGTGGCTGCACATTCCCATCAACAGTGCACAAATTTCCAGTTTCTCTACATCCTAACCAACACTTGTTATTTTCTGTTATTATTTTTAGTAATAGCCATCCTAGTGGGTATGAAGTGGTGTACTATAGTGGTTTTGATTTAGGTGGTTGGTTCTTTTTTATACTAAGTTTGGTAAGAGAATGTGAATTTACAGAATTGTCAAAATTACCTCACAAATGCTAGTGAGAAGTCAAGAGAAACACCTTGAAGTGACACAGTCCAGCTGTACATTATCAGATCGTTACTTAAAAGTAACTGTGACACAGGGTGCAGTAAGTAAGAGGAAGATAAATTAATGGTTGTGAAATGATCCTTTCCCTGTATTCCACATTGATGCTGGTTTTTGCCGAGTCCCTATAACTGAAATCTACTCAATCCACGGAAGAACTCAGAAAAAGAATAAGATTATATAGTCGAGGGGAAAAATTTGGACTTTTTAAGCAAAAGTCAAAGGTTCTGCACTTGAAATCTGAATGGGAAGTGGTGGACCTCTGGAATGAGACAGCATGCGAACAAGTGTGGCACCACTTTGTGGTGAACAGACACTTTTCCTGAGCTGTAAAACATGTTTTTGGAAGTGACTCAGTCTGTGATCACCACGGGGAATCTCTCCTAGAGAGACTCTCTAGGCATCCGAAATATATATAAACTTTGAGAGATTCAGTTTTCACACAGATTTGCCTCACACCTAACTCTTGCCAGTCCTGAAACACGTGCTTTTTCTGCTGTACGTCCTGTGCCCTCTCTCCTCTCTAAAAACACTCCTGCCAGTGTTTAACCTCGGGGGGCTCTCTGATCCCAGGTAGAAGCCATCCCCTGCCAAGATCATTGTAAAACTGCCCCACACACCTGCTAGTCCTTGAGTTTTCTCATTTTTCTCACCCAGAAGCTGTTGCTCTTTCTTTATTTTTAATTGAGGTGAAATTCATGTAACTTAAAATTAACTGTTTTAGAGTGTACAATTTAGTGGCCTTTAGTACATTCACAATGTGATGCAACCCTCACTTCTGTCTAATCCCATAATATTTTCATCCCCTCCTGAAATCATTCCTCACTCCATCTTCCTCTAGCCCCCTCCTCTGCTTTCAATCTCTGAATTTTACTTATTCTGGATATTTCCTGGAAATGGAACTGTACAATATGTAGCCTTCATTTGGTTTTTTTTTTTTTTTCCTACTTAGCAGGATGTATCTGAGGCCCATCCATGTTATCGCGTGTAACAAGACTTCACTCCTTTTTAAGATTGGGTAATATTCCATTGTGTGGCTAGACCGCATTCTGTTTATCCGTTCATCTGCTGATGGACAGCTGGGTAGTTTCCACCCTATGCACTGCTGCTTTTTAAGATAACTACAACCAGTTATGTGCTGATCGCCAAGTGAGGCAGTATGTCTTCAGCTTGGAAACGGGGCACTTGATCAGGGAAAAGGGACCTCTACGAAGATGGGATAGTGACTCTAGATACGAGGTGGCATATGGGCAGTTTACAGGTAAAATGAGGTCCCCAAGATGTGGTGTGTTTGTTCTGCCATGCACTGTTTGCCCTGCGCAATCTTTAAAAATGGAGTCAGTTGTCCACATGTAAAATTTAAGAGAATTCGCACTGTGTGTGTGTGTGTGTGTGTGTGTGTGTGTGTGTGTGTGTGTGTGACTCCCACCCCCCTCAATGCATCTGGATTTCTGTCTTGTTGGAGAAACGAAACAAAGCTTCATCAGGACTTGGCCTATACCCACCTGGCAGCCAGCTAGAGTTGGATGTGGGCTGCCCCCTCTGCCTGCTGTGGTTGGGGAAAAGCCCTTCCCAGTTCATTCCAGCCCTCTCCCCTTCTTAGTGAGGCTAAAGGTCAGACCATTTGAGTTGCTGTTTTTTTCTCATTAACAGAATTAGGGGAAAGTGAAAGACGGACTCACGTCTCCATCAAAAGTAGAAAAAGGAAATGAAAATGGCCGCTTCCCTCAGTGTCTCCCATGCGCTCCAGGCACTGAGGACCCATGCTCATCACTTTCCTGAACAGCAGAATTAAGGGCAAACTAGGGCTCTGTTGAAATGTGATCCACGCTCCATACAGTTCAGCCATTTAAAGTGCACAATTCAAAGGATTTTAGTATATTCACAGATCTATGCAGCCACCACCACAGTCAACTTTAGAACATGAAAACAGTGTAGAAGTTTCATCACCTCAAAAAGAAATCTTTAGCTATCACCTCTCAATAGCCATAAGTGATTTGTGATCAAATATCAGAATTTCTAATGGCACTCTGGAAGGGACTGAAAGAGAAACAACACTAGACTTGTCAGTCAAAATTCCAACGCAGACCCCATGCAGAGTATGACAGTGTCTTTCATAGCCAAGGAGGTGGGGGGGCTGACTGTAGTGCTTCATCGTTCCTTCTCCTTGTCACCTTGCCCCGCCCACTCTCCCATAAACTCATGATACAACCTCCTCCCTTGGGGCTGTGAAGACAAGATCATTCTTTGGAGTCATGATAATAGCAAAATTATTTATAGTTGTAAGCAGCTCATCACTACATCCCAAGACTAATAATCTAGGCAGCTGTCTCTGATAACTAAGAGAAAGGAGCTGGTGGGAGCTAAAATACATTTATCTCCTTGATCACACACCTGGAAAGCTTTCAGGCCCTCACTCCAGCCGGTGGATTTCAGACATAAAAATCATTTATGCTCTTTTTTACCTAAGTGTTTTTAAGGGAGTAGCATTCCTTCCTTCCGGAAGCTACTCTAACATTTCAAGATATGGTTGGTCAAGGAAAACCTAGAATACTCTGACATAAATTATACCAGTATTTGCGGGGGTGTGGTGAGACTGTCTCCTGAAACAAAGGAAATAAAAGCAAAAATAAACAAATGAACTGTAAACCAGCTATAATGGAAAAAAAATCATTAAAATAGAAAATAAACAAATGGGATCAAATTAAACTTAAAAGCTTTTGCACAGCAAAGGAGACCATTTATAAAACAAAAAGACAACCCATTGAATGGGAGAAAATGTTTGCAAATGATATGACTAGCAAGGAGTTATCGCTTAAAATGTATAAATAGTTGATATAACTCAACATAGGAAAAAAAAACAATTAAAATTTGGGCAGGGATCTGAATAGACATTTTTCCAAAGAGGACGTGCAGATGAGCAACAGGCATGTGAAGAGATGCTCAGCCACGCCAGTCATCAGAGAAATGCAGATCAGAACCACAATGAGATAACACATTACATCTATCAGAATGCCTATCATCAAAAAGAATGCAAATAGCAAATGCTGGCGAGGATGTGAAGAAGAGGGAACTCTCATACAGTGTTAGTGGGAATGTAAATTGGTGCAGTCACTGTGGCAAACAGTATGGAGGTTTCTCAAAAAATTAAAAAGTAAACTATCATATGATCCAACAGCTCCACTCTTTGGTATATATATATATATATGGAAAAAAACCAAAAACACTAACTGGAAAAGATACATGCACTCAATGTTTATAGCAGCAGTGTTTTTTTTTTTTATTTATTTTATTTATTTTTTTATTTCTTTACATTATACCCAGCTGTACAGCGTGGTGACAGGGTTACATATCACAAGTGGTTAGACATAGTTCTCAGTGCTATACAGTGGTATCTTCTTGCTTTTCCAGCCCGGAGGCAACAATCAACAGCTATTAGTCCCAGACCCCCCTACCATTCCCATTCCCTCCCCTACGCTTTGGGCAATCACAAGTCTGTTCTCCAAGTCCTTGATTTTCTTTTCTGCATAAAGGTTCATTTGTGCAGTATGTTATAGCAGCACTGTTTATAATTGCCAAAATATGGAAGCAACCTAAATGTCTATTAGCAGATGAATGTATGAAGAAGTGGTAGGAGTTCTCAGTGTGGTACAGCAGGATCGTCAGTGTCTGTGTAGTGTCAGGGACATGGGGTCAATCCCTGGCCCAGCACAGTAGATTAAGGATGTGGCATTGCCATAGCTGTGGCGTAGGTCGCAGCTTTGGCTCAAATTCCACCCTGGCCTGGGAACTTCTATATCCAGTGAGGTAGCCAAAAAAGAAAAAAAGAAGTTATACACACACACACACACACACACACATATAGATGTAACATATACATCTATATAGATGTAACATGTATATATATATATATATATATATATACACGTATATATATTATGGAATATTACTCAGTCATAAAAATGAAATTTTGCCATTTGTATCAACATGGATGAACTTGGAAGGCATTATGCTAAGTGAAATTAGTCAGACAAAGGTAAACACTGTATGATATCACTTATGTCTAGAATCTAAAAAATACGACAAACAAGTGAATATAACAAGAAAGAAGCAGACTCACAGATATAGAGAACTAGTGGTTACCAGTGGGAAGAGAGAAGGGAGGGGCAATATAGGGGTAGGGGTTTAAGAGGTACAAAGTATTAGGTATAAAATAAGTGACAAGGATATAATGGTACAACATGGGGAATGTAGCCAATATTTTATAATAGCTGTAAATGGAATATAACTTAAAAATTGTGAATCACTGTATTGTACACCCTTAACCTATGTAATATTTTATTTGCTTGCTTATTTATTTATTATTTATTTATTTATTTGCTTTTCAGGGCCGCACTTGCGGCTTATGGAAGTTCCCCTGCTAGGGGTCTAATTGGAGCTGTAGCCGCCAGCCTATGCCATAGCCACTGCAATGTGAGATCCGAGCCGCATCTATAATGTTTTATATCAACTATACTTCAATTTAGAAAAAAAATATGGTTGGCCATCTGGTGAGGAAAAGTTCCGTTTGAAGTAGACATCGGTAAAGACCTTCCAAGTGTTGTCTTTATTCTTGTTGAGTATTCGGTTGTGACACTTTGAAATCTACAGGAGAAGCCACCCCAGAAATAATTAACTTGCTGGAGAACCATTGAATTTTAAATGAGGAAGCCTCAGGGATGCTGGAATGTTCTCCCATAAAGCTGGGCAGGACTCACCTTGCAGGAGGTCTTTGTTTCCTGTTGGCCTAATGTTGCCGTATTTAGCAAATGAAAATTATTGGTGTTTATCTGAAATCCAAATGTCACCGGGTATTGTGTTTTATCTGGCAGCCCTCTTTGGCCACAGCCCAGCACATATCATGGCTTTGTGTCTACTCTGCACCACTGGCCCTTTCAGTTGCAGGGTCCAGGAGGGCTTTGCACACCTCAAAGAAGTGGGATCTCAGAGGGCAGGCACTGGGCTGGTGTCCCCTTTCCAGTTTTACCAGCCAGGCCCCATGAACTGGCTGGGCAAAAGAGAGATTTTTAGAAAACGTAGACTTTGATGTCACTCATGGTGCTGGCTGGCAGTAGCCCAAATTTTGGGCCTGTTTTCATCACCTTGACCCGAGGCAAGTCACTATAATTCTTTGAAACTGTATTTTCATCTTTTTACTTCCTTGAAATGAAAACAGTGAAAATACCAGTAACCAGCATTTGTTTAGGGCACTTCCGTTTACTCATCTAATGTAATTAGCAACCCTAATTAGTGTGGTATCCCCCTCACTCCCTGCCCTGGGCGTCTCATTTAATTTTTTACAATTATCTTTGGAGGGTGTCATTATGCCCATTATATAGGCAAACCAAGGCTCCGAGGGATTAAGGAAAAAACTCCATCCAATCCTCTCCAATATTTTATTTGGTGAAATTAAGTTAAAATAAACCCCAAACCATGCCTGGAGGGGGGAAGAATTAGTAGAAGTGGGAGGAAAAAGCAGTGCCACTTACTGTCTTCATGTTTACGGTGTCCTTGGTCTCCCCTCCCCTGGCATCTAGTCTTATTCATGTTTATTGAATGGCTAAATGGAACCCCAGGGAATGTTGAGGAGACTCAGGGCTCTGGCCTCCTCCTTAGTGTTTTTTTGCGCCGCCCCAGCTCCGCCTTGAGCCCTGCCCGTGGTCCCTGCATCCTGGGGCCCCAGCCCCTTAGTACCTCCAATCCTCAAGGATTCCCCAATCTAAGGCTCAGAGCTGTTGGAATTGTTCTGTGTCCCCCTCCCTCTGCTGTCTCCCTAGATACGCAGATTCTCTTCATCCTTGGTCCCATTGCAAGTCCTGCCTCCTTCACCAAGCCCTTCCCTACCAACCCAGCACAGTAGAATTCTCCATTCTCAACTCTTTGAGCAGTTAGTGTATTATCACCCATTTTAACTGGCATCAGAGCAGGAGTTTCTCTTTGGTTATATTCAATATGAACTCCTCATTTTATGGAGGAGGACACTGAGGACCAAGGAAGTCATGCGATATACCCAAGGTCACACTGTTATCTAAAATATGTGTTCATTGCCTGTGCATAGCTATTCTAAATCCTCCCTGGCCTCCAACCCCCATTCACCTCATCATGGTGCCCTTTTGTATTTAATCTGCTCTGTGTATATATGCTTCTGGAAGGAAACCCAGAAAACACCCTTAGAGGGGGATGCCTGTCTTCCAGGCTGGCAATGGAGAGGGTCACTGGTGGGAAGGGGTACCTGGTGCTCCCAGCTGAGGCTTTTGTTTCCAAGGACCAACTTCTCTTTGGACAACTTTCACCAATTATCACCCCCCACCCCCGGCTATTCTCAGGAGTGCTGCTCCCACTTTATTTATTAATTTATTTTTTTCTTTTTTCTTTTTACAGCTGCACCTGCAGCATATGGAGGTTCCTGGGCTAGGGGTCAAATTGGAGCTTCAGCTGGGGCTTACACCACAGCCACAGCAATGCTGGATTTGAGCCATGTCTGTGACCTACACCAAAGCTTGTGGCAATGCCGGATCCTTAACCCACCAAGTGAGGCTGGGGATTGAACCCCCATCCTCATGGATACTATGTGGCATTGTTAACCCTCTGAGCCACAATGGGAACTCCTGCTTCCACTTTAAACCTGAGTCCAAGCTGGGTATATGATGCTTAAGGCACAACAGAAAGTTAGGCACAGCTAGATACTCTGGCTAACGACAGTCCGGCTTCTGTATCTTTTCTTGTAGTTCAACCTTTACTCTCAGCCTCCTTCCCTCACGTTTCCACGAGATGGAGGTTGCTGTTTACACCCTCCAACACTCTGACTCCACATCCCAAAGAAAACCCCGATCACGGGAGTTTCTGTTCCTGATGGTCAAAGGCTAATCTTCAGGTTCTCGTTCTGATCTGAGGTACATCGTCTCAGGGTGTCTAACTTTAGGAATGGACAGTCTTTAGGAAGACACCCACCATCGCCACTACTCAACAGAGTTTTTTACTCTAAACCTCAACAGGAAAAACATATCAAATTACAACAGCGTTTTCTCCACATTCAATACGCTCTGCAGAGGAGTGGGAGGTGGGCGACTGGTGTTTATGGCATCTCCCTAACACCTAATTCTCTGAGATAGATACCCTCTCTTCTCTTAAGGACTGCTGTCCATGGCTTTTACCCTGGTCCTGGGCATTGGGCGAACCCTTGTTGAGCTGAGTGGATTTGACACATCAAGTGTACTTTAGGGGGGGAGCTTGGGTGGGGAAAGAGGGTGGTGTGGGAAGGGATAAAGGATGCCATCTTGCCTACCACCTTCCAGACTACCAAAGAATGCCCTCTCCACCTTTGTTCCCAGAATGTATTCATTCATTCACTCATTCAGCAAATGTTTCTGGAGTGCCTCCTGCTTGCCAGGGATTGTATTTGGTGCTGGGCACCAACAATGAATAAAAGTAGGCTCTGTGCCTGCCTTAAAGAGCTATATTCTCTGCGTGCTGCTAGATGGATGACTTACCACGATCTCATTAGTAACAGGAGGAGCACGGTTAATAACCGTGTTTGATCACGTGCTGAAACACCTTCGTCTTCTGGAGATGCCTGGATTTGCTTTGATTTTTGTTGTGAAGTACATACAGATGCTAAGATGGGTTTTGCCTCTAGAGGCCTCAGCAATGTGGTTACTCTGGTTAACTAAGACAGCCAGTATGAGGCAAGAATATAATAGGCAGCTGTGTGACATAGGTACTTTTCTTTACCCAAGACCTTTAAAGTTCAGTTTATTAAGAGCCTAATCAAACAATTAGGGAAGTGTGTTTGTGTTTGTATTACCATATATGTGTGTGTGTGTGTGTGTGTACACACACACACACACACACACACACACATATGTGTGTGTGTGTGTGTGTGTATATATATATATATACACATATATGTGTGTATACACACACACATATATATACACACACACACATATACATACATACATACATATATATAAAACCATATATACATATACGTATATGGTTTTATATGTGTATATACATACACACACATATATATGTACGGGGTAATTTAGTTGCTTTACTTTTACAATAGAAGTCTCAGTTCTTGATGATTGCAGACTAGTCTGATACTCTGAAATGAAAAAGATACTAAGAATGAGTCTGGAAGGAACTTGATTTTATTTTCTCCTTTTCATTTTTATTCGGCATATGAACCATACCAATATTTTCCCCCTGTGCATAGTAAAGTTTTAAAGTAAATAGCAGCGGAGTTCCCTTTGTGGTGCAGTGGAAACGAATCCGACTAGGAACCATGAGATTGAGGGTTCAGTTCCTGGCCTCGCCCAGGGGGTTAAGGATCCGGCGTTGCCATGAACTGTGGTGTAGGTCGCAGACGCGGCTAGGATCCTGCGTTGTTGTGGCTGTGGTGTAGGCCGGCAGCTGTGGCTCCAATTAGACTCCTAGCCTGGGAACCTCTATATGCCCTGAGTGCGGCCCTAAAACTAGTTCAACTAACATGGAAACACCTAATCCTCTTATGTTTCTTGATTTTGCAGACAAAGATTTTTTGGGATAAAATCTTTAAGTGGTCCAGTCACGTGGACCAGGTATTCACTTAATGACCCCAAGTACAACTTGTTAGAAAATCAAAGTAATGAATTAATAATGTTCCTCAGTCATTTTCTCTGCTTTAGTTTTCAACCACAGGTTGCGCAACTTTAATGGAAGTCGTGACTGTAGATAATTCACTCTGTAAGTAGGGAACAGTCGCTTCACATTGTTAGCTAGCACTCTTTCCAGCTTTCTGAGCTTTCCATTTTGAGCATGTAGAAAAAAAAAATGATCTCTAGCTGCTCTTTCTAATACAGTGGCCACTAGCTACTTGTGGCTGTTGAAATGTGGCTAGAGTGACTGAGCTGAATTTTAAAATCTTAGTTAATTTAAATGTAAAACTGGAAGCAGTTTCAGTATTTTTTGTCGTCGTCGTTGTTGAACACAACTTTATTGGAGCATCCTGGATGTGTGCGTCTACTTTTTCAACTGGAAATTTTGTGAAATACAGATTATTTCCAGTGAATATGTAGCATCCAAATTGAGATATTCCATAAGGGTAAAATACACATCAGACTGAGAAGACTTCATAAAATAATGAATATGCAATATCTCATTTAGTAATCAATAATTTTTATATTGATTACATGTTGAAATGACCATATTATGGATATATTGGGTTAAAGAAAGTATGTTAAAATGAGTGTCACCCGATTTTGGACCTTTTCAATGTGTCTACTATAAAAGTTAAAAATTACATGAATGTCTCACATGAATTAATGCAGAACAGTACTGTCTGTTGGATTGGAACAAAAGGTTCAATGTCATGGTCCACAGGGTTCTCACCAGTTTTTTTTTTTTGTTGTTGTTTGTTTTTTTAATCTTTTTAGGGTTGCACCCTTGACATGTGGATGTTCCCAGGCTAGGGGTCCAATTGGAGCTGTAGCTGCCGGGCTACACCACAGCCACAGCAACATGGGATCTGAGCCGCCTCTGTGACCTACACCACAGCTCACGGCAACACCAGATCCTTAACCCACTAAGCGAGGCCAGGGATCGAACCTGTGTCCTCATGGATACTAGTCGGGTTCATTTCTGCTGGGCCACAGTGGGAATGCCATCACCAGTTTATTTTGTGAGAATATCACAGTGAGCTCAGTTAAAAACACAAACAAGGAATTCTATGTCATGGTAAATCATGACATATATTTAATAATTTTTTTTTTTAACTTGTCAAACTCAGGTGGTCTTGGATATTTTTTATTGAAGTATCATGTATTTAATTCCTCTTGATAGAAATCTCATAATCTAAACTTCTAAACTTTAAACAACTCAACTGGTTAAGAGAGCCATATAACAGTATGGTTTACTAAGTCTAATTATAAAGAACTTTGTAAAGCATATAGATAATTTTATGCCGTAATCGCCATAGAAATTGTGGTTAAAAGCTCAGATTTTGGAGCCAGGAGACCTGGCCTGGAACTTCAGATTGACCACTTTCTAGACTAGCATTTTAAACTTACTAAGCTTTGATTTCTTCATCTATAAAATGAGACAATAATAATCTCTACCTGGTAGCATCATTATAAGGAGGATTAAAATGTATAACCCACGTAAAATGCCTGACACGTGAGAGTTATTGATTGTTGATAATTATTATGAAGTTGTTGTGTTGTTATTATAAAGCATCAGACATTGTCTTCAAAGACTCTGTCTGCTCAGTTGCTGTCAGAGCTTTCGTTCATTCACAAGTTGTGTTCAGTGTTAAAATGCTCTCCTTGCATCTCATTCTTGACTTTGCTTTGTTCTTCTTTGCCATGTTCTGCAATTAGCCTTTGATCTTTTTTTTTTTTTTTGTCTTTTCTAGGGCCACATCTGCGGCATATGGAAGTTCCCAGGCTGGGGGGGTCTAATCAGAGTTGCAGCCGCCGGCCTATGCCACAGCCACAGCAATGCCAGATCTGAACCATGTCTGCAACCTACACCACAGCTCACGGCAATGCTGGACTGAGCGAGACCAGGGATCGAACCTGCAACCTCATGGTTTCTAGTCGGATTCATTAACCACTGAGCCACAACAGGAACTCCTAGCCTTTGATCTTGAAGTTTCTCTTCTCTTTACTCTGTCTTTTCTGTACTTGGCACACTTCAGATCTCTCCTAAAGTTTTATTTATGAGTATGTATCAGGCACTTTCTATGTGTCAGGCTCTCTGATAGATCCAAAGAAATACAAAGGTGAATAACAAAGCTCCTGCCTTCAAGGTTCTCACCAACTAGTTGAGGGAGAGAGTTTTTAAAAAGAACAATTAGGGGAGTTTCCATTGTGGTTCAGCAGTAACAAATCTGACTAAGATCCATGAGGACTTGGGTTTGATCCCTGGCCTCACTCAGTGGGTTAAGGATCCTGCATTGCAGGGAGTTGTGGAACTCAGACGTGGCTTGGATCCTGCTTTGCTATGGCTGTGGTATAGGCTGGTAATTGTAGCTCTGATTCTACCCCTAGCCTGGGAACTTCCGTATGCTGTGGGTTCAGCCCTAAAAAGCAAACAAAAAAGACAATTAGGAGTTCTCGCTGTGGTGCAACAGGATCTGCAGTGTCTCTGCAGCACCAGGACACAGGTTCAATCCCCGACCTGGCACTGTGGGTTAAGGATCTGGCATAGGTCGAAACGGTAGCTTGGATTTGATTCCTGGCCTGGGAATGCCATATACCAAAAAACAAAACAAAACAAAACAAAAACCTAAACAATTAAATGTCCCAGTTGCCCCGATAGAAGTTGGAAGGGAATCCAGTGTGGGCAGGGACAGAAATGAGACAGTGGATTCTACCAAAGTGGTGATTAGATAAGACTTCTTGGAGGCCGTGACAGCTGAATTGTCTTGATGAATGAACAGGTGTTGAGAATAAGGCCTAAGGTTGGAGAAGAAAAGGTGGAGGCTGGTATAGAGACATGGCACAGCCTGGGGCTGGGATAGTGTGTTCAGGAAATGTAAGCAACGGTTGGGTCAGAGTACATCAGACCGGAGAGAGGGCAGGGAATCCAGCCCAGCAGGCTCGGTGTGCTTCGCCAACGGGTTGGTGAAGGACACGATCAGACCCCAGTTTTGGAAACAAAGACTAAAGTCGGGTGGAACGCTGTAAGGAAGCTCTTCTGAGAGTCTGAGTGAAGAGACTGAACCAAGCCGGTGGCTGTGGGGATAGGAAGAAGGGGGACTAGACACAGAGATTCGGGATAACTGTGTGATGACGGCTGTTAACTGACCTTGTTGTGGCAATCACTTCATCCCCTTATTGAGATATCTGCGCACATTAAGTCCTGACGGTGGATAGCTTAAACCTGCACAGTGTTACATGTCAGTTATGTCTCCGTTAAAAAAATCTGTTTCCTTAAAAAAGAAAAAAACAGAGGGATGTGAAGTGGACTCTGTGAGCCTTGATGACCGATGGGAGGAAGGCAGTGAGGGAGCTGGAGAGCCAGCGCTGTCCAGGATTCTGGCCATGGTGACTTGGGGGACGCAGTCCTCTTGCTAAGATGGGCGCGGAGGAGAGGAAGTCGGTTTGGGGAAAGAGAATGAGATCAGTGTCATTCGCTGTGGGTCTGAGGCTCTGCGAGGAGGCGGGTCCGGCAGCAGCTGCTCTGTGGGGCTGAGTTCGGGAGAGAGAGCTGGGCCATCAGCTCTGCCACCATGTAGCTGCTGTTGCTTTCTCTTGCTTTTTCTTTTTCCTCTTGCAGAACCGTTGCCACGCATACTGGCACCAATCCCCTCTAAACATGCGTGCGAGCATGTGCACGCAAACACACACACACACACACACCATCACCACCAACAACCCTCTCCAGCCACACGCACTCTGAATGCTCTCAGAGTCATCTTGCAAAGCACTTTCTGTCATAAGCTCTCTTCCTAAGAAGGGCTAATGCAGTCTCTCCTCCGCCTGGCCCCTTCTGTCCTCTCCGAGGCAGATTGTACCGACCAGGAAGAAGTTTCCTCTCAGAAAGCAGACAGACCGTCTCTGTGTAATGCCTTCTAACTCTGTCTTCCCAGATGTCCCCCTGCAGAGCTCGGTACTCTCCAGAGGCATCTCCTTAGAGTTAGAGGAAAACCCAAACTCCTCACTGTGTCTCCGAAGCCCTCTGTCACAGGGCCCCTGGCCATGTCCCCAACCTCAACTCTTTCACCTCTGTCTCCGTCACCAGATTCCTCTTCCTGGAATTAAAAATGAAACAAGCAAACAAACGCACTTGTTCCTGCCACAGGGCATTTGCGCGGGACAGTTGTACTCGTTTGTGTCCAAGTCGTCCTTTCCCCAGATCTCCATTTCTTCATTTGGTTCTCAGCACCAGTTCCTCTGAGCAGCCTTCTCTGATCCCTGTCCGTCTCCGTCCCATCGCCCTACTTTATTGACCTGACAGCGATGACTGCTGTCTGAAATGGTTTTATTTTTTAGCTTACGTGTAGCTGGTCTTTCCCCGTTAGCGGCAGGTGAGCTTTTGGTCCCCACACCCCCACCCCCAGCACCTAGCACAGCGCTGACACATAGCAGGCACTCATTAGACGTTTGTTCTTAGAGCTCAAAATCTTGGCAAAACATTCCCAAATAAAGGTGTTTTTCCCCCAGTCACTACAGCGAGGTTTTTTTTTTTTAAAACCAACTCGAGTTTCTGGAGTGATTTTATCTTTTGGGGTGGGTAGGGTGGCAGCCACATGGGTCAGATTCCCCATAGGAAACAGATGTACATTCGACAGGGTAACCGAAGAGAGACAAATAAAAGGATTACCGGGCTTTAAGGGAACCAACAAGGGATTGAGAAGTATTGCCTAGAACCCAGAGAAAATAGGGGCCCTGCCAGGAGCCTTTGGTAAAGGGCTGCAGCTGCCCTTCTGTCACCCAGAAGGGAGAGAACCTGGGGCATAAATGCCCTGACCTTTGGGCCTCTCATCTCTGAACATCGTGAATAGAGTGTGTGCTTACAACTCCTTTTAAGAGCATAGAATGATGTGATAGGGAATTATTCCTCAATAGGTGTGAACTTGGAACCTCATATGTGAAAATTTGCTTAAGTAGATATGTTCTGAAACCAGGATATTTTGGGTAAATCTTAGGAAGGACAGACAACAATTTCACCCTCCATAAGAACATTTCCATAGTGCCCCAAGGCCAGATACACAAGGACATTTGTGGTCATTTTTGTGTTCGCTTGTTTTAGCGCTTCACTTATGGCCACGACCATAAACTCTATTTGCTTCTCAGGTCAGAAAAAATTCTCTGTAGGGAAGTGGACAGTTAATGTATCTTCCAGGGCGCTTTCTCTATCTGGGCTGACTCTACTCTGAGGCTGATAATATTAGTAAACTTTTAGTAATGCAGCATTGTCCAATCAAGTAATATATTTTAGGAGCAAAAAAAAAAAAAAGTGATTTAATTTGATGGTAAAAAAAAACAAAGTTAAGTTCTAACATAATCTGTTCTTCAATGACTCACAGACTTTGGAAAACCTATGGTTTCCAAATAAGACAATCTGGGGGGTGGGGGAATGCTTTGAGGGTTTGGGACGGAAATGCTATCAAATTGAGTTGTGATGATTTTTGTACACCTATAATTGTATTAATTCATTAAGCAATGGAAAAAAAAATCTGTTCCTTACTGTTTGTTGAGAACTCGTAATATAGACCACAACTCTCCAAATATAGCAAAGAACAATAGCTACTTCTTTTTTTTTTTTTTTTTGCTTTTTAGGGTCACACTCATGACATATGGAGGTTTCCAGGCTAGGGGTCGAATCAGAGCTACAGCTGCCGGTATACGCCACAGCCACAGCAACGCAGATCCGAGGCATGTCTGCGACCTACACCACAGCTCACAGCAATGCCGGACCCTTAACCCACTAAGCGAGGCCAGGGATCGAACCCGCAACCTTATGGTTACTAGCCGGATTCGTTTCCACTGCACTACAACGGGAACTCCAATAGCTACTTCTTTCAAGTTTCTACGGTATATCAGGCACTGGAGTTCCTGACGTGGCGTCTAACAATCTCATGGAGTTAGTAGAATTATTGCAATTTTATATATGAGGTGGTCTTAAAGTCATCAGCAAGAAAGGAGGATTCAGGATTTAAACTCCCATATGTCTGAAACTGAGGGCCAGGTTCTTGCCATGAACGTGGATGCCTTCATATGGGGACTTCTGGGATCCCTATTTGAAGCCCACGGTGGGATAAGGATGGTCAGCTAGGATGACAGGACCAAGGGCGATCATGAACTACTCACTTGATCTGCATGCCATTGGAAGTCAACCACTGTGGAAAATGAGATTTGGAAAGGGCCAAGGGACGGGAAGCTGACACCACTGGTGAATGCCCGTGAACCAGCCTCCAGTTTCTTGACTCACTGGGAGAGGCTGGCAACCTCAATCTCAAGCCTGTTCTTCCAAATTGTAGATCAGCTGTCGCTGTCCTTGTGGTCACAGGGCCTCTGCCATGTGTGTGAGGTTCCTCTTTTGATGTCCACAAAGCTGTCCTGTTGTGTTCTGAGGAATTCTTGGAGCCCCGAAACCAGGAAGAGGATCTAGAGTTTAGTTTCCAAATGAGGAACCCAAACTCATTTGTTGTACAATTTGATTATCTTTCACAACTTAAAGAAGGTCCTAGAAGGTTAGAGGAGGAAAATGAGGAAGAGGAAAGGAATCAAGCATACAGGTAAGTCACTTGGATTCTAACATTTAAAAGAACAAATGGAAGTAAACACATTTAGAAAATATCTGTGAGGTGGAATCATTCGACTTTGCTAATTAAACCAAGTTTAATTGGAGAAAGATTGCCTAAGTGGAGACAGGGCCACGATATTTGACATGCTGGCGTTTAGACAGAACTAGAATTTGGAAGCATTCTAAGAGCGTTTTGGGGCTTAAGAAAATCATTAGATTTTGCTTAAGATTTTCTGGAGAGTAATGGAGAAAATGCCTTGTATTTCTCCTGGTCAGTAACTGCCCTAAAGTCCACTTTCTCAACATAGTAATTCCAAAATCATTGGAGAGAAAGACCCGCAGGGAAAAATGCTTTAGAAGTTTTCCCCAGAGCTTCTTTTTATTGGGGATTAACCCATGTGTGTGGCAAAGCTGCTCTGTTTTGAATAATCTCCGTAAAACGGATCTAGTGAGTTATCTAATTGCTCCCTGAAGTCAGATCTTACTTTTCACACTTACTTTAAAACTAGTAGATTTTGTTTAAGGTTTTTGGTTCATTGACCGTAGCTATCATGTTTTGAGCACCTGCTATGTAACAGGCACTGTGCCAAGCTTTTTATGAGCATTATCCCTATCAATCCTTGTGGCAACTACTATTCCAGCACCATCTACAGACTGAGGAATTGAGGCATAGAAGCATTGTCCTCTTGATATGGTAAATAATATAGTCATTCTAGAAATTCAGGTGAACTTCTGTATATATACGGCTAAGAAAACTAAAACTAAAGTAGAAAATGGAGTTAGGAGGAGACCATTTATTCAATAAATATCTGTTAAGTGCCAGGGGAAAAATCATACTTGTGTGTTTGTTAGTTTACCAGGGAGTAACACAGTGGTATCACACCTCTCTAATTCTAAAATTTCCACTTAAGTTAGGAGAAAACCCTAGTGTCTGAAAGTGCTGTGATGGAGTTGCCGTTGTGGCTCAGCGGGAACGAATCCGACTGCTATCCATGAGGATGCAGGTTCGATCCCAGACCTTGCTCAGCGGGTCGGGGATCTGTTGTTGACATGAGCTGTGGTATGGGTCGCAGATGCAGCTCAGATCCCACGTTGCTGTGGCTGTGGCGTAGGCCAGCTGTAGCTCCGGTTCGATCCCTGGCCTGGGATCTTCCATATGTGGCAGATGTGGCCTTTGAAAAAAAAAAAGAGAGAGTGAGAGAGAAAGTGCCTGTGATAAAGGCAGAGATTTGGGGCTTTTGATTTCTTGTTTTTCTGCGGTCCTGTCTTTTTATAATTCTAAGGTTATTCCAGATTTTTTTTTTTTTTTTTTTTTTTTAGCATGTAACACCGAAAGAGAGGATTGGGGAAGGGAATGCAGGATTTTTAAAAAATTGGGATGGAGGAGGTGAGAATTAATGGGCAAGAGGAACATCTTTTTTCACAGAATTTGCTCAGATTCATATTATACTATCCATATTTGTTTGGACTTTCAGTCATGCCAGCTGTTTCCAGAACTGTCTTCATGTAACTGTTAACTCCCTGATCTTTCTGAGGTTGCCTGCAAGGTGTTCAGCCCGCAAAGAGACTGTTGGTCAAGGACCCACACGAGTAGGCATTTCCCCGTTTGAGGAAGTCCCCGTGGCCGCTGTTGGACTGGGGTCACTAGCTTGCAGAGAGCTGGAATGGGGAGGCAGTGATTGGCTGGGTGGAGTTTAGCCTCTTTCCCAGAATCGAAACCGCCCCAGTCTGTTTGTTGGCTCAGCACCCGAGGAAGGATGTTTCAGGAAGCAAACCCACAAGGAACTAAGAGCAGAGTCATGTGTTGAGGAGTGACTCACTGAGGGGTTCTACTCCAGCACGTGACCCTCAGGCAACCAGATGTGTGGGTGGGCTGAAAGTTCACGATTCATGTGTGGGAGGGGGCGTTTTGTTGGAGCAACTCTTTCTTCTGAAATGGTTGGAGTGACAGGTAGCAGAATCCAGCATGCACTTTGGAACCAGCCTGCCTGCTGACCTCCCAGCACACCAGCTCTGTGACCCGGGAAAGTTATTTCATATTATTCTACATCTGTCTCTTCATCCTACAATGGGCAGTTCCATAATGACACTTCAGAGGATTTTTGTCAATATTATATATGCACCGTGCTTATAACTGCCTGCTGCGTTCTGCTTTTAAACGTGTAGAAAAAAAGAGAAACACCTGTCAATTGCTAAGCTCCAACACAAATCATTTCTCATTTTATATTTGTCAAATATAAAATTACTTTGTATTTTACAGTTTGCGAAATGCTTTCATAGGGCACTTCGTTATATCTGATCAGGGGAAAAGGTAGTAGTTGTTCAGAATGTTTCACATTTGTAAGAAGCACGCTGACGAGAGCATATAATCTAGGCGAGTTAAGGGGAAAGGTCTCCACTCTCAAGGAATGCATTCCATGCCCCGGGAGCTGCCCCGGGGGAGTTTAAGAAAGGTGAACCCATGCCTATTGCAGTCTCTTAGCAAGCTCTGCGGGCCTCCAGGGCAGGAGTGTTTCCAGGGCCCCTATCCACAGGAGAACCTGGGCCACCGGCCTCCGGGGAGGGACAGAACAAGACGAACTGCCGACAAGCCAGAGACCCCAAGAGGCTCCACCTTCCCGTTGGGGCTGTTGGCCAAGAGGCAGTCTCCAGGTACAGAGAGCGCCTGAGGGGCCAAACCCTATCTTTCCCTCTTGGAGCTGACCTCAGGAGCTTGTTATGTGAGAAAAGGCTCAGAGAAAACCATGAAGAAACCAGATTTTTCTTTTCAAAAGGGAAACGTCTCAAATGACCAGATGTCACTGTGCCCTTAGCCAAGAGCGTGGCTTCACTTGACCTCTCAGGGCTAAAACCAGGACAGTCTGGGGCAAACCCATGGGGCTTGGTCACGCTGGCACACAGTAGGCCCTGATCGAAGTAGCCCAAGGGGATTGAGGGCAAAGCTACTACTCAATTTTCAAGGCTAGATAGCTTGGTGACACCTCTTTATAGGTAACTACTTCCTTATAGGTAGCTATGATGGTAATATTCCCTTTGTGAATTATAGTGTTTGTTGAGTATTTCTGTGGGGCCAAGTCACCCCCCACCCACCCCTCAGGTCAGTGTTTCTCAACCCTGACACAGTTCATATTTTGGATTATTGTAGGATGTTGTTCCCTGTGTTGTAGGATGTTTCGCGGCATCCTTGGCCTCTACTCACTAGATGCCAGCGGCACCCACCACCAAAATGTCTTTAGGCAGTGCCAAATAACGTCTGGGTTGGGGAGCAAAAGGGCCCCAGCTGAGGACCGTTGGTCTGAGGTCCATAACAACGCTGACATTTTAGGAAAATGATCGCCCAATCATCTTTGTAATCCATGTGCGTTTCTCTTATTTTTTTTCCCCTCCAGTTTTGCCCCTCCCAATATCTTTTATTTCATATTTATTTATTTACTTATTTTTTTTAGAGCCACATCCGTGGCATATGGTTCACAGGCTAGAGGTTCAGTCGAAGCTGTAGTTGCCAGCCTGTGCCACAGCCACAGCCACATCAGATCCAAGCCGTGTTTGCAATCTGCACCACAGCTCATGGCAACACCGGATCCTTAACCCACTGACCAAGCCCAGGGCTTGAACCTGCAACCTCATGGTTCCTAGTCGGTTCGTTTCTGCTGCGCTACGATGGGAACTCCTGCCCCTCCCAGCATTTTGATAGCTGCCTTGCTCTTTTCTTGTCTCCTCCTGTCATCTGTGGTCATGTGATTACTTATGAAATTCTGAAACATACCTGCAGAACACAAATTTGTCTAGCAGACAGCAAGGAGTCATTTCATTGAGTTTTCTAGACTCCATGGAAATTCTTTCTTGTCTTAACTTCTTTTGTCTCAATAGGGTGTCCTCTGAGGTTCACTGGAGCTTGTAAAAGTCTTCAAGTTTCTCTAGAAAAACCAGAATTAATTTGATCTTACTAGAAAGTGTTTCTTCTCATGGTGCTAGTTTCACGTCGGCTACTTCTGGAATAATGAAATTATATTCTCTGTGAAAACTTTTGGAGGAGCTTATTACATTCTTGGAGAAAATATTGAATCTCAAAAGGCTAATAAGCTGTAACACCTGGAGAGTGGCTGTAGAACTGAAGACCCTTTGTACAATCTAGATTCTTCTACCTGTTCAGTCAGATCCATTCTTTCTAATTATTTAAATGAAAAAAATATTCTTAGCACCACTCTTCAGGTGCTGTGACAGCTTTGTGGCAACAGGTCATCTGATCCACCTTTTAGCCTTTAACAAATGAATATTTAAGCCAAAGATGTCTAATGCGGTTTTTATAAAGTTTTGCAGACATGGAAATTCCAATTATCTTTATTAGTAAACTGTTCCAGTTTTTAATTACCCTCTAAGTCAAAATTTCTTCCTTTTCTTAACTACTGAAGACCATTTCCTCTCTGTAATATTTACTTTGTTAGAAAAAATTTTAATGGTAATAAAAATAACCAGACTTAAGAGAAGCAGAAAAGAACACAAAGGAGAAAATAAAAATCATCTGTGGGAGTTCCCGTTGTGGCTCAGTGGTTAACGACTAGTATCCATGAGGTTACGGTTTCGATCCCTGGCCTCACTCAGTGTGTTAAGGATCCAGCATTGTGGTGAGCTATGGTGAAGAATGCAGATAATGCTCAGATCTGGCGATGCTGTGACTGTGGTGTAGGCCAGCAGCTGTCGCTCTGATTCGAACCCTAGCCTGGAAACCTCCATACCCTGTGGGTGTGACCCTAAAAAGCAAAAACAAACAAACAAACAAACAAAAACCAGCCTTACAACCCAGAGATAATGAAGATATGTTTTTGGAATTCTACATCTTTTAAAAATGCATATAATATATGCTTATCAGATTAACTCTTCTATTCCATTCTTGCTAGAGATCGAAAACACTGCCATAATTTTGTGGTGGATTTTAATGTGTTGTACTTTTAAATGAATAAATAAGAAGTGTTTCATAGGAGAATAAACTTGACAGAATGCATAGTGATGAATACGCAGTACTTTTTCATGATTAAGTTATTGTTTTATTTAAGTAAACTAGTTGTGGATATCAGTTGTCTTAGTATGTTATCCCTCATTGGGAAATTTCTTTACGTTACACAAGCAAATATACCTACAGCATCCACTCCACCCCCTCTTTTCCACTAAAGGTAGATCATCAGGTGAATTGTTTTGCAGCTTATTTTCCTTCACTTATTAGTACATTTTGGAGATCTTTCAATCTCAGTACCTTGAGATTGTCCACATTGGCTTTTCAAAAAATAACAGCATAAGAGTCCACGATATGGATTTACCATGATTTATTTAGCTAGCCCCCTATTGATGGACATTTGGTTGATTTCCAATCTCTTGCCATTAAAAACAGTGCTGAAATGGAGTTCCCACTGTGATGCAGGGAGTTAAGAATCCAACTACAGCCGCTCCAGTCACTGCAGAGGTGCAGGTTTGATCTCCAGCCCAGCGCAGTAGGTTCAGGGATCTGGTGCTGCCACAGATGTGGTGTAGGTCACAGCTGGGGCTCAGATTCAGTCCCTGGCCCCGGGAACTTCCATATGCTATAGGTGTGGCCATTAAAAAAATGCTGAAATAACTGTACACATGTCATTTTGCAAGCATAAATATATATATATACATATATATATATATATGATAAATTCTCTGAAGTAGAATTGCTAGGTTAAAGAGTATGCAATAATAATTATAATAAGCATATGACAGATAGGCGTCCTCCACAGAGGTGCCAATACATACTCCCCTGAGAACCATATGAGAGCACAGGTTTCCTCACAGCCTTGGCAACATAATGTTAATGTATTACTGTCAAACTTTTGGATTTTTGCTAATCTGATACATGAGGAATGATATTTCAGTGTATTTTCAATTTGCATATTTTCATAAAGTTAAAGGTCCTTGTACTTTATCAACTCTGTTCATCCCCTCTGCCTACTTTTCTATTGGTTTATTGATCATTTCCTCATTGATTTGTATAAGCATATTAGGTGTTACAGAAGTGAACTCTTTGTGATGTGAACTGTGGATATTTTCCTGTTAATTATCTTTTGATTTTGTTTGTGGTTTAGACAAATTTTGTATGTAGTTGAATTTATCATTCTTTTGTTATAGCTTTTGGCTTACCAGTCACTGGAGAAAGGTCTTTATCAATTTCAAGGTTATAAAATAATTCTGTGTTTTCTCGTAGAACTTTTGTGATTTCATTTTTCTTTCTTTCTTTTTGCCCGCCTATGGAGTTCCCAGAGCCAGGGATCGATCTGACCTATGCCACAGCGGAGGCAACCTTTAACAAACACACTGTGCCTGGCTGGGGATCAAACCCACATCCTGGCACTGCAGAAATGCCACCGATCCCGTTGCACCACAGCAGGAATTTTTCACATTTAAATAGTTGATCCATTTGGAATTTATCCTGGTATGAGATATGAGGTAAAGATCCAACTTTATTTTTTTTCTAAATGAAATCTAGAGGTCTTAACACCTAGACTATTCATTGAATAGTCCCTGTTTCCACTGATATGAGATACCCTTTTCATTGTCAATTCCCTTATGGGCTTGGATATATGTCTGAATTTTCTATTCTGTTTCATTGCTCTGACTACTTATGTGCCAGTATTTAATTTTTGTGTGTAGGTGTCTATGTTTTTTTATTCTATTTTTCCCTCTATTAGTTTGGAATTCTGTCTTTTTTTTTAGCTTTTTAGGGCCGTACTTGGAGCTTATGGAATTTCCAAGGCTAGGGGTCTAATCAGAGCTGCAGCTGTCGGCCTGCACCACAGCCACAGCAACTGGGATCCGAGCCACGTCTGCAAACTATACCACAGCTCACACCACAGGATCACAGCAACACCGGATCCTTAACCCACTGAGTGAGGCCAGGGATCGCACCCACTGAGCCACAGTGTGAACTCCCTGGAATTCTGTCTTTTTAAAAGATGTTTTTAGGAGTTCCTGTTGTGACACAGCGGAAACGAATCCTGCTAGTATCCATGAGGATGCAGGTTCGATCCCTGGCCTTGTTCGGGGATCTGGCATTGCTGTGAACTGTGGTGTAGGTCGCAGACATGGCTCAGATCCCCAGTTGCTGTGGCTGTGGTGTAGGTTCCAACTGTAGGATTCCATCCCTAGTCTGGGAACCTCTATATGCCGCAAGTGTGCCCCTTTAAAAAAAAAAAAAAAAAAAAGAAAGGCCAAAAAAAAGTAGCATTCACCCTGTGTTACTAGACAGCTTTTAAATCCTTTTACCCACTTTCTGACTTATGTTCTACTCTTGTCATGTGTTTTAATTCTCTTTATAATATTATACACTAAATTATAATATATATTCAAAATATAAATATAAAACATATAACAAATATATAATATAAGTAACAAATACATAAGACACAATAAATATTTATTATATTTATGTTATAATAAATATAATAAAATAATATATATTTAATATGTATTAAATATATTTTTAAATTTTGGGGGCCACCCCTTGGCATATAGTGTTCCTGGGCCAAGGATCAGATCCAAGCCGCAGTTGTGTCCTAAGCTGTGGCTGCGGCCGTGCCTGACCCTTAACCCACTGTGCCAGGCCGTTGAAACTGCATCCTAGTGTTCCCAGGCTGGGAACTGCAGTCAATATTTATTTAAATTTACCTCCCCCCTCCTCATTCTTTCATGTATTCTCTGACTTTCCATCTTGGGCCATTTCCCTTCTGCTTAAAGAGCATTCTTTAGTGGCCAGCTACTTGTGCCAAACTCTCACTATTCATTTGACTGAATATGTCATTATTTGAGCATAATTTCAATAAGAATAGAATACTAAGTTTGTAGTTTTGATTTGTTTCCCAGCATATTGAAGATATTTTTGGCTTCCGTTTTGGTGCTAAGAAAGCAGTTGTCAGTGTAACTATTAGCCCTTTGACAATAACTGCATTTTGCATAGTAAGTGTGGTTATTTATATTCTGTCTAGTAATTTTCGTATCTGGAGTCCCTCTGAGTTTAGTGTTGTTTCCTGTATTTCTGCTGTTTCTCACACATGTTGTCTTGATATACCTGGTTCTCTTTGATTAGATGCCAGATCTTGTATTTGAAAATGTTTTTGTGGAAATAGTTTGAGGCCTGGCATTCAGTTAACGTTCTTCTTGGATCAAGCTATTTCTTCATTGAAGCTGATACTGTGTTTTAATATTTGATAGTGCTAGTGGCCCTTCTGTCAGAATTTTAGGATCAAGTTACCTAATTCGAACCTCCCCTCCTTAAAAAAACACTCATTTTTTTTGGAGGTGAACATATTAAATTTATACATTAATTCAAAATAGCACCTTATGATGTTGAATCTTTCTATCCAAAAATATGGTAGAGACAATATTTAGAAAAAGAATGTCATGGGAGGGGGGGAGTTCTGTCGTGGCTCAGTGGTTAACAAATCCGACTAGGAACATGAGGTTGCGGGTTCGATCTCTGGCATCGCTCAGTGGATTGAGGATCTGGCTTTGCCGTGAGCTGTGGTATAGTTTGCAGACATGGCTCAGATCCCCCGTTGCTGTGGCTGTGGTGTAGGCCGGCGGCTACAGCTCCTGTTAGACTCCTAGCCTGGAAACCTCCATATGTCATGGGTGCGGCCCTGAAAAGATAAAAAAAAAAGATGAAAAAAAAAAGAATGTCATTGGGATTCTCAGGTAGAAATGTTATTCATTTTGGGACTTAGAACCATTCTTTGAGATCATAATAGATGTCAGTGCTAGGGTATTGTTTAAATATAAATAATCTTTTTTGATGGTCTCATCTATAAAGCATGATAACTTTATCAATGGTGATGTGATATTAGACTCGTGGCCTCTCGATTCTCCAGCGTTAGCTTTTGTTTCTATACCTCTCTCATCTTGTCCTATCCTGAGTCATGTCAGTCAACCCTAACCTCTGACTTTTAACTTTTATCTTTATGTTAGGCTAACCCTACATTTCTTTGGGTTTTATGGGCTCCGGATTGCAATCCTCTCTTCAGATCCATTTGCTGTGCCCTACAGCGTTGTGTATTAATACCTCTCAAGCATGCTTGCAGTGTTTTTACGGGATCTTGGGGTCAGACAACAGAGCACAGTGCTTCAGAGAGCAGGATCCGGTGACTTACCCAGCTGGCTTGAAGTCATGACTGGGCCTCATCTAGCTTTGTGACCTTTTGAAGACACAATTTCTTCCTCTGGAAAATAGACATAAAAACAGAATCTTCATCAAAGTATTTGAAGCATTAAATGAGAGAACTTGGAGTTCCTGCTGTGGCTCATCAGGAAATGAACTCGACCAGCATCTGTGAGGATGTGGGTTCGATCCCTGGCCTCGCTCAATGGGTTAGGATCTGGTGTTGCTGTGAGCTGTGGTGTAGGTTGCAGACGTGGCTCATATCTGGCATTGTTGTGGCTGTGGCCTAGGCCAGCAGCTTCAGCTTTGAATCCACCCCTCGCCTGGGAACTTCTATATACCATGGGTACGGCCCTAAAAAGCAAAGGAAAAAAAAGAGGGAGAACTTTTAATATGTACAGTAACAGGTGAATATTATGTGCTCAATAAATGTTATAATGCGCTTCCCTCATTTTACAGATACTTGCACTCATATTCAGTCACTTAAGTAACCTCCCTAAAATCCCTATTTTAGGAAGTAGCAGAGCTTTTTGTTTCTGAGTCCAGTGCTCTTTTTATGGTGTCACTGATGAATAATAAGAGTAAAGAAGAGCTAATGTATATACGGTCCTTACCAGGTAGACACTCTGCTTAGCACTTTACCTCTGTTAACTATGTTTATTCTTATTAGCCGGAAGTAGATACTATGATTATCTCCATTGAACAGGTGGAGCAGCTGAGGTGCAGAGATTTTAAATGATGTATACACAATTGGTAGTGATGGCACTAGGATCTGAAACAAGACAATCTAACTCTAAACCTGAAGTCTAAATGGTCTGTTGTCTCCGCCCACCGGCAATAGGGATTCACAGTTCTCGCCATTGTCTGCCCACCCCTCCCAGGTTCTTCTTTGCTGCTTTTCCCGCCACTCCTGTCTCTTCCTCTGTCCTTTCAGCCTTTTCATTCTGTGTCCTTATCATTTATCCGGTATTTTTCCTTTATCCAAATCCCTGTGCTTTGGGCTTACTCTGAAGGTGGTGTAAGCTGGGGAGGTTTAGGGAGACTAACTTTACTAAGCACCTAGTAAACATTAGGCATGGTATCAGGTGCTTTCCTATGCGTGTTTTCATCCTCACTTTGCAGTTGAGCAAACTAAGTCTCAGAGAGTATAAGTAATAAATTGCCCGCATTGGCTTAGTTAGATTGTAACAGAATTAAGATTGGAGCCTAGGGGTGTTTCCAAAGCTCCCACTTCTATAGTTGTGTGCTCTCATGTGGCCATCTTTGTTGCTGAAACATTGAAGTCTCTCTGTACCTCTTGGTGGCTAGCTGCTCCAAATCTCCCATGCGTCCCTACTACCAGCAGCCTGGCCTGCCTAGTTCCTTCCCCAGGAACCTCTAGACCTGCCCACACGCCAGAAGGAGAAGGCCGATGTCCAGCCCAACAGGGGCATCAAGCAAGGCCTCTGCTCCAGCACAGAGGCTGCCTGGCAGATGTGAGTCCGTGTCCGTGAGGTACTCCTGAATTTTTTTTTTTTTTTTTTTTGGTCCTTTTGCCTTTATGTAGAGCCGTACCCGTGGCATATGGAGGTTCCCAGGCTAGGGGTCTAACAGGAGCTGTAGCTGCCGGCCTTCGCCACAGCCACAGCAACGCGGGATCCGAGCCGCTTCTGCAACCTTCACCACAGCTCACGGCCACGCCGGATCTTTAACCCACTGAGCAAGGCCAGGGATCGAACCTGCCACCTTATGGTTCCTAGTCAGATTCGTTAACCACTGAGCCACGAAGGGAACTCCGAGGTACTCTTGTTCTTAATAACCACACTGCTGTGTCCTATCAAGTATCATGCTGAGCACTGCTTAGTTAGCATCACGAGGGCAGCTCAGAATGAATGTGAAAATAACTTCACAGCTTGTTGATGAAACTGCTGTGTGGAATCAGATCAGACACACTGTGGAAGCTTAGCTGAATTCACTGCCTCCCTTCGTAAAGTGCAGGATGAAGGATGTCGCATCTGGACAAATGGACTGTGTACTCACCAAGATTCAGGTTGCTAGAGGGAGTGTCTTCTCAGCCCCTACCCACTCCATCCCTACTACCCAGCCTGCCCAAGCCGCCTATGCCAGGCTCTCCTTCCAGGCCTTCAGCCCCTTGTGGGCTGACACCAGGGCGGCTCTGGGAAGAGCAGGGAGAGCCATGGCACCTGTCCTTCCACCCGAGGAACTGGCTATCTTGTGAACTCTGATTAGATTTTTATAAATGGTGGGAGTTCCCATCGTGGCGCAGCAGAAACGAATCCGACTAGGAACCATGAGGCTGCGGGTTTGATCCCTGGCCTTGCTCAGAGGGTTAAGGATCCAGCGTTGCTCTGAGCTCTGGTGTAGGTCGCAGACGCGACTTGGATCTGGCATTGCTGCAGCTGTGGCATAGGCCGTAAAAGAGGAAAGAAAGAAAGAGAGAGAGAGAGAAAGGAAGGAAGGAAGGAAGGAAGGAAGATTTTAAAAAAAGTGGAGCCTGGCAAGAATGTTTTGAGCTTTGTTGGTCATCTGAGGGTAGGAGGAAAGTTCTAGGCCATGCGGAATGTCACTCGTCTGAAGCACCTGTGCCTTGGGACAGTGGAGACCAGCAGAGCTCAGAAATGTTTGCCCTTATATTTGAAAGTCTCACCTTAGTGAGTGCGTAAGCATTTTCGGGATTTTCTGCAGTTTTCACGGAGTGGGTTCAGATTCTGCAGATGATGTTGGTGAAACCTTTAACTCTCAGGGACTTTGGCCATGTTAGGAAATGCCTGATAATTGTGAAAATCCTGAGTGGTGTGGCTGTGTTTTGACAATAGCATTTGAGCTGACTGTTCTGGTTTTTCACTCTTTTGCTTCTGTGGTTGGGCAGAAAATGAGAACAAGGCAATGCTTGAAAGCGAGTGCCTGGCTAGGGGTGAGTGAATCACAGACCTACCTGCTAGTCCATCTAACATCTATTATAAGTAATTAGGCCCCAAAATAATCATAATAGCCATTTAAGACTGCTTGAAATATATGTTTATTTATTTATTTTATTTATTTCGCTTTTTAGGGCTGCACCCGTGGCATATGGAAGTTCCCAGACTAGGGGTCGAATTGGAGCTACAGCTGCTGGCTTATGCCACAGCCGTAGTAACTCAGGATCTAAGCCAAGACTGCAACCTACACCACAGCTCACGGCAACGCCGGATCCCTAACCCACTGAGTGAGGCCAGGGGATTGAACCCACATCCTCATGGATACTAGTCTTTGGATTCGTTTCCTTTGAGCCACAGTGGAAACTCTCAAATATATAAGTTTAAAGAAAACACCGAGTTATCTGTTTCATTTGTGGTTCGTTGTGCCTAAGAGTCAGCGCTCGGGCATATTTTGTGCTGCCAGCAGGAATGAGGAATTGAGAAATCAGGAACGAGTGTTCTTTCTACTCTATAATAAAGGGCCTGACTTAGCAAAATAACAAAAATTCTACTTTCATGCCACCAAGAGTTTTCTCCAGTTGGGTGAGACCTGAAGGATGGTGGAGGGGATATTTCATGAAACTAAAGAGGACTTTGCTGAATTAAGATTTTCTCTGCCCTTGAGTTGGACACTCGCATAAGCAGAGTTAGAACCATATTTTATATTTAAGCAAAACTGAGTCTTCCTGGGAACTCTTGCTTTTTTTTTTAGGGCCGCTCCTGTGGCATATGGAGATTCCCAGGCTAGGGGTCTAATCGGAGCTACAGCTGCCGGTACAGCCACAGCCACAGCCATAGCCACGTGCCAGATTTGAGCCATGTCTGCGACCTATACCACAGCTCATGGCAACACCAGATCCTTAACCCACTGAGCAAGGCCAGGGATCGAACCTGCAACCTCATGGTTCCTAGTTGGATACACTTCTGCTGCCCCACAAAGGGAACTACCTGGGAACTCTTGACCTATTAAAAAAAAAAAAATTGAGACACTGTCCTGCACTTGGGCTTTAATATTCAACAATATTATCTGCAATAATAACAATATAATATAATATAATATAATATAATATAATATAGTATATAAATGCCACTAAATGAAGCATCCATATGGAAAGAATACATGCAAAATGCTGGTGAGGGAGCTTTGAGGAAATCAAAGCAGTATAACTTATACACCCTGTGTGCTTCTAATCTAGTTGGGAAGTTAAGATCTAAGCAGGTTAAAAGTCAAGTGAGAAGAATAATGTGAAGAAATAACCTAAAACGGCAGAGATAATACATCACTGGGCAGCATATGATGAACTGCCAAATAGAATTGGCGAGACTATAGGGCTTTCACAATTCAGAGGTGGGAGAAGTCTTTGTGTGTCTGCTGGTGAAGTGCTGGCCTGTTGTAAAACTCAGGACTCATTCAGTCATTCAACAAATACTTATTTAGTTTAGTTATATTTACGCCCAGCTTGTAGCACAGCGTTCAGGTATATAGAAGTGAGCAAACAGACAAGGGTCCTGCCCTCATGGAGATTGTTGGGGATGGCCAGCCAGTGAACAAATAAGCTCACCAGTAGCTCGTCATGGACCCTGATTAGTGCTGTGAGGGAAGCTTACACCAGGATATGAAAAGGGGGAACAGTCTCATCGGGGCTGTTGTAGCAGAAGCCTTCCCCGAGGAAGTAAGAATTCAACCCCAAGTACTTGGTAAAGTAAAGCCTTTGCTGGCCCCAGTTAAGTAGCATCTTTTATTTCTGCAGATAATTTAGAGGATAGACATAAAAAGCCAAAATACAATTTATAGTTGGTTTGGTGTTCTGGGCCTTAGGGAAAAGTCCATTTGTAATGAGCATCCACTTCCATGCGCACACACACACACACACACACACACACACACACACACACACCATTTCTTCTTACACATTGTCCCGCTCACACCCCACCCACAGCTCTCCCATCCCACTTGACAGAGTGATTTTGTAAACAGATGTGGAAAGATCATTCCAGATTCCTAGCAGGTCTGCCTCAATGTTTCCCAGAAGCTCTTGGGGAGGCATTCAGGGATGTGAAAGTTTCCATCGCCAAAAGCTTTTTATGCCCTCTTCCCAAATGTGGCCATGACGTCCCAGGGTTACTGTCCCTAAACCCTCATTTAGCTGGCATCATCTCCTGTCCACATCAGTCTTCATGGAGAACAACACAAGTCTGCCCTAGCCATTCACTTTACTGAATACCCCCCTTTTTTTTCTAGGACCGCACCCACAGCATATGGAGGTTCCCAGGCTAGGGGTCTAATCGGAGCTACAGCTGCTGGCCTGCGCCACAGCCACAGCAACGCGGGATCCAAGCCGCGACTGAGACCTACACCACAGCTCACGGCAACGCCAGATCCTTAACCCACTGAGCAAGGCCAGAGATCGAACCCGCAACCTCATGGTTCCTTGTCGGATTTGATAGCCGCTGTGCTATGATGGGAACTCCCACTTTACTGAATCCTATATCCTGGAGCCACATCAGAAAAATAGTTAAAGCAGTAATTACTTTTCAGATCACACCGACATCATCGATTAGAGAGGCAGGATAATGTGGTGGCCGCAAGCACAGCCTGCAGAATTACACTGCCTCGTTGGAATCCCAGCCTGCTTGCGTGACTTTGGGCAGGTTTCTTCCCTGTGTTAATATCAACCTGAGACATCCTTGCCTGAAACCTGTTGGGTCAGATGCGTTTTGGAATCCAGAATCCAGGATATTTTAGATTTTAGATAGTATTTTGCATATACTCTACATTGCTTAACACCACTAGCTGGGTCTGAGGCAATATCCTATAATCAAACACATCACTATTTCTTCAGCAAAGCCTTTGGATACCCATATACTGGAAGGAAGGAAATCTGCAGTCTTGTTAGAGGCTAGAGAGTCTAGGTTTGGCTGCTAAATGACTTCTAAAAACTACTTGGTTTTTTCAGAGTTTAGTATCTCCTGCAGGTGAGGTGGATGTCTTGGGAGGATTCAATGAGAAGATGTATGTAAGTGCTAAGAACAGAAGGCGCATGCAAGTGTGAGCTGTTAGTACGAAGTATTTGTTATTGTAAAGCCACTGTAGCGCAAGAAGAAGCTAAATCTACAGTGTCATTTCCTTCTCTTCTCCGTCCCAACAAGTAAGCTTTGACTATGTGCCAGGCACACTTCTAGGCGCTGCAGGAAAACAAATGTTGACCAAACAGGGCTCCTGCCTTGCATTATAGTCGTGGACGTGTGGCTGGGGACACTGCCAGCTTTTTGTCTTTTTTTAAAAAAATTAGTTTGCTTTGCCTATCCAACTTTTTCCATGCTCGGCTGTTTGAATTATGTTAGAATCAGATCAGCCCCCAGAGATATTGTGTGTGGTGTGTTGTCATACGTACATACAGAGGGCAGGAAATGATGACACGTGATGCAAGTGACTGGAAACGGCTCTTGGGTAGGAAGTTATAAGTAACAAGAGGAAGGAAGGAAGTTCAGTTGAATGAGCACTTGGAGTAGAAGTGGGGACCCTTGTTCCTCAGGTGCGCTTTGTGGCAGGAGGCCGCGCCGGGCCCTGGCGCTGCAGCGATGAATAAGGTGGACTCTGCGCCCTTGAACTGATGTGGTGTTTGCTGTTTCTGTGTGAGCCTGGAGATACCAGCCAACCTCTCTGAGCCTGTGTGCTTATCTTCAAAACAAAAGGACTAGAGTCAGTGTAACTAAAGCTCCACTTTGCTTTCAGGAGTCTGTGGGCCTAAAGAATTACTTAACAGCTTATTGGTCAACCCCTGCCCATCACTCTGGGATTCGGAAAAAAGGAGATGGGCTTTTGTTGCAATAAGAGAGAGCTGAGGTAGACCTAAGGAAGGGCTTGGTGACAGTGATAGAGTTTAAGGTTTCTTGTCTTCCCAAGCCAAGATACCTCATTTCTCAAATAATGAGTAGTGACAAGTGTCAGGCTCTGCTTTAGGAGAGAAAAGCCTCTTCTCTCACAGAGCTTACATTTTGGTGTGTCAGAGAGATAACCAAAAGTGATAATGAGTACATAATGTAATTTCAGATAATAATAAATGCATAGAAGAAAAATAAAGACAGGAAAGAGAGTGCAGGGTTGGTGATTGGAGGGCTGTTTTCAGAGTGGTCTGGGAAGACTTGTTGGAGGAGGTAAGTCCACTCAGGGAGAGCAAGGCGGGGAAGGCTGGGAAGGGAAATTCCAGGCAGGAGTGCTGAGGCCGGGAAATGAGAGGAGGTGAGAAAGCCAGCACGTTGGAGGAACTGCCAGAAGGAAGTGAGGGACTGGAGAGGGACAGGGAAGGAAGTAGAGAGCCACGCAGACTCCCCAGGGAACCCTGGGGAGGACTTGGGATTTTGTTCCAAGTGAGGGGAGAGGCTGTTGGAGGGTTTTGAAAAGGGAAGTGATATGATTTGATTTAAAAAGAAAGCTCATCCTGCAAGAATATGAATTCAGTAGTCATTTATTGGGAGAGCATGTGACCCTGGAGCAGGATGGTTTAGCCTGATATTGCTGGGTTTGGACTAGATGCATTTTAAACATCTATTTCCACCTGTATCTTGGTCTTTCTGTTATTTCTTTGACAGAAGATCTTGTATGAAAATAGTGTCTTGTATGAGAAAATACTGTTATCTTTTAAATTAATGCTTTTATCTTTTTTTTAGTGCAACTTTTGAGGAGCTATGCTGTATGTTCCTGCCTCCCTTCCTTCTTTGCTTTTTTTCAACACACACTTAATGTTTCATAAGGTACCTAGAGTCCTCATATGCCAGTGTTAATATAAACCAGTGTTTGGGTGGTAGTCGCTGAGTTGTTTTCTTTCTTTGTGCAAACATATCTTGGGAATATTGAATAATATTCACAGATGGTGGGATTGAAACTTTCTGACAGAAACTTTCGGTTCTGTTTTCTTTGCACTCACCTCGTTTGAGACAGATGTTTGCTCCTGATACGCTGATAACTGTGTTGCGAAAGCGAAATTTAAATTGAGTCAAAATGTCTCTTGAATTTGTCAGCCTCAAACCGTATGCAATCTGTGGCAACTCTGTTTTCTTAGTTATTTAAAGCTCAGCTATGATGCAAGCCCAGAAGGGCCCATGTGCCTCCTGTGTGCAAGCGGCCAACACACCTACTCTCAGTTACCTTGAGAAATATCTATGGGCAGTCTGGGCTTGCTATCCAAATAGCTTAGTAACTATCCACTTTAGTGCTCAGGAAATATATATATATCAAAGCCACAAGAGGGCAGCTTGTCCAGTGAGTCTAGTGGTAAAAAGTGCTGTTCTTTAGACACAGGATAATGAGGGTAAGAAGGTCTGAATTTTTCAAAATATTTCTTACATAGGAAACCTTTTAAAATTCTTATCCAGCTTCATCCACTCAAAGAGACAGTGTTTTTGGAAATTAAGAGTTTTTAGGGAGTTCCCACTGTAGCGCAGTGGGTTAAGGATCCTGTGCTGCCGCAGCTGGGGCATAGGTTGTAGCTGCAACTTGATTCAATCCCAGGCCCGGAAGTCCATATGCCACAGGTGCAGCTATTTAAATTTTTACTCTTTGTGGCCCTGGTAGTAGTTTTAGTATGGCTCATATTTCCAGAAAGGGAGGACTGTCATGCCCACACAGTCAGTAATTATCCATTTGTTCTTTAAAGTTTATTTCTGCTCTAATAATAGCTAATTTAATAATAATGCACTTTACTTACTCATATCAATGAGCTCAAGGAATCCTCTCTCTGAAGGAAGTAGCATTATTATCCAAGTTTAGATGAGGAAACTGAGATACAGTCACATGTGTCTTTTTTTTTTTCCTTTTTGGCCACACCTGCGACTCATAGACATTCCTGGGCCAGGGATGGAACCCAAACCACAACAGTGACAATGCCAGATATTTAACCCACTGAGCCACAAGGGAACTCCTGTCACATGTGGCTTTTTTTTCCCCCTATTATTCATGGATTTACCTTTACTTATTTCTTTTTTAAAATATTTATTTATTTATTTACTTATTTTGCTTTTTGGGCCGCACCTGTGCCATAAGGAGGCTACCCGGGAACTCCAAGATTTTTATTTTGGGCCTCACCTGTGGCATAAGGAGGCTACTACGGGAACTCTAAGATTTTTATTTCTTTTATGGGTTTTTGTTTTGTTTTTTAGTTTCTAAAATTTTATTGATGTATATAGTTGATTTGCAATGTTGTGATGATAATTTCTGCTGTACAATGAAGTGAGTCAGTTATACATGTACATACATCAATTCTTTTTCAGATTCTTTTCCCATATGGATTATCACAGAGTATTGGGTAGAGTCCTCTGTGCTATATAGCAGGTCCCCATTGGCCAGTCATTCCATATACCTCAGTGTACATATGCCAATCGCAAACCCCCTATCCATCCCCCAGCCCAACCCGTCATATGTGGCTTTGACAGATAAAAAAAAAAAAAAGTTTTCTGAGGTGTTCCCATTATGGTGCAGCGGAAACGAATCTGAATATGAGGATGCAGGTTCGATCCCTGGCCTCACTCAGTGGGTTAAGGATCTGGTGTTGCTGTGGTGTAGGTCACAGTCACGGCTTGGATCCTCCGTTGCCGTGAGCTGTGGTGTAGGTCACAGACTCACCTCGGATCCCATATTGCTGTGGCTGTGGTATAGGCCGGTAGCTACAGCTCTGATTCGGCCTCTAGCTTGGGAAACTCCATATGCCGAGGATAAGGTCATAAAAAGACAAAAAAAAAAGTTTCCTGATATGAAACGTAAGATAAATTAAATTAAAAGTTCTTAACAAGTGCGTGTTCTCATTGATCAAAGTAGTACACTTAAATATTACTGCTTCTCTTAATGCACGTAAATGTCCTTGTGCAGTGTCACCCACGGCCATGGTTGAGCCTCAGGATTTCAGTTCTGCATCCCTGACATTGACCGCCAAGCATCCTTATGTCCGTTTGCCTGATTCCTGCCTTCATCTTCCCTGATGGGTCACCCTGCCTTTAGCTGCTCAGCATTATGGTCAGGGCTGTCTTTCTAACAGGCAGTTCAGGTACTGTCACCTTCCTGATTAAAATTCTCCAGTGGTTCACCATGCCTCCTTGCCTGCCTGCTTGCATCGCTCACAAGCTACCTTTTAATAAATCTTTTTCTTGCCTATCCAAAAAAAAAAAAATGTGAGCTCCTTGCCTTGTTCAGCTGCACATCTTGCTGCTCCCTCCACTGCCCACTCTCAGTCCAGGGAGTTGTCATTCTCCAAAGGGAATGACAACTGTGCTCTCTCCTGTCCCTGTACCCAGGCACTGGCCGTTCCTTCTGTCTGGAAAATGCCCTTTCCTCATCCGTCATCCCCATCTGCCAAGGAGACTGTTACTCATCCTTCAGAACTCGGCTCACATCTTCCTTGATTAACCTTGACAGACTTGGAATCATCCTTCCGCTTTCCATTGCCCCCTTGTCGTATAGCCCACATCCCTTTGCTTCGAGATGGTCATGTTCCATGTCTGTGCCCCACTAATCTGCAGTATCTGGAGGGCAGCAACTTTGCCTTTTCAACTTGGCATGTCTCACTTAGCTCAGTACCTGGACTCCCTATCCAGACCATTACTTACCATGAAGGCAGAAAAGATGCCTTATTTTAGTCACCACTGCTATGCCCAGTGTCTGGCTTAGGGCCTGGCCTGTAGTAGGTGTTCAGTTAATATTTGTTGAAAAATGGGCGTTCGCAATATGGCTCAGCGGATTAAGAACCTGACTAGTATCCATGAAGATGGGGGTTTTAATCCCTGGCCTCACTCAGTGGTGTCGCTGCAAGTTGCAGTGTAGGTCGCAGATGCCGCTTGGATTTGGCGTTGCTGCGGCTGTGGTGTAGGCCGGCAGCTGCAGTTCCATTAGACCCCTAGCCTGGGAACTTCCGAATGCCACAGGTGCAGCCCTAAAAAGATAGATAATTTAAAAAAAAATTGTTAAAGATAATGGGCGTTTCTAAATATCTAATTGCGACGGTTTAGCCCAGGGATTGCCTCTGAAAGGTCACCAGCATAATCAAATCATGAGCATATTTTGTGTGGCCTCACAATGTTTTTTAAAGTTTGAAAATTTGAGGAATTCCCATTGTGGCTCAGTGGGTTAAGAATCTGACTAGTATCCATGAGGATGTGGGTTGAATCCCTGGCCTCGCTCTGTGGGTTAAGGACCCGGCGTTGTCCCAAGCTGTGGTGTAGGTCACAGATGTGGCTCAGATTTGACCCCTAGCCCAGGAACTTCCATATGCCACAGAAGTGGCCCTAAAAATCCCTGTCTACACCATTCCTGTTATTTTGCTCTTAGTCTACTTCCTCATTTGTTACGTGCCTGGTCCTGGGACAAAAGGTTGGGAGTACAGGGATGGGGCTAGTGTGTTAGACCGCTGGAGCTGCAATAACAAAATACCACAGACTGGGTGGCTTAAACAAGAGAAATTTATTTTCTCACAGTTCCAGAGGCCAGAAGTCCAACCAAGATCAAGGTCTGGGCAGGTTTTCTTCTAAGACCCCTCTTCTGGCTTGCAGACAGCTACTTTCTCACTGTGTCTTCACGTGGTCGTCCCTTTGTATGTGAATGTGCCCTAATCTCTCTCTCTCTCTCTTTTTTTTTTTTTTTTTGTCTTTTTGCCTTTATCTAGAGCCCCACCCGTGGCATATGGAGATTCCCAGGCTAGGGGTCTAACAGGAGCTGAAGCCGCCAGCCTTCGCCACAGCCACAGCAATGCGGGATCCGAGCCGCGTCTGCAACCTACACCACAGCTCATGGCAACGCCGGATCCTTAACCCACTGAGCAAGGCCAGGGGTTGAACCCGCAACCTCATGGTTCTTAGTCGGATTCGTTAACCACTGAGCCACAACAGGAACTCCTGTCCTAATTTCTTATAAGGACACCAGTCATATTGGGTTGGGGCCCCATACCCACTGCACCACAAGGGAGCTTGCTATTGATCTTATAACAGGCAGGAATGTGAACTCTCAGGTACTGTGGTCTCAGGTACTTGTGTCTGATATGTGTTTTAGAACTCAGGAACCGTCAGAGGAGAGCACTTTGCTCACCAGGGCAGAATCTGGATGGACATAGCATGCACCTGCTCCAACACCTGATCTCTACTCTGATCACTTTGATCTGGGGATCATATTCATGTTTTCTGAACAACTGACATTTAGGTAAAATGCCAGGTAGAATTTAGGTGGTTTTCAGTTTGGAAATATACACTCTTTCATTCTGTTCTTTCCAAAAGCTTTGCCAAAGATTTGGTGGACAGCCGAGGTAGAAGCCGTATAATGACACTGCCTCAGTTTGCTATAAGCAAACAGCCAGGTCCTTTATTACCCTTGAAAAAGGCACTCGTGACACAAGTTGGACCCAGAAGCAAGTTAAGTGCCAACTTTCTGTGGGTCAGAGTTCCTTCAAGCACTGTATGTTAATCAAAAACCCAGCCTTAGTTAATTAGGCCATTGGGTTGGGAAGAACTTTGTAACAAATGATTAGCTCCTTCAACTGCAGGAGTTAGCAGAACTCTGTGTCTTGTTTCCCAGGGGTAGGTTGCAGACCTGCAGCCTTTCTTGGAGGGGGTGGGAATGAGACTCCTGTGGGGTGTTATTCTTTCTTGGTGGAGTAATAGCATAATAAAATCAGCTGTACAGAGCCTACTAGCCAAATGTATTTACTTAAAGATGAAGCCTAATAGCCACGGAATTGTTCATGTGTGGGCAGAAAAGCCAGCTGCAAAGTACTTCCAAAGGTAAAGAGATATTTAAAACACTAACAGCTCATAAGGTTTTAGACATTTTTGAGTGTTTGGCCTTAAAAAATGTCACAGTTTAATGTGCCTCTGCAGAAAGAAATTGAAACGAATAATATAATTATAGCTGCCCTTTATTGAATGTTTTCTCCCATATGGGCCCTAAATGTTTCATATCTGTCATCTTGTTTATTGTCCTTAACTGGTAGGTAACAGACCCATAATAGATGCGAAAAAGGAGGAACAGAGAGGTTGAGTAAAATGTTCAAGGTCACCCAGCTAGCGAGCAGTAGAGCTGAATGTTGGGCACCTGGGCAAACTCATGAGCTTCCCATCCCTGTTATACCATCTGTTAGTGTTTTCCTCTTCTCTCCTTATCAGACAGATTTTTTTTCCCCTTCAATATTCTTTGGCTAATATCAACCCAAATATCCTTGAAGAATTGGCAAAAGGACGTGACCTATTTTCTCCATGTATGTGCGCCACTGTGGATCTCTTATATGGACTGGTTATGTAGCTTTCCTTGTAAAGGTGCATAAGAATCATCAAACACTGTATTTCTTCTTACCGCCTCCCATCTGTTCCACTTACCAGTCGTTAATTGCATACTCCTCATTAGCCATCTCTGGGTCACTCATGTTATCTTTTCCATTTCAGAGTTCGGGTAACAGAGGCATCAGGACACTTTACATCAGGTCACCTACCAGCGGTCAGCTGTTCCTGGGCTCACCGAGGAGGTTTGGTAAGTCACTTGGCTCCATGTCCACTGTGGCTCAAATGAACATCATCCGGGGGCAGAAAAAGTGGGAGAATAGTGACATCCAATTGTTAATCCGCTCTCTCTTTTAAACCCACACATATTGTTTTTGCTTCTGGGCGTTTGCTTAATTTACTAGGCCAGAGGGGTCCTGTGTGTTTGTAAGTGCCATTGTTCCCAAAGGACTCTCATAGTCAAAAAAAAAAAAAAATGCAGAAGTGATATTTGAATGACGGTTTAAAGCCTTTTAATACTGAGTTTTTCCTATAGTGTTTACTGCATTTCATCAACTCTAGGATGCATCCCCCACACCGTAATTTAACATGTCTGAATTTGGGGTGCGTCTTATGGAGACTTAACCCCCATCTTATGGAGATTCAGTTAACCCCCAAGTGACCAGCATTAAGTGTTCTCTGCCTCCTATTTTTCACAAAGCACGAGGGCCTTTAAAAACTAATTTTTTTGGTGCCTCTGTATGACAGTTTTGAGATGAGTAGCCCTTGGACCTCCTAAGCAGTGGTGCTGTCATTCAGGACAGCCCACGTGAGATCATGGAACAGCTTCTTAAGCAGCAGATCCCAGAACCAGATCTGCTTCTCCGAAGCCTGGCTCCTTTCCAGTGCTCAGCATTATGGGATTTACAAATAAAAATGTGCTATTTTAGAATATTTCCCTACCATGTTCCCAGAATGATTTGTCAGCATCCATTTAAGTGTGAATGAGTCCAAATTTACATTTACATTAAATGCATGGGAGGACAGCATCTTTTTAGAGTTAATGCCACAGGATAGGCAGGATTCCTCAAGCCACATGAGTCTGATTTATACAGGCTTTAAGATTTGCAGAACCTCTATTTATAGGACCCTGTGGGTGATAGTACATTAATCCTTATTTCAGTAGGGATACAGGTAAATAACATTTTCCCTGCACCTACTATGTGCCAGGCTCTGTACTAGGTATTGGGTAATTACGAAATTAAGATGGAAAGGATTGGTTTTCTGCCTCCGGGAACCTGGTCTAGCGGTCAAGTTAAATAATAAAAAGATTTGTGAGTGAGCTGAAGAATTGTAAGCAGTTAAGGGAATTTAAAACCAGAGGACCTACTCTAAATATTAGCAGCGGGGGGAGGGAGGGTGCGCTGACGGCCAGGGAAGGAATTTAAGTGGTGTTTTTTTTGTTTGTTTGTTTTCTTTTTAGGGCTGCACCTGCGACATATGTAGATTCCCAGGCTAGGGGTGGAATCGAAGCTACAGCTCCTGGTCTACACCATAGCCACAGCAACACCTGATCTAAGCCATGTCTTTGACCTACACCATAGCTCACGGCAATGCCAGGTTCTTAACCCACTGAGCAAGGCCAGGGATCAAACCCGAACCTTCATGGATACTAGTTGGGTTTGTTAACCACTGAGCCATGACGGGAATGCCCAAGATGTATATCTTCAAATAAGGACTTAGTCAAATTTCTGGGAGAATCTTTAAAAACCTTTAGAGGTTTTTTGGTTTTGTGGGTTCAGACATACAGTCTTCCTTCCCTCTGAGCATCATTTCCTAGGGCTGAACTCCAAGTCCTCTTTTCTTGCCAGTCCTTTGAATTCTCCCCAAATCTATGTTCTTAATTTCTCTCATCTACCCCTTACAGGAAGGGGATCAGCTTCTAGTGAGAGGTTGTTTTCATCAGCAAATGTGTCCACTTTTCTTTTTCTTTACTTACTTGATGGTGCTGGTGAAGGTTGATCACTGGCATGGTATATGATTTCTCCATCCAGAGGCCAGACTGAAAAAAAAAAAATGGGGAGCCCCTGCTGTGGCACCGTGGGATCAGTGGCGTCTTGGGAGCACTGGGATGTAGATTTGATCCCTGGCCCGGCACAGTGGGTTAAGGATCCAGCATTACTGTAGCTGCGGCTTAGGTCGCACCTGCAGCTCGATCTGATCCCCGGCGAGGGAACCTCATATGCTGCAGGGCGGCCAAAAACAAAAAGAAGAAAATTGATGGTTGAAATAAGATAGACAGAGGTCGGCTCCCTGACCTGATTCCATTTTGGATCATTGTGAAATTCTCAGGTTTCAAATCTTCATGCTCTATGTTGACATTTTCTATCCAGAGTACTGCTGAGCAACTAACTTAATGACAGAGTTAGCAATTCATATATGTGCACATACACACATACACAACGTGGAACCCCAGCGTGGCCATCTTAGGCTTGCTGGTTTCTTAGCTATGAGTGAATTTGATGTCATTTTTTTTGAGACATCTGTTGAGTATGGGGCTAGATAGATCTTTTTAACAAAACTTTAACTTTTTTTTTGGAGATTTTTCTACCTTGGTTTGAGACAAGACTGGTCTCTTTTCCCCATATGGGAGGTAAGAGAATCGCTGGCCATGACTGATATATAGAAATTCGAACTTTTAGCATGAACTTGGGTGACCTTTCTGGCCAATCCTTAAAAAGTTAACATTTAGGTCATTATCTGATTTTCCTCAAGCAGGGAAGTCTGTGCTTCTCCATCAAGACATGGGCATTGGTGAAAAAAGCCACGGAATTTTGGATGGCCTTTAAATAAAATAGTAAAACATTTTGAGCACTGGCCCTTTCCTAAGTCATCATAGCCTACAATTTCCATTTCAAGTAAGTTAATAAATTAAGAAGTAGATATTGTTTGAAATATCTGCATGTTGAAAATGCAAGTTACTTTTGAAAAGGAGGAAAAAATGGTTAGCAGAAGATACCGTTTTCTGGGTTAAAATGGCTCTTCAGTTTCCTGATTTTATTTAATGAGATCACAGGTCTTTTAGAAACAGTTTTCTCCAAATCCCTAAAAATTACCAGAAGGTATATACCCTGCATAAAAAGTCTTTCCCATCATTTTGTTTCAAGAAGGCAGACTGTAACTCAGAGATAAGCGCCCTAACTCTGGTGGTCTGTGCGAGGGAGGCTTGCTAAGGCAGAAGTATGCACAGAGGTCACGCAAGTGAGTCGAAGCTAAATCTGTTTTTGTTTACTCAGCTACTAATAGGGACCTTCACAAGATGACCCCAAGCTGCTCAAGGCAGTCCCCAGAGGCAGATTCTAAATGTGACTTTTCTGCTTCGTCACCTGGAAATAGATGTTTTTTTCATCACATACTATTTACTTTGTACCTCATGATGCATTATTACACAGAGGGGTGAGACAAAGGCCCGTAATTTAATTTAATTCAAATTAATAAACTTACAGAGGTCCCCCATGATGAAAGATACTGAGACGGTGACATGAGGAATACATAGATGAGCCTTGTCCCAGAAGAGTTTCAGAATGAAAGCTGAGCCATTTAGTTAAGAGGAAATAGTAACAATACAATAGGAATGAATCAAGACAGGCAACATCAAACTCAAATAGTTAATGGTATTTTTAAATCTGCAGTAGAAGTTAATGGATCTCTTTTCTCATCTATATCCAGAGTTACTGTAGAGTGACCTCATCACATTCCTGTCTGGACCACTTGTCTCCTTTTCTTTTGTCTGATTTCTGATCCAGTTCAATGAAAGTGCTAATTCAGTTATGGGCCCCACTGGTGTGGTGAATTTATGCAACTTTTTTCCTTGTGTCAGAGTAATTAGGCCCAGCTCACACTTAGCCCGTTGTGGATACTGTCAACCAGTGACTTCATAACAAGGCGTTCCTGTAACTAAGGTGATCCTGAGGTCTAATTTCTAGACCTAGATGAACATATGTTAAGAAAAACTGGCTTTCTTAGGGGTAATCTGGTTTTCACAGGGAGTGTGTGGCTTATCCCAAACTGGATGATTTCTCCTTTTGAAAATTCTTTCATTCATCTGGGCAAAAGTTTCACAGAACCAGTAGTTCCTTTGGCAACCTGCTCCTTGATGACTTGCTGTTTGCAAAACAAGGTAACCCATTTTCAAATCTGAAAATGAAGAGGTGGATGTGGGCTGTGACTCAACCAATAACATTATGGCGGACAAGCGGATGTTTGCCTACAAAAGGAGGACTGTCTTCCTAAAAGGAAGACGTTTGTTCCCACTGTGGACAAGGAAAAAGAAAGCTGTGGGCATCAACAAAATGAGTGTCTCTTGGCAGAATAATGATCGGTGATGGCATTATGCTTTGTGGGAGGGTATTTGGTACCGTGGAAAGCAAGAACACGCCAAGGTCATGAGGCTGACATCTGTGGCTCAGGTCAGCATCAGACCTTTAGGCAAATTTCTTGGGCAGCACTCAAATGTCAGCCCTGAAGTTTCTAAGAATAAGGTCTTCACATCAGTCATTAGACACACAACAGAGATAGTGCGTGGTGGTTTAGGCGGGCTGCCCCAGGTGTCTGTGTGGCTGCAACAAGGGCAGTGAAAGCGAAATATCTGACATTCACCTTGGCTAGACTCATAGGCATCTGTGCTGCCAAGAAATGAAACAGTAGCAGAAGAACCACATTGCTTTTGTCAAGAATGACCGAAGTTCTGTCTCTGCCAAATAAGTGAGGGCCCTTTGAAACTAAGATCAGTGTCAGCTACATACTAGGGACATCTTCAGCAAAAAATGAAGTGATTATTGAGGCGTCAGGCTGGGGTGAAGGGAACTGAATCCAGACCTGATCTTTGAATCTAGATGTGTCAGTTCCTACTCATTTGTGCCCATCTCCATCTGTCCCATCACCAAGTGATTCTTAGAATCTTAAAGTATTAAAGTTAGAAGGAATCCTGAGGTGATGATGAAAATCAATGATCAGTAATGAAAATGACAGTATTTATTGAGTGCTTACTATGGGCCAGGCACCAAAGAAGTCCTTTACTTGTATTATCTCTTTTACTTGTATGGCTTTGTTTCCTTTATACAATAATCCCATACAGGTGTTTAGCAGATAAGGAAACTGAAGTATGAAAGAGAATATGTAACTTGCACAAGGTTGCACAGCAAGCGAGTGAGTGCATGGTAAAAGGGCTGAGGCCTGTCTAAGGCCAGAATCTATGCTTTTAACTGGTAGCCCCTCAAAGCACCAAGGGATCCTCAGAAAAAGGCATGTTCATTGACCCAAGGTCATTGACTGACCAGAGTCCCCAGGAGTTCTGTCACACATGGTTCAGTGAAAATGACAAAAGGATGTATTGAAAATGACAGATCCTACACTCTGAAGTAGAAGCTATATATAGTTTAATATGCAAATTATAAAGTGTCGTGCCGGGTTCTGTGTTGGCCTCCTGGTTCCACCTCACTAAGGGACAAGATGCAACTCTTAGCTGGGGTGGCTAAGAGCACAGAGTCAGACCTGGATCCCACGCTGCTCCTGGGCCCCTTGAACTTTCCTTTTTGCTACTGGTACAGCTTAAAGAGAACATTTTTGTCTTATGACAACCCCTACTATCTGTATGTGATGTTCACCTAAAACAGAGATATGCATACACGTTGTAGTTCCATCTTAGGTCTGGGGCGAGGTCTCGAATCTCATCTGACTTTTAATTAGACACCAATATGAAGAGGTTAAGAGGTTGATCTAGGTGCTGAAATGAAGAAACCAAGGCTGGGGGTTGAGAGAAAGGAGGCCAAGCATAGGACTCAGGTCCCCGGTCCCTTAATACTAATGGTCTTTTCTCTTCACTCAGCTGCCTCACTTAAAATTTTCTCTTGTATCTTTTCCTCTTTATTCACACTACCACCTTCCTAGTCCTAGAGTTATTGCAAGAGTCACAGAAGGAGAAAAAAACAACCTAGACGAAACTGCATCAAATGCCAGCTGTGGTTGAGTGTGTAAGGCAGAAGTCTGATTTTAATTTTTCTACCTGCTTTCTGTGATTTATACATTATCTTTAATAAATGAGTATCATTTTCCTAAAGGAAAACCAAAATCATTAGTGAAACAGCCTTCTTACCAATCTTGTAGTCTTCTTACATGTATATATATATATATATATATATTATGCAATCCTATTTGTGGTGCGCTATTGGATCAGATTCCTAAAACATGTTTTTCTCCAGTCATTATCCTGCTTAAACCTTCAGAAAGGGCTCTTCTTGCTCTTGAGAAAATGTCTAAACTCCTGGAATCCAAAGGTCTCCCTGGTCTAGCCTCATCCTTCTGTCTGTTCCCTCATCTCGTCCACACCCAGCACCGCCCTCCTTTCTGGGCGGGCCAGCTCCGCCCGTCCTGGAACCAGAAGAACTCTCTCCAGGTCCTTTGCTCATGCTGTGCTCCACATGGAGAGCCCCACACTCTTTGTCCTTTTCTCTTTATCTGTCCAAGTGCTGCCTTTCTAAGTTTAACCCAAATACTTCCTTCTCCTGCTCACCTTTGTCACGTTTTGTCTGTATCAAGGATGGTAAATAGATTTCATTAGGCAATTGAAAGTACATTGCACGGAGAATCCTGAGAGCTCTTCTGTGCATAGAGGGAAAGGGTTCTCTGTTCAACAGTGGTTTCTGGAATTCCCTTTGTGGCTCAGTGAGTTAAGAACCTGACTGGCATCCATGAGGACACGGGTTTGATCCCTGGCCTTGCTCAGTGGGTTAAGGATCCAGCGTTGCCTTAAGCTGCGGTGTAAGTCGGAGATGCGGCAGATCTGGTGTTGCTGTGGCTGTGACACAATTCGACCCCTAGCCTGGAAACTTCCATATGCCTCGGATGAGGCCCTAAAAAGCAAAAAAAAAAAAAAAAAAAAAAATTGAAAATAAAAAATAGCTGTGGTTTCTGCCAAAGGCACAAGAGGAAGTAATAGTGTTAACATATTTTCCATCCAGACCTATAACCATTCTTTTAGACCTGTGATATCCAGTACAGTAGCCAGTAGCTATATGTGGCTATTTAAACTCATTAAAATAAGTGTAATTAAAAATTCGCTTCCTGAGTCATAAGGCAGGCTGGGGCCTGGGGCCTGGACCCTTTACTGCAGTACTTACACCTGAACAAACGTCTTCTGGAACAACAGAATCCAAAGAAGCTGTAAGGGGCTAAAAATAACTGCATCCATGCACAGTTGGCAGATTATGAACAAGATACAAAAAGGCCAAAACCCAACTGAGATTTTTGAGATGGGGAGAAGCAACAACAGGGGACTGTGTATACACCATGCACATAGCCACCAAGGGGGTAGGCAGGGCACCTAAGCCATCCTTCCAGCCCGACCCACCGATCTGTCCCTACCCTCACCCCATTTAAGGGACCAGCAACCCCTGCATTGGGAGTGAGCAAGGAAAGCTGTTACATGTTTTTGTTCTCTTGTGCTGCACTAGGAGTCCCAATAAAGCCTGGTCTGAATTCCTTGTCTGGTCTCTCATCAATTTCTGTTGAAGAGTCCAAGAACCCAGGTGGGTGACAGTTGTACTACCCGCATTTTGGAGCCACACGCAGCTCCTGGCCACCGTATTGAACAGGAAAGACAGAGAACCCTTCTATGATACAGGAAACTTTATCAGCTCTGTTTTAGCCATGCAGTTACATAACCGTGTAAGACAGAGTATATTCGTCTCTGCGTGTGCCTTGTTTTCTCAAGATCAAAAGCTTTTCATGGGCAGGACTCTTCTTTTGTATCCCAGAGTGCCAAGCCAGTGCTGGACATGTGTGGAAATATTTTACAAGTATTTGTTGAATTGAATTGTTAGTGGCAACTTGACAATGTGCTGTGAAGTAGCGTAGTAGAAAGAGAACTAATTTGGAGACCAAGAAACCAAGGTTCTGGCCCCAGTTCTTCTGCCAGTTAGTGTCTAACTTGGAATATTTCATTTCACTGAAGTAGGTCATAGTTTCATCAAATGTAAATAGTTATAGACTTGGCTATATCAGAGGATTTTTCCAGGTTTGGAATTTTGTGATACATATGCAGTGTTCAGTTTTAAACAGAAATGTACATGCATGGACGCACATACACACAAACACAGATGGAAAACTGCTAAAAACAGTTCTAGTTTCAGAGTTCCTATTGTGGCTCAGTGGTAATGAACCTGACTGTTATCCATGAGTTTGGGGGTTTGGTCCTTGGCCCTGCTCTAGTGGGTTAAGGATCCTGCATTGCTGTGAGCTATGGTGTAGGTCTCAGACTCAGCTCAGATCTGGCATTGCTGTGGCTGTGGCACAGGCTAGCAGCTGTAGCCCCGATTTGACCCCTAGCCTGGGAACTTCCATATGCCACAGTTGTGGCCCTGAAGAAAGAAATGAATAAATAAGTAAATAAATATTCTAGCTTATTTAAAATCCCATTTATTTGAATATGTAAGACTGTCATTTGAAGGTTTAATTTCCTTCCAGATCTACAGCTAAATTCTTCTTTGAAGAGAATCATAGCAAAGGGGGGATGATTCCACAAGCAGAGATTGTGATGAAGAATTAGGTAGCTTTTATCAGTAAGAAGGTGATGGAACACCTCATTTTTTCTTTTCTTTTTTCCTTTTAGGGCCACACCTGTGGCATATGAAAGTTCCCAGGCTAGGGGTCGAATTGGAGTTGTAGCTGTGGGCCACAGCCACAGCAATGCTAGATCCGAGGCATGTCTGTGACCTGCACCACGGCTAGTGGCAATGCCAGATCCTTAACCCACTGAGCCACAGCAGGAACTCCACGACCTCATGTTCTGACAACCAGACCACTAACGGAAGCCCCCAGTTAATGCTGCTTGCCCTTTGCTGTATTGCTCTACATGGGGGATCAGCAAACTATGGCCCACCCTGCCGACAGTTTTTGTAGGTAGCTAAGAATGGTTTTTACAATTTTAAAAGTCCATCCCCCAAAAGGGAGAGAGAGAAAAAGAAAAAAAATGTAACAGAAGCCTGTATGGCCTTTAACAGAAAGTATTTACTCTCTGGCTCTACACTAATAACCAGTGACCTTCATGTACAGATTCAACCACTTTTCAAGAAGGCAAATTGCTTTCTGAAATGTCAGAAGGGCACTGAGGCTCAAACATGATGAGATAAAACTCCCTTTTCTCCATGTGCTGAATATAGAGAAAGGTGACCAGGCTGGTGGGGCGAAGGCCCCTGCCTTTGTATCTGCAGGCAGAGGCCTTGACTCTGTTCTGAGTGCAAAGCACAGTCCTTGGATCCAGTCTGTGCCTTCTGGTCTTGACGTTGGAAATCTGATGAGTCATGGTTTCTGGCTGTGTCCTCCTTCAGCATTCACAGGAATAAATTCTGAAGGCCCCTTGAAGGGGAAAGCTGCGCTCCTTGGTCACCCAAGCTTATCTGAGGAGGGAGCCAGGCTTGCATCTCTGTTATTCCTTCTCTTTTTCCTCCCTCAGACACTCCTTTCAGTGCTTGAGGGGTCTAGATTGCGTATGCAGATAGAGGAACTACATTGGAGCAGCAGCCGCAACTGAGGCTGGGCTGGGCAGGTATCTGAACCCAGATGCAGGCCTGCCAGGTGGGCCTGAGGCCAGTGGCAAAGTTGACAGTTTCAAAAGTAAAAAATGACTCTTACTTTTCCTTCAGATGCCTCCTGGCCAAGGGTCCAGGGCCTTGGATTTTCTAAACCCACTTTGTACCTATGTCTGTTCTCTAGGCTCCTGCCAAGGCTTGGTTTCTAAAATGTACCTCTTGGAGTTCCTGTTGGGGCTCAGTGGTAATGAACCCAACCAGTATCCATGGGGAAATGGGTTCGACCCTGGCCTCGCTCAGTTGGGTTAAGGATCCAGTGTTGCCATGAGCTTTAGTATAGGTTGCAGACGCAGCTTGGATCCCGCGTTGCTGTGGCTGTGGTATAGGCCAGCAGCTGCAGCTCCAGTTCGACTCCTAGCTTGGGAACTTACATATGCCACAGGTACGGCCCTAAAAAGACCAATAATATAAAATGCAATGCACTTCTTCTCAATCTAACACTCCTGTTTGGCATCTTTTCTGATCTACCCTTTTTTTCTCCTTCCCTTGTCTCATTTTTCTCCTCCTGGCTAATTTTCAAAGTTCTGTCACCCTTGGCTTCTGTGTACACAACTGCCTTTAGTATAGTCTAGTGTACCTTGCATCTAATAAAAATCCAAATTTACAAAACAAAAAAGATTTGAAAGGTAAATCTTCCCTTTGTTAAAGAAATAGTCCCATCTCAAAGATTAGTATCTCCTCCTCCCTCCCTCCCTCTCTCCCTTATATGTTTATCACATTCTACATTTCTTTATAGATAGCTATTGGAACTTGGGAGAGGGCCCTTAGTTGACTTCAAGCAAATTCAGTTTTGTGTTGGCTGATCATAGGCGCAGTAAGTGTATACCCTTGCTGCCATGCTGGATCATAAAAAAATTTACTTTCTGGAGTTCCCATTGTGGCTCAGTGGAAAAGAACCCAACTAATTTCCATGAGGATACGGGTTTGATCCCCGGTCTCGATCAGTGGGTTAAATATCTGGTGTTGCTGTGGAGTTCCCGTCGTGGCTCAGTGATTAACGAATCCGACCATAAGGTTGCGGGTTCGATCCCTGGCCTTGCTCAGTGGGTTAAGGATCCGGCATTGCTGTGAGCTGTAGTGTAGGTTGCAGACGCGGCTCGGATCCTGCATTACTGTGGCTGTGGTGAAGGCCGGCAGCTACAGCTCCTGTTAGACCCCTAGCCTGGGAACCTCCATATGCCGCTGGTACGGCCCTAGATAAGGCAAAAAGACAAAAAAAAAATAAATCTGATGTTGCTGTGAGCTGTGGTGTCGGTCGCAGACTTGGCTTGGATCCCACATTGCTGTGACTGTGGTGAATGAAAGCTGGCAGCTTTAACTCCATTTTGACCTCTAGCCTGGGAACTCCAATTTGACCTCTTGCCTGGGAACTTCCATATGCTGCACTTGAGGCCCTTAAAAAAAAAAGAATTACTTTCCCTAGTTTGTTTACTCTCAAACCTGAGCTCTTTAAATATATCCAGTGACCTGGGTCATGATCATACAAAAAACAGGACCTTGGCTAACTTATAACATTTGCTTCAGTTGGTATGGATTTATTTGGAGAAATTACCAATTTATTCTCAAGGATGATTCTAGCCCAAGCACCAAACTCCTAGACACTTCCAATTAATAGTAATGAGCAGTGCCTGTGCACCACTGCACCCGTTTAGTATTCCATGCCTAGCGAAGCATCCATTAGGAAAGTCTTGCTCCGAGTCAAAATGCTGTGACTGGTTCTGGATAGAATTTTCTGACACACACAGCCCTAAATTTCATCATTGCTCTAATAGCAGAACACACAGCTGAGACAGAGAAGGAACAGAAATCGACTTGCTAAAGTTTGAGATGCAAATATTTAAAAAAACCCGGAGTCTCCATTGTGGCTCAGTGGTTAACGAGTCCGACTAGGAATGAGGAGGTTGTGGGTTCGATCCCTGGCATCGCTCAGTGGGTTAAGGATCCGGTGTTGCTGTGAGCTGTGGTGTAGGTTGCAGACCCAGCTCAGATCCTGCGTTGCTGTTGGTCGGTGGCCGCAGCTCTGATTAAACCCCTAGCCTGGGAACCTCTGTATGCCCTGTGTGTGGCCCTGAAAAGACAAAAAAATAAAATAAAAAACCCATCACCTTTGAGATTTTCATTATTCAGAGTTCAGTGTCAGCCTTATAGTTAGTTACAAGCTGAGATTTTTGGTGTCTTAGTGGGTGGGTTCCAGTCTTGCTTTCCAGCAATAACTAGCTTTACTTATCATAGCAGTACTTTGCCACATAGGATTTTGGAGATGATTGAAGATGATATCAAGAATTTCATGCTGGGTCTGAAATACAATGGGTGTTTAATAAATGTTGGTACTAGCATATTAGCATATGTGTAAGGGGCATGGTCTACTGCAGCTTTTCTCAAACTTTTTGGGCTGAGGACATCTTAACAGGCAAATATAATAAAGGACACTCAGTTAGACATGAACTTCTGACAAGCAATGAGTAATTTTTTTAGTGTGCCCCAAATATTGCATGGATACTTATACCAAACTAATTGGTATTTATCTGAAATTCAAATTTAACCCTGCATTTTTATTTGCTAAATCTGGCAACCTTGTCTTTATATTCTTAAAAATTACTGAGGAACCCAAAGTGCTCTTATGTGCATTGTATCTGTTACTACTTATAACGTTAGAATAAGGGAGTCCTCTGGTGGCTCAACAGGTTAAGGATCCAAGGTTGTCATTGCAGTGGCTTCAGTCACTGCTATGGCCTGGGTTCGATCCCTGGCTCAGGAACTTCTGCATGCCTTGGGAATATACCTTTACCAATATAAAGTACTTCAAAAATAAGAGTAATTTCTTGGGGTTCCTGTTGTGGCTCATTGGGTTAAGAACCTGACTAGTATCCATGAGGATGCATGTTTGATCCCCAGCCTCGCTCAGTGGGTTAAGGATCTGGCATACTGCAAGCTGTGGTCCAGGTCACAGACACAGCTTGGATCTCGCAGTGCTGTGGCTGTGGCCAGTAGCCGCAGCTCCTATTCAACCCTTAGCTTGGGAAATTCCATATGCTACAGGTTCAGCCCCAAAAAGCAAAAAAAAAGAGAAATTTCTTATGTTAACATAACACTTTTTATGAAAAACTATATTTCTAAAAATCTGTATATGATAGAGAGCATGTTATTGATATTTTGGCAAATCTCTTTAATTACTTACTTGATAGAAGTCAGTTGTATTCTTACCTGCCTCTGCCTTCAATCTGTTGATATGTATGTATGTATGTATTTATTATTTTTGCTTTTTAGGGCTGCACCCATGGCATGTTGGAGGTTCCCAGGCTAGGGGTCGAATTGGAGCTACAGCTGCCAGGCTACAGCACAGCTACAGCAACGCAGGATCCGAGTCACGTCTGCAACCTGCACCACAGTTCACAGCAACGCCGGATCCTTAACCCACTGAGCAAGGCCAGGGATCGAGCCTGCAACCTCATGGTTCCTAGTCAGATTCGTTTCCACTGCGCCACGATGGGAACTCCTGATATGTTATTTATATATTGAAATAAATAAAGAGTATTCATCTTCATAAAGATAGGTATTTGCAAAAGGGATAACAGAACATTTTTTTTTATACTTTTTTTTTTTTTTTTGTCTTTTGCCTTTTCTAGGGCTGCACCTGTAGCATATGGAGGTTCCCAGGCTAGGGGGCTAATTGGAGCTCTAGCCACCGGCCTTCACCACAGGCACAGCAATGAGGGATCTGAGCCGCGTCTGCGACCTACACCACAGCTCACGGCAACCCCGGATCCATAACCCACTGAGCAAGGCCAGGGATCGAACCCTCAACCTCATGATACTAGTCAGATTCGTTAACCACTGAGCCATGACAGGAACTCCGAGAACATTCTTCTTTGAAGCTGAATCCAAGCACTGTAAGAAATAGTTCCTTGAAGGTTAGATGCAGTGTAGACTCTGCAAGCAAATCGATGAACTTCTCATATTACATAAAAAGCCGCCGGTTTATTTTGTACTTAGAATGGATCTTCTACTATGCATGATTCTGTGAACTGGTAATTTGGAAAATACTGATTTACTGAGTTGTGATGGTCATCCAAATATTGACACATTTCATTATACAATATTAAAAAATCACATTTGTTAATATCACAAGTGATCTCATCAAAAGCCTTTAATTATTGGGAAACCATAAAGCTCAGGGTGGTGAATGCAGCTTCTTCAAAATTTTAACTTCTGCTTGAAAGCTCACATTTTATCATTGGAAACAAATACTACTGTGGTCTTTTTTTTTGGGGGGGGTCTTTTTGTCCTTTTAGGGCCGCACCCACAGCATATGGAGGTTCCCAGGCTAGGGGTCAAATCAGAGCTGTAGCTGCTGGCCTTCACCACGGCTCACGGCAACACCTGATCCTGAATCTACTAAGTGAGGCCAGGGATTGAACCTGCATCCTCATGGATGCTGGTCAGATTCTTTTCCGCTATTGTGGTCTTTGTTGTTGTTTGTTTGTTTGCTTATTTGTTTTTCTGGCCGTGAGTGTGGCAAGTGAAAGTCCCCTGGCCAGGGATGGAATCCTCGACAGAGCAGCTACCCAGGCCACTGCAGTGACAACGGCCGATCCTTAACCAGCTGCACCACAGAACTCCAGTTGTGGTTTTTGAAGTGATAGGTACCCTTCACTCATTTTTCAGAAAATACCTATCAAATACCCATGTCTGAATAACCATAGTTTATCTGTTGGTCATTGTTTCAAGTAAAAATAGTGTTCCATGACAAAAGCACCTGTAGTTCATTCTGTAACTCAGTCACACACGTGACTTTCTTTGAGCCTGTCATGATTTGGTATGTAGCATAAGTGCTTTGTGCACACTTCCCATTTCACTGTGTAGAATATTAAAAAGGACACGTACTCAAGAATCAAGATGTAATAAGATTAATATTTTCCTTCTTCAAGTACATTCTTAAATCTCTCTCAAAAAAACAGCAACAGGGAGTTCCCATCGTGGCTCAGCAGAAACGAATCTGACTAGGAACCATGAGGTTGCGGGTTCGATCCCTGGCATCGCTCAGTGGGTTAAGGATCAGTGGGTTAAGCCGTGAGCTGTGGTGTAGGTCGCAGACGCGGCTCTGATCCCGCGTTGCTGTGGCTGTGGCGAAGGAAAGCGGCTGTAGCTCCGATTAGATCCCTAGCCTGGGAACCTTCACATGCCGCGGGTGTGGCCCTAAAAAAAAAATGAGACAAAAAAAAAAAACAAAACAGCAATAGCAAACAAGTTCAGGGCCTGACAGTGAAAAATGCTATGATTATAGTACACTTTGGTGCCGCTGCCTTATTTTGTGCTGAGGTGCCAGCACTTTTACTCTCCACTGCCTTTTCATCATTGGTGCAAATGTCAACATGGTGAAAAAAGGCAGAAATATTAGTATTATTATGAAAATAGCTTTGACCTTGTGGCTCTCTGAAAGAGGCCTAGTCTCTCTTAGGGGATCCAGGGACCTCACTTTGAGAACTGCTGGCCCTGTGGCTGAGGTCCCAGTGAGAGACGGTGCTGCACAGTCCAGCTGCATCATGTGCTCCCCTCTATCCCAGTGCTCCTTCCTGGTGTTTGGGGAAACACCAGGGGCTACCGGGACCTTCCGTAAGGTCTGGCTTAGGTTGGACTGAGTGACCAGAAGTTTCTGAGGCCACACTCACAGTGCTCTCTAAAACCCTCTCCAGAAAACTGAAAGGAATTGAGCGATTCGGTGGAGTTGCAAGACCTTTCCAACGATTCTGGGAGACTTAGCTCCAAATTCAATATGCACCTTCGGCTGCTTCCTACTGTCCCATCTGAGAGAGCGCAAAACCACTTTCAGAATCTGGAACCATCTTGCATCCCAAATATATGCTAGATTCAAAGCTATCCAAGCTGGAGGTGGTCCCCTGGAACTGACAGATGCTCCGGAGCAGGCCCGTGGTGATAGAGCCAGACGCTGATTTTTCTGCCCTAACAGAACCCTGCAGTTAAAAATGCCCAGGGTGCACCTGTGTGCTGGCATACCCAAAGTAAGAGCATGAAACTCAGAGTTGCTGGGATAGCTGGAAGTGGGAAAGCACTATTATAAAATATTTATATGGTATAGAAGGCACAGTGCTTTCTCAGGACACAGAATTTCGTCTCTGAGCAGCATAAGATACAATATTTAAATACAATACATTGAGGGCTATATATAACACAGGGATTTTTAACACAGTCCAGGGTGGATTTTTTGTTGTTGTTGCTGTTGTTTTTAGGGCCACACCTGTGACCTATGGAGGTTCCCAGGCTAGGGGTTGAATCGGAGCTATAGCTGCTGGCCTACATCACAGCCACAGCAACACAGGATCTGAGCCATATCTGCAACCTATACCGTAGCTCACAGCAGTGCTGGATCCTTAACCCACTGAGTGAGGCCAGAGATCGACCCATATCCTCGTGGATACTAATTGGGTTTGTAACCTGCTAAGCCATGATGGAAACTCCAGTCCACAGGGTTAATGTCAAATATCGAATTTGTGGCCGCAGGAAAGTGAACATAAACGCTTACGTGAAGTGGCAAAATCCATATTATCTGGATGGCTTTTGTGGTCAAATGAGGGCTCCAACAATAGAGTCTGTCAATAGATTTCAAAGTGAGCAGGACAGATTGTCTGTGGGATAAAAAGAAAAGGTGAAAGGAAGGGATTGGGGCCCCCAAGGAAAAAGGAGCAAAAGAAAAGGGCCAAATGGGTTCTTTTAGAGCCCAGAGAGCATGCACAGGTGACTCTGGGTTTGGGCAACAGACCCTTAGCACCTCAAGTGAGCAGGCTGCAGGGTGCTTGTGGTGGCAGAGGGTGGCCCAGGTGGAGAGCAAGGCCTGGGATTGGACCTGCTCCGATTCTCAGATCTGCTCTTAGAACCAGCATGCGTGCCCTCGGGCAGGCTCTCTGAACCTGACTCCTCTGTCTGATTAAATTAATTGAGATTGTATATCAAACACCCAGTAATCGTAGGCCTTTGATTATTAGTGCTTGTTTCATGGCACGATTTGATGGTTAGCTCATTTGCTTTATTCACTTTCCTCAACCTCTTTCCAACACAAAACAAAAACAATACTACAGCAAAACCCTCTCCAGCCTCCAGTCATGGCTGGAATTTACTCTGTGGAAGCACTGCTTTGGATTCAGACTTTTTTTTCCTGCTTTTTAGAGCCACACCTGTGGCTTATGAAGGTTCCCAGGCTAGGGGTCGAATTGGAGCTACAGCTGCCGGCCTACATCATAGCTCACGGCAACGCCAGATCCTTAACCCACTGGCCAGGGATCAAATCTGCGTCCTCATGGATACTAGTCGGTTAGTTAATGCCGCGCCACAATAGGAACTCCCTGGATTCAGGCATTAGGTCTTCCCATTATTTTTTCCATCAAAATTCAAATTTGTTCCTTCACAGTAAGCACTGGACACCATGCTAGGGGTGTAGAGGTGGATATCCTGTGGCCTGGAAAGTGGCTGCCGTACATGCAGATCAGTGGGTGCGGGGTGGCCCCGGTCCCCAGAGAGGTACTAATGGGAGGCTCCTATGAACTGAAGACTCATTCCCCAGTCGTGCAGGTTTGTTGCTTTGAAGATTTGTTCGTATTTTTTTCTTTCTGTCTTTTTTTTTAGAGCTGCACCGGCGGCATATGGAGGTTCCCAGGCTAACGGTTGAATCAGCTACAGCTGCCGGCTGACGCCACAGCCGCAGCAACACCAGATCTGAGCCAAGTCTGTGACCTACACCACAGCTCACAGCAATGCCAGATCCTTAACCCACTGAGCGGGGCCAGGGATCGAACCTGCATCCTCATGAATCCTAGTCAGATTCATTTCCACTTAGCCATGAAAGGAACTCCTGGAGATGTGTTCCTATTGAGGAATAAGAAGGGCACACAGGGACAGCGGTGGCCAGGAGGTGGGTTATAGGGGTCAAGTGGGAGACCCTAACAAATAGGGTCCAGAGGCAAGAAGATAGGTGAGGAGAAGAGCGCTCTGAGGGGAGACACGCCCCAGCTAGCAGGGGGCCTGACTAGACCATGTGGGGACTTGGTGCTGAGAGAGGTGTATCTGAGGGGGGGGAGTTGGGGTGGGCAGCCCACGAGTGGCAGCAGGGAAACCCTGGCCTGTCAGGAGAGTCGAGCTTCGGCCCAGGGCCTGTCACTAGCCATTTCTTGAATCTTTTTGATTTTTCTTCAGTGGAATCTGGATAACACATCTGTGTTACCCTCCTCACCCGCTTGCTTGCTATGGCACAAAACATAACAGAAGAGGAATTCCCGTCATGACTCAGCAGAAAGAAATCTGACTAGTGTCCATGAGGACGCAGGTTCGGTCCTGGCCTCTCTCAGTGGGTTAAGGGTCCGGCGTTGCCGTGAGCTGTGGTGTAGGTCACAGACGCGTCTCACATCTCGTGTTGCAGTGGCTGTGGTGTAGGCCAGCGGCTATAGCTCTGATTTGACCCCTAGCCTGGGAAGCTCCATATGCTGCTGGCGTGGCCCTAAAAAGACAAAAAAAAAAAAAAAAAAATTACAGAAGAGAGAGAGTGGTTGAGAACAGTTGTTTTCCACATAGCCATCATCTCTCAAGGAAACAGGGCAGCAAAGGAAGGAGGGTAGAAAGGGGAAAGGCAGCAAAGGAAGGAGGGTAGAAAGGGGAAAAAGAAAGAGAAACGAGGAAAAAAGAGAAGGAAAAGAGAAGGGAGGCAGGTAGGTATCTGTGTTAGAGGGCGAGATGAATTGAGAGGAGAAATGTTGTGAAAGCCTGGGTGCTGGCAGCCAGGCTGGAGGCCGGAGAGGCCCCCACCATGCCCCTGGGCTGCAGATAACCGGGCATTTGGGATACCCACCCAACGCAGATTAGTCAGTCCGACCGGGAGTCAAGTCGATTGCCCATAGTCACAGCACTAACCTAAGGCATCTGTAATATGAGGACATCGAAAACAAAGTAGGACCTATACACATGAAGGAGGGGGGAGAAAAAATACAGGTAAAGAAGTTTTATTTTGAAAATATAAAGAAGGGCTCAATGCTATTTTCTAGGCTCTCAGATTTGGAAGTGCCAGCAGTTCTTTGGTAGATCTACCTGTTCTAGACATTTTTATTTTATAGATGTGGAAACAGGCTCAGAGAGAGTAAGTAATTTACTCAAAATCACCCAGCTGGTGGGTAGAATGGCTATGCTCTCAATTCTATGTTCATTTTTTTCCTACCCCCTAGATGTCCTAAAGGGATGAAATGCAGAATTCTGAGTATTCCTGGTGAGTGTAGTGGGGGTGGGGACCAGAGAATGGGTTTTCTTGTTTCCAGCGATCTCCATATTCAGTTTCTATAAAACCCGGCAGGGAGTTCCCATCGTGGCTCAGCAGAAACGTATCCAACTAAGTACCATGAGGTTGTGGGTTCGATCCCTGGCCTTGCTCAGTGGGTTAAGGATCCAGTGTTGCTGTGAGCTGTGGCGTAGGTCTGGCTTGGCTGTGGCTGTGGCTGTGGCATAGGCCAAAAGCTGTAGCTCCGATTAGACCCCTAGCCTGGGAACCTCCACATGCCTCGGGTGTGGCCCTAAAATGACAAAAAAACAAAAAAACCTGGCAGATGCTCCCTGGGCACCTTCTCTTTATCTCATTAACCCTGGTGGTACCAAGAGGCACCTGACATTCTGAGTATGCTAATAATTCGGTGCCAGCAAGTTTCTGTTATCCTCCAGTTGTAATTGTTAACTTGAATGGAATGCAAAACTTCTGGTTTGAAGCAGAGTTGGTTTTTAACTGTGAATTACTTGAACGGTATGGAAAGTGGGGAGTACATTTTGTTAATTGTGGAAGATGGTTTATGAAAAGTTATTTTGGAGCTCTCTGGCAAATAGAAATAATTGGTACATGGACAGTCGCTACTGTGTCTACATATTCACTGGTGAACTCTACCCTTTATTAACTCTTGCCTTTGACATTTTTTCATTTTAGCAAGCCAAGACTTGCTTGGGATTAGAACAATGAGATTATCCTAATGCCTCTTAAAACAAAAGCCACACTAAACTTTAATGCTTCCAGTGTTCAAGTTTGTTTCTGTGAGTCCTTCCCGCTAGCCCACCCCCACCTCTGGCAAGTTTGGGACCTTTTTTTTTTTTTTTTGCCCCTTAAGGGGAAGTGTGGAAATAGAGCCTGCCCGTTCATTTGCATTATTGCACATCACACGATATCTTTGGGACCATTATATTGTGTTCTCTCAATGGTATTTGCTCTGAGGGTGGGACACGAGGCTGTTTAGTGTCTCGTAAAACATTTACCAAAAGCACTGAGCCATGGTTTTGAAGGGCATTCCGTTGCCAGAGTGTGGGAGGAGAGAGCGAGCAGGAGAGAGAGCTCCAGGTGCTTGGCAGGTACTGGTTTCATACTTTAGTATTTATCTATGTTTCAAACTTCAGTTTGTGTTCGATTCAGGGTTCCCTTCTGCTGAAGGGGCAGGGATGCGGAGGGGAGGAAGGGGGCCAGATCTGTTGCTTGGCAAACTGTATTTTTGGGTGGCTCGGAGTCCCTAGGTAATTGTAATCTTCAGTTTCGGTCAAACGTTGTTTTCGCTTTTACTAGAGGGACGCGTGTGTGTCATGGAGAAGAGGGTGAAATCTACCTGTGCTTGAGGTTTTCCAGTGGCCTGATTCAGTAGTTAGAGTTTGCTTGAGCAAAGAATTCCGGAACCAGGTGCAGTGTTTCTAGGAGGCGACGTGTAATCTTGTGATTTGTGCCTCATTATACCCCGTGACTCATTCCATTAAAAGCTTTTGCTTAAATGGTGGCTCTGGTTTCGTGAAAATGCTTCTAAACTGTCTTTCCTCCCCCACCCTCTACTGTGATTAAAGGTCATCTTGAAAGACTGCTTCTTATCCTTAAATTCTTGTTTTTAGAACAGAGTTGCTAGGAATAACTTTATATACCGGTCATACATAGTTTTGGAAACTAATGACTTGGAAATACTTCTTGGGAATACTAAGTATTTATAGTCTAGCTTTTTTTTTTTTAAATAGAAAATATGATCAAACTAAAGCCGCAATCAAATGTTTACATTTGCCCAAGTGTAATAATGATATCCTGGACGCAGATACTTGGATTTGTTATTTGTGGCTAATAGGAAAATCCAAAAAAAAGAATGGCTCTGAAAGATTGCTGCAACGGCTAGTTCTTGGGGAAAGGAGTTGCAATATAATATTTGCAGTGTCACAAGCATTTGGAATCTTTAGTCTGTTTACTCTATCTTATGGTAGGAAATCTAAGTCTAGGGATGGTACTGAAGTTAAGATTAGACCGCAAGCCTATTGATTGTGAAAGAATGTGACTTGGGTACTCTTTGCCCAGTGACGCTGGCAGTGAGAAGACGAGAGTCTTTTTTTCTGACAAGTTCCCCGTCATTGCAAAATGGCTGGGATAAATGATTGTTTCAGAATTAGAGGAAACTTCCTTCATGGGAGAAACTTCTCTGTGGCTTTGTGTACTTGGGCAGATTGGACTAAACCTAACAACTGTGGGGGGCCAAAGACATTGAGTTCACCCGAAGGAGAGCAGTGTGGATTATTTTTCTCTGTGTATCAGAAAATTGAGTGTAGTTTGGAGCCATTTCACTACCCTGACCACTGAAGTTTATGTAACTCGGCGATAAGCAGATTAACTTTTTCTTACCTCTCCTTTAGGATTTCGAAACAGAGGTAAGAATATTTGCTTTCTTTTTGTCTGTCCCACAGATGCACCTAGATTGCCTAAGAGTCTGTCAAACTTTTGACCTTCAGCGATACCGTTTAAATCCAAAATAGACTCTGACCAGTGAAGGGATTCTTGCATTAATTCACACTGTTTCTGAAGTAGAGTGATGCAGTTTTATGTTTGAAATTTTATCAGAGGAATGAAAACAGTCTGGAAAAACGTGTGAAAGTAAACCTTTTCCAGATATTTGTCATTCCCTGTTTCCCTTTATTTCATCGGGAAAATCCTATTTGGTGCAGTTCCTTTTTTTGGCTTTTTCAAATTTAAAACCCCAAAGATGTGTATAGAATTATAAGAAACTAAGGTTAGCAAAACGTACATTTAGGAGTTCCCATCATGGCCCAGCGGTAACGAACCTGACTAGTATGTGGGTTCGATCTCTGGGTTAAGGATCCGGCGTTGCCGTGACTTGTGCTGTAGGTCGCAGATGCGTCTCATATCTGGTGTGGCTGTGGCTGGCATCATCAGCTCTGATTCCACCCCTAGCCTGGGAACTTCCACATGCCTCAGGTGCAGCCCTAGAAAGAAAAAAAGTAGAAAAGCTACATTTATATCCTCATTAGGAGTTTCTTTCAATTACACGGTAGTTTGCTGATGGATCAACTCAAACATCAAATTAAACCGTGGATAAACTGGCCCCTATAACTGGCATTTTAAACTTTGCTGCTATTCCTTGTGCTATGTTAATAATGCTTATATGTCAGGCTGGCTTTATAAGGCATATCTTTGAGTAAAATCTCTCCACAGAGGTTGTTTTCACCTGTTCCTTCTGTCCTTTAGACTGCAGGTTCTAGGTTTGTAGTATGTCATGAAGGTGAAATCCCTGGGGGCAATAATAAGTCCCAAGTTAGGTGGCAGTTTGAAAAATGCCGTGGTGCCCAAGGAGTCAGGGCTGTTTGGGCTTACCTGAACAGAGCTGTCATGCAAAGGTGCGGGTGGGTGACACCCACTTTTCGAGATGATTTGGGGTGACCATACCAGGAAAGTCACATTCATGGAAACTTGGGATCAGAGCTATGCAGGCAAACTAGAGGAATCATCATAAAGACTTGTGTTATTTGGGGCTGGTTTTGTTTTGATAAAGACCGAATTTGTATAGCTTAGCCGAGCGATGATTAAAAATCCTTCACTTGTCTAGTAACTCAAGTGAAAACTGAAAACAGTCCTCACGACTGTCAAAAAATTAACGCCATTCTGTCCACCGGGGTCTCACTCTGTGCCTATTAACTCTTGGTTTAGGCATTTTGCAGTAGAATTCCTGGCTTCTGAGTGCACGATACATCAGAACTCTTCTTTTTTGGCCAATGATCATTCATTCATTCAACAAATACTTACTGGGTTCTCATCCTAGGCTAGATTCTCATCTCTCGGTTCTTAAATGTCACTTCCTCAAGGGGACCTTCCTAGATGCCCTGAATTAGGTCCTATACTCTCCTCTTTTAAGAGAATCACCACACTTGTTTTTTACTTGCCTCTGCCAGAAAAAAGTCCGCCTTCATGGACTGTGTATGTCTTATTCACCTCTATTATTTACAGTGCTTAGCACATAACTAGGCATTCTAAAAATATATACGAAATATATGAATGAAAGAAAGCAAATGAGAAGGACCAGGGTGCTTAGAGGCAGGCACATGACAATGAAAAATAGCCTCAGATAACAGGGAAGGGGCAAGAAAGACTGTCATCCAGTATAGAAGTACTAGCTCTTGAAATCACCATTCCAGCTCAGCCCAGCTCAGCTGTGTAAGTTTCTAAGGAAAGTCTGGGTTCACCAAGAAAATGGATTTGCTCGATAGCATTTGTTGAAGATGATACTGAGGACTACAAACAATTTTATGAAGATTTTCACCCAAGAAAGCAATAATTTTCTTACCTCAGTATTTGGAAAATTTAATTATATGAGTAATTCTTTATTCCTACAATTATGAGGTCCCAATGAATAGATTTATCACTTAGGTAAAATGCAAAAAGAGCCTAGAAGAATGCATGAGAGAAAAACGTCCATGTAATAAGATTAAGTCAAATAAGTGCTTTGAAAAATATTATTTTAAATATTATTGACATATGACATAAAGACAGTAAAATGAACAACTCCAAAGTACACAGCTTGATGAATTTTCACATACACCTGCATAACCACAAGTCTAAGTTCAAGATATAGAACATTTTCTGTGTCCTTGGAAGTTCCCTTGTGCCTCTCCTCCCTGCCACCCACCCTGTTCCAGGTAGCCGTTATTCTTTATTTTTTTTAATTTTTTTATTTTAATTTTATTTATTTTTTTGCCTTTCAGAGCCGCATCCGCGGCATATGGAGGTTCCCAGGCTAGGAGTCGAATCAGAACTATAGCTGCCAGCCTATGCGACAGTCACAGCAATGCCAGATCCGAGCTGCCTCTGCAACCTACATCATAGCTCACAGCAATGCCAGATCCTTAACTCACTGAGCAAGGCCAGGGATTGAACCCACAACCTCATGGTTCCTAGTCGGATTCGTTAACCACTGAGCCACTACGGGAACTCCAGATAGCCGTTATTCTGACTTCTATCACCATACGTTAGCTTTGGCTGTTCTTGAACTTCATAAAAAAGGAATCATACATATGTGCTCTGTTGTATCTGGTTTCTTTCACGCAACACTTTGTGACAGTCATCCACATTCGCTTCATGTAGCTGTAATATATTCCTTCTTTGCTGCATAGTATTCCTTTCTAAGAATACACCACAATTTAATAAACTTGGTGGTGATGGGGGATTAAAAATATGATTCTATATGACCTGAAAATCATTTCCTGTGCGTGCCAGCTCTTTAAAGTGGTCGACCTCAGGAGGGATAAATTAGGAATTTGGGATTAACACTTATACACTGCTATATATAAAATAGATAATCAACAAGGACCTACTGTATAGCACGGGAATTATTCAATGTCCTATAGTAACCTACATGGGAAAAGAATCTGAAAAAGAATGGGTATATATGCGTGTGTGTGTGTGTGTGTGTGTGTGTGTGTGTGTGTGTGTGTATATGGTAAATCAACTATACTCCAATATGAAATAAAAATGAAAGTTAACTGATCTCATAAAGGGTAGGTTGGAAATATTATCACCTGAAAGGACAGGAGAGAAGTCTTTCTGGGAGTGGATTTGCTAAGTACTGTGCATGGGCTGTTTATTTAACTGAAACCATCGCCCTAGGAGGGAGCTGCCACCTTTTGCAGATGAGGAAATTATGTCTGAGAAAAATTTCGTGACTTCACAATTGGTCTGAACTAACACGCAAGTTGTTAGTTACAACAGAGAGCAATCCTGTCCTGGCAAAGACCATGCCAGATGGCTGTTGAGGCTGTGCCATCTCGTTAACGAAGACTCCGTTTTTTATTCGATAGTGCAGACCTGACTGTCTGCTCTTGGAAAGCCAGCCATTGGCCTGATTTTTCTTAGGTCATGTTCTCTTTCTCTTCAAAGTTTGGAAGAAAAGGCTCCCTTGTGTGTATATTTCATTCTCACTTTTGTTTATGAATACATTTTTTGTGGCTTACGGATATTTTCTTTTCAGATGGTAAAATTAGGTGGTACATGGTACAATCTAAAATCCGTTTAGCAACTATGGAGTTGTTTTTTTTTAGATCAAGTTCAGTATCTGTGCATAAAGAAATGTTCAGTCACTGTAAGAAACGTAGATGAATTTCAGGTCAGAATTGCTTGAGAAATTTCCTGGGAGGCAAAGGTCACATCTTTCAGGGTGGGGTTTGAAGGGTTTTAAATTCTAACCCCCAGAAGGGTCTGTATATCAAAATCTTTGACTCAACCGAACATCTTGGAAATGAACAAAATTTCTAAATTTTCTCTTCCTTACTTCCTTTCTTGATTTTCCATTCCACAAGTATAGGCATTCACATATATTTCATTCTTGGTTCAAAAGTTACCATGGGATTCCTCAGGAGGTCCTTCAGTTAGAATGATAAAAGGGAGCATATGCCCTCTAGATTTCTTTTTTTCTAGGTAGGAAGGAAAGAAAGAGGTTATGTTTTTAATTCTGCATTAATGTTATAAAGCATTTATGTTGTAAAGATCAGGTCATCATTTCAGCAAGACCGCACATAAGCGGCTATCTGTGCCCAATAGGAGACAAGAGATAGCCTGAGTGTCTCAGTCAAACTTTTAAAATCAGTTCTAGAAAAATCAAGGGTTGCTATATTTGCTTCAAAGTCTTCATTATTTTCACAGTTAGTAGAAAACCCTTTTCACCTGGGATGATGATAGCTGTCATCGAAGATTTGATTTAATTCCTTTTAACTTTATGAACAATATCTTGTATTTATATACTTTAAAAAATACTTTCGCCAATAACTTCTATGGTTACCTTTTTTTTTCTTCAGTGAAACAGATGTTTATTTATTTACTTTTTTTGCATAGGAAAAATATACTCTTTTTTCAAAATTGAAGTATAGTTGACTTACAATATTATATTAGTTTCAGATATACAACATAGTGATTCAGTATTTTTATAGATTGTACTCCATAATGTATAATAGATATGTATAGATTATACTTCTATGCAAGTATAGATTGTATTTCTGCCCTTTCAGGTGATAACATTTCCAACAAAGTTATTATAAAATTTTGGCTGTTCTCTATACTGTACATTATATCCTTGCATCTTTTTTTAATTCAATGAATTTCATTATATTTATAATTGTATAGCAATCGTCACATCCTAATTTTAGAATATTTCCCTCCCAAACCCCCAGTCCATCCCTCCCTAGCTTGTCTCCTTTGGTAACCATAAGTTTTTCAAAGTGTGTAAGTCAGTTTCTGTTTTGCAAAGAAGTTCGTTTTATCCTTTTTCTAGATTCCATGTATAAGTGATAATATATGATGTTTGTGTCTCACTGTCTAACCTCACTTAGCATGGTAATTTCTAGGTCCACCATGTTACTTCAGATGCCATTATTTCATTCCTTTTTATGACTGAGTGATATTCCATGATGTATATGTTCCACATCTTTATCTGTTCCTCTGTTGATGGACATTTAGGTTGCTTCCATGTCTTGGCTATTGTATAAAGTGCTGCAGTGAACATTGGGGTACATGGATCTTTTCGAGTCATGGTTTTCTCGGGATAGATGCCCAGGAGTGGGATGGCTGGATCAAATGGTAATTTTATTTTTAGTTTTTTGAGGAATTTCCATGCTGTCTTCCATAGTGGTTACACTGCTTTACTTTCCCACCAACAGTGTAAGAGGGTTCCGTTCTCTCCACACCCTCTCCAGCATTTATTATTTTTGATGATGGCCAGTCTGGCTGGTGAAAGGTGGTACCTCATAGTAACTTTTATTTGCATTTCTTTAATTATGGTTACCTTTTTAAAAATATTTTTTATTATAGTTGATTTACAATGTTCTGTCAATTTCTGTTATACAGCAAAGTGACCCAGTTTTACATATGCATTCTTTTTTCCACGTTATCCTCCATCATGTTCCATCTCAGGTGACTAGATAAAGTTCCCTGTGCTGTACAGCAGAATCTCATTGCTTATTCACTCCAAATGCAATAGTTTGCGTCTATTAACCCCAAACTCCCACTTCATCCCCTCCCCCTTGGCAACCACAAGACTGTTCTCCAAGTCCGTGGGTTTGTTTCTTTTCTGTAGATAGGTTCATTTGTGCCATATATTAGATTCCAGATATAACTGATGTCATATGATATTTGTCTTTCTCTTTGTGACTCACTTCACTTAATACAAGAGTCTCTAGTTCTATCCCTGTTGCTGCAAATGCCATTATAAAATATACCCATTTTGTATATGAGAAAGCTGAAATAGAAGAAGCTATGGCCACATAACTAGATAGTGAAGGAGCTCACATCCAGATTTTCTACCTCCGCGGTGCCAGCTCTTCCCACTGGCTCACGCTGCCACCCAAGCAGTGTTTCGTAAACTCTGTCAGCCGTACAGCAGCTCTCCTTTAAAACGGACTGTGGTCTGTGATGGCTTCACACGTCAGACCATTTGATTGTGCACTTACTATGTGTCAGGGGTAGCTCCAGCCGCTATATGTGAATCATCCCCGATTATTGAAACAATCCTACAACCTAGGAACAATTAACCCCCTTTATAAATGGGGAAACTGAGTCACTGAGAGCTCAAGAGCCTTGAACAAAGCCACATCATTCGGTAAATGGTGGAATCTGCCTTCATACTCAGATTAGTTTGACCCCATAGTCCATTCAGTTTCCCCACGCCATCCTGCCTCCCGCCAGAAACTAGCTGTCTTCTCAGTTATCATTGAGGCAGCTACAAGGGCCCTAAAACAAATTGTTGACGAATCTTACCTTACCTCAGCACATCCTCCTGAGAAATGGGTATTTTCTTTAGAACTAAACAAGATATGTGCTAGGTTGGATTCAGTTTTAAAATTATTAATTTTTTAGCTCTTAGAGCTGGAGGACAACTAGATTAGGTTGCCGTGCAGTGAAGTTGTGTGTGCAGAGGGTTTTCTCTTCATCAGCAAGACTGGGGGACCCCTAATGGGGATACTGGTGGAAAGGGCAGCCCTTTGGAATGGAGATTAGTCCAGATGAACTTCAAGATCTCTCTAACTCTCAAGACTGTGGTACTGTAAATAACAGCTCCATGATGGAAAATTGGAGAGACGTGTGCAAAGCCACTGATTATAGTTCTGTCCATCAGAGTTATTGTTTTCTTTCACCAAAAAGCCAAGTCTGGAAGAAATGGAATCAAGTGCTTTCCAGCACCCCAGACAACAATGGTTTGCTGCAGATAGGAAGGTCTCAAAGACACTGAGCCGGCCCCAAAGGTGCCTTGGATGCCAGCTAGGTACAAAAAGACTGTCATGAGATTGACCTCATACTGGTCTTGTCCTATGTGATGAAATAAGAGCCAGCCAACAGTTGAGCGCTCAGCCCTTCCCAGGACACTGGCTTTTCCTGTATGGTACTTTTCCCACAAATTTACCAACTTCTGGCAGTTACTCTTGGGATTAATTGAGATAATATACAGTATATGAAAATATCTGGCACATCATGGGTGTCCGGTAAGTAGATCTTAGTTTGCCTTCTTCTCAAACCGGATTCCCTGGAAGGAAGTTTACACACAAACTGGACAGAACTGGACTCTTGATAGGGAATTCAATTGATTGAACACTGTCACGTGTGACTTTTTTCCCCTTAAGGATTGTGAAACCTCACCACCTTACCACTTAAATATGCCATTGTTGAAGTGAGCCTGATCCCTGTGTCAATCACAAATGTAGACTTTGACTCTCAGTAGAAACAAAACAAAGGCTTTTATTCTACTCTTCCAGTAAAGTGGCTTCTTGTCGTGAAGCTGTAGGAAATGCCAGCCTTTTATTTATTTATTTATGTATTTATTTATTTATGTTTTTTTAGGGCTGTACTAGCGGCATATGGAAGTTCCCAGGCTAGAAGTCGAATCGGAGTTGTAGCTGTGGGCCTATGCCACAGCTCACGGCAACGCCAGATCCTTAACCCATGGAGCAATGCCAGGGATCGAACCCACATCCTCATGGATCCTAGTCGGGTTCATTAACTGCTAAGCCATGAAGGGAACTCTTTATTTTTTAATAAAAAATATTAGAGTAGTTCCTAGCCACAGTCCCTACAAAAAAAATATTTTCGTAGAAAACATCGGGCTGTGAGAGAGGATGGTGCGGTGGAAAGAACATGGACTGGGAATCGAGGAATTGATTTATTCCTGGAGCTTGTTCCAACTAGTCTGTGACTTAGAGAAACTTCTGCACACTCCTGGCCGCTCCCGATTGGTGATGCTATCACATTGTAGGTTTCTCAGGAGCATTCTGCTATTCGCGCAATGAAAGTTTTATTTTTAATTCTAAGAAATAACACTGATTTAGATATTGTACTGTTATTCTATAGAAAAAATAAGAAACTACTTTATGAAGTTTAATCTAAACCTTCTTTATCTACCTTTTCCATAAGAAAAATAAAAAAATCTTGTTCTTATTCTGAAAAATAAAACAACAAGCTTTTTCATTTCTATAATCTGCTCTCAGAAGTCAGCAGTCCTTTGCCCTCCTTAAGCACTTCTTTGGTAAAGAACCTGCCGTTAGGTCCTGTCGTGGCTCAGCGGTTAACGAACCTACTAGCATGCAAGTTCGATCCCTGGCCTCGCTCAGTGGGTTAAGGATCTGGCGTTGCCATGAGCTGTGCTGCAGGTCACAGACTCAGCTTGGATTCCGCGTTGCTGTGGCTGTGGCGTAGACCGGCGGCTACAGCTCCAGTTGGACCCCTAGCCTGGGAACCTCTGCATGCTGTGGGTGAGGCCCTAAAAAGACCAAAAAAAAAAAAAAAAAAGGAATGTGCCATTTACAGATATTTCATAAATGGCCTATTTCTGGACCACATAAAAGTGGTGACCAAAATAAGAAATTTGCTTGGAATGTGGGCAAATTAAGTTAATAGTGATAATTTTTGGTAGGGAAGGATTTTCAACACAAAGAATTAATTTGGTATTTTATTAATTCATTATTCTATTCACCAGATCTTATGGAATCTGAGAAGAAAAACAACAGAAAAAAATAGAAATAGTCTAAGTTATAAAAGAGAAGTACATAAGGAAGAAAGTCAGTATTGAAAATAACCTGAAAATTAAAACAGTGAGGGATCGTTTTCCTGCCATGAAAGATTCTGACTTACTCATACACGTCTGGTGGCTACACAAATTGGTATGACCCAGTAGGAAAACAGTTTGGCAATATATACATATCAATATATATCAAGAACCTTAGAAATGTTTCATCCAGTAATCCCACGGATGGGATTCTGTGTGAACAAAATAATGTGCAGGAACACCAGTGAAGAACCAGACATCCAAGTTCCCACCCATGGTGAGAGACAGGTGTATAGTTTCATATTTAATTATCCATTATGTTTCCAGCTCATATCCTCTTTCTTCCCTGTGGCCTTTCATATGAAATCATCTACCCCAGTGTGTGTGTGGTGTGTTTTGTATTTTCCGTAATGAACATTGATTTTTTTGTATAATCAGAAGAAGCACGTGAAAATGTTATTTCTAAAAATCTCTGAAATTCAAAATCTCCTGCTGTCCGAGCCACAAGATGAAGATAGTTAACACTGTGCAAAGTGAAGAGAGCAGAAACCAGAGGCTGTTGGAAAGTTTTTGACCTTCCAACTATATACTGCTAGAAGACTTTTTCTTTTCTTTTCTTTTTATGGCCGCACTGGTGGCATATGGAAGTTCCCTGGGCTAGGGATTGAATTCGAACTGCAGCTGCTGCAACGCTGGATCCTTTAACCCATTGCACCAGGCTAGGGATCGAACTCGCACCTCCACGATGACCTGAGCTGCTACTGATTTTTAACCCACTGTGCCACAGCGGGAACAGCAAGTAAGACTTTTAAACTCTTGAACCCTCTGAGTCTTTTCAGTGTGTCCAGGACTGGTGTTCCTTGTGCCCGAAGCTCCTTCTTCACTACCCCCTCCCCCAAAGGCAAGGCTGCAATTCGTCTTTTATGAGTGACCCTCATCCTTGGTCTGGAGACCTTCTCCTTCCAGTTCCAATCACCTACTGCTGGCTGTCAGCAGCCACCAAACCCCTCTCCAGACCTCACCTCTGGAGGTGTGTCACCTCCTTCTGCCAGGAGACCACTTTGGGAGGAGGGTTCCCTGGCCCAGGGCAGGTGCGTCATACTTCTCTTACATTTGTTCTTCCCTCTCAGCTTTAGGTTCTGACGGCAAGTCTTTGTAGTTCTAGTTTCCAAGGCAAAGAGTGGAAGAAGAAGGGAGTCATAAAGGTCGGATTGTAGTCACTGCTTCTGAGCCTGTGATGCAACGCTGCCTGTTCGGGTCTAACCAACTCAAACTGTTTTCAAGTTCTGTGTCATTGAACAGTGACTGGTTCACACACAGTCATTAACCTCTCCCCCCTTTCCTCCTACCCCCACCCAAACAGAGAGATGGGAAAACACCACCTTAGCCGGGGAATGCGTTTCTCAACAACACTTGGGGACTCCTGTCCTTTTCCTCATTCATGCTGACTTCCCTTCAGTTCAGACCAAGCCCTATTCATCGAATAAAGTCCTGTACTCTTTCTAAACAGAGTAACAAGGACAAATCAAACAAATACCTTGCGGGAAATACATCAACATGATGATAATACAGCAGGCAATTTGTTCAAGGCAGTGGACCCATCCAGGAAGCCAGGCAGGCAAACCTGCTACAAATTTACATCAACAACAGTTAAAATGGCCCAAATCTGACCTTTGGGTATGCTCATTCTGGTGAGCTGACAGGCCAGAATCAGGGAGTTTTGCTGCAGACTCTGTTCATGCTTAAGACTGCCTGGATGGATATCTGAACTGGGGGCAGCAGAGGAGCATGGGGGAAAGTGTGTGTGTGTGTGTGTGTGTGTGTGCGCGCGCGCGTGCGCTGTGCTTTTGGTGGACACGTGTGTATCATTGGTGGAGATGGTTTTGTGAGTACTTAATATTGGTGTCAGGAAGGGAGTTCTGCCTCTGGAAAGGAAGAACTAAAAGACTAAAATAACATCATTTGAGCTACTGTGCTTCCTTTGACTCTCATCTGAGCCTTTATTAAATCTTGAAAAAGGTGACCCTAAATTTTTATAGTGTATTAAATGATATTGGAACCTGCTCCTCCTCACCACTGAAATGGAAGGGACATTGATTAGGTTAGCTCCTTGCCCTCTTCCAGACGGGATAAAAGATTTCTAAGGCTTACTGATCTGCCCCAAATGTCTTCCTCTCCTGTCTGGGGCTCCACTATGAATCCAGACCTGTGTGTCCAATACAGCAGGAGCTAATAGCCACGTGCAGTGCAACTATTTACGTTTAATTAAAGAATAAATAACCTAGTTCCTCATCTGTATTAATACATTTCAAATGCTTAACAGCCCTTGCTTGGTGACCACTGTGCTGGACAGTGCAAATATAGAACGTTTTCCTCATCACAGTAAATTCTGCTAGAGGGCTTTGCTCAAGATAACTTGTTCAGGGCAGTGTGAAGTACAGGCTGTCCATCTCTCTACCCCCTGAGGTTAGAGCTGTAAGCAGCAGAACCCCTGGATCTGTTTTTTTTTTTTTTTTTTTTTGTCTTTTTAGGGCCGCACCTGCAGCATATGGAGGTTCCCAGGCCTAGGGGTTTAAATTGGAGCTGTTGCTGCCTGCCTACACCAGAGCCACAGCGATGCCAGATCCGAGCCGCGTCTGCAACCTACACCACAGATCATGGCAACGCCGGATCATTAACCCACCGATCAAGGCAACCGCATGGTTCCTAGTCCAATTCGTTTCCACTGCGCCACAATGGGCACTCCTGAATTTTCAATGTATTGAGGAAAGAAAAGAGAGTACTGAGGTAGGTCATTTTATAAAGAAAAAAATTGTTTTGTTACGTGACCTAAATCACCTTCTAATTCATTTGGTGAATTCAGATGCCCACGTGTTGTGTGGTTATCTCAGTAAGGCTATACCTACCTAATCAGTCCATTTGGACCTCAAATCAATCAGTTTATTAAATACGAAATTAAGTCAAGCGTTTTAATATCAAGTAGATGAAAATTGTATTGGTTATATTTTTTAAAATGTTACACCATATATCTTGGAATTATTTAGGACTATCTAGTAACTGTGGGTTTTTTTTTTCTAAAGGTGTTTTAGGATATTATGTCATCTTTATATACAAAACGTTTATTGATATTATATTACTATGGAGCAAAAGAGAAGTGTTCACTGCATGAATGAATGACAGTGCTATCTCTATTTAATATGGCTAACCCAAGAATTCTAAGATCTGCAGTTATTATGACTTGGGTGTTCCTAATTCATTCAAAGTAATCATAAGAATTAAAAAAATTCTAACAACAAACTGAACTTAGATTCACTTTAATTTTAAAAATGAAATCTAGCAGTACTTTTAATGAAAGAGGTATGCTATTATATCAATTACAGAGGGTTATAATTTTAAAAATTTGAAATTAGCCCTTTGATTTTTGTAGTCTTTGTGTTTACTAATTGGTTTCAAGAAACTGCTAATATACATTTAAGTTTAATGAATGCAATAAATTCCAATATGCTTGTCTTTCAGATTTAATAGCTTTTAAGATTTTCTACACTGTGTCATCTAGCCCTAAATTCCTTTAAAGCAAATCAAAATAGCCTATTATTTTTATTTCTAGTATTTTAACACACATCTTTAAAAATATGGAGATAATTTAACCACAATGTTATGATCATACCTAACAAAATTAACAGTAATGCCCTGATATCATCGTCTAATACCCAGTCCACATACACATTTCTCAGTTGTCTTTTTTCTTCCTGTTTTCTAATGTCTTTTTTAAAAAACTTAACCTTTTTAAAATTGTTTTAAAGATTCATTTTTTTGTTGTTGTTGTTTTTTTATGGCTGCACCCACAGCATATGGAAGTTCCTGGGCCAGGGATCGAAACTGAGCCACAGTTGTAACCTATGCCACAGCTGCAGCGGTGCCAGGTCCTTTAACCCACTGTGCCAGGCTGGGGATTGAACTCATGCATCCACAGTGACCTGAGTCACTGCAGTCAGGTTCTTAATCCACTGTGCCATACCAGGAACTCCTAACTTTTTGTTTGTTTGTTTTTTGAGCCACACTTGCAGCATATGGAAGTTCCCAGGCTAGGGATCGAATCCGAGCTATAGCTGCCGGCCTATACCATAGCCACAGCAATGCAGGATCCAAACTGCGTCTACAGCCTATGCCTCGGCTCACAGCAACACTGGACCTTTAACCCACTGAGTGAGGGCAGGGATAAAACCCACATCCTCATGGATAATAGTCAGGCTCATTTCCACTGGACACAACAGGGAACTCCCCCCCGCTTTTTTAACTGTAAGTTAATTTACAATCTTATGTTAGTTTCATGTGTACAGCAAAGTGATTCAGTTGTTTTTATATATGTATGTATTCTTTTTCATTATAGGTTGTTATAAGATATTGCATATAGTTCCCTGTGCTATACAGTAGGTCCTTTTTTATCTATTTTATATATGGTAGAGTGTATATGTTAACCCCAAACTCCTAATTTATCTCCCCTCCCCCATCCCCTTTAGTAACCATAAATTTATTTTCTATGTCTGTGATTCTGTTTTGTAAATAAGTTCATTTGTATCATTTTTAGAGATTCCACATATAAGTGATATCATATGATATCACTAGAGCAGGTATGTAACCCCATCGTCAGCAGACTACCAGGGAGCAGGTGGCCACAGGGCTGGCATCTTTGGGGCTCAGGCCCCCAAAGGGGTTTCTGGACCTGATCCCCCCATTGAGGAGGTGGATTAGGAGTTCTTCCCCAGAGTGTATATGTTTATTATGGAGACAGTTGGGAGCCAAGATTCTGCATCGCCTTATGTATCTGCCTTTCATCAGCCATCAACTGTGCAAGTCGTTTGCAAAGTTGAACTGTGTCTCTTGGTTATGTTTTAAACCTTTTTTTTTTAAGTCTAAAGGTAGAGGTCAATAACTACTGCCATCTTTTGTCAATTTTCCTTTTATGTAATACTCATGCCAACTCAGGCTTTTTTTTTATTTTTAGGTATTAACTTTAAAGTAAATAAACTTAAAAAATTATGTGCACTGGTTGTCTTAGTAATATCTTTTTACAGTTGGTTCCTTCGTTAAGGCCATGAATAAGACCCCCAGAGAATGCTTATTTTAGGTCTCTTTATTTCACCAACATTTTATTATTTTATTATAATTTCAAATATACAGCAAATTTGGATCTTATAATGAATATCCACATACTCAGAACCTAAATTCTGCCATTAGTATTTACTGTACTTGCTTTAACATTGTCTACCCCTCAATCCATCAATCCATTCCTCAATTCTTATGTTCATTGAATTATTTTTATTATTATTATTATTTTTTTGGCTGCATCCGCAGCATATGGAAGTTCCTAGGCCAGGGATCAAATCAGAGCTGCAACTGCAAACTATGGCACAGCTGCAGCAATGCCAGATCCTTAACCCTCTGTGCCATAGTGGGAACTCCTCACTGTATTTTTTTGATGGTCTTCAAAAACAAAGTGCTGGAGGTGTTCCCTTGTAGCATGTTGGGTTTAGGACCCGGCAATGTCACTAGAGTGGCTCAAGTCACTGGTGTGGCTTGGATTCCATCCTTGGCCTAGAAATTTCCACATGCCACAGGTACAGCCAAAATAAATAAGTGCTGAACACTGGGACAAGTACCCTGAAAATATCAGTAATTGAAGTTCAATATGTGTTTATAGTTTTTTAAGATAAAATTTGTATATAATGAAATGCACAAATCTCAGGTGTATATTTACCGAGCTTTAACAAAGTCATACCCTGGTGTAACCCAAACCCCTATCTTGATAGAGACACTGCCATCACCCGAGCACAGTTCTCATCATGCCCTCTCCAAATCAATTCCTGCCCCCACCCCTTTCCTCTCTAAGTCAACCACAGATGTGTCTTTCCTGTTCTGTATTAGTTTTGCCTATTATAGAATTTCATATAAATAGAATTCACTCAGCCTGTACTCTTCTGTGTAAGACTCCTTTTGTAGTATATTTTTTTGCTAATGAGCTTGTGAGCCATGATGCTGCATATATCTGATGTTACTGAGCAGCACCCATTATATGAGTATATCACAGTTTATCTGTTCTTTTGATAGATGATGGAGATATTTTAGGCTATTGTAAATGACATCACTATAAACATTCTTGTACAAGACTTTGCGGACTTTTTTTTTTTTTGGCTTTTTAGGGCCCCTACCTGTGGCGTTATGGAGGTTCCCAGGCTAGGGGTCAAATGGGAGCTATAGCTGCCGCCTACGCCACAGTCACAGCAACGCAGGATCCAAGCAGCGTCTGTGACCAACACCACAGCTCATGGCAATTCCGGATCCTTAACCCACTAGCAAAGCCAGGGATCGAACCCACAACCTCATGGTCACTACTCAGATTCGTTTCCTCTGCTCCACAACAGGAACTCCTGTGGACATATATGTTTTTATTTCTTTTGGATAAATACCTAGGAATTATAATGAGTTTGTAACTAAGGTATTATCATACAACACAATTTGTTGTTCATCTTCATTATTATGATGTTAAGGACTTCACCTGAGTGCAAAAACTCATCCATGTCCAGTTGCGAAGAGCATTGCCATGCAAGTGCAGTGTTTTGCCAATAAATCGGAGCTTGGAAGGGATGTGACTGAAAATACATTAATGGACTTTTGAGCCAGAATAAAATGTCAAATAACTATTGAGTTGTGAATTGATTTGGAGTCAATCATAAAATGAATTTTACAGGAAATCTGGTTTGGGAGAAAGGAAATATGACCTTCAGTTGCAGCCCTACCTCCAACTGGTAGCTTCGTCACCTTGAGAAATAATCCAGTCACCCACAGGAAATGCAGGGGGGTTGAGCTAGATGATCTGTAAGGTGTAGTTCAGATCATTAAACATTTCTCAAGTTTGTGCTAAGCTTTGAGGACTCAGATGGGAATAAGACCTATCTTTTGGTTTCAAAGCCGTTCATAGTGTAGGAGTACCAGATAGGTGTTCTCCAGCTGTTTAAGTGTCTGTGATATTGCTGATTCATTGTGTACCCCTTGTTGGACAAAGCACAACATAGTCAATGGGTGAATAAATAAATTAAATGCTTGAATTGAATCAAGGAATGACTGGAAGCAAAACCACCATCCTATAAAGTAGCTGTGGTCACCCGTGTGTCTACAGCCACCTGTAATGTAAGCAGACTATGCTGTCAGCTGTAAGAACATCAGGGTGCTTGGGGAACAACGGAAGAATGACTAAAGATGTGATTCTGAAATTATAACTGCTTCCTCGTGTTTGGATGTCTATATAGATGAGTGGTTTTGACCTTGGCTACATAATAGAATCACTTGGAGGAGTTTGTAAAAAAAAAAGCTACCAAGGCCCAGGACCCTCCACAAATTCTAGGGTGTTTTTTTTGTTTGTTTGTTTTTTTAACTCTGTAGCCAAATTGTTCAACCAAGGTTGATGTATAATAGTTTAGACTGAGTGACCATTAGAAGCCATCATTCCTGCTGACAGCCTTGCTTTGCACTACAGAGAAGCAGGTTTATGAGTGAACAACTGCCTATCGCACACAGGCGCTGATCTGTGCAGCCCTGGTCAGAAATTCTCTTACAGATTTTCCATAGTTTGCTGTAAAAGTTACCTCCCAGTAGGTTTTGTTCTTTATTCTCATCTGCCCTTTCTTTTTCTCTAAGAGAGAAGCAGGAGAAGGCTGATAAAATAAAAGGAAATAGAAAAATGAGGATGATCAATTGAGCCATCCCAGTTAACACTGCTCAGGCACAGACATGTAATCGACTACAGGCAACAGGGCTTTTCAGGAGCTGCACTTGGGTGGCATTTGGCTGTAATAGTTTCAAAAACACTCTCTCTGTGAACAAGAGAATTTTCTGTGAGCTTTTTCTACAGAGAGAGAGACCTGACCACTTTTCACAAAGGACCTTCTTTATTGGAATGTCCTTTGTTAATTTTCTTTTTGAATGTCAGGACTTCAAAGATATGTTAGATTACCAGCACTCTTCTGTAATATCAAAAAAGATGAAATACTTGTTTCAATGAGGGCAAAGAGGCGTAGAGTAAAATTTGACTAAAGGCATTAAGGGGGGAAAATGGCAACTTTTTGTGAGACCTGAAGAGCACATTTGTTGAACAGGAAAAATGAGTAGGAAGAGTAAATTGGGGTTAGGTGAGATTACTGTGTGATCTTGGTTACCCCATCCCATAATAATACATACCAAGGAAGAGAGGTGCAATGAGACCCTTTGTTATTTAGGATTAATTTGGTTCCAGTGACAGTAATCCAATCCCAAATAACTTAAGGTGTCAATCAACAAACAACTATGTCAAATTAAATTCTATACATAGAATTACATATATACATGTATTTTAACTTAGCTGGAAATTCCAAAGGGTGGAACATGACTGGATCAAAGGCACCAAAAAAGGTCATCAGGATTATTTTTCTCTATCTTTCAGTCTTTTGTCCTCTGTTGGCTTTTTTTTGGTTGTTGTTGTTGTTGTTCTTACAACTCTCAGTCCCAAGGAAAACCCCACGGACATGGTGCTGCACCTGGACCCGTCCTGGAGTTCTGGGACGTGGACGGGTCTGTTACTGGAAGGTGTGGGGAGGGGGGTGGATGAGCAGGAGAAAGCAGGTGTCTTCTGTCGCCCCAGCTACCTTTTCTCAGTACAGGTGATTCGTTGATCTCCACATCTCATGCCACAGGCTCCAAAGTTGAATTACACCATCTTCCTTGCCCTAGCATGGATTTACTGACGTTCAGGGTTGTTTATGTAGCTAAGCCTCTTGATAAGCAGTGGAGGTTTTATCGTTTCAGCAAGATTTTACGCTGAGAACACTGAGTACTTGACTTGCCTCTATTGAGAAACTTTATCATTTCTCTTTTTTCACCCAGGGGGAGCCCATTTACAAATATCTAGGTCTAGAGATTAGCGTAAGGATACGGATCTGATCAGGAGGGAACCAAATTATGAACATTATCTCCCTGTTTAGTTTCAAGAGCAAGGAAAACTCTTAGCTGTTGCAGGGGAATAAACACAGAATGCTACTCTGTCAGTATTGCAATTATTAATGATGTGTTTTCTCTTTCCTAGTCATTTGTAAGCTTGTGCTAAGTTCAATTATTTGCCTCTCTTGCCTGGTACCACATAATAAGGAGTCGAAAAATATGTATTGAACGACTAAAGGAAGAATCGAGAATTTTTGTATCATTTTATTGAATGTTCTAATTTGGCAAAATTAGAATTATATGTTAAGATTCATAAATAGTAACCCCAGAACATCCACATTTATGTGTGATAATATAGATTTATCATAATTAGTATCTTTCTACTGATGTCCACCTTTCTTTAGTTGAAGTAGCCCTTGAGAATAACTGGCCAGAAGAGTGAACAGCCCTTTCCAGTTTCTTACCTCTCTCAGCAAACCTTAATTTTTTCTTCTAAATTCCTAGAGCCCTTTGTGGGGAAAAAACTTCACACTCTCTGAGCACTTGCTATGGTCCAGGGATTCTGTGGATACATTGTCTATTGAAATCCCACAGCGACACCATAAAGCCTTCTTCTTTCTCCATTCTATTCCTCACTTCATGATACCATCTATCGGGGCATTTATATTTGTTTGTATTCCTGTGTCTTCTACTAGACTATGAATTTTTCAACTACAGAGTCTGTGTCTTATTCCAGACTCCCATCCCCAGCAAACCACACACATACACATACACATGTGCATATGAAGGCACCGGTGGGGACTTTGTCACAAATGAAGTCTGAGTGAGCAGGGACCCGAGAAAGCATTTTCTTGGAAAGCTATTCACTGTGAGGATAAAAAAGAACTGGAGAGCCAAGCCACCCACCAGGCCATAAAAATATCGCTGTCATAAAGGACCCTTCTCTGTGATGTTATTCTGTGTGGTGAGATTTTACTAGTAAGATTCTAGTCTGAAATGAAATTAGAAGAGAACATGTTACACGAACATCACAGTTCCCACAGCTGCATGCTGGAATTTTATTTCTTGGACATGGCGGTTGGAATGGGAGCGATTAAGGGGAAGCCTTTGAAAGAGATCCTCCTGAAGCAGGGGTGGTGCGTGGCAATATCCGCCATTCTTCCACTTTCACATGCTTGGCTTTTTGAAATTTTTTAAAAAACAGCTCTATTTGTGATATAATTCATATACCATATAATTCACCTATTTGGAGTGTACAGTTCTGTGGGTTTTAATATATTTATAGAGTTGTGCAACCATCATTACTATCAACTTTAGAACATTTTTATCACCTCTCTCAAGAAATCCCCTGTATCCATTACCAGTCACTTCCCTTTTCTTCCCACTCCCCAGTCCAGCCCTGTACAGTCACTAAGCTAGGGCTGCACCTGTGGCATGTGAAGGTTCCCAGGCTAGGGGTTGAACTGGAGCTACAGTTACCAGCCTGTGCCACAGCCACAGCAATTTAGGATCTGAGCCACGTCTGGGACCTACACCACAGCTCACAGCAACGCTGGATCCTTAACAGACTGACTGAGGCCAGGGATCAAACCCACAACCTCATGGTTCCTAGTCGGATTTGTTTCCGCTGCTCTGTGATGGGAACTCCCCAGCACCATTTCTTAAAAAGACTTTCCTGTTGAGTGGACACTTAACACCATTGTCAAAAATCAGTTGGCTGTGTATGTTTTTTGTTTGTTTTCTGGACTCTCAGTTCTAGTCCATTGATCAATATGTCTATGCTTATGCTAGTACTATACTGTCTTAATTACCATAGCTTTATAGTAAATTTCAAAATTGGGAAATGTGAGTCCTTAAACTTTGCTCTTCTTTTTCAAGACTGTTTTGGCTGTTCTGGGCCCCTTTCATTTTCATATAAATTTAGGATTAGCTGATCAACTTTTTCAAAGAAGTTAGCTGGGATATTGATGAGGATTGTGTTGAATACATAGGTCAGTCTGAGGATCACTGCCATCGTGACAGTTTCACATCTTTGATCTATGAACGTGAGATGTTTTTCTATTTATTTAGATCCTCTTTCATTTCTTTTAACAAGGTTTTGAGGTTTTCATATTATTTTCTTATTTTTGATGCTATTTTAAATGAAATTATTTTTTGATTTCATTTTTTTGGATTGTTCACTGATAGTGTATAGAAATACAATTGATTTTTGTGTATTGGTCTTGTATCCTGCAACTTTGTTAAATTTGTACACTAATTCTAGTAGTGTTTTAATGGATTCTTTAGGATTTCTACATATCAGATCATGTCACCTGTGAATATGTGTAATTTTATTTCTTCCTTTCCCATAGGGATGCCTTTTATTTCTTTTTCTTGCCTAATTGCCCTGGCTAAAATCTCTAGTACAATGTTAAGTATGTGTGGCAAAGAATGAGCATCCTTGTCTTATTACAGACCTTAGGGGGAAAGCATTCAGTCTTTTACAATGAAGTATGATGTTAGCTGGGAGCTTTTGCTGATGCTTTTTTATGAGGTTGGAAAGTGTTCCCTTTGTTCCTAGTATGCTGAATATTTTAATCATGAAAGACTGTTGTATGTTGTCAAAAGAATTTCTTGGTGCCTATTTAAATGTATGGTTTGTGTCCTTTATTAATAACGTATAGTGTGTTTCATTGATTTTCTTAAGTTAAAACCTTCCATTCCTGGGTAAATCACTTTTGATTGTGGTGTATGATCCTTCATATGTTGTATTCAGTTTTTTTCAAATTAAAGTATAGTTGATTTACAATGTTGTATCAATTTCTGCTGTACAGCAAAGTGACCCAGGCATACATATAAATACATTCTTTTTCTCATCTTCCATTGTGTTCTATCGCAAGAGACTGGGCATAGTTCCCTGTGCTTTACAGTAGGGTCTCGTTGCTTATCAATTCTAAATGTAACAGTTTGCATCTTTTGTATTCAATTTGCTAGTGTTTTGTTTAGGATTTTTGCATCTGTATTCATAAGAGTTACTGATTTGTAGTTTTCTTGTGGTGTCTTTATCTGGGTTTTGTAGCAGGATAACACGGCCTCATTGAATTGAGAAGAGTTACATCCTCTTCTGTTTTTTAGAAGAGCTTGTGAAGGATTGGTGATAGTCACACTTTAAACATTTGGTGGAATTCGCTAAGGAAGCCATCTGTTCCTGAACTTTTCTTCATGGAAAAAAAATTATTACTAATTCATACTCTTATTATAAATCTACTCAGATTTTTCTATATCTTCTTGAGTATGTTTTGGTACAAGTGTTTTTCTAGGAATTTGTCCTAGATCATAGATTTGCTGGCATAAAATTGTTCATAGTATTCCCTTATAATCTTTTTTCTGTAAGGTCAATGATTTGAGTCTTATTTTCTTGGTCATTTTAGCTAAATGTTTGTCAACATTGGTCTTTTCAAAGAACTGATTTTCAGATCATTGATTTCCTTAATTGTTTTTCTATTCTCCATTTCCTTTATTTCCATTAGAATCCTATTCTTATTTATTTCTGTTCCTTCTTTAAATTGTGCTTAGTTTGTCCTCCTTTTTCTAATTTCTTAAAGTGAAAGATTAGGTTGCTTACTGCATTTTAATTGTTACCCTTATTATCTGTCTAACAAGACAGTTTGTGAGTGTGAGTGACCAATGCTGAATCTGAGCCAGTGCATTCAGACTTTCTCCTTTGGGGACAGAATGACAAGGCATCTGGATCCACGAGGCAGGAACACAGAAAATAATTGATGAAGTACTGGCTTCTCTGGAGTTCCAGTTATGGCTCAACAGTAACAAACCTGACTAGTATATGAGGACATGGGTTGATCCCTAACCCCATTCAGTGGGTTAAGGATCTGGTGTTGCCATGAGCTGTGGTGTAGGTTATAGATGTGGCCCTGATCCGCACTGCTGTGACTGTGGTGTATAGGCCAGCAGCCGTAGCTCCGACTGGACCCCTGGCCTGGGAACTTCCATATGCCTGGATGTGGTCCTAGAAAAAAAAAAGGAAAGAAAGAAAAATACTCCTTTCTCACTATAATGGAGTCCATGTGGCATTGTGGTTTCGGGTCGAAGCATGGGCTATGGAGGCTGGCTGCCTCAGTGTGAGTTCTGTCTCTGTCACCTAACAACAACTCTGAGTCTTTGGGCAACTTGTTTCAGTTCTTGAAGCCTCAGTTTCCACGTTTATAAAATAAGCATGTAGTAACTACCTCATAATGTTGTTATGCGGATTAAATGAGCTAACATATGAAGTCTCAGTCTAGAGTTGGTACATGACAAATGCTAAGTCAGGGTTAGCTCTTCTTATGTTGTTATTGTTATTGTTAGGTCAGATGGGCTTATGCTGAGCTAAATAACTCCATGTAAAGTAGCTACAGAGCCTAGAGTTGTGTTTCCATTAGTTTGTACTTCTCTAAAACATCCATGACCTCATCCACACATGCTACCAGGATGAACCTCAGCTGTGTTTGCTGCTAGGCACTGAGACACATTTCCTAATGAAGTGTGGCAGCCTTGGCTGTTACTTCCAAACAAAAGAGATCCTCTTTTCTCCAAAAGATCATAGACTTTATTATTTGATCATCCATCCATAATATAGTGATGTGAGAACAAAGGCGAGAAATATATTTTCCTAAAATAAACAGATTTGAAGCCAGCTCAGGATGGGAGTACCATAAATTATGTAAATGATGTCACTAAAGAATTCTAAGTTTTATAGTACCTCAGGTTCTCCCCTTGGAGGTAGGAATAGAAATGCCCTCTCTGAACTCACTAAGGAGCTGACATTCAGGTCCTGGTGCCTAATGCTCCATGGGGGTAGCATGTTCTCCAAACTCAGCTTCAAGGCACAGGGCTGCTGTGTATATGCTAATGGAATAAAGAAGGTACAGACGTGGTATTCTTATCCTTTAGCCAAAGAATGGCCATTACTTTTACAAGAAGAAAAAAGGTATGAGTCAGTCCTCATCAGGAAATCTTCAGTTAGCTCCCTTTAAGATGAAAGTATAGCCAACCTCTAGTTATTTATGGATGGTATTAGTTAAGATAATCCTAAAATCTTCAAGCAAGCTAATACTTTAAAAATATTTTATTAACTCTAGCTAGATACTGGTTTTATGTTTTTGCCATTTGAATATAAATATTAATATTTAATATTAAAACAATAGGTGAGCATTATTTTCATGCATACTGTACAATTTTCCTCCTCACAACATCTCTGAGGGTTTTTGTTTGTTTGTTTGGAGTGGTTTTTTTTTTTGGCCCACAGTGTGTGGAAGTTCCTGGGCCAGGGATCAAACCTGCGCCACACCAGCAATTTAAGCTGCTGCTAGGCTACCAGAGAATTCTCATTCTGTACTATTTTCTTAATCTCAAATATCATAAACCTTTACTCATAACATTAAAATTCTTCATAAATGTAATTTTTAGTGGCTTCTCTACCACTGTTTATTAAACCAATCCCTCAAGGTGAAGCATTTGGATAGTTTCTAAATTTATTGTAAATAATTTTGAGATAAATGTCTTTGTATATAAACTTCATTTTTATTATTTCTTTATGATAAATCTTAGTGATATAATTGCCCGATGAAGAGAATGGACATTTTCAAGGATCTTCATATGTATTATAATTTTCTTACGAAAGGTTTTGATCAATTTATACTTCTCTTACTGAAGAGTGACATTTTAGCAATGTTCATTAAAAACATTTGCTAATTTTATTGATTAAAAGTGATATTTATGTATATTTCTTGCTTTTTAGCATATATTTGCTTACCAGTGAAGCTGAACACTTTGTTGGGTTTAAGAGTAATTCCTAAAAGTGAGAGATTAAAATACACATGCCACACATATAGGATAAGCATATTAATTGGCATGCTTCCTATTTTTAGCTAATAGGACATCAAAGAGATTGTAGAATGTTCTTTTAAGTAGAAGAATGGAAAGGAAGGGCCAAGTAAAGAGTGGACGTGGGGAGGGTGAGCTAGGGAAGAGGAGCCTAGACTGTGGTCGGTGTTGGTGGACAGTAGGGGAGTCAACAGCAGATCACAGTCGTGAGGGGAACTGAGGAAGGCAGGGTCATGAAGCCTGATATGGAAAAAGTATGGAATTGACAAAGAGCAGGAAACTAAAAGGGCCAAGTGGAGATGGAGGCCCGCCATTGGGCAGAGGGGAGAGAGAGGCCTGAAGGCTAAAGAGTGAGGGAGGCGCCCACTCACTATAGTCCCTCAGGTCTGCCTTTTACGAGGCCTCAGGAGATTCCTGGGAGTTTTCCAAGCAGGTCCTCGTTTATGGGAGTCTGTATTTCCCTCAAATTTGATGGTTTCCAAGGGTATGGGTCCTTTGTATACCCCCTCCCCCACCCACCTCGTGTGTCTCCTAAGTGTGTAGTTTACTGCTTCAAATAGGGGAGGTCACTGAGACTATGTTTTGAGTATTTTTTGCTTCTTGGACGTAATGTCGGTTTTCCATAGCATGTACATTCTCTTGAATTAAAGAACCAGAGAAAACTAGAAATGGAAAGGACTGCCTGCCGAGTTCAATGCATTTAGCAATGAAGTTAAGGACTGAGGGTGTGGGTTAGCGCAAACCTAAATGTTTAAAAACAGTATTCCGGTTTGCCGCCTGATGGTTAACAGCGCTCACACTGTAGATTTGTGCTTTTACTGCTATGGCTGAATGCTGTGCTGTAATAGATATTTTGCCCCATGTTACTGCCCTGGTATACGGCACCACCCTCCTCCCAGTTGCTCAGGCTGACACGTGAGTCATCCTGGACGCTGCTCTCCCACAGGTCATCTATTAGCCAACTCCGTCAACTCTGCCTCTATGACACAACTAAAGGTCAGCTTCTCTTCCCAGGACCCCAGTGTTACTTTTCCAGGCTAGTCAAAGCCACCATCATTCCATCCCGGGACACCCAGAACAGCCTTCAGCCTCTCTCTCTGCTTCCTCCTTTGCGTGCCTGTGATTTCTTTTCACATCAGAGTGATCTTAAGAAAATCAAATCTCTTGGAGTTCCCATGATGGCTCAGCAGAAACAAATCTGACTAGTATCCATAAGGACGCAGGTTCGATCCCTGGCCTCGTTCAGCGGGTTAAGGATCTGGTGTTGCCGTGAGCTGTGGTGTAGGTCGCTGACGCGACTCGTATCTGGTGTTGCTGTGGCTGTGGCGTAGGCCGGCAGCTGTAGCTCCAATTTGACTCCTAGTTTGGGAATCTCCATATGCTGTGGGTGTGGCCTTGAAAAAGACAAAAACAAAAGAAAGAAAAGAAAAAAAAGAAGAGCAAATTTCATCACTTCTCTGCTCAGAATCCTCCATTAAGCCCAGTGGAATCCAAGTCCTTGGCTGTAGGCCCCTCGTCTGACCCCTGCCTGCTCCTCTCACTCCACTTCAGGCCCACTGCCCCTTTCTTGCCAAATTCTTCAGATACTCCAAGCTTGCTCCCCTGCTGCAGTCTTGCCTGAAGAGAGACCACCCTAACCAAAATAGCCCCCATTTTTCCTCTTAACCCTGCTTTATTCTCCTTTATAACATTTGCCATTATGCCCCCTCCTCAAAGCATATGTATTTGCTTGCTTTTTGTTTTTTGTGTGTGTGTGCTTTTAGGGTCGTACCCACAGCATATGGCAGCTCCCAGGCTAGGGGTGGACTCTGAGCTGTAGCTGCAGGCCTGCGCCACAGCCACAGCAATGCCAGATCTGAGCCGCATCTGTGACCTACACCACAGCTCATGGCAACCACAGCTCCTTAACCCACCGAGAGAGGTCAGGGATCAAACCTGAGTTCTCACTGATACCAGTCACATTTGTTTCTACTGAGTCACGACAAGAACTTTCATATTTGCTTGTTGATCATGTTTACCCAATATAACAGGAAGGACCTTGTCTGTTTTGGTCACCACTTTATCTTCAGGGTCTAGGACAAAGCCACACACAGGAGATGACGGTAACCATTTGTTGAATGACTGAATGACTCATATAACCAGTTCAAAATTGGGTTTCTTGAAAAGTTGCCATTTGGTCATAGAAAATTAGGTTCATTATATCTAAACCATTTGCTTCAATACTATTTTATGTTGTTCTTTTTCTTGAACACACTCTCCTTGCTAAGTTTAGCCATCTGCCTACACTGGTCAGCCTTGCAACTGAGCTTTTAAAGGTATCCTCATGTCTCTAATTAAGGGCTCAGCTAGCATTTATAGATCCACAGCAGCTAAGGTTTAATCTGCTAGGTTCTTTTTTGCATGGTTTCTATTATTTTCATATTAAATTTTTTCCTTTAGAATATGTATATCTGTGTTCTCAAAAAGTAAGAGTTCCTTTTAGAACATGGTAAAAGTATGTTGACCAGATAATTAGGCTTAAACAAGAACTAAACCAAAAAGTCTTTAAAAAAGTGTTCACAGTCTCGGGAGTTCCCGTCCAGGCACGGCAGAAACGAATCTGACTAGGAACCATGAGGTTGTGGGTTCAATCCCTGGCCTTGCTCAGTGGGTTAAGGATCCGGCGTTGCCGTGAGCTGTGGTGTAGGTCGCAGAGGCAGCTCAGATCCCGCGTTGCTGTGGCTGTGGTGTAGGTCAGCAGCTGTATTTCTGATTAGACCCCTAGTCTGGGAACCTCCATGTGCTGCAGGCGCAGCCCTAAAAAGAGCCCCCCCCAAAAAGTTCACAGTCTTTTTAAGGCAGCATAACTTTTTAGTATATTTCCATATCAGCCATTCAAGTCCCAGACAAGATATAATTTCTTGGTTGATTAAAGTATTACACTTATAAAATATTTTTTAAGTTAATCCCAATATCGATAATACCTAATTCTTGGAGTAAAAAAAATTCTTCAGGAAAGAGTGTTTTTAAAAAAATTTTTTTAATTGAAGTATATTTACTTTACAAAATTGTTTTAGTTTCAGGTATACAGCACAGTGGTCCAGTTTTGTATATATATAAACATAAAAGGGAGAAGATTCTGAAAATACATATATTCTATGATATATACATTACAAAATTTGGAGTATAACTCCCTGTGCTCTAAGGAGGTCCTTGTTGTTTATCTGTTTTACATTTAGTACTGTGTGTATGTTAATCCCAGCCTCCTCGTTTATCCCTCCCCCACCCTCTTTCCCCTTTGGTAACCCTCAGGAAAAGCTCGTTTCCTATTCTGTGAGGTGAGTCTCTTTCAGTTTTGGAAATAAGTTCACGTGTGTGTAAGACCCCACATATAAGCAAATCATATATTTGTCTTTGCCTGGCTTACTTAGTATGATTACCTCTAGCTCCATTCATGTTGCTACAAATGGGTTATTTTATTTATTTATTTATTTATTTATTTATTTATTGTTGTCTTTTGAGGGCCGCACCCGCAGCATATGGAGGTTCCCAGGCTAGGGGTCTAACAGGAGCTGTAGCCGCCGGCCTTCGCCACAGCCACAGCAACGCGGGATCCGAGCCGTGTCTGCGACCTACACCGCAGCTCACGGCAATGTCGGATCCTTAACCCACTGAGTGATGCCAGGGATCGAACCCACAACCTCATGGTTCCTAGTCGGATTCGTTAACCACTGAGCCACGACGGGAACTCTTGGGTTATTTTATTTTTTATGGCTGAGCAATATTGAGTGTGTGTGTGTGTGTGTGTGTGTTCACCACACCTTCTTTACCCATTCTTCTGTCAGTAGACATTTCGGTTGCTTCTGTGTCTATCCCATTGTAAATAGTACTGCAGTGAACACTGAGGTAAATGTCCCTTATTGAATTATGCTTTACTCCAGATATATGCCCAGGAGTGGGATTCCTGGATCATATGGTAGCCCTACTTTTGGTTTTTTAAGGAACCTCCATACTGTTTTCCATAGTGGTTGTACCAGTTTACATTCCCACCAAGAGTGGAGGAGGATTCCTTTTTCTCTACACTGTCTCCGGTTTTTGTTTTGTTTTATCACAAAGTAAACAGATTCAGAAAAGTGCTCGTTTTAACGTGGTGGGGTTTGTGACTGCCTGTGCTGGTAACCTAATGCAACTGTAAATCTGAATGCATCTCTGGCAGGAGCTTTCCCCACAGACTCTGGCCAGGTTGATAATGCTCCACCCTGACCCTATAGTTCTCAGCGCCTGCACAGCACTAAGCGGTGCTGCATTTCGCCCTGTATTTTATGTTTTCATTGTTTGCCATATAATTGTCTTTCCAAAAAGATGCTTAACTCCTGGTTAATAGAGCCCACATCAGGGTCCAGGTATTTGCCTGCTTTCTCCCCTTGGACTTAGGTCCTGGAGTATTACTCTAAGTAAAGGTGTCTGGTACTTGGTAAATCCAGAACGGTAGCGGATTTTTGTGGTAATTCAGAGGAAATTATTAAAACATTTAATTATTAAAGTGCAAATCTTACATAATACTTTGCAAAATCACACACTTCCTGAGCTCTCATTACCGTGGTTGCCCATTCTAAAGGGAGCAGGGAATTCTATTTTTCACATTATTCTATTTTTCTCTAGCAGAGGAGGAACACAGAGCTTGAATTTTACACATTATTTATGAATTGGTAATAGGTTCTCTCCTCTCCACCTGAATTCAATATTTATTCTGAACTTTCCCTTTTAAAAATAAAAAAATCTGTTAGAACTGTCACAGGATATACAGGGTAAAGACTGGTAATTACAGGAATTCTCTTGTGGCACAGGAGGTTAAGGACTTGACGTCACTGCAGCAACTTGGATCGCTGCTATGGCACAGGTTCAATCCCTGGCACCATCACGGCCAAAGAAAGATATGTTAGAGGGCAGAAAGGGATCACTATAAAATAGAACAAATTTCTAAGAGTTAATTAGGACAGCTGCCTAGGATAGAGGAAGAGTTTAGTGAGAGAATTGTCTTTAAATCTAATTTAAATCTAAATTGGATTTCGTGACGTTTACAAATTATCATTTTACTCACCAGGTATTCAAGGTTTCCCTCCCTGGCTCCAAGATACCATCTCTAAAGTTCCAAAGTTTTCTAGTTAAGTACAGAAATGCCTGCAGAAATGGGCAGGGTCAGAGCGGCAGGGGGCGGTGGGCAGGTAGCTAGAGACCTAGGTCATTAAGGGAAAGGAAGGAGAGGCAGGGAGGAAGATCATCGACTTGTAAGTGTTAAAATGTGATCTCTAAGAGCCAGAGTGCCTGGATTCCAATCCTCACTCCACTAGTTGCTGGCTGTTTGCCTTGGTTAAGTCACTTTATTGCTTGGGCCTCAGTTTACTCATCTGTAAAACTGGAAAATGCTAGTACCTACTGCAAAATGTATTTATGAAGGGCGTATGTGTCAATATATGTGAAGTACTTAGTAACAGAGTCTTGTACCTGATGAGAGCTCTAGAGAGAAATTACCTACAGTGATTTTGTTACAGATAGGCATTCTGAGTTTCAGTAAAAGTTCGAAAACTTAGGTGATGATTCTGCCTTGGGCCCCTTCATCTGCTGCCTCCTCAAGTGTACGTATGTGCTTGAAGCCTGTGGGCTCCTCATGACTGCGTGCGTCACAGGGAGGTGGAGAACACGAGGATAACTGCTTTTGTGATAAACATAATTTTTTTTTTTTTGACTGTGCCCGTGGCCTGTAACAGTTCCCAAACCAGAGATTGAACCTGGCGCTGCAGCAGTGACAATGTCAGATCCTTAACCCACTAGTGAACTCCCACAAATATTAATTTTAAAGTTAAAAAAAAAAAGTGAAATAAAGAAGTAACCCTTGCTTGAGTGAAGCTTGGGAAGAAGTTGGTTGGATATGGAGTGGGGTTACACTTTATCTAATTTATTCGGGAATTCTCTCATTCACTTTGAGAAATTAAAGACAGGCTCTGCAGTAGGCATAATAACACACAGTATCACAAAGCTTCTGGGTTAACTTATCCAGTGTCAGATGCTGGCACCCTCGACTCGGAGGAAACCCTAGCAGTCCAGGTGCACTCCCACCTCTCCCTCTTCCCGCTCTGAGCGCTGTTCCCTGTGGCGGTGAACATTTCTTTTTTTTTTTTTTGCATTATAGCTGGTTTACAGATTTCTGTCAGATTTTCCAACTGCACCATGTGGTGACCCGATTACATGTACATATATGGATTTGTCACATGTAATTAGATATAGTTCCCCGTGCATTACAGTTGGAGCTCCTTGCTATTCCATCATTAAAGCAGTAGTTATCCCCACTCCCTCCCACCCCTC
>PVHT021183710.1:23049050-23172745 GCA_004024745.2 Catagonus wagneri | reverse complement strand
ATAAGGATTCAGTCCTGCAAACCCCCAGTAAGGGCGGACCTAAGGACTGATTAAGGGGGGGCAGGCAGGGGGTGCTAGAGTCGAGAGTTCCCACTGCAACCCAGCCTGGCCCATTTAAACCCCCTTGAACCTCCTGCTAACCTGAGAAAAGAGTGGAAAATTAGTTTTATTTCAAAACGGCCATCCTAAAGCGTTTTGTTCTCTTGGGTTTCTTTCCCTAACATCTTGTACCTGTCTCTTACTACTTTATTTACAAGGTCTGCTGCTTCGCCTATGTAGGGCTACTCCAATGTAAGCAAGAGGTACTTGACACATAAATTAAATGAGTTTAGTTACATGCCTGATGAAACTAGAGAAATCTAACAGATTACAAGCTTAATTTTTGTAATAAGTGATAGTAAATATACTCTCCTTTGTAAGACAGGGATAGCCCTCCCTCCCCGTCCTCCCTCCTTGCTGTTACTTCTCTTTAGCTCTAACAGACTGCGTATTTTCCTGATTGATTCATTCAATGTCTGTCTCTCCCACGAGACTGAAGTGTTCATGAGGGCAGGGGTTTTGGCTGTTTCACTTACTGCTATAGCCCCAGCACCGAGAATAGGGCCTGACACTTAGAAGGTCCTTGATAATATGGAGTGAGTGAATGAACTACACAAATGTTAGTTATCATTATAATTTTATTCTTTAAAGCAGTTGTACCAATTGAGAAAAACACCAGTATCATTTAAAATTTTTATTTATTTATTTATTTATTTACCTTTTCTAGGGCCGCACCCACGGCATAGCATATGGAAGTTCCCAGACTAGGGGTCTAATCGGAGCTGTAGCGGTATCCGAGCCATGTCTGCGATCTATACCACAGCTCACCGCAATGCCAGGTCCTTAACCCACTGAGCGAGGCCAGGGATTGAACCTGCAACCTCATGGTTCCTACTCAGATTCGTTAACCACTGAGCCACGACGGGAACTCCCCATTTAAAATTTTTAAATGAAAGCCCTCAGATCCTTTCATAATGCCCAGATGAGATAAACTCTTCGTCTCAGATATGGCAATGTCCATTATCTAATTCTTCCTCTTGTTACCATTAATGGGATATTTAACAAATTAACCAAAACAGAATACATAAACTCAGAGGAAGATTTTTGATTTAAGGTAGTGGTGGAAGAGGGCAGGTAAAGGGGTGTTAACCATGCATGCAACTGAAGCATATATGTGCATGCTTGTAGAAACCAAAAGCTGTCTTAGAGGCATCTTAGTCCTTTTATAATATTGCCATTCTTCTGGTGGTTTCTGTGTGTCACCACCAGAAGGACTCCTATGTATACCTGCCTATCTTCAACTCTTTGAGCTCACTTTTCCAGTGTTAGTGTCAAGATCTACTGTTGTTTCTGACACCACCAATACAGGTATATGACCTCAGTGCCAATAATAGACACTTTTTCAGATGAAAGCCATTACGTGTGCATGTTTGTGTGTGTGTGTGTGTGTGTGTGCGCGTGTGCGTGCGTGTGCGTGCAGTTCCTTCCTCTTACGCTTTAGTCATGTATAAATACAGCAACCAATTTCGGCAAAGGTTTTGAAATTCTAAATATAGAATGTAAAATCTATTTCTGGAAAACTGTATACTACTTTTTTAAACTCAGTGAATTTTATTATATTTATGGTTGTACAGTCATCATCCAACCCGATTTTACAGCATTTCCGTCCTAGACCCCCAGCCCACCCCTCCCGCAACCTGTCTCTTTTGGTAACCATAAGTTTTTCGAAGTCTGTGAGTCAGTTTCTGTTCTGCAGAGAAGTTCATTGTATCCTTTTTTTTTTTTTAGATTCTACATATAAGTGATAGCAATATGATACTCACTGTCCAACTATCCTCACTTAGCGTGACAATTTCTAGGTCCATCCATGTTGCTGCAGATGCCATTATTTCATTCCTTTTTATGGCTCAGTCATATTACATTGTGTATATGAACCACATCTTCTTTATCCATTCCTCTGTTGATGGACATTTAGGTTGCTTCCATGTCTTGGCTATCGTATATAGTGCTGCAATGAACATTGGGGTACATGTATCTTTTCGAGTCACGGTTTTCTCTGGACAGATGCCCAGGAGTGGGATTTCTGGATCATGTGATAATTCTATTTTTAGTTTTCTGAGGAATCTCCATGCTGTTTTCCATAGTGGTTGCACCAATTTACATTCCCACCAACAATACAAAAGGGTTCCCTTTTCTCCACACCCTCTGCAGCAGTTATTGTTTGTAGACTTTTTGATGATGGCCATTCTGGCTGGTTAAGTTGGTACCTCATCATAGTTTTAATTTGCATTTCTTGAATAATTAATGATGTTGAACATTATACTACTTTTAAATACAGAGCAAACACACATCCACTTGATCTTTATATCAGCTATATCTTTATAGCCTTTAGATAAGTTCAAATAAAAAAGAATGTTCTCCTGGAAGGATTATTACCTATATTTAAAATAGTTCCCGTACCGTAACAGTTTCCTGGCTTATTATCACTGTGCTCTAATTTCTCTTCTCCCAAGTCTGTCTGAATCTTATTTCTTATTCCTCTTTCCAGATCTACCTTAAAGTTCAGCTTCTCTCCAGCTTCTAATTTGTGTCTGTATTTTATGTTTTTTTTTCTTTTCTCCACAGTCTCAACCTCAGATTTGCCTGCTGTCAGTCCATTCTAAACACAGAGGTGCTTTGTTAAGACAAAGGATGCAGGACCTCCTCCAGGATGACTTAGGCAAGCCAGAGCTATCAGAAGTTATCGTGGCAAATGCAGTGCTTCCATTCTTGATGCCACTGACATACAGTTTCTATACACCTGCCTACATCGAGGGTATGCGATAGGAGCCAGTGTCACAGCCAGTCGAAGGGATCACTTTTACTTTTTCTGTGTATATTGTGTGCACTTATAACAACTTGTGTACATTGTTTTTGCAGAGATCGTAGATATCTATGTGTCAGATACACATATATGTAATTATATATAAATGTATATATAATGAACTATATTCAAAGCAAAAACAGGGAGAAGTTGCTTATTTTTTGACAGGCTGTAATTATAATTATTACTTTCAGATATTCAGTGAAAAGTGGCCTTGTCCTTACCATCTTACTCTTAAAATTTATCATCTTGAGGTGGTTTCTTTACTGTGTTTTTGCATTCTTGATAATGTTTGGTATAAGACTTTACACACACACACACACACACACTTAAGTGTGTTAACACACTTGACAAACATACATTCATACACCAAACTTCCCAAGCAAAACTGTTGCTTAAAACATGTCACACATCCAGGATTCATAAAAATTCCTTTTTTTTTTGTCTTTTTTTTTTTTTGTCTTTTTGCCTTTTATATAGAGCCGCACCCATGGCATATGGAGGTTCCCAGGCTAGGGGTCTAATAGGAGCTGTAGCTGCCGGCCTTCGCCACAGCCACAGCAACGCGGGATCCGAGCCGCATCTGCAACCTACACCACAGCTCACGGCAACGCCGGATCCTTAACCCACTGAGTGAGGCCAGGGATCGAACCTGCAACCTCATGGTTCCTAGTCAGATTCGTTAACCACTGAGCCATGACGGCAACTCATAAAAATTCCTAAATAATGTATTTAATTACTCTTATATAAAAGGCAGATTTTCCGGTTCCCTCTTGTAGTCTCAAGTCAGAAGTTTTTTTGAAAATGGTGCCTTAATGCTGTTGAAAGATTGCTTCCATTTTCCTTTAATCAGAGCCTAGCAGTTTAGTTTTATATAATATTTAACATGATTATAATCTTAAACTTGTTCTGGAGTTTGACCCTTTACTAAGTAACCTGCTGATAATTTTTTAGTCATTATTGATAGCTTTAGATTATTTCATTTGGGAGTAATAAAACTGCCTCTCTTTAAAAATACAGGTAGAGGAATTCCTGTTGTGGTGCAGCAGAAATGAATCCTACTAGTATCCATGAGGGTGCAGGTTCTATCCCGGGCCTCGCTCAGTGGGTTGAGGATCTGGTGTCACTGTGAGCTGTGGTGTAGGTTGCAGACTCGGCTCTGATCCTGTATTTCTGTGGCTGTGACATAGGCTGGCAGCTATAGCTCCAATTCGACCCCTAGCCTGGGAACTCCCATATGCTTCTCACGCAGCCCTAAAAAGCAAAACAAAAACAAAACAAAACCAGCAGATAAACAGACACTTTCTTGTCACTCTGACCTTTTTACTTCCCATCCTGGCTACTTCAAATTGCCAAGGTTTATAGGATTTAATAAGGTTAGCAATTTCAGAATAACAACTAAGGGATGACTTGAGACCAGGCTTTGGGGATGTTTGCTTTAGGAAGAGTTAGAGACCTGTTCCTCTCTTTGTACGCTGTGGAGCTCCTGTTAATCCTGGTTCAGGCGGTTCCAGAAGTCACAGGTTAGCTTTCTGGAACCCTTCTCCAGTGCATCTTCTGGTCCCTTCTCCCCTGAACAGTCAAAAGCAACCAGAGAGGTTCCCTCTCTTCACTGCTTGGAAAAGAGTGTATTTACTCTGCTTAAGTGCTTCAGGTCCTCCTGATCCGTTGTTATGTACGAACTGTTTTTATTGTCCATGAATCATGTTTTACTGCTCCTTTTTCTTTCTCTGCTCCTTCTGTTTTTCTCTGCTTCTTACTAGCAAATCCATTTCCAGCTCCAAATTGATAAGTAAAATAAAATGAGGGTTTAGTTCTTGTGTGATTTTTGCCTTTATCTTTTTTCCACCAGGCTTATCGTAAACCCGATTGTTGGTAATGATTAGGAGAAAACAAAGAGTACTCACTCCACGTTACCTACCCTGGATACAGTTAGAAGAAAAAGACTCAATATTTGCTAAAATTAGAACATTTCTAAGAAATCACAGTAACATTTTTTTTGAGTACTTTCTATACGCCAGGAAATTTTCTAAGAACATTATGTGTGTTCAGACATAAATTGCTTAGAACGCAACAACTCAGGTGAAATAGGAGTTATTGGTTTCCTTGTCTGCAGCAAGCAGAACCATATATAGGGCACCCATCTTGTTTCTAGGAAGGGGGAGTTTAAAAATCATCTGTTTTCTTTTAGTCAGTATTGGTGTTTGAGTAAAATATTTCAGTTAAAATTTCCATCTCTGAAATGTCAGAGCTTCTGTTTTCTTGGGCCTTCCCCAGATCCATTTGTTACAGTATTTTTGCTGTAAAATTTTCAGGCTGCTGTTGAGCATTTTGTATCTGGCGATTTTAACACCACCCTTCTTTCCGTTCCACCCACTGAAGTTCACTCCAGGTGCCCTTAGCAAATGACTCCCAAGGCATTTAAGTGGCTAAAGCGCACTGACCAATGAGGAGCGGTGTGCCGCGTTTAATAGGGCTACGCAGTTCCTGGGACAAGGAGCGAAGTTTGCTTAAGCACAGCTTTTGTTACTAATAGCCTGTCGCATCCAGATTTCAAGACTGGAAAGGTAGGGGACACCGTATTTGTTGTAATTAGAAGAGAGAAGGAGATGGTTGTGTTTGGTTCAAGTCATTTAGAGCAGGTCGCATAAATAAATGATCCATTTTGTTTGTTTTTAATTGAAGGCAAAAAAGAAAGGAAATTTCTGAAAATTTCAAATGTCGCCCAGTTTGCTTTATCAGCAACACAACCAAAATTCTTAAATCAAGAACATTTAAAAAAAATCAGTTTGTCTAGCATCTCTTCATTTTAACACACTTGAAAAAACTAGGTGAAAAAAAAAGCACCGTGCTTTCATAGATGGCTGACATTTTAATCATGGGATAAAAAGCAGGGATTTACCTGTAATGTCCATTACTTTCCAAAGTCATTTCAGACTCTGTTGTTAGAGAAAAAATTTGCAATTTTTTAAGTGACATGTGATGAGGAAAAATAAGAAATTAATGGAAGTAGCATTTCTACAGAAAGGATAGCGATAATGATGTTTCCTCTGAGAAAAGTTCTAATCTAAGAAGACTCTTGTGTCAATAATTTTTTCCATATCCATAGTAAAGTTTATGAAGTGGAATTGTTTAAGTGTACGTTTATATACTTTAAAGACTATAAATTACTTTCATTTTTATTAGAAGGAAAAGTTTAGTTATATTTTATGTGCTGTTTAGATTTGTTCTAATATTAACTCAAAGAAACCGGAGATGAAGAATCTTTATTTTCTTGTTTCTACCTGGGAATGGAGCGATTTGAGGTTAGCATTTGAAACTAATCTTAAAAAGAAAAACACTCTTTATTATGAGTAAAATAACGAGGAATCAATGTTGTGATGAAACATATACATAAAAAGCATATATTATACTTATTCACTAGCCTATATCTAATGTTTAGTATCAGAAGCTAAGTTGGGGTTCAAAAAAAAAGGTATAACTGGTTTCCCATAATTGCTTTTTTCCCAGAGATGGCTTAATCTAGGCTTGTATTTCATAACAGAAATTAGATGAATGAATTTGTTTAAAAATATAACATGAGAGATGGTACCGTTTGGTAAAAAAAAAAAAAATTTTTAACTCTGTGTTAGTTAAACTTTAATAGTAAGTTAAAACTATTTTTGTCTAATATTTTAAGGGAATTTTTTAGCATACCTTCTTACTAGGTATAAATGCCCAATAATTTCTGTTATCTCAGATTCCCCTCCCCCCTTTACAAATTATTTTTACGTATTCCTTTAAAAGATTTGCATCCTGAAAGTTTCTGCTATTAGATTTGTTCGTAGTGCCATTTTATGGGCTGTTTACTCCCAAGAGCTCCCTCTGAAGTCTCCTGCTCGGGTTGACTCCTGAGGGCCGTGGATGTGGATCGAGTGTCAGCTGTGGGGTTAACTATTCACAGCAGAGAAGACTTGCTAGCCATCTTCTCTGGTCCAAGTAAATGCTGTTTCTCAGTTCCAAGCTGAGGTTCAAAGGTTTAGACTAACTTCATAGAGCAGAGGTCAGGCATGAATTGCTGCAATTTGTAGTTCAATTCTGCCGATATGACAGAATTTCACAGCTATGATGATTGCTTTTTCCACTTCTGCACACAGGCCAGGCCGGGCACTTAACAGTGTAATTTGTACAAGTCAGCCCTTGGCACCCAAGTTTAATGAGTAACTAGCTGGTGCCTTAGGTTTCAGTGGTACAAGGTGCACATTATAAAAAGGGTCAAATGTCAGTGCGCAGAAATGGAAGGGGGTGGGGAGTTATATCTCAGTAACCACCACCTGTGAATCATACGTAAAGAGTTAGTAATTTGTGTCCATTTGAAAAATGATTTCTGTGGTGTGAATGTCAGTGCATCTGTTTGTTTTGCTTCCAAAAGAGGTAGATAGTTTTGTTAAAGGTTAGCAAGAAAGATGGATCAACTTAGCGATTATCGATAGCCATAGAAAGTGAAATTGCTAACATTCTCTACTCTTCACCCAAAAGTTGAACTCCTGTCTTTATTTCTAACCCAAGTTGAGAATATCTTTGGCCAAAGTTGCATGTTGAGACTTTACAAAATATTCTTAGATGGTGCGCCTTGAAAATCCATGGGTTTGCCATTCATGGTTTTAACTTCTCAGAAATGACTCTGAAGCTGCAATATAAATACATATAGAGTAATTTGTCATTTTTGTTATAATGCAAATTTTAATTATTCTGCTCTTTGGAAGAATCCAGTTGGTTCTACACCCCAGTCTGGAAGTGAAGAAAATTAAAATGTTAGATATAAATATCATGGGCTCAGAAATACCTGATTACCAATTTGTTCCCCTAGATTCTTGAAAAGCTGGCACGTTCGGGGAAGTTTTTAAGAAATCAGAGATCTATGAGGTGTAAACAGAGCCTGCAGTTGCACTTTCTATGGCTATCAATAGTCGCTAATCGGATCCTTCTTTCTTGCTAACCTTTAACAAACTACCTCTTTTTGTAGCAAAGAAAACAGATGCACTGACATTCACACCACAGAAATTATTTTTCAAATAAACAAAAATTACTAATTCTTTACATATGATGCACAGGTGGGACGCAAGGCATAGTTAGTTAAGGTGAGCTGGGACTATTTGGGGTCCATTCTTTTTTAATATCATGGGGAAATGCATTTTTAAATTCCTCTGTTTCAAGTCTAGCACTCTTATATATGGTACTTTTTCTCTCTAGCTAATTTGCTGTCACACAGCTAAAGCTAAAAAAAGATAAATCCAGGACTTCCGTGGTGGCACAGCAGGTTAAGGAGCTGGCATTGTCACTGTTGAGGCTTGGGTCGCTGCCGTGGTATGGGTTCAGTCCCTGGCCCGGGGACTTCCACCCACCCGCAGGCTCTGCCCACCACCCCCTCCCACCCCACCCCCACCCCCAAAAGGTAAATCCAAACTGTCTGGTTTCCTTTGAGAGTTGTTATCATTACCTTTTGGTGAGAAACATTTGAGTTAAAACAAACGAAGTCCGTAAATGATACCATATCAGTAGGCTGAATTCTATCCCTGATGATATACATTATACTTAATAGAATTCGTGCTTTCTAGAAATGCCAGAAATGAACATCTTAAAAAGTGAATTTGTGAGTATGTGTGTGTGTGTGGAGGGGATTCTATTTCTTCATTTTATTCCGATGGAACATAGAAATAGCGTTTGAATAAAAACATGATACTACCGATAAAAATATGTAAATTATGTACTCAACATTAAAAAGATAGTAACAATCCCTCCCAGTAATTTGATTTAATTGTGAAGTACCTACTGAGTGCTAGACTTGGGTGTGGGACGCTGGGACTGTAGTAGTGAGTCAGACCCAGGTTCCACCCCATCAGATTTACAGTTGACTGCAGAACATGGCTATTATACCAACTATCGTAAGATTACACCAGACCACATTGCCAGTATTCTACCATTTTTGTCCCCCCAAATGGCAGTTTCCCAAGGTTGAAACCTAGTGTTATGAGGAGTGCTGTGAGGCATCACATGATGTCTTGAGAATGTATTTGGTGAGCTTTGGGGCTGACCTCTGAGGAGTGAAGCATAAGGATGAGAACAAGCTGGCTAGGCAGGGCCACTGGAGAGGGTTTAAAGCACTGGGAACAGCAAGTAGATGGGGGAAAGGGACACAAGATGAGGCTGGAGGAGGAGCCCCTTACTAAGCATCATGACTTTATTCTAAGGGCAGTGGCAGAGGGTGACGTGATCAAATTGTGTGTTGTTAAGAGGTCACTTCGCCTGCCATGCGAGCCAAATTGATCACAGCAGGCAAGACTGGATGGGACAGAGTCAGCTGGGAAGCTACTGCAGTTGTCCAGGCAGGAGCTGGTGGTTGGTAATTTACACGATGCTAACAAATACAGTGTCTTACTTTATCCTTGTAACAGCTCTCACTCATGGTGTGAATATCAGCATCTGTCTGTGTACTGATGGGGATGCTGAGGCCAGAAAGCTGAGTGGCATGCCTGTGGTCAAATGCCACTCATGGCAGAGTGAGAACCAGAACTCCGTCATCAGACGCTTGCCCTGGTATCTCCTGCTAGCTTTAGGCCTGTGTAGTATTGTCCCTGGGTGTTAGCAACTGGTTTATCTTTAGAAAGAATTTTGGTTTTTGGTTTGTTTTTTTGATTTTTAGGGCCACACCTGAGGCTTATGGAATTCCCAGGCTAGGGGTCAGATCGGAGCTATAGCTGCTGGCCTACACCACAGCCACAGCAACGCAGGATCCGAGCCACATCTGTGGCCTACACCACAGCTCACGGCAACACCAGATCCTAACCCACTGAGGGAGGCCAGATATCGAACCCGTATTCTCATGGATACTAGTTGGGTTCATTTCTGCTGAGCCACAATGGGAACTCTAGGATTTGTTCTTAAGAAACAGAATTCTCATTCCGTGGTGGAGGGGTGAAGGTGAGAAAGTTATTTTTAGCCTAGGTTTATGAGAGAGTTGAGAGAAGCAGAATGTGACATGGATCTTGATGTTAGACTGGAACAACCTTTTGGAAAAAATACTTTTGTTAATTTCACATATTTATTTATGCCCTGTCTTATTCCAAAAAATAGATGTGAACTGCTTTCAAAAAAACATATGGTAGACAAAATAAAGAGAGACAAGAAAACCAGGGTAGGTAAATTAAGATGATGCTGCAGGCGTTGTAAGTTCAACAAATGTTTGCCCGCAGAGCCCACCATTTGTGGAAGTGGGACCTATGAGTAACTCTTAAGATTCGTCTGCTTTCAAAAGTAAAAGCAAGTCAGACTAGCTTTTTCTTCTACTGGAATCTAAGCAAATTTCCCCATGTGGTCTTCCTAAAGCCTCCATGATATAATGGACAATGTTCATAACTTTTTCACAGCACAAGGAGTGGGTGAGGGGTTGGAGTGAACTTATTAACCCAGTTTTGACTGAAAATCATTTCCTTTCTCTAAGAACTTCCCCACAAACCTTAAGTAACTTTCAATGAGACAGTTTCCTCCGCAGTAAAATGGAGGATTTGTACTAGAGATGAACATCTCAAACGGGGAATATACCCAATATTGTGTCAGGAGGAGTGTGATGCCACATGGCAAAAGTAGCTTGTGGGTTTTGCCTGAAGATTTTTATGACAAAACAATATAAACATTTTAATGAAATGAGTTGTGTTTGGAGTCATTCTAGAAAATCAGATTTTTCTGGAAACAGTTGAGCCTAAGTTTTATTTTGGGGAAAATTTTCTGTTACTTGAATAGCCATGGGAGACACATCTACAGTCCTTTCCTTCATTAAGATTTAGGACAAAACTATATAAAACCTATAATTTCATTTATATATTAATAATTTGTTTCCAGTTCATAGAGTTTACTTGTCCATTACCATGATTATTTTACAAAGGGGAAAATTTGCCATTATAGAGAGAAAATTTACAATTCTGCACAAATAATATGTGCCAGGAATGGTGCTTTATAAATATTTTCTGTGTTCTCCGTATAGTCCTGCAAGGAATTAGCTCCATTTTATAGATGTGGAGACTGAGGCTCAGAAAAGTTGAATAAAGTTGTCTGGATTCACTTAGCTAGGAAATGAAGCATGCAGGAGTCTACATTTTATTCCGTTGCTTTCACAGTGAGTTTCAGAGCACATCTTGTTAACTTGCACATTTATTTTTATTTATCAACACTGTGATGTTGATCATTAAATATTATCCAGGATGCAGCATTTGGGAAATTTTCCTCACAGATGAGGGTGATGATTATATGCTTTGAGACGTTTAGAGTTTAATAGCTATTACTCTGTGATTTATTTGAGTGTGTGGATTTTTCTTTTCATAGATCATTGATAATAAAAATTAAAATCAGCTTATGGTTTAGTTTTGTTTTTTGTTTCCTTATTAGGACTGCATCTGCGCCATACAGAAATTCCCAGGCTAGGGGTTGAATCAGAGTTGCAGCTGCCAGCCTACACCACAGCCACAGCAACGCAGGATCCAAGCCACATCTGTGATCTACACCACAGCTAATAGCAATGCTGGATCCTTAACCCGCTGAGCAAGGCCAGGGATCGAACCTGCACCCTCACGGATATTAGTCGGACTCGCTACTACTGATCCATAAGGGGAACTTCCTCGTGGTTTAGTTTTATTGCTGGTATTCCCACAAGCAATAAAGTTATGGATCCCATCGAATGCCTTGCTGGTCATTGCACTATAAAGATAGTTATGGTAAAATACATTTGGAGCTGTAACCGACTTTAGAGGTCATTCAGTTGTCAGGTTCCAAATTGAGCTCTGTCGTCCTAAAGATCCTAAAGATCGTGTCCCCACACGGCCCCGGTGGACAAGGAACAGAGTGGGTGGGGTTGTTTCGCCATTTAGCCCCTACCTGCAGTTTAGCCAGCTCCCGTTCTATCAGTTTATTTGTTTCTGCACCTAGGTAATGATTTGGTGGAAGAGAAGATGCTACACCTAAAAAAAAAGGAAGCAAAACAAATATTAAAAAACCAGTTTGAAAACTACTGGTGATCCAACTCTTATATTTCTTCAAGAGAGCAAACTTTGGCTCAGCCAGGTAAAATGATTTGCCTAAGAACACAGAACAATGGTTTGCCTAAGAACACAGAACACAGAGCTGGGGTTTTAATCCTAGCTCTTCTTAATCTTGGAAGAGCTAGGATTAAAACCCCAGTCTTCTAGGGGCTCGCAGTCTGGTTATAGCCACTGTGCCATATTGTATCGTGGCAGTCACCTGGATCTTCACATGGCTTCATGAGGGGTCTCCGTAGTTAGGAAAGAATATTCTTGAAGTTTGGCAGATTAATTTCTAGATGTGAAATAAAAGTTCTGGGCCTAGGATGTATTTTAACATCTCATCCAAAATAGCTTATCTTGAACTTGTTAATTTGAATGCTTTCTATATCGTGATTTATAAGATTATCCTAGGACCCCAAATCCTGTTTTTTGCAGTATCGCATGCAAAGAACTCCTCAGAAGAGCCTTAACTACATAGTTTAGGGCTGGGGTAACAAGTTGTTTTTATACCAACTGGCAGTGATTGGCTGGAGAGCTTGTTTCAGCGGTTTCTGAGACCCTCTCTGGATTCAGCAGGAAAGAATGTGGTGATCCATAGTGATGTGTGACATATGCCCCCAGACTGGGGGTGGGGACTGAGGGGGTCCATGAGCTAGTTAGTATCATCTCTAAAAGGCCCCACCCCTTCTTTTTGTGGATCTATAAGCATGAAATAAAGCTTCATCTGTACGTGTTCCTAAACATTGTGTTATTCCTCTTGAAGTCAGGGTGGGGAGTCGGGCCCTAAATAAGACGAGGGGAAAATAAAACAAATGGAAGAATTTGGACATTTTCTGATTACTGTTCCCTGTTTCTTCGAGGATAGGAGGAGGAATAAAGGGTTGTAGAGAACATAATAGAGTAGTAATAGTTCATTTTTTGAAGAAAATGACTCCAAATTCATTATGCACATATGAAAATTGTATTGAAATAGAAAACATTCCTAGCATTTTTTTTTTTATCTCTTAGGATTTGCCTCAAAGAGCACTCCAAAATTTGAACTGAGAAGTCCCAAGGAAGCTGCCTGAATTTCCCTGTATATTCTTATTCAACATCGTGAAAAGGATCAGACGAATCAAACTGGTGGCTTTTGGTGAGTATATTCACTGGTGTCCTTTTCTTCTTTACTTGAGGAAAACCTTAAATTTCCATTCTTATCAACCAAGATATCTGCTGTATCAACAATGAGCACCTGGTGTATAAGCACGTGGCAACGTTAGTGGTAATACAACGTGATAAGTCATTTTGAATCAACAGGATAAATGCTTATTTCTTTGTTCAGTTTACATCTTTGTGGTCCAAGAGGAAGAACTGCTGCTACTGATATGTGAGCGTCTTGGGAACACAGTTAATAATTGTGTATTGCTTTTAAATCTGTCTCCTTCACTGCCCCTCTCCCCCAAAAAAAGAGCCAAATATTTCAGTCAGTTGGCTTTTGAAATTTTGGATTCAAAGAAGGCTCCTTTGTACAATCTAGAGAAGACACCAGTCTGTTCCCGAACAATCCTTATGTCTTCTCCAATTCCTATTTCTTCACTTGTCGTGTAAGGTAAAAGCAATTGTCATGTCAGACTCTCAAAATCATGGCAATCCAGTGAATGACAACATATGTAAATACACTTTGGCAACTACGTAATTCCCCACGTTCAGGTGATCATTCTGTGTGTGCTGTGGCAGGGACGGAGAGCATATAAGAAAGAGGCTACTTGTATCAGCGTCACCCAGAACTGTGGACATCGGGGCCTCGCCAGCTGCAGCCGCAGCCCTCACTTAGCTCTAAGACAGAGGCCGTAGATCCCTGTTTGTTAGGAAGTGGCTGCTGGAGTCTCTGATCGCCGGACAGCATCCTGACCTCCGTCTTCCCCTCCAAGTCCATTTTCATATCCTCTAGGCTGGGTTCTCCTTTAGTCCACTGAATTCAGGGACTCAGAGAGCTAAAGTTGTTTTTAATTATATGTATATTTTTCTTTCTCTAAAAGCATATTCAGGAGTTCCAGTTGTGGCTCCGTGGTAATGAACCCAACTAGTATCCATGAGGATTCGTTCAGGTTCAATCTCTGGCTTCGCTCAGTGGGTTAAGGATTTGGCATTGCCGTGAGCTGTGGTGTAGGTTGCAGACACGGCTCAGATCCTATGTAGCTGTCGCTGTGGTGTAGGCTGCCAGCTGCAGCTCTGATTTGACCCCTAGCCTGGGAACTTTCCATATACCTAGGGTGCGGTCCTAAAAATCAAGCAAGCAAACAAAAAACAAAAAAAAAAATAAAAAAATAAAAGCATATTCATTAAAGGAAACTTGGAAATTAAAGAATACTGTAAAATTACTTATAATCCCATGAGCCAAAGATAACCACAGCAAACATGGTATATTTATTCCTTTTTAGTTTTTAGAAATGTTTCATATATATTCTAAAATACCGCTTAACAAGGTTAACACAGTTGAGAACATGAAATATGTATTCCAGCCTACTACTGTGCTGTGATTTTTATAGCCATTTCCATGTCGTTGAATGCTGTGTTTGTTACATGACAGAAATATGTACTGGGAGTTCCCTTCATGGCTCAGTGGTTAACGAACCCAACTAAGATCCATGAGAATGCGGGTCCGATCCCTGGCCTTGCTCCGCGGTTAAGGATCTGGCGTTGCTGTTGTGAGCTGTGGTGTAGGCTGGCAGCTGTAGCTCTGATTCGACCCCTAGCCTGGTAACTTCCTATCATATGCTGTAGGTGTGGCTATAAAAAGCAAAAAAAAAAAAAAAAAAAAAAAAAGAACAGTTTTTAATGACTGAAGCTCTTGATATTGTCAAACTGTCCTCCAGAATGTACTAAATCACACTTGTCCTCCCATCTCTCCCCACCCATTATATACAACAGTGTTCGTTTCCTTGCTCACATGCACAGATCAAATTCTTTCACCTTAGCAAGATTTATAATCATAAACATTTCTACAGAAGCTCAGGAAATATAAATCTGATCCCTCCCCTCCAGCCCACCCCAGCCCGAACCAAGACCAGGTCTCTAAAACAGAAGACAGTACCACCTAGTCCACACTGTGCGTCCGCTGGGCTCTCTCAGACCTCTCTGGGGTGAAAGCATATATGAAGCTTGCATTCTTCCCCTTGGCGTTTACTACCACTGCTTTTGTTCATTTATGTGCCATGGGCTTCCAGAGAACAACAAAAAAAGATCTTTTCATTGCCTGGGAGAAGCTTCATTGGGTTGGTGAATCCAGACAAACAACAAACAAAAATACTTCACCTGGATAGGTCACTTAATTTCTCAAGACCTGTTTTTTCTTCTTTAACATGAGAGGTTCAGTTTGTCTATATCTAAGGAGTGTCTGAGGTGGGTTTTAGTAAAAAGATGTGCATATACAAGGTAGTGGAAACAACAGTAAACGTATGTTAAACTTGACGGTAAACAACATGATGTGTTGAGTAACTTCCACTACTTGGCAGTGAAACCACATCAGTTCTTTAGAAAAGGTTCCCTGTGCTTAAATATTAGGGAAATTTTTCATGTTAATCCTATTTTTAAATATTAAAGTAAAATGATAGGAAAGTCCTTTAAGATGGCCTCTAAGTTTTCATTTGGCTCTGACATCTATAATTCACAAGCAGTGGATAAAATAGCAAAGGCTGAGGACCCCCAAAGCAAGGAAATGGTCAGTGGGCTTCACAGACAGATCTGTAGACACATGACCAGAATTTTAAAGTGATAGTTTCTACAGATTAGTTCTGTCTAATCATTTTCCTCACCACTTGCCCCCTAAACACATAGACACTGAAAGTCTATAACGTGCTGTTTGAGAATTTTAATTGGATTTTCAAACTTTGGAACATACCAAATAGGTTTAAGGAGTAAATAAGTTGATAAATATTTAACTATCCATCACCATTACCACTTACACCTACCAGAAATGATGAAATTGACTCAACTACTGAGCTGCACTGAGCATTGTTAGGGAGGCTGGGCTAAAATTGGCAAGAAAGTCTGCCATGGCCATTGACCTCTCTCTCTGACGCAGACTGCCCCTTGCATTTAATCACATAATAGATACTTCATGAATATTTGCTGGATTCCTTTCTACTCAGATTTTGTGCCATGTTATAGTGCTGGTTCAATTTGTACTTAGAAAAAAAACATTACATATATGTTGGAACAACATCCAAAATCTAAAAGCATGAAGGTATTGTAATAGCACCTCAGACTAGCTCTAAATCTTAATTTTGGGACAAGGATACTTTGGGACTAGATTTCAGTCAGTTGAAAAGCCAATATATTGATCATTTGTCTTTCTTTGCAATTTGAATCAAAAACATGAAAAAAGCTATGTAACCTGGAATATCATTTTTCTAATCATTTTCCTATTTTCTCTTAAAAACCCACATTCCTTCTTCCTTTTTATTCCATATACTAATTCTGCTGGTTTTCCATGATTCTGTGTGTGTGGGGGGGTAAAATATGCATAACATAAAATTTACCATTTTAACCATTTTTAGGTGTACATTCAGAGGCATTAAATACATTCCTATTGTTGTGCAAATTTCACCACTATCCACCTCCAGAACTTTCTCATCTTCCCAGACTGAAACTTTGTACGCATTAAACAATAATTCCCCATTCCCCCCTCCCCCCAGCTCCTGGCAACCACCATTCTACTTTCTATCTTTATAAATTTGACTATTCCAGGTATCTCATAAAAGTGGGATTATATGTTTTTTGTCCTTTTGGGTCTGGCATGTTTCACCTAGCACAGTGTCTTGATGGTTCATCCAAGTTGTAGCATGTATCAGAATTTCCTTCCTTTCTAAGGCTAAATAATATTCTATTTTGTATATATACCACTTTTGTTTATCCATTCATGCATTGATGAACATCCACCTTGGACTGTATGAATAATACTCCTGGGACAATGAGTATACAAATGTGTTTGAATCCCCGTTTTCAGTTCTTTTGGGTGCATACCCAGTGGTAGAATTGTTGGATCGTATGATATTTCTATGTTTAAGTTTTTAGGAATCACCATACTGTTTTCCACAGCAGCTGCACCATTTTATGCTCCCACCAGCAATACACAAGAGTTCCAATTTCTCCACCATCTCCACATTCACTTATTTCTGTTTTGTTTTCTGAATACTAGACATCCTACTAGGTGTGAAGTGGCATATCATTGTGGTTTTGATTTGCATCTTCCTAATGACTAGCGATGTTGAGCATTTTATGCTTGTTAGCTCTTTGTGTATCATCTTTTGAGAATTGCCTATTTAGCTCTTTGTCCATATATAAATCAGTTGGTTTGCTTTGTTGTTAATGCATTGTAGAAGTTCTTTATATATTCTGGATATTAATTGCTTAATGTTTTGAAAAATTATTTTCTCCTATTCCATGGTTGTCTTTTCACTCTGCTAATAGTGTCCTTTGAGTCACAAAAGTTTTCATTTTGATGTAGCCCAGTATATCTATTTTTTCCTTTTGTTGCTTGTGCTTTTGGTATCATACCCAAGAAATCAGTGCCAAATCCAGTGTCATGAAACTTTTCCTCTGTATTTCCTTCTAAGAGTTTTATGGTTTTAGCTCTTACATTTAGGTCTTTGATCTGTTGTGAGTCAGTTTTTGTGTATAGTGTATGGTAAGGGCCAGAATTATTTTTAAAGAGGTACTTTTCAGTCCCACCACGTCTCAGTGAAGCTGTGTGTCAGTTAACCAATGACACACATATTCACGCATATGCTCATCCTCACTTTTCTTTCCAGTGTAGGCTTCGGTGCTTTCCCAACAGACAGGTGAGAGAAAGCTGAAGCAGTTGGGGAACTAACAGCCCAGCTGGCTCAGCTCTCATAACTAGGATACAGCAATGAGGCGGTGGCTGGGATCCGCAAGCATTTTGATATAAACATGCTCGATGAAATCCTTGACAAAAGAACAGCAGGGGTAGATGCGTTTCAGGCTGAGAAGAAAAAGGGAGTGTGCATGTGTCTGTGCGTGTCATGTGTGTACATACATTTGGCAGCAGAAGGGAAGAGAGAGGTCACTCCCCACTGAATGTGGCTGTGAATTGTGCGCTACAGCAAATATTTATTTATTTGTGTTTGAACAAAAATAAATTTCTCTCTTCTCTGCTGCTGCTTTAGAGAAACCAGACTAGATTAGCCACAGTTATGTGGGCAAACTCTGTTTCCAAAACAGATATCCAGGTTCTGTTTTATGGTGGATGAACCTAAATGTGCTTATAATGCACAATGTGAAAAGGTCTGCTTAGCCTTCACTTGGAGAATCTTGAGAAGGAGAAACTGCCAGACTGTGTAAGCTGCCTCACCTAGTATCACCAGGAGCAAGGGTCTGCCCTGGACTGGCTGCTTGGACGGGCTTGGAGATACCAAGTGCCCCACTAACCTGACTCGTGGTTGCATGATTCTGCACCTGAGTTAGAATCTCAGCATCAGAACCTGGTGTTGGCATTTGGGCATCTAAATCTCAAATAAGTTAGTGTCAAATGTACTAAGACTCTGGCCTTACTAAGACCTACTAAGACTTCAGGATTTGTGAGAAACAAACTGGGACTTAGTCCATCCCCTCGCAGTTTTCATGGGATCTGGTTTACAGGGATGAACTGCCGCTGTATGTCTTCATCTTCTCTTTGCCAAAAAAGGCAATTGGGAGGAAAAAAAAGAAAAAAACCAAGCCTATTAGGTTTTCCAGGTGGGATAAGCCACACTTTCTAAAAACAACTTACAAGACTAGTATACTGTATTTCCCTTGAAGCATTAAAGTCATTTCACACTTTCTTAACTCAAAGGCTATCTGGGTGTGAGACCGGGAATGAGTGACTAGCTTAAATCAGGTGCATTTTTACTGGAATATTTCAATTGAAATATTAACTCCAAGTGCACACAATGAAAGTACAGACTGCATGAGATGCGAACAGCAATTATGTCTCCAACAATAGTCCCAGGAGTTTAATGAACCTGAAAAAGCTTTAGTTTCCTGACTCCTGAACATTTCATTCTAAATGTCCTAGCTTCAGTAAAACCCTGAAGATAGATCTGTTCATTTCCTCTTCTTAAATATCAGTCTATATTTCATGTGTTTCTTTAACTAATATAGTTCCACTTTCTGTGTAACTTTTATAGTCTTAACTTTTGTATAAATTTCTAACTAACTGCAACTGCCTAGTTAAATTACAGAGACTGGGAAAACTGGTTCTCTTAGCCCCTCCACTCTCTCTTCTCCTCCTTCTTTTAATAAATATCTTTCCTCAGATAGATATTTATTAAATATCTGAGGATATTTAATAAATAGATATTTTCCAGAGTCACTCCCCCCACCTCCCACCCCCCACCCTCAAAACCTGCAAACTCTACCTGGAAAAAAATTAGAAGTTTAATATTTAAATAATTTGTAATTGACAAACTCTCTTTCTTTCCCTGGTTTAAAACCCTATATTACTACATTTCGTTCAAGTGGTGAATACCTGGTAAAAAGGTAGGGGTGTGTGTGTGTGTGTGTATGTGTGTGTGTGTGTGTGTGTGTGTGTTATTTAAATAAGGATTAAAACAAACAACTAATCAGACAGCAGCATTGCTCTGTTCCTATGTTATTCTGCGGTAGTTATTAACCAAGGTAATTACATTTGAAAACCAGAGATATTAAATGAGAATTTAAGATGGGAAAGAGGAAAAAAAATAAGAAAAGGAAAAGATGAAAGAAATATGACTAGGAGGGAAAGAGGGCAGGCAGTAGTGATTTTCCCCCCACTACGACCCTGGGTCCCAGTGCTGCTTCCCCACCTTTTCCCCTCTGAACAAGAGGCTGCCTGCCTGTGTGGCAAGATAGACAATCAAGTGACACTTCTGGATGGAGAAACTTGGAGATTTCCTATGTAGACATTGGTGAACTTCTGTATTATATTCAGCATCAGATTAGTTTGTGATTTCTCATCTAAGTCATCAAGACCCTCAATTGCATGGTAGAAAACTGCCCAGGAGCGGAGAAATTCCAGGGAGCAAAGGACACCATCCCAGTGTGTGAGCTCCAGCATTGTAACACCCAGCCTTTCAAAATACCTGCGCATAAAAAGAGGCTCTGGAAATTGCCCTCATGGTCAGGCACTGTCTTTGTGCCTGTTTTCTTGTGACATCAGTCACTACCAAATTCCTGAGGTGACAGAGTAGACGCTAAGCATATTGGTTCATGCAAAAAAAAAGAAAAAGGCACGGAAGTTCTCCAGCTCCCTGGCCAGTGCCTACTTTACCAAGAAAGTTCTAGGGAGCTTTCAATATAGTCCATCAGTGGTTGGTGGGGCTTTCCCCCTTGACACTGCTGATGACTGAGCTGTGTGTTAGCAATGCCAGCTCCTGTACCAAAGCCGACCTATCCATTCTTTAGTGAGCTCCTTCGGGTCATGCAGACAGACTGAACAATCCTTGATATGGCTGTTTGTATACAGTTCTACATGCAGGTAAGCCACAAAAGTTAATATATAAATAGAAAAAAAATGTGCAAAGCAATTTGCTAGTAGTTACATATAATATTGAAATTCTTTGTGTAGCTTTATCCTACCATGTTTCTTGTAAAAGACAGTGCTCATTCATTTGTTCTTTGATTCATTTACTCCTTTATTGAGACATTTCTTTGTTCAGTGCTAGGCACTCAGGATACCAAAGTGGAAATAACCTAAAATATCTAAAATCACTTCATTATATAAAGTTTTACTTTTTCTGTTTTTAAGAGATCTCTATCAGATGGCCCCATTTCTTTAAAAAAATTTGTTTATTAAAGTGTGACTGATTTATACTGTTGTGCCAATTTCTGCTGTACAACTAAAGTGACTCAGTTATACATATATACATTCTTTTTTAATATTATTTTCCATCACGGTCTGTCCCAGGAGATTGGATATATTTCCCTGTGCTATACAGTAGGATCTTGTTGTCTGTCCATTCTAAATGTAATACTAACCCCAACTCCCAGTCCTCCCACTCCCCCCCACACACCACCCCTCGGCAACCACAAGTCTATTCTCTTTGTCTGTGAGTCTGTTCCTGTTTTGGAGATAGGTTCATTTGTGCCATATTTTAGATTCCACATATAAGTGGTATCATAGAGTATTTGTCTTTCTCTTTATGACTTACTTCACTTTGTATGATAATCTCTAGTTGCATCCATGTTGCTGCAAATGGCATTATTTGATTCTTTCTTATGGCTGAGTAGTAACCCATTGTATGTATGCAACACATCTTCTTAATCCAGTCATCTCTCTATGGACATTTACTTGCTTCTGTGTCTTGGCTACTGTGAATAGCGCTGTTATGAATATCGAGGTGCATGTATCATTTTTCATTATAGTTTTTTTCTGGACATATGCCCAGGAGTGGGATTGCTCGATCATATGGAAATTCTGTCTTTAGTTTTATGAGGAACCTCCATACTGTTTTCCATAGTGGTTGTACTAATTTACATTCCTACCAACTGTGTAGGAGGGTTCCCTTTTTTTCATACCCTATCCAGCATTTATTATTTGTAGACTTATTTAATGATGGCCATTCTGACTGCTGTGGGGTGGTTTCTCAATGCAGTTTTGATTTGCATTTTTCTAATAATTAGTGATGCTGAGCATCTTTTCATGTGCCTACTGATCATCAAATGGCAACCCCCTTCTTATAATAAAGAAAACTAATGAGTATTAGAGTTTAATTTTAGCCATGCTTTTGTTAGAAGGACCTGTTCTTTAAACTGTCATTTTCATTTCTCACTATATGCAAGATAATAATAAGAATGGTAAGCCAGAAGTTTCCGTTGTGGCTCAGTGGATTGAGAACCTGACAGTATCCATGAGGATACACATTTGATCCCTGGCCTCACTCTGTGGGTTAAGGATCTGGAATTTGCTTCAAGTTGCAGCACAGATTGCAGATGTGGCTCAGATCTGGCGTTGCTGTGCTGTGGTGTAGGTCAGCATCTGCAGCTCCGATTTGACTCCTAGCCTGGGAACTTGCATATGCCACAGGTGCAGCCGTAAAAAGGAAAAGGAAAAAAAAGATCTTTAAAGTGAGAGGTTCAATTTGTCTATATCTAAAGAGTGTCTGAAGTTGTTTTTAGTAAAAATATTTACATACACAAGATAGTGAAAATATCTAAACTTAACTCTGAAAAACATGATGTGTTATATAACTTCCACTATTTGGCAATGAAAGCACATCAGTTCTTTAGGAGAGAAAAGTTTCCCTGCACGATATATTAGGGGCATTTTTCAAGCTGATCATAATTTTTTCATCTTTTTTGAGGGCTGCAGAAGTTCCCAGGCTAGGGGTCAAATCAGAGCTGAATGTAAAAGTAACAGGAAAGTCCTTCAAGATGGCCTCCAAGCTTTCATTTCCCTCCAACATCTGCAATTTATAAGTAGTGGATAAAATAGCAAAGGAATGGTCAGTGGCCTTCAGACAGATTTTGTAGATTCATGACTAGAATTTTAAAGTGATAGTATCTACAGATTAGTTATATATAGTCTCCAGTTGCCCCCTAAACACATACAACTGAAAGTCTATACTAGTACTCTTCAAGAATTTTAATTGGATTTTCAAACTTTGGAACACACCAAATAGGTTTAAGTAGTAAATAAGTTCTCCTTAATAATAATAAGCCAGACATCACCAGAAGAAGAACAATGCTAGAAAGTTGGTAAAGGGAGTATATATAATGTACATTTAATGAATAAAAAAATATAATTTATTTTGTCTTTTGTATTTTTAGGGCCTCACCCATGGCATATAGAGGTTCCCAAGGCTAGGGGTCTAATCGGAACTGTAGCTGCCACAGCCACAGCAATGCCAGATCTGAGCTGTATCTGCGACCTACACCGCAGCTCATGGCAGTGCCGGATCCTTAACACACTGCGCGAGGCCAGGGATCGAACCCGCAACCTCATGGTTCCTAACCCGATTCATTTCCGCTGTGCCATGTCGGGAGCTCCAAAAATATAATTTTAAAGTTGCGTTTTAATGCATATTGTCTTTACTTCCCACTAGAAAGTTTACTTTTTATATTTTTTCTCACAAAGGGCCTATTCTATTATAGTCCTATTTGAAAATATTTTTAATATATATATACATATATATATATTTTTTTTAAATACTGTGCATTCAACTTAAACATTTATAAAAGAAAGGAATCCATGGCTTATTCAATGTTGAGAATATTTCTGGCTAAATGCTATTTCTCTGTAACTCTTGCCTTGAGATACCTGTCAGTGAAATACAAGAACATCAACATTAAACAGGATCTGGGTTTTTTCCATGGTAGCAGACATTGTTTTATAATCAGAACTGAAATGATTAATGTTAACCAAACAAAATCAGAAGGTCACACCTAAAACCGAAGCTAATGTTTGACTATGTCACTCCATTTCAGAGTCTTTGTTTCAGAACAGGCAATTTGGCATTTTTCTTATAAAGTGATGTATGATATTCTTACACACTACTATGTGACATACCACCAGAAGTACATAAAAGAGTATGTCCTTTAGAGTATTGTATGGCATAGTAATAATAGGCCATACTATTACTATGTAACTGCTACTTGCAAATATAGTTTAAAATTAGGGTGAGGGGAGAGTATTTACACATCATTATAAAGACTGTGTAAGCTTATATTCACTTTCTAAATCTGTTTTGGCATAAATTCGATAAACTAAGCAAATGAAAAATACTCTTTACACACAAATTTTAGAATTTTTAAAAAGCTATATATATCTGGATCTCTGTCCAGATCTTGTTTTGTCTTGAATATAAATGAACTCTATTGTCAAATAAAAGTTAGAGACTATCAACCCAAAGATAGGGTTCCTGTCTTAAGTTGCAATTCCAGTTTTATCGCTATCTAATTTGAGCTTAACCACATGATCATCCAGTTTCTCCATCAAGAAAATGGGACTTTAAAAATAAATAAATAAATAAATAAATAAATAAATAAATAAATAAATAAATATGGGACTGAGGAATTCCTATTGTGGCACAGTGGAAGCAAATACAACTAAAATCCATGAGGGTGCGGGTTAGATTCCTGGCCTTGATCAGTGGGTTGGGGACCCAGCATTGCCATGAGCTTTGGTGTAGATCCCAGATTCGGCCTGGATCCCGAGTTGCCATGGCTGTGGCGTAGGCACATAGCTGAAGCTCTGATTCAACCCCTAGTCTGGGAACTCCCGTATGCCACAGGTGTGGCCCTAAAAAGCAAAAAAAAAAAAAAAAAGAAAGAAAGAAAATAATAATAATAATAATAAAAGTGTTAGCTGGTGGTACTATCTTTAAAAAAATAGAGAAGAAAGAAATGGGACTGATACTTTGGCATAGTGTTGTAAGTACATATCAATACATAGAGAAGGTATATACAGGAAAGATATATATATATAGAGAGAGAGAGAGAGATTCATTTTTCAATAACTTGAATCATACTTTAATGACATAGGCTATCTAAAGTAACTAAAGTAACTCTATTATAAATCCCTTTGCAAATTAAAAAATATTTTTATAATAAAAATAACCATCCATGAAACTACCCGTTCATGTATTTAAATGCTAGCACATAAAGTTTTTCCATGAATATTATTCCTAGGTAACTTTCTTATACTTGCAGAGGTAATTTTGATATGTCCTACCTTTTGGTAGACACAAAGCATTAGTGTAGGTATACCAGGTAGTAATAAAAAGAATATAATACTTATACAATTGAACAAATATCAAACAGAACATAGTATTTTATTTTTGTATAATCATTACTTTTAAAAGTGCACCATGGAGTTCTCTTGTGGCACAATGGTTTGGGGAATTCAGTATTGTGGCTATGGGGGCTCAGGTCGCTGCTGTGGTGCAGGTTCAATCCCTGGCCCAGGAACTTCCACACGCCACAGGTGCAGCCAAAAAAAGAGGCATTATTATAACCACACATACAGTTTCTTAAAGCACTTTCCTATATAAATATAGAAGGTAATATCTATAGAAGTCCCCTTCCGGTTTTCCACAAAAGTCTGGGAGTAAATTCCTTCAGACTCTTTAGCTTTTAAAATTATATTGTTGGAGTTCCTTTCATGGTTCAGCAGTTAACAAACCTGACTAGGATCCGTGAGTTTGCAGGTTCGATTTCTGCCTTGCTCAGTGGGTTAAGGATCCAGCATTGCCATAAGCTGTGGTGTAAGTTGCAGATGTGGCTTGGTTTCCACTTTGCCGTGGCTGTGGCAGCTTTAGCTCCAATCTGACCCCCAGCCTCTGCGAACTTCCATATGCCATGAGTGCAGCCCTAAAAAGCAAATAAAATAAAATAAAATTATATTGTCAAGCAGAAATTTGTGATTGTAAAATGTGACTATATACAGTTCTCTACAAAGAGAATATCCTTAAAAAACACCTATTTTACCCAACTGAAATAATAATAATTTAAAAATTATATAGTATATAATGTAAAATAATAAAGTGAATTTGAGCATTTAAAATAGCCAAGGACTTTTCTAAGTGCCTTATATGCATTATCTCATTTAATCTTCACAACACCATTATAGATGGTGAAACTAAGGCCCAGGGAGATTAGGTGCCTGATTTGATGGCACTTGTTTCTCAAGTGGTAGAGCCAGGCAGTCTGACTCCAGGGCACTGGTGGGTAACCAGCATCCCCACTGCCACACCATAATCCCATATTCTCACTTAAACATTTGGATTATGTGAATTCCAGCCCTTAAACATTTCCATTTAAGAATTTAATTCAGTGGTTTTTTAAAGCCTAAAAAGCAGAATTTGAACTTATTAGCAACTTTATAAAGGGCCAGAATTAGACTCTGGAGCAGTTTGCTGAGCTCTCTAAAGAGGAGGGAGGTGGCTGAGAAGTGCAGTGAGGCATTTGGTAGAAAGGAATGGTCTTCCAACAGTTTTACTGTGGATCTACGCTTAGGTTCTTCAGCCTTATTAACAGTGTTCATCTCTCACTGATGCTGGTTCTATTCTCTTAACACTGGCCATAGCCAATTCTGCTATTACTAAGAAGATACCAATGAGAGTCCCATGGTAGAAAGAGCTTGGGCTTTGTCATCAGCTGAACTTCAATTCTGAGTGGTCTTGGGTAAGTTAATTGATTGCTCTGAGCCACAAACTCCTGATCTTTAAACAGGAGGCAATAATAGCTAACATTTATCAAACCCGTACTATATACTGGGGTTTGTTCTAAGCACTGGGTATATCCTATCTAACTTAATCCCCTCTAAATCATCTCACTGTGCTAAATGATGGCAGACAGCAAAAGTCTGGCTTAAATAGATGCTCAATAAAAATTGATTTTTATTTTCATGATTTTAATTAATTCACTCTATTACACCATCATTGGGCATCATATTTGCAGTAATGTAATATGTGGTAATGTAGTTTTAGGTATAGGAGGATAAGAAGAGCTTCATTCTTGCAGAATTTCCATCTGTCTCTAACTATAATTAAACCAGAATGCAGATCTTCAGTCCTTGTGCACCTGTTATAGCCGGATCCCTCCTTGGATTCTGTTTTGACCCGTGGTCCCTTGTTGCCTGTATACTTTTACTAAGCCACTGTCATGGCTTTGGCACTCAAAATGTTTCTTGAGGAGTTCCCTTCGTGGCTCAGTGGTTAACGAATCCGACTAAGAACCATGAAGTTGGGGGTTCGATCCCTGGCCTTGCTCAGTGGGTTAAGGATCCGGCGTTGCCGTGAGCTGTGGTGTAGGTTGCAGACGCGGCTCGGATCCAACGTTGCTGTGGCTGTGGCGAAGGCCGGCAGCTACAGCTCCTGTTAGACCCCTAGCCTGGGAACCTCCATATGCCACAGGTGCGGCTCTAGATAAAAGGCAAAAGGACAAAAAAAAAATGTTTCTTGAAAGAACATATGTGACCTCCTAGGGTTAAATAAGTGTACGTAGCTGCCCATCTTTGCTCATGATGCTTGCTCTGCTCTCTCTCCTCTCCTTGCTTCTTTGTCCACCTTGCTAGATGAGGAACCCTGAGGACTGCAGGAGTCATCACTTTATTGACAAGCATTTAGCATGGCCTGGCATATAGCAAGTGTTATTCAGTCACTTCAATCAGCAAGTGTTTGAATGAATGAATGAATGAATGAATGAATGAGTGAATGAATAAATGAAGACATATGCAAATACTGTTTGATCATCTATTTCATTAGATCATTGCATTTTGCGTAAGGGGCACAGAGGTTGATTTTAATATCAGTGAATTGACGGTGTTCCAAAAGCACGTTTACAGTAATTGTTCATAGTGTCTTTAAAATAAAAACCTCTGAAACTTAAGTGAAGCTTTCTACATAATTAGAAACCAGCAGTGACATCAGAGAAAGGTCTAAGTCTTAAAAACCAGATTGTCAGCAGTTTTCACATGTCCACAAAGCAGAGGGGGTATGAATTTAAATGAGGCACTTTTATAGCTTGGCAGATCCTTAGCCTGATTTCAAAAACGGTGTTTGTTTTAATTTGGAGATAATTGTAGTGGGGGAAAGTGGTTTTTGTGTGACCCAGGCCTGTCGGTTTGCTAGGTAACAAATCAGCTTGATGATAGAATCAATCTGATGGAGCTTTGTGGTGGTACTTGTTTTCTCTGAAAAATTAAATTGGTAGGTTTTCAACCCAAATACATGGGTAGTTTGGTATCAAAGAGACACTGCCTTGGGCCTTCGAAATATCTTGTGCATTTCTCAGTCTTGACAGCCTTGACAGAAAGAGCCAAATCAGGACACCGTGCCGTGCGGGGAGGGTGGGGAGTGTAAAGTAACTTCTCTTCTTGTTTACTTAGTCCCTCCATGTGTGGTAGAGAGTCTGCGTATAACTCCAAGGTAGACTCCATCAGTTATCTCAGCAGGGAGCAATTCTGCATATGCGTATGCATGCACACGCGCGCGCGCGCACACACACACACACACACACACGCACGCACACAGTTTTGGTTGTCATACATGGAGGGGGAGTGTCCAGGGCAGCGATGTTAAGAAACATCCCACAGTGCACAGGACAGCCTCTGCCAATAAAGAATCGTCACACCTAGAATGGCAGTAGGGAATGAAATTGAGAAACTTTGGATTAAATAATACCCAGGTTTCCTTTGCCGCTCACATTCTGGGATTTTAGATTAGATTATGTACATGAAAGCATTTTATAAATTGAAAGACTGTATAAATTTAAGCTACTATTATGATACAAGCCATCACTGCTTCTCCTCCTCTTTCTTCGCCAGTGCCTGCCTGCCAGTCAGCCTTTCTGTTCCGAGCCAGATCTCCCCAAGGTGTAGGTCAAGGGAGCCAAGATAAGGGGTGAAACCACAGTCAGTCCTACTGCTTGTTTACAGTTCGCGTGCGAGACGCTAATCCAAGAGGCAGATGTGGCCAAATTTTCAGGTTTCATTTTTTTTTTTCAGCGTTACCCCATCAACCTGTTGAGAAAAAGTATACGCATGTAATGCTTATTTAAAGGGAACCAGATAACAGATGCTTAACAGGTATTTGTGTGCTGCCTAACCCCCAGAGGAAATTCCCCCATGCCACCCCTCTGGAGAGGTGGTTCTCCCCTCTCCTGGTGCACAGCCAGTGTCCCTGGGAGCCCACAGCCAAATGCCTCATTTTCAGGGATGTGTTGATAGAAGTGCCTGGGAAAAGTGAGCCTCTTGGCTTTGCATCTGTTTATCAAACACAGACATTCACTGAATGATGTGCTTTGCCATAACAGAATCTGTATAAGCATCAATACAGTTTAAGACCTGTTATGAATTAACTCTTCTCAGATTAGCCAGGAGCTGACAGGAGGTATGGCCCAGAATGTCACTATTCTAGTGCCTCTTTATCCTTCCAGGATTTTCCTAGAGTTCATGGAAGGATTTTTGTGTCCCAAGGATCATGCCTTCCAATAGCACAAGGTTGCTGGCTGAGACGGGGAAAAAAAATAAAAAAGCAGTGCTTCAGTCTGCAGCTTTTTGTTTGGACTCCCAGGCAGATTCCAAATATTCCCTTTTTTTTTCTTTTTTGTCTTTTTATTTTTGAAGGTCACACTTGCGGCATATGGAGGTTCCCAGGCTAGGGGTCAAATTGGAGCTACAGCCGCCGGCCTACACCACAGCCACAGCAGTGCTGGATCTGAGCCATGTCTGCAGCCTACACCATAGCTCACAGCAATGCCGGATCCTTAACCCACTGATCGAGGCCAAGGATCGAACCCGCAACCTCATGGATACTAGTCGGGTTCATTAACCACTGAGCCATGGCAGGAACTCCAGTAAATTCCAAATATTCTGCCTCCATTTTGAGCAGAACTCCTTTTACACATTTAAACACTGAGGCTGCAGAACTGTCCCTGTGCCAGAGGCCCGCCCAGTGGTGGGAGCCTTCTCTCTGCTGTTTGCTCTAATGGGTGGTGGTAGGTAACTTGGCACAGGGCTCTAAGGTGACCGTTCAGGGTGAGGCCAAATCTTGGAAACTTTTTGCAGAAGCTGACCTTCAAGTCTTTCCCCCCTGATGTGTGGCATTAATTGTCACTGGATCCTGGAACCAGTCCTCTGAAATAGGTGCTGTTACTAGAACCATCTTAGAGATGTGGCCGTTGAGCCTCATATGACATGGCGAGTGAGTAGCACAGTCATATTCTGAACTCACATTTCTTCGACTCCACAAAGAGTTCTCCCTTAACCAGTATGGTATGCATTTTATTATATCTATACATTGCGTATGCTAAGTCATGCCTAAGAAGTGACTTAGTAAAGACAAACATTTTATGGTATAAATAAGGGGACATAAAAATAGAGCTCTAACTGCAGAGATAGAATTGCCTCTTGAATAAATACATTCTAAAATCTTCCACCGGATTAACTTCCAGCTAGCGTTGGAAGACACTGCTCACAGCTGAATAGTACAATTACAGTGTGTCCGCTGGTCAGCAAATAAAACTCTCCCAAGACTTCCAGTTCCACATTGCATATTAAACACACACACACACACACACACACACACAGCTATGAACCAAAGTTAACTGGTACTTTACATAATTCTAGAGTAAACCCATGCCTGTTTTTGATCATAGGTAACGACTGGTTGGTAAACATTGGAACTATTTCCCAGTACAGCGTTATCCCTTGCCCTATAAAACGTCCCTCTTCAAAGTTAAAATCCTACTGAAAAGGGAGTTCCTGTCGTAGCGCAGCAGTTAGTGAACCCGACTAGCATCCATGAGCCCACAGGTTCGATCCCTGGCCTCGCTCAGTAGGTTGAGGATCCGGCGTTGCCAAGAACTGTTGTGTAGGTCACACATGTGACTCGGATCCTGCGTTGCTGTGGTGTAGGCTGGCAGCTACAGCTCCGACTGGACCCCTGGCCTGGAGACCTCCATCTGCCACGGTTGCAGCCCTAGAAAAGACCAAAAAAAAACAAAAAAAAATCCTACTAAAAGGTACCCTAATCCAGTACTAAGGAAACTCAAATCCTTGATTTCTGCTTTTAGTCTCAGTTAACCCTGAAATGCTATTTTATCCCAACAAGCTCAAACTCAGCCTAAAGGACAACAAAACTTCTAGTTATAGTTAAGAATTACAATTTGGTTTGAAAGTATATTCTTCTCTGTTTTACATTCCAAACTGTGAATAAAGGATTTGTTTTTAATATATTGCCATGTTTATTTTATTTTATTTTATTTTATTTTTTGGCTTTTTAGAGCCATACCCGCGGCATGTGGGGGTTCCCAGGCTAGGGGTCGAATCATAGCTGCAGGTGCCGGTCCATACCACAGCAACCTACAGCACAGTTTATGGCAATGCCAGATCCTTAACCCACTGAGTGAGGCTAGGAATCGAACCTGCGTCTTCATGGATGCTAGTCAGACTCGTTAACCACTGAGCCATGATGGGAACTCCTTGCCATGTTTGCTCAATGCAAGCAGCCTTCAGTGAAGACTCCTGCACTTTTAGTTTGTGCAAGCATGGCCCTGTATTGGGAGGGCCCTGCCTCAGGGGATCTGGCATCCATGAGGATGATGGGACCGTTTGCATCCAGTGCAGCAAGTCTCTTCAGGCTCTTTCTGGAAGAGTCTCTGCAAACTGCTATAGCCATGAGTTAGATGAGAAACGGGCTTACTCTTGGAAGCCTGAACCATATCACCAGTGGAGAATCACACAGCTTACCTGCTATGAACGGAATCTGGGAGGCTCTGCTATGCCAGTCTACACCAGAACTCACAGGCTGAATTTCTTATTCTGACTGGTTTAAAGTTGGCTGAGGTAACCTCTTGCTTCTTTCCCTGTAAACACAAGAACCTTAGGGGCAAGATTCTTAGCTCAAGTTCATGTATCTTCTTATGTTCACATTTCTTATACTAACGTGTCTTGAGCACTTGGTGTTAGGTTCTGCACCAGGAGCTTTGCATGGGTCATATCAGCCCAATGGTAAGAATCACTTAGAGAGCTGTGGTACAAAGTCTAAGTCACACTGTCCAGGTTCAAGGAAGTTCCACGAGGATGAAGTCCACTGGTAGGTGACTTTGCAGAATGAATGAATAAATGAACACAAACTCTTCTATGTTATCTGTCTATTCATCTATGCCATGACCACAACATGTGGAAGTTCTCGGGCCAAGGATCAAACCCATGTCACAGCAGTGAGCTAAGCCACAGCAGCGACAAAGCTGGACCTTTAACCCACTGAGTCATCAGGGAACTCCTTGTGTCTCTTAAAACCTTAAGAAATTATTGTTCACTTGTAAGTGCTAGGAACTGAGCCAACAACCTTCACCAGAAGTCTCATAATATAACAGTGCAGTTAAATGGAAAACAACTTAGAATGAGAGGGGGAAGGGGGAAAGGCAGCCCAAGAAGACTCTTCAGAATAGTTAGAATTTAAAAAGTGGTCTTGATTCTAAGTCATTGCTCAGCATAGGAAACTGAGGGAAAAGTGACTGTTAATACTTAGCAATAGGAAGCTCTGTTACTTTTATTGCTGTTCTCCACATATCTCCTAAAGCAGAGGTCGGCGCACTTTTTCTATACCTGGTGAGAGAGTAAATATTTTAGCCTTTATGGGTCATATAATCTCTGTCGAAACTAGTTATCTCTGCCACTGCCGTGCAAAAGGAGCCATCAAAAAACCCTAAAGGAGTATGGCTGAGCTCCAATAAAAATTCATTTACAAAAACAAATGGCATATATTTGGCCCATGGCATAGTCTGCCAAGCCCTGGTCTAAAGCATGTCTAATAAGCATGTTGTAATAAGTTTTCTGTTCCATCTCTGAGAGAAGGGTCATATGGCTAATGCTATAAAGTTCCCCCTTTTTAACGCATTAAGTGAACCATATATCTTTTACATACCTAAGCCTTTGGCCTTGAAAACTCATTAAATAGCACACCATGTAATTTATTTATGGTATTTTAGACATAAAGATAAGAAGAATGGAGTTTGCAGACCATAAGACTTTCTTGAATGTGTTAAACTGATGCAAGATACCATTTTTTAGTGCGCTCTAGTGAAATCCTAATTTTATAGAATCTTTTTTTTTTTTTTTTTTTGGCTTTTTAGGGCTGCTCCTGCAGCATATGGAGGTTCCCAGGCTAGGGGTCTAATTGGAGCTGCTGTTGCCGGCCTACACCAGAGCCACAGCAGTGCCAGATCTGAGCCGCGCCTGCGACCTACACCACAACTCACGGAAACGCCGGACCCTTAACCCACTGAGTGAGGCCAGGGATCGAACCCGCAACCTCATGGTTCCTAGTTGGTTTTGTTTCCCCTGCGCCATGACGGGAACTCCTGGAATCTTGTTTTTATTCTTTTTGCATCTCTGAGCTTTCTCACTTTTTTCTTTTCAATGTGTGTGTGTGTGTGTGTGTGTGTGTGTGTGTTAAAACAGACATAACAGGGATTATTCCCGTTGTGGCTCAGTGGTAATGAACCCAACTAGTATCCGTGAGCATGTGGGTTCAATCCCTGGCCTCGCTCAGTGCTTCAGGATCTGGCGCTGTTGTGAGCTGTGGTGTAGGTCACAGATGTGGCTCAGATCCAGCATTGCTCTGGCTGTGGTGTAGGCAGGCAGCTATGGCTCTGATTGGACCCCTAGCCTGGGAACATCCATATACCATGGGTGTGGTCCTTAAAAGGAAAAATAAATAAAATAGACATAACAAAATTAACCGCTTTAATTATTTTTAAATGTACAATTCAGTGGCATTAAGTACATTCACATTGTTGTGCAACCATCGCCACTCTCCATCTCCAGAATTTTCTCATCATCCCTTACAGAAAGTAGAATGGGTTGCCCCGGAATTGGAGGCAAGGGAGGATGGGGAATTAGTATTTATGGACTTTTTGTCTCTATGAAATTGACTATTTAAGGATTTCATGTAAGTGGAGTTATACCGTATTTGTCCTTTTATGTCTGGTTTACTTTACTTAGGATGTCTTCATGGTTCATCTATGCTGCAGCATGTGTGAGAATTTCCTTTTTAAGGCTGAATAATATTCCATTGAGCATACATACCACATTTTGTTTGTCCATTCATGTTTCGATGGACATTTGGGTTGTTTCCACTTTTTAGCTATTGTGAACAATATTGTTATGCTCATTGGCATACAGATATATTTGAGTCCCAGTTTTCGATTCTGTGGGGTATATACGCAGTAGTGGAATTGGTGGATCATATGATAATTGTTAGATTTTGGAAGAACTGCTATACCATTTTCCCCAGTAGCTGCACTATTTTATATTCCTACCAGCAATGTGCAACGGTTCCGATTTTTCTACATCCACACCAACACTTACTTTGATTTTTTTTGTTTGGTTGGTTATAATAGGCATGCTAATGGATTCAATGTAGTATCTCATTTTGTAAATTTATTTTATTGAAGTGCAATTGATCTACAATGTTGCATTAATTTCTGCTGTACAGCAAAGTGATTAAGTTATACATATATACATTCTTTTTCATACTCTTTTCCATTATGGTTTATCACAGAATGGTGAACATAGTTCCCTGTGCTGTACAGTAGGATCTTGTTGTTTATCCATTCTGTATATAATAGTTTGCATCTGCTAATCCCCAACTCCCAATCCACCCCTCTCCTCCCCTCCTCCCCCTTGGCAACCAACAATTCTGTTCTCTTATGTTGGTTCTCAGTTGTTTTTATGTCAGTATTTGTAGTTAATGTGAAAGATAGTTGATTTAGATACTACATTAATTTAGATCTGGTGCAAATTCCATATACTTTTTTTCACATATATGTGCATTTATTCCTCTCCTAGTTCAAATTATGTGAGATGGCGTCTAAGGATATGCAAACAATAAGATGGATAATATAAATAGCTAAATTCATAGCATTGGGGATCTAAAAGACTTAAAAGACTGAAACTAGAGCCAAGATTAGCTGAACCTCAGAGTGTGTTGTAATGTCCTATGCAATTATTAAAACCAAAGGGACAAATTCAGTTCTGAACTTAGCGGCCAAAGGGAAAATGGAAAGAGGACCAGTATAACATGATTCATTTTTTTCTAGATAATGAAAGCACAGGAAAAAAGGTTTTGCTTGGCTTCTAAGATGTAAGAGAATAAGCTACAACCACTTTATTTATTTATGTTATTTTTTTCTTAATGGATTTTATTTCAATTATAGGTGTACATAAATCATCACAAGTCAATTTTACAGATTTTGTATCCCAAACACACAGTGCATCCCCACACCCCCCAGATTGTCTTATTTGAAAAACCAAGGTTTTCCAAAGTCTGTGAGTCATTGTCTGTTCTGCAAAGAGCTACAACCACTTTAAAAGAGATGATTATGTTACTGATACTAGCAGATTTCAGAATGAAAGGAAACAGAATTCTTTGTGAAATTAGTGGGGTTGGAACTGGGAATGATTCCCCTAGCCTGACCATTTATAAAACTTTTTCTGTGTGTTAAATGGTAGTTTCTTTTCTGTTTGTTTCTGTCTTTTTAGGGCCGCACCCATGGCGTATGGAGGTTCCCAGGCTAGGGGTCCAGTCAGAGCTGTAGCCGCTGGCCTACACCACAGCCACACCAACTCAGGATCTGAACCGCGTCTGAGACCTACACCACAGCTCACGGCAACACTGGATCCTTAACCCACTGAGCGAGGCCAGGGATCAGACCTGCGTCCTCATGGATGCTAGTCAGGTTCATTAACTGCTGAGCCATGACGGGAACTCCCGGTAGTTTCAAAATTAAAAAATAAAAAATCAACCCAGAGTTCCCATTGTGGCTTAGCGTAAACGAACCCGACTAGTATCCATGAGGATAGGGTTTCCCTGGCCTCGCTTAGTGGGTTAAGGATCTGGTATTACCATAGGCTGTGGTGTAGGTCGCGGGACATGGCTCGGATATGGCATTGCTGTGGCTGTGGTGGAGGCTGGAAACTGTAGCTCCAATTCGACCCCCAGCCAGGGAACTTTCATATGCCACACCTTCGGCCCTAAAAAAAAATACAAGTAAAAAAAGTTCACATATCTCAGCAGAGTGATATGGTCTGTTCCTTTGGACTTTACTCACTGTTTTATGTAGTGTGACTGCATTATTTTCAAATTTATACCAGAAAAACGACTTTAGGATAACTGGATGTACTATGAAACCAGCTTCCAAACAATTGAAGAGCACAGAAAATTAAAAATAAAAATAGAAGCCATATCAAACAGATGTTTTTAAAGAACCAAGAAAGTATCGAAATTACTCTAAAATTAAAAGAATTAGTATGACGTTTTACCCAGAAGTTGGATGAAAGAATGATAACTGATGTTTCTTGAGCACTTATAGTGTTCCAAGCACAGTTCAAAGTGCTTTGTATGTATTAACTCACTCCTCTAAACAAAGTTAACACTATCTTCATCATTCTCATTTTATAAATAGGGAAAACCAAGACAGGGAGCAACTAAATACCCTTGTCCCAGGTCATACAACTGGGAAGTGTTAGAGCTAGGAGTCACACACAACCTCGAATTCTGGCTTCCGTGGCCACTCACTTAGCCACTGAACTGTACTGCCCCTTGATGCTACAGCAGATGAACCCAAGAAGTCTTGGTTGGCCAACAGGCAAATAAACATCTCAGATTTCTTTTGTGTCCCTGTAATTTCTTTTGATTTTTTCTTTAGATGATCAAACTTAATTATCCTTGAAATTTCCTTTAATATCCTTGTACAAAATTTCTAGTAGTAATTTTTTAAAAATAAATGATAAAAAGTGAAAAAAATTTTAGTTGAATGAAACCTTATGCATCCATTATAAATTATGTTTTTCCAGTTTTAAGAACACGGAAAACAGAGTTCTCTTGTGGTACAGCACGTTAAGGATACAGCGTTGTCACTACAGAAGCTTGGGTCACTGCTGTGACTCAGGTTCCATCTCTGGCCCGGGAAGTTCCATACGCCAAGGGTGCAGCAAAAAAAAAGAACATGGACAAATGCTTATAAAATGAAATAAAGCATCAGTATATAAATTTGTTGGAAGGCCGGCTCTATTTCTCCCACCCCCTCAAAAGAAAACTATTAAAAGAAAGATGGGAAAGTTTAATTGTGGCTATTCCTGGGTAGGAGAATTGGGAATAACTTGTTTTTCTTAATTTTCCATAAAATTTACTTGAATACTTTCATAGTCCAAAAAAAATTAAATAAATTTATGTATTTATTTTCTGGCTGCCCTAAGACATATGGAGCTCCCAGGCCAGGGATCAGATCCAAGCTGAGCTTTGAACTAAGCTGCAGCTGCAGCAATGCAGGATCCTTAACCCACCGTGCCCGGCCGGGGATCAAACTTGGCGTCCCAGTGCTCCCAAGTCACTGCCAATCCTGTTGCGACACTGCAGGAGCTTCGAATTTCATTTTTTAAAAGGCCGATCAGAGCTGTTCTTTACAAAAGCACAATACAAAGCTCCCAAAGATAATCTTAGTGTATAATTTATAATCATTTCCTCCTGGCCCTGTGCTGTGCAAATGAAGCTGGCATGGTTTAGACTTGCACTGTCATGTGTGGCTATTTAATTTTAAAATAAAGCGAAAAACTCTGAAATAGTCATATTTCAAGTATTCAGCAGCCATGGTGGCTAGTGACTGTTTTTCCATCATCACAGAAAGTCCTATTGCCTAGCAAGAGAAGAAAGAACATGGAATCTGGAGCCAGATGGCTTGAAATTAAGTCCTGATATAAAATGATACTTTCTGTGTGAAGTGGACAATTTACTCAACCTCTCTGAGCCTATTCCCCCATTGACAAATTGGGACTAATAATACACTTACAATGAAAGGAGATTAAGAAGATCAAATAAAATGTGACAGTTCTCTGAAAACTATAGTGTGGTTTACCGGCTAGTTTCTGCTTCACAAGTCTCCTGGCCTGAACTTAATCTAGCTCTTTGTGCACTGATTCCAAATCCATGAATGATTCATACCAAGAATTGTGCTGAATGACATCATAAAGATCAGACTTACCGGCTATTAGCACAGTTCCTAAGACGAGTCCCTGGTAATGTGGATGTTCCCCTTTTTCCTTGTAAAGAGCTTGAGCACAAAACTCTGTATCTTCTATACTAACATCTAAATTTTTTCCTTAACAATGTAAATGCATCGTCCTCCTTTTACTCCTAAATGAAAGAGATCGTCTTAAAAAAATAAGGAGAGAAAGGCTTTGTCTGCCAAAGAAATAAATGGGGTAAAATGGTATAACTAAAAGGATATCAATCTGAGTGACAGTGCAGGAATTAAGCAAAAGATGTTGCTAACTGCTGCAAGAACAGGAGGTTTTCACTGACAATGACAGCAGGTTCTCTGTGCTTCAGAGCTGCAGGTGTACTGATTAAGCGGAAGTACTTGCTCATTCCGATCCCCCCCCCCAAGTCATTTCTGGTTTTCCCTGCAAAACGACTTGGCCTATTTTAAAGCTGCTGCATATCCAGAGCCATCTCCATCTTATTTCTCACTTCACTACCTGATAGTTAAGCGTGAGTCTTGCATGGCTTTAATTTAAAAAAAAAAAAAAATTCTTTTTTTTTTTTTTAAGGAATCAGCTTCTGGCTTGTTCCACACTCACCCTCTCCCTCCTCCCTCCCGCAGCTTTCCTCCAACCGTGGATGCCTTTGACATTATGACCGCAGAGGATTCCACCGCAGCCATGAGCAGTGACCCCGCGGCCGGGTCCTCGGCCAAGGTGCCCGAGGGCGTGGCGGGCGCGCCCAACGAGGCTGCGCTGCTGGCGCTGATGGAGCGCACTGGCTACAGCATGGTGCAGGAGAACGGGCAGCGCAAGTATGGGGGCCCACCGCCCGGCTGGGAAGGCCCGCACCCGCAGCGCGGCTGCGAGGTCTTCGTGGGCAAGATCCCGCGTGACGTGTACGAGGACGAGCTGGTGCCCGTGTTCGAGACGGTGGGTCGCATCTACGAGCTGCGCCTCATGATGGACTTCGACGGCAAGAACCGCGGCTACGCCTTCGTCATGTACTGCCACAAGAACGAGGCCAAGCGCGCCGTGCGCGAGCTCAACAACTACGAGATCCGGCCCGGCCGCCTGCTGGGCGTGTGCTGTAGCGTTGACAACTGCCGCCTCTTCATCGGCGGCATCCCCAAGATGAAGAAGCGCGAGGAGATCCTGGAGGAGATCGCCAAGGTCACGGAGGGCGTGCTCGACGTGATCGTCTACGCCAGCGCCGCCGACAAGATGAAGAACCGCGGCTTCGCCTTCGTGGAGTACGAGAGCCACCGCGCCGCTGCTATGGCGCGCCGCAAGCTCATGCCCGGCCGCATCCAGCTGTGGGGCCACCAGATCGCCGTGGACTGGGCCGAGCCCGAGATCGACGTGGACGAGGACGTGATGGAGACCGTGAAGATCCTCTACGTGCGGAACCTCATGATCGAGACCACCGAGGACACCATCAAGAAGAGCTTCGGCCAGTTCAACCCCGGCTGCGTGGAGCGCGTCAAGAAGATCCGCGACTACGCCTTCGTGCACTTTGCCAGCCGCGAGGACGCCGTGCACGCCATGAACAACCTCAACGGCACCGAGCTGGAGGGCTCGTGCCTCGAGGTGACGCTGGCCAAGCCGGTGGACAAGGAGCAGTACTCCCGCTACCAGAAGGCAGCCAAGGGCGGCGGCGCGGCCGAGGCGGCAGTGGTGCAGCAGCCCAGCTACGTGTACTCCTGCGACCCCTACACGCTGGCCTACTACGGCTACCCTTACAACGCGCTCATCGGGCCCAACAGGGACTACTTCGTGAAAGGTTAGTGGCAGCTCCTCGCCTGGGTGGGCCGGGGAGCCGTGTCTCGCAGGGGGGCGGCATCAGAGGTCTGGTGGCTGTAATTTACTGAGCTGGTGGACAGCGATACTTCGACTCACCCTCACGTGGGTGTCGGTTCTAGATTCTGTTCTTTGCTGGTACTTAGGGCACTCGCTTCGCCAGCATTGAGAGATGCGCAGATCATTCGTCTATATGGGGTGAATGGTTAAATTATGGGCGCATGCAAGCTCTTCTTGGGCTCTGCCTTTCCAAGGCCTGCCCAATTTGAGGCTAATCTGCAAGTTTCTGGGTTCTACGGTTAAAACCTACTTGTAAAATTAAATCTTTAGAATGTTGGGGAGTAGGCGGCACAGTGTTGTTTTGTTTTTTTTTTTTTCTGTGTGTGTGTGGGGGGGGTTGTTTTTAATCACTGGCTAGACTGCAATGAAACCAGGCATTACACTGGAAAACAAAATTCTTAGATTCTGTGTCCTACTCTCAGATTAGCCAGCTGCTTGACCTCCCTAGGCCTGTTTACTCACACACAAAATGAGGAAGGAGAACTAGCAGTTCCCCTTCCACATCTAACTTTTTTAGTCTATGAACATTTTTATTTGTTGAAGTTGCAGTCACAATCCTAGGAACTTACCCTTCAAGTTCATCTCTTGCGTTAAGCAGACATCCTAGGATGCATCTAGGCTGGACCAGAATGTCTAAAGCATCTTCTCAGCTCATTGAAGAGCAGAGGTGTGGCCACTTGCAACTTTGACCTGGGCAAACACTTAAGTGCCAAGAACCTTGACTTAAGGTCTGCCACCTGTACTGTTGATGTTGGTAGCTCATCATTTTTTGTGTTGTTATTATAAGCAGGCAGCATAAGAGGCCGGGGTCGAGGTGCAGCTGGCAACAGAGCCCCAGGGCCCAGGGGTTCCTACCTCGGTGGATATTCTGCTGGCCGTGGTATATATAGCCGGTATCATGAAGGAAAAGGAAAACAACAAGAAAAAGGATATGAACTTGTACCTAATTTGGAACTCTCGGCCGTCAATCCAGTTGCCATTAAACCTGGTACAGGTCAGTATAAACCAGAGTGAGAATGCATCTATTCAGCCTGAACCCCAGCCCCCTCTTGGGGCTCAAGAAGAAGAGGAGGCTCTTCTGTGTCTTATTCCAGCTAAAAACTTTCTTTTCCTTACTAAAGCCTGTCTCTACTCCAGTCATCAGAAGCCAGAGGGCGCAGGTCATTGCCAGTTCTGAGAGCTGTTGGAAAGGGTAGAAAATTCTTCAGGAGCTAGTAACACTACTGTCCCCAGTCGTGGTCTTAACAAACCAGAATGCCTGGGAGCAAGGCAGCAGTGAAAATTTTTACAGCTAGTTTCCAGCCCTCATTTCCGCCTCTTGCTGGGTCAGTGGATTGGGGGTAGGAGCACTCAAGTAATTCAAGCCAGGGACCTTGAACTTTGCTTTCACCCTCCAGGCTCCACAAACCAGTTTTCCAACGTTGTTCATGCTCATTGGTCACCTAATGTGTGACAGGTCTTTCTGATCCTGACCAGCAAGGAGCTTTATTTAACTCCGCAGTGTGAGTGTAGCACAAACTCCCTATTTGCACACACGGCACAAGCACCCAGACACATGGGAACTCAGTCAGGATCCTCCTCCAGACCTTGCCCTGGGCTCGTGGAGGCGAGGTTGAAGAGCTCTTTGAGAGAATGCTCACTTTGCAGCCCAGCCGCTCTGACTTTCTGCCGGTCAAGGACTATGCCCTCCCTCCCCTGGCTGAGCAGACCCAAGGGAGCTGTGCCTGTGGGACATAGGTTGGCAATGGCCGTTGTGGAGCTTACAAAGCATTTTCCCAGTAGAGCTTCCTTTTGAAGTAACCCTGTGATTTTTTTTTTTTTTTTTATAATTTTTAGGGCTATACCTATGACATATGGAAGTTCCCAGGCTAGGGGTCCAACCGGAGCTATAGCTGCTGGCCTACACTGTAGCTATAGCAATGCGGGATCCAAGCCTCATCTGTGACCTACACCACAGCTCATGGCAACACCAGTTCCTTAAACCACTGAGCAAGGCCAGGGTTCAAACCCTTGTCCTTGTAGATACTAGTTGGGTTCGTTGCCGCTGAGCCATGGCGGGAACTCCCAATTTTTTTCTTTTTAATGCCTCTGAAAAAATTCTGCAATTTGTGCAGTGAAGTGACTCCTTAGACTGGATTTCCCTATACATGCCATTGGTGCTCTAAGCAGTGTAAAGCTGGTCCCATTGCTCACTGCAGTTCCAAAATCAGAGCCTGGAAACAGGAATTGTGGCTTCTGTTTTTTGGGAAAGGGACTCCTGTTGGCAGTAGCTTAAGATTTAACTAGAGAAAAGGACTCTTAAACAATCTTTAGGCGTATAGTTATGTCCTGGGGCATGAGGTAGAAATTCCCGTGGCTCATAGCCAGAACAGCCCAGAGTTGCTTAGTACAACCCCAGTGTAGCTCAGACTTGGGGCCCATCCTCTGGCCTCTGTTTATGCTTCATCCAGAAAATTAGAACTTAGTCTTTTAGGAAGACCACCAGGGCACTAGTGAAATATCTGGGCATAAGACCCGATAGTTGGAAAGGCAGGTAAAAGACTTGGTTAAGATTTTAGGTATATTTTATTGAATGTCTGTATCATTGGCCCTCAGTCATTTCTCTTTACCTTATATCAAGTCAGCTTTTATTAGAAGAAATGACTTACAGTTGGGAGAGAAAAAAAAAAACGAAGTGAAAGGATACTTTGTGTATGCACATTTATATTCTTGCTCATTTTTTCAACACATACCACACACTCACACAAACTGCCAGTTCAGGGCTGTTATTTTTCCCTTTTAACCTCTCTTTATCATACATTGACATTCGATAACTGCTATCTGTTTGAATCTCTGAAGTGAGCCCTTTGGACTTTACTCACGGAAACATGTCTTTGAATTGGCAGGTTCCACCAAAAAAAGCAGTCACTGTGTCACGTTACTATTAGGAATGGACATTAGAAAATTAGAGAATTTTCCATTTTTTATTATGTGTTTCTCCTTGAGTCAGTCCTTTTGAAATCCGAAATCCAAGGATGGACACTGACCTCTGAGTTCTCAGAATGAAACCCTCAGCAGCACCTGCTTCTGAAATGTAGTGAGAGTGCAAAGGGCGGCAGGTCCCGTAACGAGAGGGGAGTGATGAGGGACCGGCAGAGGCTCCTTGTCACACTTTGCGCCTCAAGCTTCTTACTCTGAGCCTGTTTTCTCCGAATTAGAAGGCCCTTTCTTGCTCTTCAGGACCTCCAGACCAAGAATCAAAATGTGACTTCTTGTCAGAAGCAGGAGGAAGTGTTTGGCGCAGAAGCCTGGCTCTGGACTTGCCTCCCTTGGGCTGGGGGGAACGGGGAGCCGCAGCAGCCCCAGGCGGCCTTAGAAAGGCAAGCGGGGGGCATACCCGCCACCTCCCCTCTCTTCCTCTTAGGTGGCACCTAGTTACCCACATTAGGGTGTTAGTTAGCAGGGAGCGCCCCGGGCTGCTGACCTTGGTTCTTGAAGATAATAAGAAAGTGATGGACCTCCCTCCGTGACGGAGGGTGACTGACTGTATCTGCCTGTCACTTCTTTTGCAGTGGCCATCCCTGCCATTGGGGCCCAGTATTCCATGTTTCAGGCGGCTCCGGCTCCTAAAATGATTGAAGATGGCAAAATCCACACCATGGAGCACATGATCAGCCCCATCGCCGTGCAGCCAGACCCAGCCAGCGCTGCCGCCGCAGCCGCTGCAGCCGCCGCCGTCATCCCCGCCGTGTCCACGCCGCCGCCTTTCCAGGTAAGCGTCCTGCTGCCGCCCCTGCCTTTTGCATGAGGCTTCATTTATCATGGATTCGTCTCACATTCCGCAGGTGAATTTGCTGTGTGCCTCACTCTCTGTTAGAACTGTGGCACTGGGTGACAAGACTTCTTTAAGATAAAATCGTGACAAGACAGAAAATGTTTAAATAATAATTGTATTGCCCTAATATTGTCACTGTATTACAGTGGGAAGCAATATGCAAAAATGACATGTGTAATTCCTCACAGTGTCATATTAGACATACTCTTTTTATGACACTGGATAATTTTTAATCATGTTCTCCTTGTTAAAGAGCTGACACGCAAAGTCCAGGGAGATAGTTTACATTTTTCCATTCCATTTTAATCCAATGAAGAGTTTTTTTAAAGTTCTGCCCCTCCCTCCCTCTCTTCCTCTCTGTATGTATGAATATATATATATATATACACACACACATATATGTGTGCACTTGTGGAGAGAAATGTCTGTAGAGATAAATGTGAAACTTTACAAAATCTGTCTTTTGTTCTCTCTTCCTACCACATCCAACTACTCCTCCCAGTCCAGTTCTTAGCATTCCGGCCTCCTTACCCACCTCAGCTCATAGCGTTCTTTCTGTGGTTTCTTCTCTAGAATCTTCCTCCATCCACCTTGCCTTGGAAGTCATCTATGCTATACTTCTCTTTACTTACAGTATTACTTGGCATTTAACTGCCAGTGTGTTCTGTCTCCCCAGTTAAAGCGAGGCTCTTCTGGACCAAGAGCTATGCCTTACATTGCTTTTTATTACTTGGCACTTAACTCCCAGTGTGTCTGTCTCCCCGGTTAAACGAGGCTCTTTCAGACCAAGAGCTATGCCTTATGTTCCTTTGTGTCTGCAGTGTGTAGCACATAGGCAATGCCTGTAAATGACAGGTCATTTGTCCAGACAGAAAAACAGTCTCTTGTTGACGCTATACTTTGTGAGGGAGGAACTCTCAAATAACTTATCTATCAATAAGCATCGATTCTCAGGCCGGGGGTGTCTCTTATCTAAATGGATAAGGGACATTTTTTCCACTCTAGTTAGAACTGGAACGAATGCCTATGCAGTTAAGTTGGATAAAATGCGTACAGATGTTTCATATGGTACAGGATAAATATAGAAATCAAAATTTCCTATATAAAGCTAAATTTGGGAGTTGGGATGGAAAGGTTTAGAATATAATTTATTTTTAAAGATGCAAGATAGGACTTCGTGCAGTGTATTTTTGTAAATGCTTTTCTAAATACTGGTCTTCGGTAGTGCTTCTTTTGCTGCCACCAAACTGATGCTATTGAGATGTTTAAGTTAGAGTTTTTATTTTTTTTTTGTCCCTTTTTTTTTAGGGCCATACCCATAGCATATGGAGGTTCCCAGGCTAGGGGTCCAGTCGGAGCTACAGCTACCAGCCTATGCCACAGCCACAGCAACACAGGATCCAAGTGCTGTCTGCGACCTTCACCACAGCTCACGGCAATGCCGGATCCTTAGCCCACTGAGCGAGGCCAGGGATCGAACCCACATCCTCATGGATCCTGGTCGGGTTAATTAACCACTGAGCCATGATGGGAACCCCTGTGCATTTGGTATTAAAGAGATGTCCACGCATTTGGAAAAGATGACTTGTGTCTTGCTGTGAACCAGTGTCCCCCGATCTGAGGTTTCTCTCCCTGGTTGTAAAGTGTTGCTGATGAGATAGTCATCACGGCTGCCTTGTAGGAGGCAGGAGGATGCAAGGCGAAGAGTCTCACATTCCATCGCCTAAAAGCTGTGTCACCTTGTGCAAGTCATTTAAAACATCTGAACTTCTCCATGAAATCATAGTAACAGCTTCGTTGGTGATAGTGATGGTGATTCATATACAAATAAGGCACTTAGAATAGTGCCTAGCAGACTGTAATTGTTATCTTTATCATTTGGTGTAATTATTGTTTTGGTTACAGTTGAGAAAAAGGCTCAGATTATGAATTCCTTTGAACATAATTTTGTGACTGATTTGCAGATTTTGTAAAGAAAGGATAAGTAATTCCGGGATTAACAATCCAGGAAGAAATAATTTAGGGCCAAACCTGCAGCGTGTGGAAGTTCCCAGGCCTAGGTGTCGATCAGAGCTGCAGCCACCAGCCTACACCACAGCTACAGCAATACAGGATCTAAGCCGCATCTGCAGTTTATACCTCAGCTCACGGCAACACCAGATCCTTAACCTGCTGAGCGGGTCCAGGGAGCAAACCCGTATCCTCATGGATACTAGTCAGTTTCATTACTACTGAGCCATAGTGGGAGCTCCGGAAATAATTTTTTTAAATCTGTAGTTCCCCATATCATACATCCTGAATTGTTTATTTTGAAGACAGACCCTAGCAGCCCATACTACAGGGTATTCTGTGGAACATGAAGTGTTCCAGATGTTTTGTTAAATGTCCACTTCATTTTTACCAAAAATCTCGCTTTCCGTAAAGCAGCTCGCAGAAACACTTTGGGAAATACTGACCCACGGTTTTCCCTGTCTACTCCTGTCTGTTCTGAAAACATATGTTACCCTTTCAAGTGGAGCGAAGGAAGCCGCAGGACTTTGACAGCTGAACTTCAGCAGCAGTTTGGCTATATGGCAGTTTGGCTATATGGCAGGCAATGGTGGAAACAGTCGCATTTGCAGAGAATTGTGTATGGTCACATCTCAAGAAGCTGGCCCTTTGCAGATCTGTGTACTTTATCCCATAACGATGTTACAGACTCTGCGCCTCTCCATTCTTGAAACATCATGTTACTTCAGTTAAGTGTGAGATGAGGCAGCTGTGTGTATTTTACGAAAAACGCTCTTATTTACAGTGAGATCAGCAGAGTAAAGGGTAGACCTCAGCTCCCCTCTCTGGCTGGCCCAGGAGCACAGGCTGACGGAGTGGGATGGTGGGCAGAGGATTCCAGCGCATTTAAATTTTCCCTCAGCATCCCAGTTGTCACTTTCATCAGTTGAACTGGAATGAGCCTTGAGGACGCAGCTCCACGTGGCTTGAGCGGCTCAGGGCACACTCCCCTACCGTAGTTATCTGTGTGTGCCCCACCCCCCCGCCCCCAACGAGAATGGAGACCTTTGTTTCTCTGTCTTCTCCTCCCGACCCCTGGGACTTGATGAACGGATGGAGTTGAGTGAATGGATAGGTAGCCATCCGTGATCAGTAAGGAGTCTCTCTCTCTCTCCTCTCCTCTCAGGGCCGCCCAATAACTCCAGTGTACACGGTGGCTCCTAACGTTCAGAGGATCCCCACTGCCGGGATCTACGGGGCCAGTTACGTGCCATTTGCTGCTCCAGCCACAGCCACGATCGCCACACTACAGAAGAACGCAGCGGCCGCCGCCGCCGTGTACGGCGGCTACGCAGGCTACATACCTCAGGCCTTCCCTGCCGCCGCCATCCAGGTCCCCATCCACGACGTCTACCAGACCTACTGAGACCCGCCCCGCCGCTGCCACTGAAGGAACACTTTACTATTTATGAAGAAAGAGCGTGCTGGGTCGGCACGCGCGAAACCTGCACGTGAAGAATGCTATCGGATACCATACTGGAATATTTTATATACATGAAGTTTTCACTAGTTTTTTAAGACTATTTTCAATTTAGCAGGAGGCCTGTGCTCATATACATTTCTGAGAGACTTAACAATGGTTTGTGCCTTAAACGCCATCTCTTCAAAGTTTGTATGCTGTAGTACCTTTGTATAGAGGTTTTTGTTTTTGTATTTTTAAGGATATATTTTCAGTATGAAGGTTATTTTCTTAACTTCTGCACTCCAGAGATTTCTATTTTGTAGTACCTTCAGTAATAAATAGATCGACTATATATTAAAAAGCACACTTGAGCAGCTAGGGAACTATTTTGAAAAAAATATAGTCAATATTTAAGGAAACAGACAGTAGTGCTTTAAAAATACTACATAAAACATTATTTTAAAAGTTATACTGGAAAGTGCAATTTTAAAATGAGTGAAACCTCTATTTCTGCTGGAATTAAGGGTTGACGGGTGTTACCATGTGTTATCCATGGCAGTTCTAATTATTTTTTTTTTTAAGCAATTAGACACTCGATCTCTCCTTAAGCCAACACTGAAAAGACTTGTCACACTTCTGAGTCCAAACACTGGGAAGCTCTCACCTGCCGCTGTCACCCTGGGCCCCACTCATTTTCCATGTGCCTTGGCTCTTAGATAGCCTCCCCCCGTCCCCAGCCCCTCTCTGGGTTTGGCAGGTCTAGGACAAATGAATTACTCTGACAGAGAAAACATTGATGGCTTTTATACTTCTTGGGGTTTTGTTTTGTTGCGGGGATTTTTTGTCTGTTTTTTTTTTTGTTTGTTTGGTTTGGTTTTTTTGGTTTGGTTTAGTTGGGGAGGTATTTTTGATAGAGTACATGTAAGCACAAGCTTTTAATAGTTTGCATAAGACATCTTTGCATAGCTATTTAATTGTCCAGTATACAATTTTCATTCCTTTCCTAATGCTTTTATTATATTTGTTTTGAAGTATGAGTTTGTAGAGACAGAGAATGTTATTATAGGCAAGACCCCAAAAGACTCTTGTCGGCAGAAAATTGTGCTTCTAGTTGCCTTGTCATGTTTCATGCAATATGTCTGTGCGTGTCAAGGGGGTTGGAAATAGCATGTTTATCGAACAGGGCTCCTCTCCGTTGCCGTGCATGTGGCAGGGGGACTGAATTGGCATGTGTGCAGCCAGGAGGAGGAGGAGGAGGAGGAGGAGAGGCCTGCAGGAGCCAAGAGAAAATTTGTAAATATTTCCTAATGCTAGTTTTTTAGTTGTTTTATGTTGCAGAATTGCAAAACAAAACCATTTTATTTCAATGTTATTAAAAAAAAGTTTTGTTTTATTAGGAAGTAAATGTATTGTTGCAGTGTTGTGTGCCTATTGAAAGGTTTTTGTTTAGCAGAGTGAATGTAAAATACAGTAAAATGTTAAGATTGTCATCCACTTTATGAAATACACCACTTGGGTTTTTTTTTTTTTAAGGTTCTATCAAGGAAGTGAGGTGTGCAATAGGTGGCAAGGACACGGTGGTGTTTTTATGTCAGACTAGAGATTCCATCAAATCTTTCCACTCACTGAATATTTGCTGATGGCTAATTCTTATTGTGGATTAATAATAGGGTCCTGCTCTTAGCAAGGGTTTTAGTTTTGTTTTACATTTTAAATTAAGAGATTCCCAAATGCCCTTTTTTCCCTCATCTTAGGGTGGGATGAATTTTTTTATATATAAGCAATATTTATTTAACTATTCTATAAAATTATTGAGTGCCCGTAAAGGCCTTTAAACATTCCTAATGTTCCTTTCCATCGTTCTTAAATGACATAAGTGTGCAATGTTCCCAATAGTGAACCCCACAAGCTGCATCCAGACTCCAGCGTGTTGTGAATGAATGATCCAGCCCAGTGCAGTTAGGACGAGCTCCCCATTCCTTGACCTTGTGTGAAAGAAGGGCTCTCCGGTGAAGGATTTGTTATCACAGAGTTTCACTGGATGAGACTCTGACCCAGGGGTCTTACTGTATTTTACATGTGCCTGTCAATTATTTGCAAAAAAGAAAAAAAAATGGTGTCTTATCGTGGTAACTACCAAACTACCTTAAAAACAGATATTGGTGACATAGCCAATTAAGTATCAATGAGCCTCCTACCTATGGTCTGTCTGTTCCTGTTGTTTCAAAACCATTTCACATACGTACACTACTGAGGTAAATGTAAACTTGAAATGTGAACTTATTTTTTAGGGTTAAGAACAAACTATAAATGTTTAAAAAAAAAAAGCTTTCAAGTTCTCTGTTTTCAAACGTGCTAGCAATTTAGTTATCTTTAGATGTGTTGTATTTGAAAAGCTTTAAAGTTTATTTGGATCTTGCTTCATTTACAATACATTCTTAGGATGTGTGTAGTAAATAAAGCTTTCTTTAAAGCAATTTCAAGACCTTATTTCAAGACCTTATTTTAAATTGTGTCCTCTTTATACACACTTTTCCCCTAACAAAATTAGAAAAACCCTTACAGCATAGAAGGAGTCAACTAATTCATTAGTTTCAACTGGAGAAAGTCATATCTTGGAATTATTAGTGAAGATGAGGTACATAATAAAAATTGGGAATTATCAATGTCCTTTAACTTACTTTTTTTTTTCAGGGCCACACCTGTGGCATATGGAAGTTCCCAGGCTAGGGGTGGAATCAGAGCTATAGCTGCCGGCCTGCACCACAGCCCCAGCAACGCTGGATCTGAGGCACATCTGCGACCTACACCACAGCTCAAGGCAACACCAGATCCTTAACCTACTGAGTGAGACCATGGATCAAACCTGAATCCTCATGGATCCTATTCCAGTTTGTTAACCACTGAGCCACTGACATTGAAGGGAACTCTTCAATGTCTTTTAACTTTGTTGAGCCCGGGTGGTAGAAAGTTGAACACTCAACTACCATGCAGCATCTGGATTGGAATAGGATGTGACAAAGCCTGTCATTGTTCTCGGTACTGAAGTTTGTTAATGATCCCAAGAGCTTTACACTCAGAAATCTACACTGGGGCAGTGGTGTGACGTGGCATTGTTTGGTGGTCTCAGGAAAGTGCTGAGGTGATCTAATAGTTGATCACCACATTGGAAATTAAAGCTTTCTGTTTCGCCTTTTCACAGCACCCAGCAAGGTTAGTAGGACACTTCCTCCCTTTTTCTCTAGAGATGAGCGCTAGCTTCAGACAGGACCCACTGGCAAAGACAGTCAAGCAGATTCAAGGGAAAGTGGTACTTTGTCAATGGAATTACCTCTAAAAATTGCTCCACGTGGCTTTGCCTTTGAGTAAGAATTTTTACCTTCTTCGTGTTGAGCAACCTGGGTTATGGCCTCCCGATCCAAATTTCTTGGAATTCTAACTTCCTGCTTCCTAAAAGGATAAAAGCTTTTTCAGAGACAGAAGAGGCCAGGGAAGTTCCCAAGATGATAGATCATTAGGCAATATTTTCAAGGGCAACAAGATCTGCCAATTCTTTCTTGTTCTAGGAGAAAAATACAGATGCCCCTCAAGTTGTGGCATCAGAGATTGATTGCTCTTGCCAGAAAAAGAATGAACAATGGCATGAAATGCATATTCCACTTCTATCAGGTACCCAGCTTTGTTCTAGGTGCTGCGGTCGCCGCAGTAGGAACCACACCAATAAAATCTTGCCACACATGGAGTTTCTATTCCAGTGGGAGAACACAGACAAAACGAGCAGGTAAATAGTGTGTTGGGTGGGGATAAAGGCTATGACTGTGTGATTCATTAAGCTCCTTGGCTTCCATTATTTCGGGACCTCACAAGAACTTGGTGAAGTAGGCAGGGCAGATACGTGACTGGCCACAGCCCCACAGGGGATGAATAGCTTTAATTGTATGTTTAAAGTCATAAGTTCACAAGTATAAATCTGGATATCAGAATTTAAGCAATCCTTGAGGTGTATGAATGTCTCCTTAATATACTGATTACAAAGCATGTGGGGAAAAGCTGATAGGAACCAGGGCAGAAATGTGTGTTCAGGCCTCAGGTCCCAGCTTCTTCCTAACAGAACGCTGAGCCTAGAAATGAACAGATTTGAGTACTACCAGCAACCTATTTCAGAGCCTATAAAAGGAAGAGAAAAGCTTTTCTTCAGGTGTAGTTTCCTCTCTGTTAGCTTTTAGTGAGTTTTCATATGCAGCCTCCTTTCTTGGGGGATGAGAACCGAAGGCAGAATGGCTGGAATGCCTGCTTGCAGCCTGGAAGGCACAGCCTAGGTGGGCTACTAAAACTGTGTACGCTGGTAGATTTAAGGAATTTGATCTCCAGGCTTTTTCAAGGGGCTAAAGAACTATTTGTAGGAAGTCAACTGTGCCCTGCTGATTCTTCGCTAGACTAGAGGCCCCATTTTTTTAATTCCGAAAACAGCCTGTCATGATGACATGCATAAGCACTTATTTAGTTGGAAGTCCAAACAACCAGAAAAAGTTCTAATTTTTTTTTCTCATGGAGGATAATCTTATGGACAGTCCAACATTTATCGGGTAAAGTCTTCTGGGCACTCAACGTTAATATCAGAGTTGGGTTTTTTAAAAAATATGAAATGTGCCATTTTGGCATGGCTATTTTGAGGAAATCCCATTTCGATACAATGACCCTAAAAAAAATCTGCCTTAAAAAAAAATTATTGGGTAGGATAGCACTTCCTTGCCCTACCACTTCCTTGACACACTCCCCATCTCTCTGACCACCCAAGCTCAAGAGCAGGATTAGGATTAAATACTGAATGAAACCCAGAAGATGCCCACACATTGTTTTGCTTCACTTCCAAGTTCTAAGCTATCACACTGAATACAGATTTTTTCTCTTTCCCCTCATTAGTTCTTGCTCCCTTGGTGACCAATATTCCTTTGTTTTCCAACCTCCTTACACCAAAACATGATTGCTCAAACACTTGGGCAAGCACTGTGTCTTGGTGAAACAGTCCAGATCTGCAGTCTGGATGCCTAGGGCGTGTACCCCCAGCTTTGCTATTTACCAGCCATGTGACCTTGGAAAAGACATCTTGCCTCTCTAAGCACTTGCTTCTTAATTGGTAAAACAGAGATAATAATCCTGACCTCATAAGATTATTGTGAAAATCAGATGAGTTAATGAACCTTAAGAAATTCCGGTACATCACAGGCAAGAAACTGTTAATGTCCTTTCTCTTTCTCTTTTAAGGCTGTAGAGTGAATGCGTTCCACTGTATTAACTCCATTAGGCCTTTTCATTTTACACCTTTAAATTCTTTTGTCCAGCCATTTAGTCAGTAAACATTTGTCGAATGCCAGCTCTGTGCCAGCACAGCACGAGGCACTGGTGAGAGAATGGTCACCAAAATCAACTCCCTCCGCCCTCCAGAAACTCCCAGTTTCACTCAAGGGCTATGAAATGGGCACCCAGGCCTGAGCAAGGGGTTAAGACTTTGGGAAGGAAGTAGCATTTGAGCAAAGAACGACGGCACGAATAGACTTTAAGAAAGATGAGCAGGGAGAAGAGGGAACAGGAAATGTCCAGGCCCAGAAGAAAAAATAAACAAAAAAAAAAAGTGGTGTATTCAAGAACCAGAAAGAAGTTTGGCTGCCTCTAAGAAGGAGAAAGAATGGGGGGTGAGGAAGCAACCTTTGTTCCCTTCAACACTAAATACAGTTGATAGAAAAAGAAATTTGGGCTCGATAACAAGGAGGAAGGAAGGCCTCTAAATCATTCAAGTTTAGGACTGAGTTTCTTTTAGAAAATGGTGGCTCCCTGTCTATCTAAACTGAGAGGCTGAGGGATGGGCTGGCGATCAAGGGCAGGTGCCTTGGAGCGCTCCCCCTAGTGGGCAACTGCCTCTTCTCAGCCTTCCTGGCGTCTGCAGATGCCCACCAGCCCTGCTCTTTCCACGGGAGAGTGCGGGGGCAGCCAAGACTCGGATTACCCAGCCCTTACTTCTTTAGATCCAGATTCCAGTCTCTGGGACCCGCCGTCCTTCCTTTCTGGAGTCACAACAGCAGCTACATGCGTGGGCCAGGACGTCCCCACTCTCCCTCAGGAAGCCCATCTGACCTTTGCAGCCTTCTCAGCTGATGGAGGCTGCAGCCTGTGAGGGTGGAGGAGGGTCCCAAATAAAATCTCCAGGGACTCGCGGGGTTCCTCGATTATCCGTTCCATACAATTATACCCACAATCTAAAGCAACACTAAACCCTGCATTTGCAAGAAATATGACCCTTTCTGAGCTTATTTTCAGCCACCCTTCTTTCTTGGCTTGTTCTACTTTGTTTGTCAAAAATTTTCTTTAATGATTAACCAACCACGGGGCTTAAATAGGCCTTAGTCATGCCAGGGCCAGTAAGACAGGTCGCTGAAGCCCTGTAATTTCTGAGATGACCTTGCTGGGGGCGCTGGGTCAAGACATTTTGAGCTCATGGTACCATGATAACACTTCTGTTTTTGCTGGAAATTTTCCTCCTTTCTTTCAGGACTTTTATTCCAAACAGAGGTGGTACCAGGGAATGGGGTTTCTCTTCAGCTTCTCCAGCTTCACCCCCACCCAATTTAAATATGGTCTTTCAGTCATACAAAGTGGTATGCAAATTCAGTGTCTCCTAGCCTCCCCTTTCCAAATAAGATGCTAAGAGAAGAAATTCTGGGAATGCAACTCAGTCTCCATGTGCTCTAGCATTTACAGAAGGAAGCATTCTGAGCTTGAGACAATAGCAAAAATAACCTATTTAGCATAATTTCCCAACCCCTAAGAACAAATATTTGATTGAGTGCCCAGTCAGGTCCCGCCCTCGTGAATATTTCTTTTTTCTTGTTTGTCATTTTCCTTATGTTTGGGAATAAGGGTAAAGACTTAGGGGTGATCACTTAACGCTCCAAGAGATAAAGGAGGAGATAAAGGAGGAGATAAAGGCAGTGACTGACAGTTACTATATGTCAAGTAGTTTACATGGATTTTCAAAAAAAAATCTTACTGGAGGGAGTTCCCGTCGTGGCGCAGTGGAAAGAATCCAACTAGGAACCATGAGGATGCAGGTTCATCTCTGGCCTTACTCAGTGGGTTAAGGATCTGGCACTGCCTTGAGCTGTGGTGTAGGTTGCAGATGTGACTCGGATCTGATGTTGCTGTGGCTGTGGCGGAGGCCGGCAACTATAGCTCCGTTTGGACCCTGGGAACCTACATATGCCTCGGGTGTGGCCCCAAAAAAGCAACAACAAAAAAAAAGTTTTTATTGGAGGATTTCCTGATGTGGCTTAGCAGGTTAAGAACCTGACTAGTATTCACGAGGATGAGGATTTGATTCCTGGCCTTGCTCAGTGGGTTAAGGATCTGGTGTTGCCGTGAGCTGTGGTGTAGATTGTGGATGCAGTACAGATTCTGAGTTGCTGTGGCTGTGGTGTAGGCCCGTAGCTACAGCTCTGATTCGACCTCCAGCCTGGGAACCTCCATATGCCTAGGGTACAGCCATTTAAAAAAAAAAAAAAAGTTATTAAAAAATAACATAGGAGTTCCCGTCATGGCTCAGTGGTTAACGAACCCGACTAGGAACCATGAGATTGTGGGTTCAACCCCTGGCCTTGCTCAGTGGGTTAAGGATCCAGCGTTGCCGTGAGCTGTGGTGTAGGTTGCACACGCGGCTCGGATCCCGCGTTGCTGTGGCTGAGGCGAAGGCCGGCAGCTACAGCTCCTGTTAGACCCCTAGCCTGGGAAACTCCATATGCCGCGGGTGCGGCTCTACATAAAGGCAAAAAGACAAAAAAAAATAAATAAAATAAATAAAAAAATAACATAGATGTTGGAGTTCCCTTTTGGTGCAGTGGATAAAGAATCCAGCAGCATCACTGTAGCTGCTCAGGTCACTGCTGTGGTGCAGGTTTGATCCCTGGCCCAGGAACTTTCCTATGCTGTGGGCGTGGCCAAAAACAAAAAACCCTAAAATAACATAGATGCAGAATTTTGCACATGTCATATACAGCTTGATGAATTTTCACAAACTGAGCATAGACACATAACCAGAACCCAGCTGGAAAACCTGACCAGCATGCCAGAAGCTTCCCTACACCCTTTCCAGTTACAGTTTCCTCACCAAGAAGTCACCATTGTGACTTCTAACGGCGTACATTAGTTTTGCATGGATCATTTTTTCATACTTGAGATAGCTGCTACTATTATCCTAATTTTATAGATAAAAAGCAAGGAGCCAGAGGGAGGTTCAATAACTTCCCTAAGATCGTTTAGCTGGTCAGTAAAAGAGTCTGAATTTGAATCTGGATTCTCTAACTCAGGGGGTAGGGATGGGGTGGGAAAGTACAATGACAATTCACCCATTTTGTAAGGATTTAAAGTCATCTGTTTCTTTGGAAGCTACACGGATCTCCTGACAGAGTCACCTGACCATGAAAGTTATTGGAAAAAAGACTAAAAATCAGCACACGTGGCAGAACGTGTGGTACAAAACCTTCAGGGGTCTCCAGGCCCTATGGGATCACCTTTCTACATTCCTTTTTTCCTGGTGGCTTCTAAGTCGCTTGCATCCTCACGTCTCCCGTTACCCAACTTCACTCTTGGGAAGGAAAGGAATGAACTAATTCACACTGAGATGAGTTCTGAGTTTTCACTTAGGGCACATCCCTTGTTTGATAAATGGAGGAACAAAGTTCTAATTTCGGAACTTAAGGCCATACCCAGTCAAGAAAGAGGTTAACTTCAAGGGCCAGGAAGTCCTCACCTGCCCGACATTGTACCCACTGCAAAGACAGCTCAGTCTAGGGAGCTCGGCCTAGAAATTCTGAGTTGCTTGGGACCAAATAGTTAGACACCTGGAGTTCATTGAACATGGTTAAGGAACAGTATCCCAGATGAATAAAATCCTGAAAAGACACTCCAATCAAGGAACTTCTCTATTCTAAAACACTAGCTGTATTATCAGCTTATTCTTGAATAGCATTTCCTACTTCACAGAAGGTTTGCTTCAGCCCCATCTCACCTGAGCCTCATGAAAATCTGTAATCACAGAAGACATGCTTCTTTCTCTCCTCCTCCTCATCCATTCATTCATTAACAAATGTTTTTTGAGCATCTACTCTGTACCAAGCTTTGTGATGGGGCCTAAGAGATACAATGCTGAGCCTTATCGCCATTTAACCAAGGAAGAAATTGAGACTTAGAGGACAAATGACTGACCCAAGGTCACATTGAAACTCTCAGATAAATAATATGCTGTGACCATTTACCCCGCGCCAAAGACCTTGAATGCAGCATCTCATTAAATCTTCACAACAACTCTGGGAAGCAGTTACTATTATTCTACCTCCTCGTTTACACATGAAATAATTTTCAAGGTTGTATGACTGCTTGAGGCAGCTGTGTAGGCAGAAGAGCCAGCACTCAGACCCTCGTTAGTCTGACTCTAGAAATGACAGCTTAGGGAGTTCCTGTCCTGGCTCCGTGGAAATGAATCCAGCTAGTATCCATAAGGATGCAGGTTCGATCCTTGGCCTCATTCAGTGGGTTAAGGATCTGGCATTGCCATGAGCTGTGGTGTAGGTCACAGACTTGGCTCGGATCTGGCATTGCTGTGGCTGTGGTGTAGGCCCGCAGCTGCAGCTCTGATTTGACCCCTAGTCTGGGAAACTCCACATGCCTCGGGTGCAGCCCAAAAAAATAAATAAATAACTAGAGCTTAAGTATTACTTTATAGTTTCAACTGCTGATGACATCACTGGCTCATCTGGGACCAATAGATCTAATGAGGGCTTTGACTCTGATGTGACTAGAAGGATAAGAGCTTTACGGTCTGTGGGAGTTTATAAAATGACTTGGTTGGCTCAGCATTAGCCCTCTGGCTTGAGTTAAACAGGCATTTCTGGGCCTTTCTTACAGAATAGCCTTTCCACCCAAACATTAAGTATATCCATTCAAAGAGAACTGGAAATAAAATCCTTGAAATTTGACATTTAAAAAAAAACATGCTACAATAGCTTGATGCCTTAATTTGAACACTCTGCCCTGAATAGAGCTGGAAACCCCCAAGATGGGGGGGAGACTGGCCATTGAAGGCTTCACTTCCACTTTTTAGAACCCTCCCCCTGGTAGCCTGAGAGTTTCTGTATCTCCTTCCCCCCCCCGACCCCGTTAGTCCCACCAGGGGCGGTCTCTTGAAGAGTCTGGCTTGTGGTGTGTCTGTTTGTTGGTTTGTTTGCTTTTTAGGACCGCACCCACAGCATATGGAAGTTCCCAGGCTAGGGGTCCAGTCGGAGCTACAGCTGCCCGCCTGCACCAGAGCCACAGCAATGTGGGATCCGAGGCTCATCTGTGACCTACACCACAGCTCACAGCAACGCGGATCCTTGACCTACTGAGCGAGGCCAGGGATTGAATCCGCATCCTCATGGATACTAGTCAGGCTCGTTACCACTGAGTCACCATGGAAACTCCCATGGTCTGTGTTTTGAGGATTCAAAGAGCAGAGACAGCACCCTCGCCTGCTCTGTGGGGCACTGCTAGCATCTAGTACCATGTTGCCACCTAGCACGCTGGTGCAGGCAGCCTCCTCATGAGCCTCCCCGCCTCCATTCTTGCTCCCCTTCCGTCTGTCCTCCGCACTGTAGCCAAGATGATCTTCCAGAAAGCAATCTAACTGTCACTCACATCGAAAATCTTCAGTGGCATCCCGCTGCCGACAGTACCAAGTTCAGACACGGGCCTAAAACACACCAAGCCCTTTAGAGTCAAACCTCTGCATCTCTAGCATTATCTCCTGCCAGCTGCACGCGAGCAGAACTGATACTCAGACTATGTGCACTACCAGCGGCCCTGTGACTGAGCAGAGCCCGCGCGGGTTACTGACGACTGTGGCTGTGGTTACCGACCGTGGTTACCATTCTCTCCAGTTATGGTCTGACCTCCTTTCATTGTGCTTTGCAAAATCCCGAGTGTTTTTTACAAGTTGAAGTTTTGTGACACCCTGCATAGAGCAAATCTATTGCCACCATTTTCCAGCAGTTGTTTGTATTTATTTATTTATTTTTCGGCCTTGCCCACAGCATGTAGAAGTTCCTGGGCCAGGGAGCCAACCCGTGTCACAGCAGTGACCTAAGCTTCCGCAGTGACAATGCCAGGTCCTTAACCCACTGCACCTCAGAGGATCTCCAACAACGGCATTATTTTAAAATTAAGATGTGTAGATAGGAGATTATTTTTGTTTGCTTGTTTTGGGGTTTGGGGTTTTCTTTTGGCACAAGCCTGCAGCATGTGGAATTTCCTGAGCCAGGGATTGAAACTACTGCACACCAGCAACCCAAGCCACTGTGGTGACAACACCGTATCCCTAACCCACTGCGCCACGAGAGAACTCTGTACTATGCTTTTGTAAATATAAGACTATGACAGACTTAACCAACTACAGTATAAACATAACTTGCATGTGCATTGGGAAACCAAAATATTCGTGTGGCTTCTTTTCTTGCGATATCCACACTATTTGGTGATTTGGAACTGAACCCACAATATCTCTGAGGTGGGCCTGCCTACTAGACCATCTGCAGTTCCTTTAAGAAATTTCTGTATCTCTGGTAGTGTCCACCCAACAAACGTCCACCCATTTATCGGATGTTTATTGAGCACCTACTTAGACACTAGACACTGCACTAGACTTTGAGGGCAAGGACTTGCGCTCCAAGAAAATGCTGATCTCGTGGGAAAACAGAAAAGTAAGGAGATAGTTATAAAATCTTGGGATAGTTATAAAATCAGGACAGAGATCAATTCCAGTGCTCAGAGAGGACGGAGAAGGAGCACTTGACCCAGACTCGGGGTTTAGGAAGCTTTTCCTGGAGAGGGGAGATTTATGCTGGATTCTGACGGCTGAGAAGGGACAGAGGGATCTTGAGAAAGGGAGCCACAATCTGTAAATAGGACAAAAGAAGCAAAGCCTAAAACAGAAGGTGAGACTAGTGAAATCAGGTGGAGAGGCAGGTGTGTGTGTCTGTGTCTCTATGGGTGTCTCTGTGTGCACACGTGTGTGGTGGGGGCTGCATGCAGCACAGAGTCAGCCCTTCAGGTGTGATTCCATCCCGAGCACCGTGGGGAGCCAGTGACTGATTTTCATCAGGGAAGTGACTTGATCAGAACTGCATGTTAGAGAGAATGTTCTGGCCAGAGCATGGAGAACAGCCTGGAAGAGTGGGGAGACCAGTTAGGCGGCTATTGCAGGAAACAAATGAGAGATGATAGTAGGCTGGTCTAAGGCACCAGCAAAGAGGCAAGAGATGGAGTGGACATAACAGGTGTTAAGTAAAAATCAGTAAACACTGGTGACTAGTTAGAGATGTGGCCAAGCATCTGCCCTGGTAACTGGGGGGCTAGTGATGATGCTGTTTTTTCACACCACGTAGCCCTGTTTGGGGCACTTTATTTTATTTATTTATTTATTTATTTTTGTCTTTTTGCCTTTATCTAGAGCGGCATATGGAGGTTCCCAGGCTAGGGGTCTAACAGGAGCTGTAGCCGCCGGCCTTCGCCAACAGCCACAGCAACGCCAGATCCGAGCCGCGTCTGTGACCTACACCCACCACTCATGGCAACGCCAGATCCTTAACCCACTGAGCAAGGCCAGGGATCGAACCCGCAACCTCATGGTTCTTAGTCGGATTCGTTAACCACTGAGCCACGAAGGGAACTCCTCTTTTGGGGCACTTTACATGAATTGACCCATTTGATTCTCTTAACTCCATGAGGCTGTATCATTTTTATCCCTATTTTATAGACAAGGAACGTGAGGCACTGAGGAGTTAAGCTGCCCAGGGTCACACGGCTAGTGACAGAATCAGGATTTAGACGTGGGCAGTCTGAGTATATAGAATCCGCACCCTTCACCAATACCGCTGGAGAGCAGTTTACTAAAATGCAGAGCACAGAGGCAGCCGCAGATTCGGCTGAGAGTATGACAAGCCCCGATTGGGACAAGCTGGCCCTTAGGTACTTGTGGAGGATCCAGGCAAAGTCCAGAAGGTAGTTGGATACATGGAGATGGAGTAAAACTGAGTTTTTAAAGTATGACCTTTATAACAATGTTATTTTTGGAAATTTTCAATGGATGTTTATCTTTCATTTGCCTTGAGTCCCGGTGCTCTGGGATCCCAGGGGGTCTACGGGATTCAGTGCTCCAGGGAAGAGCGGGGTGCCAGGCAGTCGTCCAAGTCATCCCTCGGCTTTGACTACCGGTTTCTTTTCAGTCCAAGAGACAACAGTTTTGAGATTCAGGTCCTATGAGAAGAGGAGGAGAGGTGCTGAACTGTGGCAGCTCCCTTTGCAAAGGGCCAGTCCCGTCAAGTCAGACACTGAGTGCTGCTGTGACCGTCCAGCTGAAAGCACATGGGCATCAGCCGATATTCACGCTGACTGATCAGCATCCATTCTGATGGGTGCATTCTGTGTCACACCCACAGAAAAGGAGAAAAAGGAGGCAAGATGGAGGAGAAAGGACAGGAAGTGAGTGGCGAGAGTTCCAGTCCAGAGTTAAAAGGAAAAACTTGGCAAAGGAAGGGTTCCCGTCATGGCTCAGCGGTTAACGAACCTGACTAGTATCCATGAGGAGGTGGGTTCGATCCCTGGCCTCGCTCAGTGGGTTAAAGATCCAGCATTGCCATGAGCTGTGGTGTAGGTCACAGATGCGGCTCGGATCCCAAGTTGCTGTGGCTGTGGCGTAGGTCGGCAGTTACAGCTCCAATTTGACCCCTAGCCTGGGAACCTCCATATGCTGCAGGTGCAGCCCTAAAAAGACAAAAGAAAAAAAAAGTTATTACGAGATAATGGCTATAACTCCCTGTGCTATACAATATATATTTGTTACCGATTTCTAGCATCCATTTTAACTCCTTGTTTCATTTCTTAGTTTATTGGAAGGGAAAAAGAGGTGCTATTTATTGGACCGTTTCAGAGGCCATCACTTGATATACATGCGTTTAGTAGCCGAGGGCACAGAATAAAGGTCAGAGAGAGTACACGCGGACAAAGGAGGGGTCACGAATGGGACTTTGTGACTACCAGTGATTAGGGGCAGTTAAGGGAAGAGTCACACATGTAGGATTCTGAGAAGCCATCGTCAGAGAAAGGGGAGAGAAATTACGTTTCATGATTTATTGCTACGTAACATGTAAAGTCCACAGCAGAGCTTAACATCTTGAAATAATAACTAGTTCACCTTTGCCCTCCCCTGTGTCAAATACTAGGCTTCTCCCTGTTATTTGACAAAATCGTTTTTAGCCAGTATAAAATAACTCTGGGAGTTCCCACTGCAGCTTAGTGGAAACGAACCCAACTAGTATCCATGAGGATTAGGATTCGATCCCTGGCCTTGCTCAGTGGGTTAAGGATCTAGCAATGCCATGAGCTGCGGTATAGGTCGAAGACATGGCTCAGATCTGGTGTTGCTGTGGCTGTGGTGTAGGCCGGCTGCTGTAGCTCTGATTGGACCCCTAGCCTGGGAACTTCCATTCCGCGTTAGGCCCTAACAAATACTGCTACTACTACTACTACTAATAATAATAATAATAATAACAATAATAATGTTTCCATGGCTTTAAGCCTAGCTTTCTTTCTTTCTTTCTTTTTCTTTTTTTGTACATGAAAGACAATTGAGAGTTACCCAGGGTGCAATTGGGAGTTACCAAGTCCTACAATAGGTATAATTTTTGGGTGAGGACATAGATGCCAGAAAGTTTCACTAATTATATATACACTTGGCACAGGCGGAGCCTTGGAAATCTTGCCCCCAGGAGCCTGTTTGGGAGGAAGGAAAGCAGAGTACCGGGCTCATGGCAACCCTAGAAATCTGGGGATCAGACGGTGATTATGTCTCCCCCTGACAAGGCCTTTCTTCCTTTTTTTTTCTTTGTTTTGTCTTTTTAGGGCCACCCCCTCAGCACATGGAGGTTCCCAGGCTTGGGGTCAAATCGGAGCTGTAGCTGCCAGCCTACACCACAGCCACAGCCACACCAGATCTGAGCCGCATCTGTGACCTACACCACAGCTCACGGCAACACCAGAACCTTAACTCACTGAGCGAGGCCAGGGATCGAACCCTTGTCCCCATGGATACTAGGCTGGCTGGTTCGTTGCCGCTGAGCCATGATGGGAACTCCCTGTCAAGACCTTTCTGGCTCCCAAATGGGTTCCTAACAGACTGCTCAGAGGCTGACAGTTCTACCCCTCACCTTCCAGCCGTGTCCCCTAAAGGGAGGGAGGCTTTGCCCTGAGCTCTTCACAGGGTGGGCTTATCAGTCGGCCTGGGGGGCAGAGGGCAGCGCTCCCGGGGCCGTGTCACAAGGGCAGGTATGTTGCAGGGCAGGGCGGGGACAGAGTTCCTGGCCTGGAGTGGGGCCTTGCAGGGGCTGCTGGGACAGGAAGGGAGGAAGAGGTACGCGGCAGCAACAGGAGGGAAGGGTCACGCGGAGGCCCAGACCGGTTCTGCCGCACCTCCCGGCCGCGCCTGCGCAGAGACTCCGAGTTCACGCCACCGCCTGTGAGAAAACTAACATCCTCTTGGCTCCTCTGTATCCTCGGCCGCAAATGCCAGGGATAGGCTTCATCAGGAAGCAAGCGCGCAGCGGCTGGCACCTGACCTGCCTCCGACCCGTGTGTCAACATTTCGCAGCCTCTGTGGAGAGGCCTGTGGACAGATGAGCTCAGAGGCATAATCCTTTTGTCCCGGGGAAGCCCGATTTTTTGTCGTGTTTTTCACACCCTAGTATACCGGTCACTCACGAAACAGCAGTTGCAACCCGTTAATTATGTTTTAGGTAGGGAAAATCCATCATTCTGCCAATTCCACCGGAATGGAGTCTTACTGTAGAGAATAGACTGGCGGTTGACAAGCGGGGAGGGGTGGGCTGTTAGGGAGGGGCTGGCAGTCTGTGATTAGCAAATGGAAACCAGTATTTATAGGATGGATAAACAACATGGTCCTACTGTACCGCATATCCAGCATCCTGTGATAAACCATAATGGAAAAGAATATGACAAAGAATATATATATATATATGTATAAGCGAATACTTTGCTGTACCACAGAAATTAATACAACATTGTAAATCAACTATACTGCAATAAACTTATTTTTAATTAAAAAAAATTTTTTTTTGCTTTTTAGGGCCACACATGCAGCATATGGAGGTTCCCAGGCTAGGGGGCAAATCAGAGCTGCAGCCACCGGTCTACACCACAGCCACAGCAACACCAGATCCTTAACCCACTGAGCAAGGTCAGGGGTCAAGCCCGCATCTTCATGGATACTAGTCAGGTTCATTACTGTGAGCTACAGCGAGAACTCCCCAAGAACGTAAGTTTAAAAAAACAAAAACAAGATGGAGTCTTAATTCACAGAGTAGTGGCCAAGCACGTGCTGGAAACCTGACTTTGTGCTAGGCTGCGGGGGTGGGGGGTGGGGGGTGAGGGGTGTCCCTGGGCAAGTGCCCTGGGCTGTCAAAGCCATCACCTGGCTTCTCTAGGCTTCCAGATCCTTTCTGTAAATCTGAGACAACAGTGCCTACCAAGCAATATTGTCATGGGGAAACCTAAAGTGAGTAAAATGCTTTGCCCTATGGGAGCTGCTTCATAAATTGGAGCAGCTGGTGTGATTACCGCCTGCGTGACCTTGGCAAGCTCTTTCATCTTCCTAGGTCTTAGTTTCCTCACTTGTGTCTTGTGGGCCAGATGACCTTGGCGGAGTCTTTGGTTTGAGCATTCTATTATCCTCCGACAATCAAGATTCTGCGCCTCCACCCTGGCCCTGCCCATCTAGAGCAGGAGATTAGAGCCTTCCTGCCGCTATCGCAATGCTCAGATAGCGAAGACCTGTCACGGCCCAGGAGGCTGTTCACTGCTCCCTTTGAACGGAGTTCCAAGGTTCTGAGACAAGGAACAAACCAGGATGTCTCTCTGAGCACGGGAGCAGCAGAGAGGGCTGGGTGCTAGGCAGCAGGACCTGGGTGTACTGAGAACAACTATCCCCAAAATGCTGCCTCAGGCGGGGAGGGGGGATAAACGTGCTCTTGGGACAAGGTCACGACAGACCTGTCAGCATTTGCTTGGGGACCCAGCATCATCTCCTGGGATTCCACCCCCAAAATAGACGGCGGCTGACTGGGGAAGAGAGCTCTCTACTTGCAGGAAAAAACTCCCCTCTGGACTCTGGTTGAATGAGGCAAAGGCTTTTCTTTCTGAATGAGGCACTGTGAATGACTATTTAAAAGTGAGAACAAGGAGTTTCCTTATGGCTCAGTGGGTTAAGGATCAAGATTGCCACTGCAGCAGCTTGGGTTGCTGCTGTGGTGCAGGTTTGGTTCCTGGCCTGGGAACTTCCACAGGCCACAGGTGTGGCCACACGCACGCACGCACGCACACACACACACACACACACACACACACACACACACACAAAAGGAAAGAAAGGAAAAGGAAAAAAAAAGGTAAGAGAAATGAGAGAGAGAGATGCATGGATGAAATCAAAGTTTGTAATCTCTGGGCTGGAGGAGACAGAAAGGGTGAAGGCAGGTGGCACTTATTAATGTTCTTAGCTCTGCCTAATATGTCCTCAGCTCGGGCACCTAACAGGACAAGGATGGAGTAGAGTGACACAGAGTAGAGGGACAGTTTTCCCTAGACCTGGGTCCCTAGGGCAGAGGCTAAGGAGTTCAGACTGACTCATTCCCAGAATATCTTGGGTCAACCCCATATCCAAAGCAAAGCAAAGTGAAGGAAAAAACCTCGGACTACGTACAGGGCGCATTTTCTAGTCCACATTTTCTCAAAGGCTCATTTCTTTGGGGCCTCCTTTGTTCCCATTAGTGATTTCCAGATGTCAGTTAAGGAGCTGGCTTCCGCTGGTAGGAAGTAGCATTGCTATTAAGAATATTTACAAGACCCTAGGCCTTTGGATGACAAGCCACAGGGTTTCCGTCACCCTTCCATCTGGAAGTTTTCTGCTAAATGACAAACTTCCTGAGGTTTTTCCCTACACATCTTATACTGGCCTAGATGTTCAAGATTACATTTCAGCTTTTTATACTGTCTCCCATTTTGTGCCACTAATTCCACGCCTCCTCATCAGTATGAAAGAAACATCTGCTACAGACAAATGGCATGACTGGGTAAGGGCCACCGCAGGCTAGCTGCTATCCTCTTGTGCCTCCCTCACTCTGTCCCCTCTCTGGGCTCAGAAGGGTGAAAACTACAAGAAACCTTAGAGACTATGTGCTCTCGTTTAATACCAGCCTGCTCATGGACCCATCATGCCATGGCCATATTTTCATGCTAAATAATGGCCACATATCCAGCAATGTCCAAAGAGCGAGAACATCGACCTGTAGAATGGCCCGCTACTTTAAAAATGTGTCCATAATGGGCTCCAGGTGGGGCTCTCTTTAACCATGTAACGATCACTTGCACAATTCTGTTATCCAGGCAAAAAGAAAGGAGAGTTTATTAGCTTGCTGGGGCTACTGTAACAAAAGACCACAGACGGAATGGCTTAAAAACAGAATTTTTCACAGTTCTGGAGGCTAGAAGTCAACGATCAAGTGTTGGCTGGTTTGGTTTCTACTGAGGGCTCTCTCCTTGGCTTGCAGACGGCCGCCTCCTTGCTGTGTCTTCACATGGTCTTTCTGCCATGTGTGCACCCCTGGCGTTTCTTGGTGTGGCCAAGTTTTGTCTTCTTATAAGGACACCAGTCAGATGGGAAGAGGGCCCTCCCTAACGCCTCGCATTAACGCCTCGCATCATCCCTATCACCTCTCCAGAGATTCTCTCTCCAAATACAGTCACACAGAGGAAATGAGAACTAGGGCTTCAGCATATGAATTTGTGAGTTTTCCTGCTTTCTGTTGTCACTGATATGGAGGAGGAGGAGGAGAACATACTCTAGAATTTCAGAGAATATAGCATTCAGGACTATCCAGAGGTTAGCAACTACAACCAAGAAACTTAAAAACAACAATCAAATCAGTGTGCTCAAAAGAGAAAAGGCAGATTTTCTTTAATTGACATATAGGGTGGCAGGCTTAAATATGTTCACCATACAACTTGATGTGCATAGAAAAATGTTTTCTTTGTATCTCATCTTATTTGTTGTTATGTGCTAGGTAAGGAAGAGAAATATACCTGAATGAGCAATCTGTAAACCTTAGTCTAAATAACCATTCATGGGAGCTCCCGCTGGGGCACAGCAGAAACGAATCCAACTAGGATCCATGAGGACGCAGGTTCGATCCCTGGCCTTGCTCAGTGGGTTAAGTATCTGGCCTTGCCATGAGCTGTGGTGTAGGTCGCTGATGTGGCTTGGATTCTGTGTGGCTGTGGTGTAGGCCAGCAGCTGTAGCTCTGATTTGCCCCCTAGCCTGGGAACTTCCGTATGCCATAGGCGCAGCCCTAATAAAAATTAAAAGTAAATAAATAAATAACCATTCAATTGATCCCCTTTGGGTACCGGCAAAGGTGACTGAGAGTAAAGCACCGTGGCTTTACTCAGGCCTTTAGGTGTGTGCTTGGTCCCTATTGCGGTCACCTGCAACTGGCGTAGCTCCTGGTCTAGGCTCCCCCTCGCTCACCCCCTGGCTCCTTGTCTCACTTCATTTCCTCCTGGAGCTGTGGTCCCTTCAGATCTCTGCCAGGCCTCCTCTGGGTCAGCTTCAGACATGTTTTTACTTCTGCTTTTTCTATTTGGCCACTTGGCACTGGCCCTTTCCTTGCCTCTAGTTCACTTTAGTATTTAGTTTCTGACATTGAAAGTAGGATTTCACAACAAGACTATAATGTGCATGCTGGGTTCAGGGTTAGGGAAAGAACTTTTTTTAAGAATTTTTAAAATTTATTTATTTTTGCTTTTTGGGGTGCACCCGCAGCATATGGAGGTTCCCAGGCTAGGGGTCAAATCAGAGCTACAGCTGCTGGCCTACACCACAGCCACAGCAACTTAGGATCCAGCTGCATCTGCGACCTACACCACAGCTCTCGGCAACGCCAGATCCTGAACCCACTGAGCAAGGCCAGGGATCGAACCTGCAACCTCATGTTTCCTAGTCAGATTCATTTCCACTGCACCATGACAGGAACTCCAATAATTTTTAACTCCCAGTTGGTCTTGATCCTAGTTCCTCCCATAGGACCGAGGGAATAACTGTTTATGATTTAGGTTTATCCAGGAGTCTAGAGGTTATATATGGATTAGAGCCAGCAAGACGGCCGAAGCTCGATAAACTTCCAGAGACATCAAGGCTTCCAGGAAGCAGAAAATCAGAAAGACAGCAGAGATCCCTTTACCCCTGGAGGTGGGGAAGCTGAGAAGACTGGGGGAGATTGAACCAAGCCCCCCCGAGGGGCTACCTGGTCCCTCCCTGGGTCCTGGCAGACGGGGGTCCTGAGAAAAAGGTGATATGGCCTCTCCTGGCCTCGGCGTCGTCAAGGGTAGAAAGAGGGCTTGGTGCCTCCCACTTGTGTTCACGGAGAGGGTCCCATGGGTAACGCAGAGCCAGCCCTAGCCCCGGGCTGGGACACAGCAAGTGGTTAGCACACAGTGGCTGTTTATAGGACTGCCCTTACTTTTAATGAAACCTAGAAAAACAATACAGGGATGGCAGAGTGGAAAAACCTGCAAGAGGATCCTCTGGTATATAGAATAGACAAAAGATTGCTTTGTATGACCTTTTTTTTCCTCCTTCTGGGTAAAACCAGGCAGCAAATATCTGATTCTAAAGTTGCAGTCCACGTTGCCGAAAAGGAACGTACCGCCACCATCCCCTGGGTGTTTACTGAGAAAATGACAAGGATATCTGACCCCACACTGTAGGTCGAGGACCAAAGGCTGAGAGCTCAGCCCCTCTGCTGTTCTCTCGTGACCCCAGAAAAGTCAGAGTGCTCAGGCTGAGTGATTCGGGCCAGTGTATGCATGATACTGAGTGGGAGGAAGCAGCATTGAGCAAAGAATGGAAAATTCCCCTTTTGGTGGTGGCTCCATAACCGGTGTGTTAAAAATGAATATGAGGGATAGAAATGATGCCGGCCAGAAATAAGGGTGGGAGAACCAGGAAAGTCAGGAGCCCAAAAAGGGGAGTCAAGAAAAAAGACCCTGCATCACTATGATTCAGCAGCTCAAGAAATCTTTATAGTCACCACCCCCTGGATTTTCCAGAAAAGGAAACTGAGGCTCAGGAAATCAGAAAACGCGCCTAGTCCACAGGCAACCAGTCTGCATCTCCCAGCTTCCATCTAGCACTCTTGGCGTATCCAGGGATTTGAGAAAAGACCCTCAGAGGGAAGAACCAAAAAGGAAAGAAAAGGTCATGCAACCCAGGTCCCAAGATCAACAGTTGGTTAGCTGGCAACATGCAGCTTCATGAAAGGAAACTTGACTCCAAGAACTCAGCCAGGAGAAGGCCTTGGGGTTGGAGGCCCAATGTTAAAACAACAAGCTGTTGGAGTTGAGCAATGGATGGCAGGACTCCAGGCACCAGAAGGGAGAAAATGCACCTGCTCAGGTACTGAGGCATGACGGGACTTGGCCAGGCCCGAGAGCCACAGGAGAGAAGGTGGAGGAGGGCAGAGCAAAGGGCTGGGTTGAAATAACTCACTTTACAACACTCTCCAAAATTCTGGCACATCCATTGACATTCCCATTTTTTCCCCTCTTGCTGTCCAGTGTCTAAATCCCTCTTCCTAAATTTGAGGAATCCCCTATTGTGAGTCAGAGCCTTCCTCTGGCACCAGCATCTCAAGAGTTAAGCAAAGGATGTGAACCCAGCGGAACTACGCTGTATCTTCTGAGTGGCCAACACCTGCCTAGTACAGAAGCGAAAAGGCAGAAAACCTTGCACTTCCAGTCCTTGACTGCCAGAACGACCACACAGGGTCTAGAACACCACCATCTAGGACTCTGAACTGTGGAAAGTCATAGAAACAGGAATGTTGGATCCATGCTGGTAGCAAGGCTGCTGTGGCATTAAGATCAAAGTTCAAGAGTTCCCGTTGTGGCTCAGTGGAAACAAATCTGACTAGCATCCGTGAGGACTCAGCTTCGATTTTTGGCCTCACTAAGTGAGTTAAGGATCTGGTGTTGCTGTGGCTATGGCGTGATTCTATATCTGGTGCTCTTCTTTTAAGTTTTATTATTTTTTTTTCATTTTTGAGCCCATTCTTGTCCCTTCTTCCCATCTCCACTCCCCCTTATAGATAATTTCTATTAATTTCTGATTTACCTTTCTAGTATCTCTTTTTGAGAATATACACACACACACACACATGCATACAAACACAGAGACTATAGCTGCAGCTCCGTTTGGATCCCTAGCCTGGGAACCTCCATATGCCTCGGGTGCGGCCCTAAAAAAAAAGATCAAGGTCCAAGAATAGCGGCCAGAGGCCATGGCTTGTAAGGGTGATGGCATCCTGGCCACACTGCGTCCTCTGCCTAGCCTCCCTGGTTTCCAAATCTGTTTCTCCTGCCTCCTTCCAGATTCTGGGAGCAACTTCCATGAATTCATTTTCCATCACTGTTGGCCAGCCTCCAGCTACAAATACCCGGCTGCCACAGGCCCCAAGCCTGTCCTGCAACGGGAGGGGTTTCTGAAGTCTAGGAATCTTACAAAGGCAGAGAATGTGAGACCACGATGGACGCTTCAAAGGTTCGCAGTGGAATGTGCACAGTGGAAACGCGTTTACAAAACCGACTGATCAAACTTGCTAAAACCAGAGTGGATAAGGAAGGAGATCCTGCTGTAGAGCGCTGGGAACTATATCTAGTCACTCACGATGGACCATGATGGAGGATAATGTGAGAAAAAGAATGTATATAGGTATGTGTGACTGGGTCACCTTGCCAGACAGTAGAAAAGTGACAGAACACTGTAGACCAGCTATAATGGAAAAAATAAAAATCATTGAAAAAAAAAAAAACTTGCTAAAGCCACTTGTGCTGGCAGAGAGATTTAGCCAGACAGCCCTGCCACTGCTGCTCTCCGCTGGGGACACACATTCAGGACACTCAGACCCACATTCAGGCTGGAGGTTTAGACACTTGCCTGGGGTCATACAGGTAGCCAAGGGGCAGATGTTTGAAAGCTGTTGGGTTCCAATGGGCCTGGAAAGGTCAGGAAGAAAAGAGGCTTTGGTTCCTTAAAAAAAAAAGAGGCATTAGATGCTAAAGGTCTGGTCTGGATTATACACTCTGTACCCAAGACTTCCGCAGCGCCACAAACAATGAAGCATTGATTGCAGAAGGGAGGGAGTTGAGAGCCGTTTCCTGATTGGAACGAAGAAGAACGACCTTAGGATTTCTAAGCCACGCTGAGAAAGTTCCGCACCCGCACTGTCGCCCTGCTTTACCGTGCTATCCATAAAAGAGGGAGAAGAGAGAAATCCACGGTGCATATGGGAAGATACCCTCTGATCTGCTAGGCTACCGTGTTCCAGGTCCAGACTCTGGATTCGCCCTTCTCTCTTCCTTTACAACGAGCCCCAAGGACTTAGCCTGTTCCCATTTCCTCTCTGCAGCTGCTCGCACCCACTCTGTCCCCTGGAGTTCTTTTCACTCCTCCAATCCCACCCCAAAGGGTGACACGGTGAGAACATCTCATTCCAGCTGCCCCCGAAGACAAACGCAAGCCCTTATTCTCTTCAGGATTTTCTTCCTATGAATTCAGGACAAATGGGGGACAACACAAACACGAACAGAGAGATAGTTACAAAGCTTAGGAATCTTACAAGGTTCCCACAGTTCTGGTTCTTGAGCAAGACGATACTAACTATAGCTAACATTTATCAGGCATTGATTATTTGCCAGGCGCTGGGTTAAGTGTTCTACTGGTGTTATCTTACTTTCTATTCCCAGCAACCCCATGCATTTTATTAATGGGACTGAAGCCGAGAGAGATTAAGTTAACTTTCCAAGGTTAATTGACTGCAGAGTTGGAATTTGAACCCAGGTCTCTCTGATTCTATATCTGGTGCTCTTTCAAGTTTTATTATTTTTTTTTTCATGTTCACTCCCATTCCTGTCCCTTCTTCCCATCCCCACTCCCCCTTACAGATAATTTCTATTAATTTCTGATTTACCTTTCTAGTATCTCTTTTTGAGAACACACACACACACACACACACACACACACACACACACACACGCATACAAACACATAAACTACAGCTGGTGTTCTTCCTACTATGCCCAGTTGAATACCTGTTATTTTTTATTTTTATTTTATTTTTTTCTTGCTTATTAGGGCCACACTTGCGGCATATGGAAGTTCCCAGGCTAGGAGTCAAATCGGAGCTGCAGCTGCTGCCTTACGCCACAGCCACAGCCACAGCCATGCCAGATCCGGGCCGCCTCTGAGACCTACAATACAGCTCATAGCAATGCTGGATCCTTAACCCACTGAGCAAGGCCAGGGATTGAACCCACATCTTCATGGATACTAATCGGGTTTGTAACCTACTGAGCCACAACAGGAATTCCTACTCTGTCTTTAAAAAAAAAGACAAATAAAAAATCAGGTTAGACAGAAAGTTTTCCAGAGCCAAATAAAAGGAGATTTGTAGGTAGTGAATGCTTCTACAGATGGATGAAAACAGGTATGTCAGGATTTTCCAACACTGCCTAAAACTTCCCAGATAGATTTTTTTTAAGCATCTACAGTAATAATATTAGCATTCAGATATCCGCAATAAAAGTGCGAAAAAACTGTAAGGTCCCCTAAAATAAGATAGAAATGACAACCAGGTACCCAAGTGACTGAGGCTCTGCACAGTCACAAATAAGGGAGCATATTACTGTACCCCAAAGCAATAAAAACTAAAGTCCAGTGTTTACTCCTGTCTCTCAAAGAATACCAAGAGAAATCCAATTCATAGCTCTTTGCGAATTTCTCAAATCCAAGTTCTCTGTCCACAATATTTTTTCTTCCTCCCTCCACCCTTCTTCTACACCCTAGCTCTTTAGTTTGTTCATCAGCTGAGCTTCTGGTGCTCAGTCTTCTGTGCTTTCTTCCCACTTCTCAGATTCTGTCTGTTTCTGTCTGTCCCTTTCTTCCTCCTCGGATCTGGAAGGCTGGCAGTGATTCTTCTGTGTAGGCAGGAGGGGCTACTTGAAGGAACACTTCCGTGCTGATAAGGCAGTTTCCGGGACATCGCCCAGGAGCTCATATTAAAGAGTCGTGGTTTAGTAGAGCAACGTATCAGGTGTGTTTCCAGTAAAGAGAAAGAACTCACACCCACAATTTGAATAAGGAAACTTCAACACAAAGAACTGTTAACTAGTAGAAGGTGACTGACTACCAAGAGGAGTAAGAGGGACCCCTAAGGGGCTGAGAAGCAGCCAGTGCAGTAAAAAGTTTTAACCTCTAGGCTGAAGGATCCCGACAAAGAAGGAATTAAGGACTTAGGAGACCTCTTCCAAGAGGACGGGGTGCCTGACAAGATGAGGACACTTAGCAGATAGCCAGGCCAGAGCTGTCTCTAGAAGCAGGCTTCTGCTCACAGAGGCTGTGGGCAGATCACAGCTACTTAAAAGCCACGGTAAGGAGAGCAATGTGTTAGGTAGGGTGCAGTTGAGACGTGTCCAGGTAGGTTGTTAGGTTCTCACGTAGAATAATAATAACCTAGAAGCTTGCGCATTCTGGGACTATGTCCTGGCTGTGCCCGGCAGTGTCTTGTTGATGAAACTTCACGTTCTGCCAGCTGGCAACGGGAAATGTTTACCGGATCTGGCTCTGACATCACAAAGCTGCGCGAAGAAGGGTAAACTTGGAGCAGAGAGACAATAAATTGATAAAGGCGCGGGCCCTGACCAGGGCAGATGCCAGCTGTAAGCACCCAGTATAGACTTCCTGGGGCTCCTCAACTGACCATCACCATGTAGAGATGCTGCCCTCTTCTCAGCTCTGTTTCAGCTTTCTGCTGCATCCCTACAGCTGGCATGTAGGAAAACCTGGGATATATGTTCTGTGCTCAGAAATCAAAAGAGATGCGATAGGAACAGGGCAGGTGATGAGGGGCGGGTGTCCAAAGGGTAGTTTTTATTGCAGGTATTTATAAAATACCCAGATGCGAGCCAGATATTATACCTGACAAGTTATATGCATTATCTAAATTACAGCTTATTAACAGTCTTAGAAGGCTGGTGTTAGTCCTTTCTTCCAAGTGAGAACACTGACCCTCACAGAGGCTAGGCGGTTTGGCAAAGTCACACAGCTAGTTAAGTGGGAGAAAATAAGATGATCGCATATCACCTTGACCGTCACCAAAGCCTGCTCGGTCCACTTTTTCTTAGAGGGATGTGTTAAACTGCTAGTTTTGTAAGCTGTTGCTTTACAGGTTTCCAGGCTATCTTCTTAGTGCATATTTGTTCGTGGTTCTTGATACAAATTCTTACAACCAGCACATAAGGCCCCCGTCTCTTATCATTTTTCATAGGATCATATGAAATTTGACTTGATTTATTTTTGAAATTGCTACCTCACCTTTCCTTTCTTTTTTCTTTCTTTTTTGCCATTTTAGGGCCGCACTCATGGCATTTGGAAGTTCCCAGGCTAGTGGTCAAATCAGAATCGGAACTACGGCTGCTGCCTTACACCACAGCCACAGCAATGGAATTTGAGCTGCATCTGGGACCTACACCACAGCTCACGGCAACGCCAAATCCTTAACCCACTGAGTGAGGCCAGGGATCCAAACCCGCGTTCTCATGGATAATAGTTGGATTCATTACCACTGAGCCACGATGGGAACACCTGCTTTGTTTTCTTTTAAGTATGTTTTCATTCCTTACTTTCAAATTCTCCATATCCTTTCATTTCAAATATGTCTCTGTAGATGACATACTACTAGAGAGAGTGGAAAAAAAAATGTTTTGTTATCATTTTAAAAATATTTAGGAGTTCCCATCATGGCTCGGTGGTTGACAAACCCATGAGGACATGGGTTCGATCCCTGGCCTGGCTCAGTGGGTTAGTTGCCATGAGTGGCTCGGATCCTTCATTGCTGAGGTATAGGCCAGCAGCTAGAGCTCTGATTAGACCCCTAGCCTAGGAACTTCCATATGCTGTGGGTATGGCCCCAGAGAGACCAAAAAAACAATTTTTTTAGTCTGAGAGTCTGATTTTTTTTTAATCTTCAATGCTAAAGTCTGTGCACTTTAGAATCGAAGTACAAGCCCCATTTCTCGCACAAACTGGCAGCAGTTGGTGGGATTCAGAAGCAAGGGAGGACCCAGACATGAGACCAGGCATAGAAGCTCAATGCTCAGAGGAATTGGATGATAGACAAGAAAATGATGTAGGGGCAGAGGGCTCTTCTTAAAACAGGGGGTGGGACCTGGGAGGCTGGTCATGGGGGCACAAGCGAGGTTTGAGTTACTAGAACCAGGATCAAGTCAAATGAACTAAAGAAAATGAAAAAGTATGGTCTTCACAAATATTAAACTATTGTGATGCTGCACCCCAGTGTCACAGGGACTCCTTCAGCGGCTGTGCCAAATGAATTTTCTCAGCCACGCGTCCCCAGACAAGCACTTCCTTCTTGCAGTGTTTGTGTCTTCTCCATCTTTGTGGTCCTAACGGTTGTATTTAAGGGTCAGATTCTTTTAAGGCAACTGAACCAATCAGCTTCTTGCAATTATTCTTTTACTGAAAGGTCGAATTACTTACTCACCTTCCCCAGTTCTTGTGCCTTGGTCTTGTCATCAGAGCCACTCCCTTCACCTGCAAAAGGGAATTTAGCCATCAGACACCGTACATCTAGAACCATTCATCACAGAAAAAGGACTGGAAAGACTGTCAACAGGATGGTCCCAAAGAGTCATCCACTTAACTGATTTAGTATCTTCCTTTGTAGTCACTCAGATTATTCAACATCGCAGAAGGGGAAAGTTTGGAGCTCTATTGATTTTCTCTTTGGTTCACTAACTATGGAAAAGTTATCTTGCATCCTTTAGCCGGGGGACACAATGCCTTACATAGAGCATTTTCCTGGCTTTGAAACTCTCCCATGTATATTAATGCCATTTAAAGCCTCCCACTGCTCACCCAACTGGAATTTTGTACTCGGGGAAACGGAGGCTGAGAATGGGAGAATGGCTTTTCAAAGGTTACAGCTGGTCAGCAGCTGAGCTGGCATTCAAACTCAGGGTTTCGGACTCCAGGTTCAGCCCTCTTTTCACCTTTGTTTCTGAGCTTCCTTCAACGATTTTGTCCTCTGTCCTACCTCCACCACTGCCAGACCTTGTCAATACTAACAATCTACTTATAATATTAGTTTAAGCATCTCAACTACCACCAGCTTTTATGTTTCCAGCTTACTCCTTTTTGACACTGACCCCAACATTTCCTCGATCTACCAGGACCTACAATCCATTAGTCCTAACTCTTTTTTTTTTCTTTTACCTTTTTGTCGTTTTAGGGCTGCACCTGCGGCATGTGGAGGTTCCCAGGCTAGGGGTCTAACAGGAGCTGTAGCCGCCGGCCTACACCACAGCCACAGCAACGCGGGATCTGAGCCACTTCTGCAACCTACACCACAGCTCACGGCAACACTGGATCCTTAACCCACTGAGCGAGGCCAGGGATCGAACCAGCAACCTCATGGTTCCTAGTCGGATTGGTTAACCACTGCACCACAACGGGAACTCCCATTAGTCCTAACTCTTGACCCCATGCTCGGCCCTTCCAACTTTTCCGGCCCAGATTCTACAGTACATCATTGTCATCATTCCCATGCATACATCTTCAGCTCCCTCGCTCCCTTCTCCTTCCTTGTAAAGCTCCAGCCCTGGTGAAATCTAATTTGCCACCAGTTTTGCAGTTTGGCTGTTGGCAGCTGAATGTGGCTGAGAAACACCCTCACACATACACATCACAGACCCATTATCTATCTGAGGGTTGCCTTCAATAAATAGTATGCTTCTTCTCCATCCAGGTTCTCAGTGAGTTGAGAGACAATGAGAAGTAAATAGAGAGGCCAAAAATCAGCCTTAGGACTGAGAGGGACCAGATGAGAGGACAAGCGGTAGGTCTGACGGTCAAGGTGCTCGCTGATAGCAAGTCCCAGGACCCACCCACCCCCAGGAGCAGCAGCAGCGGTACTGAACTAGGCTCTACCTTCGTGTATTTCCATAATTCAACAACTCGCCATCTTCATCACTCCCGCTTGGATCCAAGCCTCTGTCGTCCCCGGAATTCGGCAGAGCCTCCTGGTGGCCTCCACGTGCCCCCCTCTCAATCTCCTCGCAACAGCCAGAGTGAGCCTTTTAAGTCAGTTCTCAGCCTTATTTCACATTAAAATCACCTGGGGAAGTTTTAAAACTCTTGCTGCCCAGGCCTTACCAATTAATTCAGAGGCTCTGGGGGTGGGACTCAGGCATCAGGACTTGTTTTCAAGCCTCCCAGGAGATCCACTGTGTAGCTAAGACTGAGAGCCACCTCGGTCCGATGGTCACTCTTCCACTTGCCCCCACTCCCCACGACCTCCCATTTTACTCAGAGTAGAAGGCAAAGCCCTGCAGAGCCACCCGGGACCCTCCTCTGACTCCCACCCTCGCCTCCAGCCATCCTGGCCTTCTCGCTCTTTCTTAAACCCACGAAGCTGGCTCTTCCTTGGGGTCTTTACATGCTCTTTCCTCAGTTTAGAAAGCCTTTTCTCAAGCTTTTCCTCACTCCCCTACTTCTGTCAGGTCTCTATTCTTTTTCTTTTCTTTTTTCTTTTTAGGGCAGCACCCATGGCATATGGAAGTTCCCAGGCTAGGGGTCTAATCAAAGCTGCAGCTGCCAGCCTGCGCCACAGCCACAGCAGTGTGGAACTTGAGCCGCATCTGTGACCTACTCCACAGCTCATGGCAATGCCAGATCCTTGACCCACTGAGTGTGGCCGCATCTTCATGGATACTAGTCAGGGTCTTAACCTGCTGAGCCACAGTGGGAACTCCCCAGGTCTCTGTTCAAATATCTCTTTAGACGAGATCGGGCATGTTCAGGTTGGTATGACTGTAGACCAAATAGCTCTTTATTAAGAGGTTTTTTCTAAGTATTCTGTCTAAAGGAACACACACACACACACTTCACCCCATTCTGCTCTAGCTCCATTTCTCTGCTGAGTTTTTGTTCCTTGCACTTTTGCCTTGCATCCCCACTAGAACAGAAGCTCTATCAAGACAGAGATTTTTCCTGGTTTGTTCCCAGTTATATTCCCAATACCTAGAACAGTGCTTTAAGAAGGGAACTTAAGGAGTTCCCATTGTGGCTCAGTGGTTAATGAATCCGACTAGGAACCATGAGGTTGCGGGTTCGATCCCTGGCCTTGCTCAGTGGGTTAAGGATCCGGTGTTGCCGTGAGCTGTGGTGAAGTTTGCAGACGCGGCTGGGATCCTGCGTTGCTGTGACTGTGGCAAAGGCTGACAGCTATAGCTCCTGTTAGACCCCTACCCTGGGAACCTCCATATGCCGCAGGTGCGGCCCTAGATAAGGCAATAAAACAAAATAAAACATCAGTGGCACTGATCCACGAACACCCCGCCGCATTGCTTCTCATCGAAGCCAAACTGGGCGGGGCACCTTGCCAGTGGGGACACTCAGGCTTCTCACCATACTCAGCTTAGAATTCGTCTTGTTTCAGTGGAAACAGCAGGGGCTGGGGAAGCCAGGAAAAGAAGGGAGAGAGGGTAGTTTTCCTGTCCACTGATATTGCTCAAGCACGCTGTCCTCTTCTTGGTCTGTGAGACTCAAGCAGGTTATTATCAGCCAAGATATAGCTAAATGAGGAGTTTCCACTGTGGCTCAGCAGGTTAAGAACCCAATGTAGTCTCCATGAGCTTGCGGGTTTGATCCCGGCCTCGCTCCATGGGTTAAGGACCTGGCTTGCTACGAGCCATGGCGTAAGTCTCAGCTGTAGCACTGATTTGACCCCTAGCCTGGGAACTTCCATATGCCACAGGTGTAGCCCTAAAAACAAAAAAAATTTTTTAAAGCAAGATACATCCAGCTGAGGACACCAGGGAACCCTCCCGCACTATTGGTGGGAATGTAAATTGGTATGACCACTATGGAAAACAGTATGGAGGTACCTTAGAAAACTATACATAGAACTACCATATGACCCAGCAACCCCACTCTTGGGCATATATCCAGACAAAACATTCCTTGAAAAAGACACCTGCACCCATATGTTCATTACAGCACTATTCACAATAGCCAAGACATGGAAACAACTTAAATGTCCATCAACAGATGAATGGATTAAGAAGATGTGGTACATATATACAATGGAATACTACTCAGCCATAAAAATAACAAAATAAGATTATTTGTAGCATGGATGGAACTAGAGACTCTCATACTAAATGAAATAAATCAGAAGGAGGAAGACAAATAGCATATGATATCACATATATCTGGAATCTAATATACGGCACAAATGAACCTTTCCACAGAAAAGAAAATCGTAGACATGGAGAACAGACCTGTGGTTGCCAAGGGGGAGGGGGAGGGAGTGGGATGGACTGGGAGTTTGGGATTAATAGATGCAAACTATTGCCTTTGGAATGGATAAGCAATGAGATCGTGCTGTACAGCACTGGGAACTATATCTAGTCACTTATACTGGAGCAGGATAATGTGAGAAAAAGGAATGTATACGTGTATGTGTGACTGGGTCACCTTGCTGTACAGTAGAAAATTGAAAGAACACTGTAAACCAGCTGTAATGGAAAAAAAAAATCATGAAGTAAATAAATAAATAAATAAATAAATAGATAAATAAATAAATAAATTGTAGCATGTTATTTAAGCATTTAAGCAATTCCGACTAGGAATTTTTGATTCAGTAGCTCTTAGATGGAAACCCAGAATTTGCATTTCTAGCACATTCCTAAGTATGCTATGCCTATGGTCTAGGGACCACATACTGAAAATCACGGGTCCTAACAAGGAGTTAAAGGTAAATGCATCTGCCACCAATCAGGGACTTCACAAGAACAGCAGCCCTCTGAGGAGCTGTTCCCACATTACAACTCAAGACTTGAGGGTCAACAAGAGTAAGGACCTGCTCAAGTTCACAGAGGTGCAAGTGTGCAGCCTACGTTCAAGATCAGCTTGCTGAGTGCCCTGCCTTTTATATGCACTGCCTCAGTGACAGAGCTACACAGGGTAAAAAAAAATTGGGCACCTCTTCAAAGCAATATTCAGTAAACATTTGTAGTTTTATTTTAGTTGAGGTAGAAGAAATAGATTTCCTGTTAATGGAATTATACACACCACACGCATACACCTTTATGTTAAAAAATAGAATGAATCCCTTGCACTGAACGGCACTTTGCATTTTAACCTTGGTGGCAGTACCTTTCTTATACTATTTTTGTCACTCAGCTGGGTAATATTTGGTCATTCACAGTCACTGGGACAACTTAATGGATGTAGTTTCAAAGTTTATTGACTGCATAATATTCCTGTAAGTATACCTTATTTTATACAACCATGTCTATATTGATAGGATTTTTTTTTTTTTTTTGGCTTTTGTATTTTTAGGGCTGCACCTGCAAGCATATGGAGGTTTCCAAGCTAGGGGTCAAACTGGAGCTGTAGCCGCCGGCCTACACCACAGCCACAGCAACTCCAGATCCGAACCGCGTCTGCAACCTATACCACAGCTCACAGCAACGCCAGATCCTTAACCCACTGAGCGAGGCCAGGGTTGGAACCTGCAACCTCATGGATGCTAGTCGGAATTGTTTCTATGGGACCACAACGGACACTCCTTTGTTGATAGGAGCACTGCCACCCATTTCCACCAGCCATAGTTATCAAGCTCTTTTTTCTTTTTATTTTGATTTTTTATTTTGATTTTTTTTTTTTGCTTTTTAGGGCTGCACCATGGCATATGGTGGTTCCCAAGCTAGGGGTCAAATCAGAGCTACAGCTGCTGGTCTACACCACAGCTCACTGCAACGCCGGGTCCTTAACTCACTGAGTGAGGCCAGGGATCCCACCCACAACCTCATGGTTACTAGTCGGATTCGTTTCCACTTCACCAAAACTGGAACTCCCAAGCTCTTCTTTAATGTATGCCAGCCAGTTGGGTGAAAAAATAACATAGCATTACCTTTAATTTGCATTTCTAGACTACTTGTGTATTTTAGCAACTTTTTATGTGTTTTTTAGCCATATCAATTTGCCTTTCTTGACTTGTCTTTTCATATAGTTTGTTCATTGTTTTGATTGGGTTGTTTACTCTTTCTATTCAGTTTGTAAGAGTGTTTTGAATATTACCAGTGTGAATGGTATGTCCAAGTCTATCATGTGTCATTTGACTTTTTATTTCACTGTTATTTATTTTATATTTTTCATATGAAATTTTTAGGGTTTTTTTTTTTTTTTTGTCTTTTTAGGGCTGCACCCAAGGCATATGGAAGTTCCCAGGCTAGGGGTTGAGTCAGAGAGACAGCTGCCAGCCTACACCACAGCCACAGCAACGCCTGATCCTTAACCCACTGAATGAGGCCAGGAATCAAAATTGCATCCCCATGGATACTAGTCAGGTTCATTTCCACTGAGCCACAATGGGACTCCAAAATTTTTAGTTTTTGTCATCAAATATGTGTCTTTTCTTTTATACCTTCTGATTTCTCGTTTATGTTAAGAAGCTCTCAGTGTAGAACTGGACTTCTATCTGGATCTCATGCTGCTTCCACAAAGGCACTTTTTATCTGGGGAAATCTGCCAAATTATTGTTGCTGAGGAGGAATATGAGTAGGCTTCCTATTTCACTATTTTGCTGATGTCCTCCCAGATTTTCATATAAAATTTATATTGATTGGGTTTTTTTTTTTACATTTAAGTCATTTATCCATCTTGAGTTAACATTTGCATCTTAAGATGGAGCCCCATTTTTGTTAATGGATAGCTTTTCCCCACTGATTTGAGCTACACTCATTATCATATATTATATTCTCACATGCACTGAGATCCATTTCTGGATTCCTAATTCATTTCTATGGACTTTGGTTGTCTGCTTGTTTTTACCTATTCATAGCCTAATTTTAGTTTTATTCGCCTTCAATATCTTCTCAGGAAAACACTCCTCACAGTCTTCTTTTGCATATTTTTCTTGGCTCTTGGTATCCAGTATCCATCCTTCCATATAAACTTTAAGAATCAAGGTCTCAGTGGAGTCCAGCTCTGCCTGAGCCACATGCCCAAAATGGGAAGCCAGTTTTGCTGGTTCTTTTCAAACATCAAACACCAAAAGTCTTATTTTGGTTGCACCCAGGAGTCTCAGACTCTCACAACAGTAAAGGTCTAATAACTTCTGCAAAATATAGTAGGGTAGTTATTCTCTATGCCAAGAAGAAAATTTACACTCCTGGGGTGAACAAAGAAACATCTATCACTAGAGCAGCAGAAAAGAAAAAAAAACACACATTTTAATCTCTGTTATATCATATTAAGGAAGTTGGACTGTATTAGGTTGTAGACATTCAGTTAGCCATTTAAAAGTTTTGGGTGCAAGGGTCACAAGATCAGTCTGGCAGCAATGAAGAAGATGGAATAGAAGGAAAAGGAATTGGGAGACAGGAGTCCCAGTTAAGGTACTACTGCCACAGTCTAGGCAAAGATGACAGAGACCTGAAGTAAGGCAATTGCCAGGGGCATAGAAAGAAAACAGATTTGAAGACAATTTAGCAGGTAGAATTGACAGGATCAGTGATTGGTTTGATGTGGGGTTAGATAAGAATCCAGAATGACTGGCTGATTTCTAGTCAGGTGGTAGAGTTAATGGTGGTAGAGTTAATGGTGGTACAACGAAATGACACAGAAACACAGAAGGAGGAGGAGACTTGAATGGCTACGTAGATAATGAGCTCTGTTTGGGGCACAATGAGTTTGAAGGTCTGTGAGACATTGAAGTGGCGATATTTGGTTGACATAACAAGTATATTAGGTTTGGAGGTAAAGGGCAAGACTGCAAGGGATTTTGAAAATCACCAAGATATATATGATATATGTGAAGAAGAAGAAAAGGAAGAAGAAGAAAAGGAAGTAGAAGAAAAGGAGGAAGAAGAAGAACGAAGAGAAGGAGGAGAAGAGGAAGAAGAAGGAGGAGGAGAAAGAGAAGGAGGAGGAGAAGGGAATAAGATGGGAAGAAGGAGGAGGAGAAGGAGGAGGAGGAGAAGGAGGAGGAGAAGAGCTGAGGCTGGAACAGCCAGGGGCATCAACATTTACCAGAAGAGGAGGAATTAGAGCCAGCAATGGGTTCTGAGAATAAGCCAATTAAGAAGCAGAATGTGGTAGCTCAGGAGATGAGAGAGGAGCTTCAAGAAGGAGGAAGTAATCAGCTGTGCTGAAGGCAACAGAGAGGCCTCAGAAGTACCCAATGGATTTGGCAGTAACCAGTTTGGTGAGAGCAGTTTTGGCGGTGTCAGGTGAAGTCAGTTTTTAAATGCTGAGTGAAGTCAAAGCGGGAGGGAATGTGCCCAGCGTCTCCCTTTGTCCTTCCAGATCCCCACGCTCACCTTCACTGCTCTGCCCGCCATCCTAGATACACGGCATCACCAAGTCCCATGACTCTCTTGAGTCTGGCCAGTGGCGAGCTCCTGGGGGGAGACTGAAAGGAAGGAGAGTGGGCCCCTCCCTCGGCGGTGCTGCATTCGCTCAGCCAGAGTACAGCGCCCTCTCCGGCTGGGTTCACGTAACCACCCCCTCCCACCTCCTGGCAGGTGTCAGAGCAGTAATATCTCTGTCTTGCCCCTTTTAGGGTTTTCTGCCACTTCTGTTTCTTTACATCCTGCCCACACCTTTGTAAATAGTCCTTTATCACACCTTCGTTGAATTATCCAACTTCAAGCACACCGTTTGCCTCCTGCTGGAACCCTGAATGATGTGGAGAGGAATCTTGGCTGGGAAGGGCAGAGACAGAAAATTGCAAAGGCAAGGGAGGTTTGGTCACAGGGTTTATTTTTTAAGGGTTAGAGAGGCTTGGGTATACTAACAAGCTCCTGGAGTTTTCACAGCCAGAGCCTGTTACAGAGGCGTGATCTGAGAGGAAGGAAGAAACAGGCAGAGGCCTCTGGAGTCGATGCCATTACAAGTGGCCTCACCGCTGTTGCTCAAGACATTCAGGAACCTGTCTTTCCAGTTTGCCCAAGACAGTCCGGTGCCAAGTTTGCCCATGGCTGTGTTGGCAAGCGCTGGTCTGAGCAATGAGCTGATGGAAAAGCAGACACAAAGGTTAAAGGAGGAAAAGGAGAAAAGGTCGGGACCTCGACAAACCCAGGCACCCCTCACCTCTCAAGGCAATCAGACAATAAACAGAGTCACTGGTGTTTTTTCAAAAACCGCAAGGCTCTGCGTGACCCAGCCTTGCCCTCCTTGCCTGTCTCCTTTTTCTTGTCTTTTGCAGGTTGCTGATTCCATCTCTGCCTTGGGGGCCTCCTTTCTCAAATAACTATAAGCTCTGTTCTGCCCTTTAGCCTGAATTCTGACCTTTCCACTGCCTGCACCTGGCACCCTCCCCAAGCCTTACCCTGGCTAACTCCTTCTCATGCTCAGAGCTCATCTTAAATGCGACTTGTTCAGCAGGCCAGCCACCCTGGTCCCAACCAGCCCCCTTTGGCTACACTCCTTCAGGGAGCCCAGGACTCCTCTTTAATTTTAGTCACCACATCTTTTTTGAGTCACACCTGCGGCATGTGAAAGTTCTCAGGGTAGGGATTAAATCAGAGCTATAGCTGCTGGCCACAGCCACACAAGATTCAAGCTGTGTCTGTGACCTACACCACAGCTCACGACAACGCCGGATCCTTAACCCAATGAGAAAGGCCAGGGATCGAACCTGCATCCTCATGGATACAAGTCCAGTTCCTAACCCACTGATCCGCCATGGGAATGGCCCACCACATCTTAAAATTTATGGAGGTGGAGAATTTTATTCAAAAAGTCACCCAGATCTTCTTACAAGCCTTTCGTTTGTTTGTTTGTTTCCGGGCCAGGGACTGAATCCCAGCCACGGCTATGGCCTATGCCACAGCTGGGAATGCTGGATGCTTAACATGCTGTGCTGGGCAGGGGATCAAACCCAGGCCTCAGCAACAACCCAAACCGATGCAGAGGCAATGCTGGATCCTTAACCTGCATCACAGCGGGTGCTCCCACAAGGCTTTTTTGTTTGTTTTTACCTCTAAGTTTTGAATTTGTCTGGAATTTATTTTTGTGTATTGTATAAGATGGGGTCTCTTTCACAATCTAAACTTCCAAGCCCTGTGTTGGCCCCTCATAAGCTCTTCCTTTCACTTACTCGTCCTTTCAATAAGCATGAATGGCTAATGACCTTGCACTCTGCTGTTTATTGCACTCAAAAGATAAAAAGAGATACCATGATCACAAAGAAAAAAAAAAGAATAAAGACAGAGCTGGGCCCTAGGCCCAGAGAGGATCTCAGCCTGCTTGGAGAAGCAGACCTGTGAATGGAGAAATGACAGCCTAACAAGGTAATTGCTTTAGTGACGCAGGGTGGTTATAAGCCTCTGGAATTCTGGTGAAGAATGCATGTCTGTTTACTTGAGTCTCTCACAGTTTGTAACATGTGTCTTACCCACTGAAATCACTTAATAACTACTTTAACAATTAACCTAAGTGTACATTTTCTTTTCAGGCTTTCACTCTTCTCCAAAGTACCAAATGCGTGTTCGGTTACTTCTTAGATATCTCCACCAGGATGTCCTACCAGCCTTTCCAACTCAAGAGGTCCTAAGTAGGATTCTCTCCTCCCAAACTTGGTCCCCCTTGACTCCTGGCCTCAGTTGCCTGAAGTGGAAGGCTCAGCACATTCTCAGTTCCACCTTCTTCCTAACCCCACATCCAGCCAGTCACCGGGTCCTATTCAGCCTGGGTCACAAATACTTTGTGATCCCTTTTCTTATTCCCACCATCTTTGGTCAGGCCTTTGTTATCAATTCCCTGAACTGTTTTTTGTTTGTTTGTTTGTTTTTAAATTCCAATAGATCTTTCTGTCTCTTCTCTTTTTTCTCTACAATCTTCTAATGGCCATCACAGTCTTATTTCTGAAACATAAGTCTCAACCTGTCTTTCCCGTGCTTGAAATCCCTTTGTGCTTCCAAATATTTTCAGGATAAAATTCAAATTTTTGACATGGCTCAATCGGACAGCCCCAATGTGGCCATAGACAAATATATCTCAGACAAATAAACTGAAATATGGAAAAAGATATAGAGGTGTTCATTGGGTACTATATTCATTTTCTATTGCTGCTGTAACGAATTACTGCAAACTTAGAACGTAGTGCCTTAAAACAACATAGAGGATAGACAAGATGATAAGATTCCTGGACTTTGTAACTCTGGATTTATTTTTGTATAGATGAATAACCTTCATCTGCTTAAGTGATAGTCCCTTGGGTTTTCTGTTTGTTTGTTTTTTTTTTTTTTTGCAGCCAAATGCAACTATAACTTATAAAAGTACTTCTAAAATTAAGAAGAAAAAATTTCCTGGTTCTGAGTTATAGTTCCTCAATTCCTTCTAATCCCTGCTCACTTCTTCCCCTGGCTAGCAAATGCTTACTCATCGTTCAAAGCTCAAATGTTCCACCCCTACAAAGTCTTTCCCAAGCTTTCCCTCGAACAGCTAATCCTCACTGTTCCCATGGCATTTTCTACATGTTTCTACAGTAGCACTTTTATACTATATTGTATTTATCTATTTCCTTGACTGTCACCTCCACTCAACTCCAAGCACCGCATGAGAAACCAGAGGGTTGAAACTGTGTTTTTTATTTGTTCTCTTCAGGGATGACATCATTCTCAGCATGTAGTAGGTACACAGCAAGTATTCTATGAATAAGTAAATGCAAGAATAAAAAACAATATCTATATTTGTGTATGTGTGTGTATATATAGATATAGAGCTCTCGGCCTTGGAAAAACATGAGAACAGATCACAGGGAATTTTATTGATTTAGCTGCACACACCAAACGCTCACTTAATCTGCTCTTGCTATGATCAAAATAGTCATCACAAACACCATAATGAAAAAAATCCACATGAAGAATCGGTCTATGACTTTTGCGACCTTTTTCCACTCACTCCCCTTGGAATGGGTGGCCTTGTGGTCTTTGAGGCACTTGGCAATGTATTCGATATTCCTTGTCAACACTTTGTACCGTGCACAGTAGCTGTCAGCATCCTGCTGGCTCTCACCCGGGGACCTCAAGTCGTTCTTTAAGAGTTTGCTCATTTCCTTCTTTCTGGGAAGGTCTTTGTTTCTGGCAGTTTCCAGATCAGGCTCTGGAAGTTGGCCATAAACCTTGGTGAGACGGCCCCGCTCCCTGTCGTGGCGAGGGCTAAGGCAGCTCTCACCCACGTCGTAGACAAACAAGAGCCTGGACATGTATTTTAGAATGACCACCCTGGCCCAGTGTGGCACTGGCCGGGCCTCGGCCCCACAGAAGTGGATATTCATCACCATAATGGTCAAGGCAGTGGAGGCTGTGATCAAGGCCATTGTGGCTATGTAGTATTTGCCTGGAAAATAACAATAACCGAGTTAGCTTAAAACTGTCCTCATGTTTGGCTCACAAGGAAACATTTCTCTAAGGAAGCTATATACAGCAATGGTTACTAGCATAGACTTTGAATAAAACTGGGCTCAAATTCCAGCTCTCTCACTCACTAGACTTGTGACCTGGAGCAAGTTAGATAATCCTGGTAAGCCTGAGCTTCCTTCTCTATAAAATGACTACAATAATAGTACCTAACTCATAGGAATATGGTAAAGCTTAATGGACAAAATACACGTAAAGTTCTCAGTACTGTTCCTTGCTCTGAGTTAAAAGGTTTGTAAAGTTTTGCTGAGATTATGATGCGAAAAACTTCCACTTTCAACAAACAAATAAATAAACAATGAATGATTTTGGACAGTTATCAGAATTGTCTTTGGACCTCATTAATATGAAAGCTCATTACTACTGAGGAAGAAAGGAGACACTGTGTCACTGTTAGTCTTTAACGTGTGATTGCATAAAGCAAATATTTATGAAGAAGGAAAATTAAGGAAAGAAACAATAAAGATAAGGGCACAATTTTTTAAAATATAGAACAAAGAACCTAGAGGATGAGCAAAACCAAAAGCAAGCTATTTGAAAAGAGTAAGAAAATTGATAAACGTTTGATAAGGCTTCTCATGGAATGGGGCAGAAAGAAGAAAGAAAAAGGATGCAAAAGAGAAAATAAGTAAATAGAAATTTAGAAATAATATTATAAATAGCTGTATGATAATAAATTTGAAAGCCCAGATGAAATTTCTATAAATGTATAAGATGTCAAATTTAGTGTAAGAAGAAAGAACACTTGACTAGAAATAGGAATTAATCAAATACCTCTATCCACCCACCTTCCAAAAAGCTCTAGAGCCAAGGTTTTATAGGTGAGTTTTACCCAATTTTTAAGGAACAGATAACTCATATCTTATACAAGTTGTTCCAGAAATAGAAAAGAGAGAAAATTGCCTACCTAGCTCATTTTATGAAGTAAGTTTAGCCTTGATTTCAAAAGTAACAAGAAAGGAAATACTAAGGCAATTTCATTTATAGACACATTTGAGAAAGTACCATAAGAATTATTGGCTAACTAAGCCCTATGGTGTCTTTAATTGATAATTCATCATGATAAAGAAGGGTTTAGTTCAACATCAAAAAACCGCAATGTAATTTACTACATTAATGGGGTAAAAAACCAATAAAGACAATGCATTTGATAATGTTTGTCATCTGTTTATTATTTGTTAAAAGCATTGAGTAAACTAAAAATAAATGGAATTTTTCTTGACATTAGAAAGACTATAAGCCATTAGCCCAGATCAAATACAACACTTAATGCAGAAAACTTAAACACATTTCTATAAGATTGGAACTGTATTTCGTAGCTGCTAAAATAACAAAATATGATGATTAATAAATGCTCTCAAGATTTGTGTGCCCCCTTCCTAAAAAGATACATTCAATGTTATCACCAAAACAGAAAAAGTAATGCTTGCAAAATTCTTGAAACATGTCCTGAAACAGAGCCAGCTTGTTGTTGAATGTCACTGCTAAAGGAGAGGGAGGGATCTGCCAATGTATCCTGCCCCAAATGGGGTTATGATTGGATGTCATCACTGTCAATCATCTCCACCTCAGGAGAAGTAATAAAAGTGCCAACGCACCTCTTTCTCTTCATTAGTGGCAGTGAGAAAGGAGATAAACTTCTGCGTCTATCCTCAAAAAGTTGTGTGTGTGTGTGTGTGTGTGTCTGTGTGTGTGTGTGTGTGTGTCTGTGTGTGTGTGTGATGCTTGGAGAGACATAACAAGGAAGAAATCTCCAGAGAAACCAATGTAGTATTCTCTGAATATTTGGTAATATTGGATTCAGTGGAGAGTAAAGAGGCAATATGATATCCCTTTGATATTGATCTCCAAGTCTCTGGGTGTTCTGAACTTTCTCCTCATTGATTACTTTAAAGAACGAAAAATTAGGTCTGGCTTCTGATTCTGGTAAGCGTCTATTACCACAGCAAGTCACTGAGATAGAGGTGCTGGATCTGGGTGTTCTCCTTGGCAGCAGGAAGCAGGTATCAAAGGTGTTAGAAGGGCTTTCGGAACAAGGAAGGTGAAGGAAAGAGGAGGCAGGCATGGCAACCAAGGTTTATCCTTCTACATCTCCCGGAGGGACATTTCATGATTAGAGATTTTTGGAATGTGATCTACTTTAGAATCCCCTCAGATTCCCAAATCTTGCCCAAGATGCTAAAACAAACAAACAAACAAACTCCAACTTTGGGTATAGGAACTTGCATTTTTATCAAGCTCTCCCACACCTATTATATCCAGTAAAGGTTGAGAATTATTCTATCAAGAGTAGATGGCAGGCTTAAAAATCCGGCTCATCATTTCTATCATGTTTTCCACCCTTCCCAAGAAGAAATCCCTTGTGTTGTGATAAGAATAGTCACTGTTTGCTCACATATGCCAGCTTCTGTGCTAAGCAACAGCACAATGAGGTAGCGATTACACAAATTTTGCAGATGATGAAGCAGAGACTAAAAGATTAAGTAACTTGCTTAAGGCTGATCAAGGAAAGAGTGGTGAGGGCAGAGTTCCAATGCAGAATTCTTTGACCTTGAAATCAGGGCCCTAACCTACAAGCCGGCAGTTTTTATTTTTATTTCTTTGTTTTCTTTTTATGGCCGCACCTGAGGCATATGGAAGTTCCCAGGCTAGGGGTGGAATCAGAGCTGCAGCTGCCAGCCTATGCCACAGCCACAGCCACAGCCACAGCCACAGCCACACCTGAGCCCAGCTGCATCTGTGGCCTTTACCTCAGCTCTCAGCAACACCAGATCCCTAGCCCACTGAGCGAGGCTGGAGATTGAACCCGCATCCACACAGACACTATGTTGGGTTGTTAACCCACTGAGCCATTAAGGAAGCTACAAGCCAGTGGTTTTTCGACTTGAACAAAAAGTTCATCAAAGGCACCCAGAAAGCTTGTTAAAACTATTTGCCAAGCCTCATCCCCAGAATTTCTAGTTCAGTTGATCTAGGGGAGGCCCCGAAGATTTGCATTTCTGAAACGATGCCGATGCTGTGGGTCCAGAGACTACACTTTGAAAACCACTGCTCTAAACCATATGGCTCTCATTCCTCTTTTGCATAAAACTGGAAACCACAAGACCAGTTTTATCTCCAACAGCCACATCTGTGTTCAAAGTCGCCAACCGAAGACACTCGATGAAATAGGTGACAGCCTGTTTTGAGTTTGAAGTGGACCTCATTGTTACGATTTTAAAGGCGCAGATGCAACTCCAGTCACCACAAAGCTGACTGAAAGTGTAAGACGCTTGAACTCACCTATCAGAGGGACATTTTCTGAGGCCGGCATGATCTCTGCCACCATAAGCTGAAATACGGTCATGGCCAAAAGTATGGTCACTCCCAGGGAGACCTTTTCTCCAGAGGCTGCTGGGAGATAAAAACTCAAGGGAGCCAGAAAAGATATGAGCACGCACGGGATGAGGAGATTGACAATGTAGAAAGAGGACCGCCTCTTCAGAAGGAGCGTGAATGTCACGTCCGGGTAAGGCTCAGAGCAACAGCCGTACGAGATCACGTTCTTCACGGCAGGCATCCCGTGGACTTCCCACTCCACGTCCTCGATGAAGTCCGAGAGGTCGCCGCTGTCCAGGGCGTTGAACAGGTCCACCTGATTGCCATTGTAGGTCCAGGAACCAAAGGTCAGGTTGCACTGCTGGTTATCAAAGGGGAAGTAGGTGACATCCACCACACAGGAGCTCTTGGTGATGGCTGGTGCGTCCCAGGTGATGAGCCCATCGTACCGCAGGACCACATTGGTGTTCACAGGCTCGGAAGAGTCATCGTCAGCCCTGGAGGTCAGGGGAGGAACGTGCCAGCTGCTCAGCAGCTCCCTTACCCCGGGCGGTTCACTATGCATACCCCTTTAGAGTCTTTGCCCGTGGACCACCTTTCCTGTCACCCTGGCTTGAAAGTCTGGAATCGACTCTAACTTGCCCTTCTTCATCTCCTGTAACTAGACGTAAGGACTTATGCCTTTCTGTCAAGGGACAGATAATAGCTCTACAGGAAGGGAGCAAGGGGATACATACGCTAACTGCATTCTATCTTCTCCCTCCAATTACCCGCTGGTGCCTCCCCAATGGCCCGATTCAACCAAACCCCACCGTCTGAAAACATCACTTCAGCTACTCAGAAGGAGATTGAAGACATTACTACTTAATAACTTCATGACTGATATCTTCTCTTATCTCCCTAGTTTCTCTGATCCCCTCATTTTTCAGCTAAGCATTGAAACCATTGCTGTGGTTTCAGTGGCCCACCAAATACATCCAACCTCAGCTCAGGGTCCTAGATGCTTCACGATCTATTCCCATCCCTCCCTTCTGTCTGCCACCAGTCTCCTTCACTCATACTCCACCAGTCAAGGCTGAAACCCTAACAGATCCTGCAGATTTCTCTCTTTCACTCAAATCTTCCTTCTATCTATAATACCCCCTCCCCACTTCTCAGTGTACAAATCTAATACATCTTTCAAGACTCAGTTCAAATTCCAGTTCCTCTGAGAGGCCTTGTCCACCTCTTTAGGTGGATGGAATCACTTCATCTTTGGAGGGCCTTGGCACTTTATTTCTACGGTATAAGGGGTTTACGTTTTACCTTGAATTACAGTTTTTACATGCGTGTCTCATTAGACTGTTCCTTGAGGTCAGAAACTGAATCTTAAAAATCTTAACTTACCCCTCAACACACAGACTGAACGCTTTGCACAGAAGAAGGATTTAACAAAGAACAGTGGGTAGGTAGGTAAGTGGGATAGTTGAGTAAAGCTCATTCTCCTTTAGAAAGTGGGAGTGACATCACAGAAATCTCACAGAGAGATTTGGGTTAAAAACTTGGTCAGGTTTTAGAACCTTGAGCAAGTTCCATTTCTATCACTCATCCATTAAAAGTAACAGTTATAGTACCTTAGGGTTTCCTTTAAAATGTTATATTAAGTAAATAGCTAATCTATTAATTTCTTATTGCTGCTGTAAAAGAATTACCACAAACCACGTGTCTTAAAACAACACAAATTTAGCATCTCTACCATTTCAGGGGTCAAAAATCCTAAAGGCAAGGTTTAGGCAGGGCTGCATTTCCTTGCCTTCTCTAGCATCTAGAGGCTGCCTGCATTCTTTGGTTCAGGCTCCTCCCTCCTTGCTCTCATCTCTGCTTCCTCCGTGACAGGGGACTCTCCTGCCTCTCTCTCTTGTAAGGCCCCACCTAGATAATCTCCTCTCAACTCCTTAATTTAATCACACCTGCAAAGTCCATTTTGCCACGTAGGGTGACATATTCACAGGCTTCAGGGATTGGGAGGACGTGAACACTTTGGGGGCCCCAACTCACTGCCTGACACATAGCAAGGGTCCAATACCTATGAGTTTCTTCTTTTTCCCTTCTCCCTGTTTCTAAGTGGGTTCCATGTTCCCAACTAGAAGATGAAATTTTCCCAACTAGAAGATGAAAAATTACAGGGTCCAAATTTCAAAATGGAGGTCGAGAGAGCCGAGTTCAATAACACGGTCCTAAGAGATGATTTCAGTTGTTTTCCTCTGTCTTCCCTTTCCTCCAACACCTAATGCCCTTCAGGCAGCGCCCCTTCCCTTTCCATGCCCATCAGAGACTGAGCTGATGTTAGGTTTGCACTTGAGCAGAAAGGCCTTTCCCCGCAGGGCCAATAAGAAGCCGGATCCCCAGAACTGGAGGAGTTGGGCTGGTAGAGGCGAGAACAGTGGGAAGCCGCGAGCTTCTTTGGTACCAGACGGTGCCTGGAACCTCGGCATAGCCTTGTCTGTTTACTCAGCGACACGGCCCATCCCATCTCCCGTCTCCAGAGTGTCTCCCGTCTTTCAGAGGTCTCCCTAGCTTCCCTGCCGTGTCAAAAAGACGTCTCTCTCTTCCTTTTCAGGCTAACTTCTCTGTCTCACTGTGACTCCCTTCTTCCCAAATCTCTTTCAGGATTTCGCCGCTCTTGGTCTCTCTGATGCTTTCTGGTTCTTTGAATCCCTTCCCATCTCTGTTCCTGAGTCTCTCCGGCCAACTTCCCTTCTTCCCAGGCACCTCCCACCCCTCTCCTCTCTTCCTGCACACTGCTCTCAAGAGGAATCCACACGTGCTGCTTTCACTTCCCTGTTTTGCTTTCATTCTTGCTATGTGGCTTCTTCCCAACTCGCAAAGCGTGCTCTTTCAAGGTAACTCACGACTTGCAAATGGGCAACTCTAAAGACTGTTCAAAGTCCCCATTCTGTCACCCCTGCCAAGCACGTCACACCGTGAGTTGTCCCTAGACATCCTTTCTTCCCTTGGTTTCTATGAGGTGACTCAACTCACAGTTTTCCTTCTCCCCCAGGACAATTTCCTCTAAGGAATCTCTGTATAGAGGATCCAAACCAGAACTGTCCGTGAGAGGAGGGCAAAGAAGACTAAAGAGTCAACCCAGAGGAAGAGGAAAAGGTTGATTAATCAGTGTGGTGAAAGTGGTGTCACCGTTTATGAAAGTGCTGGGGACCAGAACTCACACACCTTAAGGCCAATCACCTAGGGGAGGGAGGAGAGAGAATGGGGGGGAAATTCTCCCTCTGAATGTATAATGGGCTTTTCTGATAAAGGGGGACTGGGGCAGACAACTTAGGTTAACATGCCATCTCAGAAAGAAGAATTGCAATAAGAGCTGGTCACTGCTTCAGACTGTTTAAGCAGGAAGGGGAGAAGAACCAGCATTCTATTTGTTTTCCAGGGAGAATTTTGGACTTAGAGGATGCTATAAGTGATCAATGTAAAGCGAATTCTCTGATTACTCTCCTGCCCCTTGTGGGTAGGAGGCGTGACAGACATTCATGGTTCATTCTCTTTTTTTCGATGTACGTGTGTGTGTGTGTGTGTGTGCGCGCGCACACGCGCGCACGCGCGCACGTGCGCACGCGCACTGGGAGAGGCAGTGAACTGGAGTAACAAAGCACCAGAACTTGGATGTTGTCTTGCTTGGGAAGGCATATGGAAGATTCCTCCTGCCATTCAGAGTGGGGAATGGTCAGCAGGATCAGGGCTGTGATTCCAGGGGTCATGACCCTTGGACAAGCTCTCTGAGTAGGACTGACACTAAAATCCAGGCTACAGATGGATCATGATGGACCATAATATAAGAAAGGTAATGTTTGCATATGTATGACTATGGTCGCTTTGCTATACAGCAGAAATTGGCACAACATTGTAAATCAACTATCTTTAATAATTAAAAAAAAAAATCTGGGCTGCAACCTACGAGTGTTACTTCCTGAAGAGTAACTCAGGCCCAGCAGAAAGCTGAACTCCCAGGAGATCCCCCTGCCCCACCCCCCACTGAGCTGCCCTTCATTCAGGAGCCTTTCCCAATCCTCAGAAATGTGAGTTTCAGAATAAAAAGAGAGAGCAGCCCCTTTGACAAAAGGTGGAGTCTTCATGATGAGAGAGCGATACGGTTCCTTCTAGAAGTATAGCCCATCGACCAGCAGCACTACCATATGGAGCTTCTAGAAACGTAGAATCACCAGGTCTACCCAGGCCTACTCAATCAGAATCTATATTTTAACAAACTTCTTAGATGATTCATGCACACTGTACAGTTTGAGAAAGGTAAGACTCACCTACCCCTTCACCAAGGACCCCGGCTCTGGGACCAGGAAAAGGCCAGCTGGTGATCTTGTGTTCATCTTCCACTCCATACAAAGTCCAAAATCCATACCCATTCTGACTTACTCTTAGTGGTGTCATGGATTATTTATACATGATCTCAGACAAGGGGCACCCTATTATGGGCTGAATTGTGTCTGTGAAAAATTCACATGTTGAACTCCTTACCCCTGCACTTGAGAATGGGACCTTACCTAGAACAGGGTCACTGTAGATGTAATTAGATAAAACGAGATCATAGCGATGTAGGATGGGCACCTAATTCTATATGACTGTCTCCTTATACAAAGGAAAATATGGAGACAGGCAACACACAGGGAGAATGCTACGTGAAGAAGGTAGAGATTAGGGTGATGCTCCTGCAAGTCCAGGAACCAAAGATTGCAGGAACCACCTGTGAAGCTCAGGGAGAGACACAGAACAGAGTCTTCCTCGAAGCCCCAGAAGGAATCAACCTTGCCTGCACCTTTACCTTGCACTTCCAGCTCCCAAACAGTGCGACAATACGTCTCTGCTGTTTAAGCCACCCAGTTTATGGTACTTTGTTCCAAGAGCCCTAGAAAGCTACCGTAGTTTCTAATACAGCTTCTCACCTGAAAAGGGGACTGTAACTCTAAGCTTTTATGTCCTACTGTTTCCTTACCTGAGGTTTTAGGGCCACCATGTCAGGGCCTAGGAATACGAACGGACCTCAAGCACGTTTTGAACATTCCCTTGCATTTCGCTTACATGCTGTTCCATCAACAAGTTCGGTCCTGAGACACTACGGACTTGCGCTTACTTGTTATACAGGACAATATCCGGCCTCCACACCAGGTCGCTGGGGATCCTGATGGAGTCCAGTCCATCATACCGGTCTCTATCCCACGTGAGATACGCGTCGTGCCAGATTTGGCGGATCCATAAATAGGCAGTCAGAATTTGGTTTCTTTCATCCTGCACAATTAACCTGGATTTAACTTGGTCCAACAGACTCCCCAACCCAACACATTATTTTTCTCTAGAACATGTGCCTTTGAAACAGGAATTCAAGAGCGCTAACCTATTTCCTATAAATAAGTAAGTTTTCCCGGTCTGTCCCCTTGATTGACTACCAAGGTCATGGTTTTTTCTGCTTGATTCAGTGTTCTGAACGTTAAGTGAACAAACATTGAAATCATCAGATCCTTGCATGGATCAATGGCCCAAATTTCTCTGAAAATTGATCAACTGATGATTCATTTGAATTAAAAAGTCAAGAAATACCTATAGCGTAGAGAAGAATTAAACACACATATACATTAAATGAGGTATGTCCTTTTAAAACACCCCCTTTCTTTTCAAATTGGGATAAAATATGCATTACACAAAACCCACTAATTTAACCATTTTAACGGGAATCATTCAGTGGCTTCCGGTTTATTCACGAGGTTGTGCAACCATCGCCACTCTGTAACTTCAGAACATTTGATCACCCCCCAAAAGAAACCCGATGACCAGCAAGCAATCACTATTCCCTGTTATTCCCACAGCCCCTGGCAACCACTGCTCTGCTTTCTGTCTCTACGGTTCTGCCGATTTTGCACATTTTGTAGAAATAGAACATGTAACATGTAACGCCATCTTTCTTTAGATGATCCAAGACTGCTAACGTTAATAGCAACATTGAGTGACATTAATCTTGCAGAAAGCTTTCCTCTCCTAGAGTCTCCTTCTCCCACTGGATTGCACAAAGAATGATCTGTTCTCATTCCCTCTCAAATTCCCAGCAAAAGCATTCCCTTCGGAAAGCACTTGTAGCTTCATTCTAAACAGCGTTCCAAAGAGTCACCACGACGTATTACTCACCATATCCTTAATCTGAGAAAGTGTAATCTGGAGCGTGACATTCAGGACTTTATCTGTATCCTCTACTGGACGAAGAGCATTGGAGTAATCTTCAAAAAGGTCGTTAAACAACTTCTGAGCATATTTTCCATCTGCTGTTTCTACGGCTGCTCGAAAAGAGGAACCCGGATCAACTTTCAGGGTCATATGTACTTGAAGGCAAAGAACAAGAGACCCAGGAACAGCAATGTGAATGACCCAGCAACAGATTGGGACAAGCTCTGGGTGCACGGGAGTCATTTCCCTGGCACGCCCTACTAGGAGCAGCACAAGTCAGTAAGAAGGCAGGTTACTTCCTTGTAGTTAGATCATTTGTTCTGTTTCCCAGCTCGTCCCACATCCCACCAAAGACGTGGCCCCAGATGAGCCAAGATGTTTACACATCCACCAGCCTCTTACCTCCCAGTCTGGAGGCAGCAAAGTAAATCCAGCAAAAAGAGATGCAGGAATGGGGCCAGTTCATCTTTTTCCTAAGCCTCTATAAATTACCAGCCAGGAAGCACGGTCTTCCGCTTTGCCCTGTGAATGGGAAGGATCCGGCGCAGCAAGCCCGATCTGCCACTGTCTGCACAGCAGATGGAGAGCTTGGGCTTGCAGCGCGCAGACGGCCGCAGGTCCTGAGATCCTCCCCTCAGTAATCCGAGACTGGCAACTCCAGCAGCTGAGATGCCAGGAGTCCCAAGTGGGTTAGGTCAGACAGTGCTGCTCTGGGGGAGCCATCCCAGTTGAAGGTCCCTAGCTACTGCTGGCAGGGACATCCCGACCAAACTTGGAAGGGAAGAAAAGTAGGAACCCCCCCACCCCCACCGAGATCCCACCTGAGCAGATTTCTACACCTGCAATGAGAAGACGCAGCCTGAGTCTGAACGCTAAGGAAAGTGGAACTGACCCAGCCATGGGACAGCAGTCCAGAAAGGCCCTATGTCCTATGTGCTTTTTTTGTTTATTTGGTCTTTTTAGGGCTGTACCCATGACATACAGAGGTTCCCAGGATAGGGGTCTAATCGGAGCTATAGCCGCTGGCCTACACCACAGCCACAGCAAAGCCAGATCTGAGCCTTGTCTGCGACCTATACCACAGCTCACGGCAACGCCGGATCCTTAACCCACTGAGCGAGGCCGGGGATCGAACCTCTGTCCTCATGGATATTAGTCATATTCGTTTTTGCTGAGCCACGACGGGAACTCCCAAGCTCTATGTGCTTTGAGTGGTATTTGAAGAGGGAAAGAAAAGCAGCTCCACGATCTGCAGAACAGACTGACATTTGGGCTTCTTCTCTGCCCTCTGCTTCTCATCAGTCCCTCAGTTGTCTCACTGGGCACTGATCTTGTATAGCAATGTGTGTGAGCGTCGGTGTGAGGAGGTGGGGGCAGGGCTAGGGGTGGGGGTGTAGGCTGGCTAAGAGGAGTGCATCCATTCCCTCCAGAAGCAGCAGCAGCAGCAGCACTGAAATTTGGATTAGGAGTGAAAGACCTGGGTTTGACCACCAGCCCAAACACCACCTCGCTCTAGAATACTGAGCTTTCCTGAACTAGAGACTGGGAAAATAGTACTCTCTATATTGTCTATAAGAATAGGATATTAGAGACATTCTATAAATAGCTTTCTCCCAAAGCTATTGGGATAGCGTATGGAGAAGCAGTTTGAAAAATGTAAAGCACCACGTAAAGGTTAGTCATTTTCATCTCCGGCCAGTTTTGCAGATACAGAATTTCTGTATTTCCCAAGTTACCCAAGGTTTACTAGTTGTTTAAAAAAAAAAAAAAGTCAAAAGCTAACCAAATCAGCAGGAGAATGATTCATAACCAATGACGGTATTACCAAGGCTGCTTTGAATCTGAAGGCTTTGAATCTGAAGGCTACTTTATAAAATTTCAGTCATTTCTCATATGTGATCACCTTTTGCTCACCCAGAAGAATGTCAGTTTCCAACTGCCACAGCCTGCCCCTCCTCTTGCCCCCAGGAGACTGCCTTGGAAAAGCAAATTAATACCATTTGTTGGCCTGGAATCAGAGCAAGGAAATTGGATAGCCCTACTTCCTCGGGTTACAGCCCTCTGACGAGTCACCCTGTCCCTCTTCAGGAATATAGTCTCCGAATGGAACAGACACTCAAGCCATCAGCTAAGTGTGTTTCTTAATTGCCTGTGCCCTTGTGCTGATTGTGAGAATGTTATTTCTCCGACGCCCCGAGTCTGACTCACCCATCAAATGACAGCTCCCGGTGCCCACGCGCAGGCCTCCCTGCTCTAAAACATCACCCGCTCTGGAATCTCAGAGACCGCAGGTCCTTTTGAAATGGGGTTGAATGCCTCGTTTCCACAGGAGGAAACTGATATCTGGAGATGCAGGTGGCTTGGCTCCAGAAGCACTTGGCCAGAGATAGAATCCAGGCCACTTGCCCGAGCCCAGCCTGCGCCCCTTGCTGCCTCAGCCTCCCTCCCGCCTCCTTGGCCTTATTGATGTGTCTTTGATACCTCACCTCCCCCGGGGGCTAAGCGCTCAGCGAATGCCGGTGTTAGCTGCTGCGGATGCTGCCTGCCAGCTGCCGGCAGAGTCATCGTCTCTGGTAGTCTGGTTGCTTTTGACTAACTCAGTCCTTTCAGTTGGTCACTTGACATTATTTTTCATTTTTCATTTTTTTTGATTTGTAAATTCTTCTGTTTTATGATTTTTATTTTTTCCATTATAGTTGCGGCATTTTTTTTTTTTAATGGTAAAACTTGATGCTCACCTGTCAGTGTTAACACAAACCAACTAAACCAGTACTTCGGGGGTGGGGTGGGGGAGGTCTGCCTTTTAGGGCGGAGATGTTAATGACACTAAAAAGCAAACTCCTCCCAGATTCATTCTAAAAACAACCGCTAGGTGTTTTCCCAGGACCTGCTCACTTTTACTCAATCACCACCTTTCCCTCAGCTCCAGACCGAACTAAAAAAAAAAAAAAAGACAGGCCTGTAACATGGTGGTCTCGAAGCTTGTGGAATACTAATCGAAGAAGAAATCTTTTGTCCTCACCATTTAGAGTTCAATAAGGCTTAATAGCAGGTAGTTATGCTCTTATTTTCTAAAATATGGGCAAAGCGGTTAATGAACCTGACAAATCCGTGAGGATTCAGGCTCCATCCCTGGCCTCGCTCAGTGACTTAAGGATCTGGCCTTGCCGTGAGCTGCAGTGTAGGTCACCGACTCGGCTCAAATCTGGCATTGCTGTGGCTGAGGCATAGGCCACAGCTATAGCTCCGATTCAACCCTAGCCTGGTAACTTCCATATGCTGTGGGTTCGGCCCTAAAAAGCAAAAAAACAAAAGAACAAAAAAACAAAAACAAAACGAGGGGGTGCTCAGACAATGAAAATAATCTGAATAAACCTCTTTCCACCTGGAAATTTGGAAACTCCAGGGCACACCCCATTTCCTGAGCGACCATTAACTTAGGACTGCTTCCATTTGTTGGCGTATTAAGTCGGGCTCAGAGCACTAAACTACTGAAGCCCAGACGGTGTTCATGGTAGCAGCTACCTTCTCCCAGTTCACGAGCAGAAATTCCGAAGAGCATTTCACCATAGTTTGTGGCTGTCACCACCTAAGGGAGCATGCTCTGGCTGGGAAAAAGGGACCTGCAATCCAGAGGATTTCTAGAGAGCGCAATAATCCTTTCAACATCTACACCTCTTGAGAAGCGTCGTTCCTTGCCACAATCAAGTATTCCCACCATTTCAGAGTCTCTGGGAGCCAAATCCTCCTCTGTGAACCAATTTTGAGGAACTGGTCTAGTCCCCAACATAATATCAAGTTATGAGAGACTTTCTATAAGATCTTAACATTTTTTCTTTTTAAAAATATTTTACTTTTAGGTCTGCACCTGTGACATATGGAAGTTCCCAGACTAGGGGTCAAATCAGAGCTGCCACAGCCACAGCCACACAAGATCCGAGCCACATCTGCAACCTACGCCACAGCTTGCGGCAATGCTGGATCCTTAATCCACTGAAGGAGGCCAGGGATCAAGCCCACAACCTCATGGATACTTAGTCGGGTTCTTAACCCACTGAGCCACAGTGGGAACTCCCAAGATCTTAATATTTTTAAAGACTATTTTTATTATATAAGTAATACACGTCTAATGTAGAAAGACAAGAAAGCATAAAAAAGGACAACAAAAGGAAAGAAAAGTCACCCAGAAGAATCAGATCAGGCAGAGATATGGACAGGTTTCACGAAGCAGCCATCTTTTCAAAAGTTCTTGGACCTGTGCTGTCACGTCCTGTGAGATCTGGAAGGACCTAGATCAGCAGCTGAACTGTGCCTTATTCCATGCAGATTCTGAGCACAATAAGCTCAGAGGATGCTTCTAAATATGCCTTTCCTCTTCTCACGCGGCTGCCTTGTAGTTGACACAGGATCTACCTTGAATGATCTCCCAAGCTCTCCACCCCTCTCCCTCCCATCAGCATCCCTGCTCACTCCTTTGTGAATGAAGCTACTGAGAACCCTTTGTCCGTTGGGGTCAAGCCTTCTGCGGGAATCTCTGGCTCCATTTAGGAGGAAAATGGCAGTGCTTCTGCTCTTTGGAATAGAGTTCCCGCCTGACAGAGAATGCTAGTGAATTCTTTTACCAAAAGACCCTCTCCCCAGTAGCAGGGGGGAGCGGACAGGACGAAGGAATGAAGAGGACAACTACTTTCACTGCGTTACACGTATTTTTAAACTCAAAATGCAAAAGTCAAACAGTGTATTGTAAAGGGTTTTCCCCTGCCACCAACTAAAATGGCATGAGTATTTTCTCCATGTCATTAAATCTAGAATCAGAATGTTCTTAACCCTGGAAAAGCTCATGGAGACCCCCTAGCTGACCTCTAGATAAAAAAGCTGAGGACAGCCCAGAGAGCGAGTAGACAGGACAGACCGACAACTCTCTGATGAGAGCCAAACCAGCATCCTCTAGCAATCAGAGCATCCTCTAGCAAGCCGAGCTTGTGGCAGGAGCTGTCCTAGGTGCTCAGAGCTGTGGCACCTGCTAATTAATGCCTCCCAAGTCACTGAAATCTCAGGAGATGACTCATGGGACTCTGTGACTGAAGATCTGTTTCACGGCTACTTTCCAACGGATTAATTCAGGGCATGTGTCTCGAAATTTAAAACTCAGAGCTTTTGTAGGATAAGTAGTCTCCAAATCCTTTTGTTATGCACCAAAGTTTGGGATAAGGGTTGGTAGCTGGGATGTCAAATCATGTCTAAAGTGCTATTACCCACTGAGGCCATCCTCTTGGAATATTTTTTTAATCGTGTCTTTATTTTCATAATCAAGAAAAACCAGTATAAAGTATAAGGCCATAAACTATGGAATCAAACTACTTGGAATCAAGACTGCCTGCCTCTCACTAGCTGTGTAACTTCAGACAGATTACTTAACCTCTTTGGGCTTTTGTTTCTTCATCTATAAAATGGGGACAATTATAACAGTACCTTGTAGAGCTATTCTGAGAACTAAATGAGTTAACATATGTGAGTTAACTGAGCACCTGAGCCCTTGCAACTGAGCAGGACCGTGTGAGGACTTCTCAGGGACGGCCCTCCCCCTGATCACCACCACCACTACTGTGTCCTCCACCTCTCATCTGTAGAAAAGTTTTAGCCTTCCCTGAGTTCCAAAGAGCAAATTTAATCAAAGCAGTGAGAAAATGAGGGAAAAAAGGAAAGAAGTCCAGCCGAAGAAAACAATAATAATTTAGCCATAAAGCAAAGTCAAGGACCTCCTCAAGGGCTATAGATAACATCCTGAGCCACATCCTTGAGTTGTTTTGCAGATACCAAAACCCTCACCAGGTGGAATAAGTTAACTGCGGGCTGACCACCAGCACCCAGACTCCAGACTGGTTGGAAACAGAAAGCTGACGGAGTTGACTTCTGAAATGCCACGCTGTTACCTCACAACCAACCAATCAGAAGAACGTCCATGAGCTGATCAGGTACCCCACAAACCTCACCCCTAATGCTGCCTTTAAAAACCTTTCCCTGGAAGCCACTGAGGAATTTAGGTCTTTTGAACACCAGCTGCCTGTTCTCCTTGTTTGACACCTTGCAATAAATGCTATACTTTTCTTCAGCACAGCTTGGTGTTAGTAGATTGACTTTGCTTCAGGTCAGGTGAGTGGACACAAGTTTCATTCAGTAATGCACTAAGAACAGTGCCTGACCCTAAAAAGTGCTAAACAAGTGATAATTAAAGGGAGAAAATTCAACTCCGAATTTTTTAAAATTGAGCATATAACCTGTAGCTAGCTAGCTAGCTATCATTTTTCTATCATTATTTCTCTCTCCTACTCTGCCCCCTGCTCTTCCCTCTCTCCACCAACTTCTTGAGGGGCCTGATCAGAGGACAGTTATTTTATCTGACAAACAGTTTGTACTATGAGTGGGAGAATACGCCCATCTTTTTGTCCTTTTTCATTGCAATATTACTGTTATTGTCTGTCCACTGTGGATTTAATTACTTATGTATTTTTGTAACAGTCTATTTTTTTTTTTTTTTTTGACCCTACCCATGGCATGTGGAAGTTCCTGGGCTGGGGACTGAACCTGCATCACAGCAGTGACCTGAGCCACAGCAGTGACAATGCTGGATCCTTAACAGCTAGGCCACCAGAGAACTCCTATAGCAGTCTTTTAAATCCTCTTTCCCACTTTGTAAGAATTAGCAGATCTAAATCTGTCACAGAGATTGGCAAACTCTTTAGGTAAAGGGCCAGATAGGAAATATTTTCAGCCTTGCTGGCCATATGGTTTCTGAGGCAACCACTCTTCTCTGCCATCATGTTTGAAAGCAGCCAAAGGCAATATGTGAATGAATGGGCATGGCTGTGTTCCAATAAAACTTTATTTACAAAAATAGGTGGCAGGCCAGAGTTTGCTGACCCTTGCTATATGTCATCAAACCCTTAAATCTGCTTAACCAGGGAAAAGCAAACTGCAATAGGGGTCAGTGTCCGAGATGAAGACGGAGAAGAGCCTGAAGGGAAGACAGTCATGATGCACAGGCTCGATATGAGCAGATGACTGATTAGGCCGGGGCTGTTGGTGACTGCAGCTCAACTAAGTCCCACCCATCTTCCAGCACAGGCTCCCAAGGGCCCTCCAGCCGGGCTGGCCTCTGCTAGTCCAAGAACAAGACTCAGGGACATTGCTCCTTCTGGTCCCTCTGCCTGCAGTGCCCTTGGCCATGTCTTCCAGGGTTCCTCTCTCTCTTTCTTCCTGGTTCAGTTGGAATGCCCATGACCCTGCATAAAATAACTCCACCGCAATCTGTCCATCTTCCCTGCTTTACTGTCTCATCCCACTTATGACCAGCTGAAGTGTGTGTGTGTGTGTGTGGCACGAACACACGCACATGTACTTTTTTGTTTATTGTCTGTCTTCCTACTAGAAATTAAGTTCCCTGGGAGTGGAGACTTGGCCTTGTTCTGTGCTGTACTCCTAGACACAGAGAAGATATTTATTGATTGAATAGGTAGGTAATATCTAGAATGGAAAAAGCAATCTAAGGAATTAAAAAGTGGGGAAAAGGCCAGCTTTCAGATAAAGGATGGTGGATATACATCCTATAATTCATAAGCTTAGCAGAATCTTTTTAGCACTCATGGCTAGGGCGTTACTTACAGCTTTGCATTGCTAGTCTACTGCTGTATTATATTTTAACCTGTGTCAAAGCAAATTCCTGAGAACATGGATTATAACTTCTTCTTCTTTGTATGTAGCCTGCGCCTTGTACAAAGTCCTAGATCAAAGGGAACAACCACCAAGAACACTAGCATTGTCTGCTATGGATGAAGGAAAAGGGGGCGGGGGAGGTATCTTCCCCATGTCTCTGCTGACTGAATGCAACAGGAAGAACATAAAGACAAAGGAGAAGCCCTGTGGCCAAGTTCAAGTCCTGGGACCACCACTTACTAGTAATGTGAGCTTGAGCAAGTCACACAATTTCTCTGAATCTCAGTTTTCTCATAAAAATGATAATTACAATATTGACTTAAAAATTATCTTGAGGAGTTCCCATTGTGTCACAGTGGAAACAAATCCAACTAGTATCCATGAGGACACGGGTTCAATCCCTGGCCTTGCTCAGTGGGTTTGGGATCTGACACTGCCATGAACTGTGGTGTGGGTCGCAGATGTGGCTCAGATCCCGCATTGCTGTGGCCGTGGCCGGCAGCCACAGCTCCGATTCGCCCGCTAGCCTGGGGACTTCCATATGCCACAGGTGCAGCCCTAAAATTAAAAAAAAAAAAAAAAGTTATCAAGAATTTGAGACAAAACAGATAAAGCATCAAATACATACTTGGTGTATCGCAAGCTCTCGATAAAGGTCAATATGATTCCCCTGCTGAACCACACGGGTTCTCAAAGGCCCCCAAACCTCCACTGGTAAAAAGAGACCCATTACGTTGCCAGCAGAGAAGCCAAGTTCACAAAGAGCCGCCAACAGGTGATAAGGGGTGTGCAGTTTTCTGGGTCAGGAGAACAGTTGATACAAGATCCAGGGTATCCAATGTGTGTCGGTGAGTGATCTGGGGACAGGGCAGGCTCTGGTGTCTGTGCTTTGTCAGAGGGCGCTTGCTTTCTCCCCGAAGTCCCCTAGAGGGAGAGATTTGAAAACCACCACACTTTTCACAGTTGTATAGAGTGAGCAGGCCCTAGCTTCCTCTTATTCCTGGGGTTCATCTTCACTGTGTACTAAGGGGCTCCATCCACGACATCCTGTGGGCCTCCTTGACAAGGCCACTTGCTTCTTGGAACTTTTCTGAAATTCTTCTTTGTTCTTGAGGTCCTGATAACTGGGGTGAAAAACCCGTTATGTGCTCAGCCCCCTGGCTTTACTTCTTCTTTCCACAGCAGCCTGTGTGGTTCCCATTGCACAATATTTTCCTGCTATTTGCAGTCACCGGCTCTGAAGACGATGCAGAGTTAAGTGAAAGACAAGCAGGCGGGAGGAGGCAGGGGGACCCTCTCCTCTTGGGCACAGTAGCTCCGTCCAGACAGCAGTTCTTGTGAAGAGGAAGGGGGAAGCGGGGAGACCAAACGCCCACCCTTCCAGGCCATGTGGGGTGTGCTAGCTATGACACTGCCCACAGCCGGCCGCCCACGGGAAGCTGCACCGCCAGGGTCCCGCCAGAACCACACTGTTCCGCATCTCCCATGCCTCGGTGTCCAGGTCTCATCCGAGGGATTCAGGCCTGTTTCTGAGAAGCAGGTTTGGGAAGAAGGCAGAGGAAGGGTGGTCCTGATAAGGAAAACAGCAGAACTGAAAGATTCCATTCCCAAATTTTTCCCTCAGGGCATTTTAAATTTTCTGTTCTCTATTTCTTCTCTTCTCTACCATTGCCCTTGACTGAGGCTCCAAACGCTTGACCAGAACGAGAAGAGAAGGGAAGACATCTGAAGGACAGGGAAACTACGGATGGCGTGGGCTGGTGGCCATGCATTCACTGAGCATGTGTGAGTCCAGTCGGGGCCTAGGCCACCAAGTTCATCGGCCCTTTTCAGTGCCTTTTGGAGCCCTGTGGGGGCCTGAGATAAAAAGGGAAATCAATAATAACAATCCTGGGAGTTCCTCTCGTGGCTCAGTGGTTAACGAATCCGACTAGGAACCATGAGGTTGCGGGTTTGATCCCTGGCATCGCTCAGTGGGTTAGGGATCCGGCCTTACTGTGAGCTGTGGTGTAGGTTGCAGACGCGGCTCGGATCCCGCGTTGCTGTGACTGTGGTGTAGGCCGGCGGCTACAGCTCCAATTAGACCCCTAGCCTGGGAACCTCCATGTGCCATGGGTGCGGTCCTGAAAAGACAAAAAGCCAAAATAAAAAGCCCAATAACAATAATAATAATAATAATAGCAATTCTATATTTATAATTTTGATATTTGTCTTTATAATGCATTTTTTTTGCATTACTTTTAATATTGCGTTAAAATATTACCTGTATTCATCACTCATGCCTTTGCACCTCCTTAAATTTGCATTTGCCTTGCCCTGGTCCTGACCTTGGATATATTTCGCCCAGCTTATGGAGCTGGTTAGTTCCCCTGGTTGATGACTTCTTTAGGAAAGAAAGCCTGGAGGCTATCAAAGTAATCTGAAAGAATACAAATCTATTTTTTAAAATATATAACAGCAATCTACAAAAGGAATGGAATAAAGAATGAAATTCTCTACCACAAAAATAAACCAAATTTTAGACACAATTCAAATCCTTTCTTTTCTAACAAAGCCAGGTTACTTCACCGTATCAGCCACCAGGTGTCTCTGTAAACTCCCCGCAGGTCCCTACACAGCTCCTTGAAGATAACGTCATAAATGAGATCTGCGGGTTTCAACCAGCAATCGAGAGATGGCACCAGAAAAAAATATCTTCAAGTGGAACAGCATCAAATATGAAATCTATAGAAATCCATCCATTTATCTAGGATTTCTGACTAATAGCTAAATGCTTATGATAATACAACCTCCTGTCAGATTTAAGCTAGGAAATAGATTATTAGAGTCAGTGTGTCCTAAGCAATATAATTTCTAGAATGTTCCTCTATTATTCTTTCCTCATCCCTTAGCCAGATCACTTTCTAACAGAGCACAATCAGGTCTCAAAAGAACTAACCCTTCACAGAATTTGTGGGACTTGATCTCTCACTCCTTTTGGACAGGGAATTTTGAAAACAGTGTTCAAACCATTTGCTTGTGTTTTTCAAAAATGCTTGAAGTGCTATGGTCAAGGTCCGGTACAGAAAGTGGTGGGAAAATTGTGCCAGTCTTTAAAATCAGTTTACTTAGACGCGTTGTCATCCTCTCCTTATCCTCTCCTTTCACACCACCCATAGCAAAACGTAAACACTACAGTGAACAGACTATTTCCTCTGACCTTAATTTTTTTTCTGAGTTTATTCTGCAAATCAGCCCATTTTATTTATTTATTTATTTAGCTTTTTAGGGCCGCACACATGGCATATGGAGGTTCCCAGGTCTCAACTTTAAAATGCAGTCAGATCACACCAGGATGTCTCCTTAAATACATGTTCTGAGGGAGTTCCCATTGTAGTTTAGTGGATTAAGAGCCTGACATAGTGTCTCGTGAGGATGTGGGTTCAATCCCTGACCTCACTCAGTGGGTTAAGGATCTGATATTGCCACAAGCTGGGGTATAGTCTGTGGATGCGGTTCAGATCCGGAGCTGCTGTGGCTATGGTGTAGGCCGACAACTGCAGCTCCGATTCAGCCCCTAGCCCGGGAACATCCATATGCCACTGGTGCAGCCCTAAAAAGGAAAAAAAAAAAAATGCATGTTCTGAGCTTGCTCATCTGAAGTGAGATTCTTCATCCATGTGATTCTTGATGTGGTCCCTGGGCCACACTTTGAGTAGCCAGGCTCTAGATGATGCCATCGTCTTAATCAGGTATTCACAAAGCATGTCTAAGTTGCCAATGACATCAACAGAGCAGATCAGTATGTTAAAATGGCTGAATCATGGGATGGGGAGTATAGATTGTGAAAATTCTAAAGAATATCTGCCTCTGGATTCCAAAACTCAAAATCAGTTTGAACTTAAAAGAGACTTCAAATTTCCGAGACAGAAATGAGACTTGACTGTTTTTAAAGGCTCAACCCAAAGACTACTTGTGCAGGCTTGAATTGCTAGGTGTAGTTTCCTCACTAAGAATCAATCATTTGATGACTTAGAATCTGCAACTTTGGCTCTTCTGAAATTTTTTGATATGGGGTGGGTGGTGATGTGTAGGTTATCGCAACCATAACTTGATACGGAAATTCCGGGAAGATAGAAAGTAAAAATGAGAATTAAAACTGGCTAATAATAGCGATGAACAAACAACCTTAAGCCATGGTAGGAGCAATTTTAAAATACATTTTACATGATAATTTATGCAATTATTGCAATAATTAATGTGTTTTGTCAGCTTTTTAAGGTGTTTGATGCATGTATGAAAATCCAACGTGTTCATGTTGTGATTTTAATTAAATGGATAGGAGAATTAATTTAGGCTTGCAATCAATGCTTCAGTGTTTGGGGGAAATTATTTTTTTTAATCGTAAGTGTTGCTTTATTAGTTATATACGTCCTAGAGAGAGAGAAATACTGTTAAAAATTTTAAAGGATGCTAATTACTTAATACGTTTACAAGACGGTCTCATTGAGTCTTTTAGTGTATCAGACGCTCTGAGTTCCCTCCCAAAGAAAGACTTTTGCAGTTCCTTTTCCCAAAGGTGATTTCCCCACTTCCCATGTCTATTTCTGTCTCAGTGCACTTGATGACTCTTAGCCTTGATCATGACCTCCGTACCACTATAATCAGCACAGCCCTAAGATGTTGTTAGTATTAGCCCGTGCACAGATGAGGAAGCAGGCTTGGAGACATCCAAGAGACACACCCAAGTGGCAGAGCTGGGACGGAGCCAAAGTCTCTCTTACTCCGAAGCCATGATCATTGCGATTATGCTGAATGTAACGCTGAACAGCAGTGTGGCTCAGGGAGCCAGCTGTGGTCTGTAAGCGCAAAGTCACACAACGACAGACACTCCCAGAGCTTTCCCCGAAAAGATCTGGGACAAACCATTGAACACTGCTTCTTCTTTCTTTCTTTACTTTTTTTTTCTTTTGCTTCTTAGGGCCACAAGTGGGGCATATGGAAGTTACCAGGCTAGGGGTTGGATCGGTGCAGCCACAGCCACAGCAATGGGGGATCTGAGCCTTGTCTGTGACCTACGGCACAGCTTGCAGCCACGAGGGATCTTTTACCCACTGAGCAAGGCCAGGAATTGAACCCTGCTTCTTTGAAGGACCAATCACGGGTGAACACAATGAAAAAATATATCTATGACAGGCCTTAATGTAAATCACGCCACTTGCCCTTTACAAAATCTGCGCCAATAAGAAACCAAAAGCACTGCAAAATGATATTTCCTCTTTTTAGATAGCATAACACAGTAGCTGATCGCCTCTAAAAGGATTCTGTGCTCAGACTGTATTCAGATCTTGGAACTGCCACTTTTTAGCTGAGTGACCTCGGGTAAGTCACTTAAACTCTCTGTTCAGTTTACTCATCTCCAAAGGAGGCGTAATAAAGGACCTACCAGGAGGCTGTTCTGAGGTTTGAATGAACTTAAACCTGTACCTCTAAAAGGAGGTAGCAAACATTTATTACACGTCTGATAATCTATTACAGGCACCTAACCAGTTAGTTGAGAAAATGGTACTTGAACCCAGACTATTAGGCCTTCAGCTTTTTGCACCAGATCAGACCCCTGCCTTATCCACTGTGGCTGGACCTCGCTCACATTTGTACCCTGCAGGCCTGAGAGTCTGCTCTCTGCCCCTCTTCCTTGCTTCCACTGCTGCATTTCTTTTCACTGCGTAATTGAAAACCCGAATGCAGAAGGTCTATTTATAGCTGGAAAAAAATTAGTGTTATTTAGCCTGAGCTTTTCTGCAACCACCACTCCATTACTGTAAGAGCATACACATTTACACTGCAGCATCGTTCTGCTTTCCCAGTGCCCTGTAATCATTAATTAGCTACTCAAAACGATGTTTATTGAATGTCTGCAGAGAGAGAAGCCTGAGCCAGCCTTCCTCCATCAGAAACCAGCATCCTCCTGGAGTTCAGCCTTCCACACACCAGTCACTTACTGGGCAGCTCTACTTGGATGTCCCACATGCAATTTTTTATTTATTTTTCCTTTTTTCCCCACATGCAATTTTTTATATTTATTTATTTATTTATTTATTTATTTATTTATTTATTTTTGGCTGCCCCAAGGCATATGGAGTTTCCATCCAAGCTTCAGTTGCAGCCTATGCTACCGCTGTGACAACGCTGTATCCTTTAACCCATGGTGCCGGGCTGGGGATCGAACTTGTGCCCTGGGGCTGCAAAAATGCCACCGATCCCATTGCACCACAGCAGGAACTCCCGACCTGCAATTTAGACATGGCCAAAATTTCATTCACCTGCCCCGGACTTTCTTCCATGGTCCCCTCATGTGTTCCTGATTTTGGTGAGTGGGGCTAGCATGGTCATCACCCTGGACCAAAACTGGGAGTGTCCTGGACTGCCCCCTCACACCACCACACCCCATCTGTCACCAGGCTTTACCATTCCCATCAGTTAAAGCCACACTGCCGTCTTATCTTCCCTGACCCACAGCGACCGGGTATCAAGACTTGGATTACTGGGCTCACCCACCTCAGGGCTGGTCTTTTGGCTTCAGGCTCTTTCTCCTCTTAGTCCCGCATTTATGTTGTGATTACATAGATATTTTCAACCCCCTTGCCATATGAAACCCTCCTACGTTCCCCCATCATCCATGGGATGAAGCTCCGTCCTAAGGGGACAAGGCCATTCATATTGTCAGCAGCGCCTTCCCCACCAAACACACGTCGGGCCATCGCCACGCGGTTAATGACAAGGCGGTCGCCTGCCCTCCTTCCTGCCTCCACGCTTTTGTTGTACAGGTTGTTCCTCAGCCTGGAACACGCATCCTGCCTTGCCCAACCCATGAACAGCTTCTCCTCTTTCTTCTTCTTCCTTTTTTTTGTCTTTTTTTAGGGCCACACCCACCGCCTATGGAGGTTCCCAGGCCAGGGGTTGAATAGGAGCTACAGCACCAGCCTGCACCACAGCCACAGCAACATAGGATCCAAGCTGTATCTGCAACCTACACCACAGCTCACGGCAGCACCGGATCCCTAACCCACTGATCGAGGCCAGGGACTGAACCTGTGTCCTCATGGATCCTAGTCAGATTCGTTTCCACTGAGCCACGATGGGAACTCCCCCAGCTTCTCCTCTTTCAAGACATTTTGAGAGTCACCTAATCAATGAAATTTTTCCAGCCTCCCCAGGTAGAATTCTGTACTTCTTCCTCTGTGTCCTGGAGGGTTTTCATTGGTGTTTCTAGTCTACTGTGTATCCAATTGTTTGTTTGCATAATTGTCTCCCCAGTCAGACTGAGCACCTCTCAAACACCCTGTGTAGCCCCTTCTTCCTCAGTGTCTGGCATACAAGAGCTGCCCCAGACATGTTCATGAAATACATGATTAGCGTGGCCGGCCGGAGCCTGTCAGCAGGTCTCCCGACTGCAGATCCCCGTCCTCCGCACCACCCTGTCCCTCGGTCCTGGCCTGCCTCCTTCGAGGGCTGGCACTGTCTGATGTCCACTGTGGGAGGACGGTGGGAGCTGAGGGCTTTGGGTCTTCACCTTACTCTGTACGTACCTGTGCCAAGCGTGGCTCCCTGGAGGGTGGCGCTAAGAGGAAGACAGGACAAACCTGGATGTCAGCGCCTCTGGCAGGGAAGCCGGCTTCTTGTTCTCAGGTCCATCAGTGCCCCAGTTTGTCAGAGCGGAACCCTGCGTTTGACCCGGGAACCACCAGATTCCAGTTAGAACAGAGGAAGCTAAGTGAGTAGATTCCACTTGGGAGGCAAATCCAGTGTTGTAAGAGCCCGGCTACGTATATGCTCAAGATTCTAAGCTCCTAGAGAAAGAGATCCGGATTTAACTTCTCTTAGGTTGCAGGCCTCTCAGTGGGGGGTTAATTAAGTGCTTTCGATGGGAGGAAAATGTTTTCAGAGAAAAATTTAAATTGTTGGCTAGTTTCCTAGTCCAAACAGGCCCTGGGAGGTATGTCCTGATCAGAACTCTGCTGCTAAATTCCCTCTTCCTGCAAATATTTACTGAATGCTGGGCAGAGAGTTTACAGAAGAATTAATACCTTATCCCTTCCTTCGAGATGACTATGGGCTTTTGGAAGGAAAAAAAAACAGGTTTCTAAGAAAATTTGAATAATAGTAAGAGAGCTAAACAAGTAATATAAGAAAAACATGCCTTTAAGGGGTGATTCACTGTCAAATGAGAAGTTTAGCGAAAGGAGAAGACGTTAGCCCGCAGGGTGGACTGACTGAAAGGACATGAGGTCGCAGGAGAGGACATCTTGGTAGAAATAAAAGAGCAGATCCTTTGGAACTTGGGGTTTTAGCTTCTGTTTCGCCATTTATTAGCTACATATCTCGGGCATATTTGAACCTCCATGTACCTCCAGTTTCCTCATCGGAAAATCAAGGATAATGTTATCTACCTCATGGGCTCCATGGAACATTCAAGAGCATCAACATTTTTTTGTCCTTTTTTTAGGGCCACATCCATGGCATATGGAGGTTCTCAGGGGTCAAATGGAAGCTGTAGCTGCCGGACTACACCACAGTCACAGCAACGCAGGATCCAAGCCATGTCTGTGACCTACACCACAGCTCACGGCAACGCCAGGTCCTTAACTCACTGAGCAAGGCCAGGGATTGAACCTGCGTCCTCATGGATGCTAGTCAGATTCATTTCCACTGAGCCACGACGGGAACTCCCAAGAGCACCAACATTTAGCAGAAACACTTGTGCTAAGCCCTGGAGTAGAGATGGAAAGAAGCGTCTTGCCCTTAGGGGCTACCACATGAAGAAGGGTTGGTAAATATTAGTTCTCCTCTTCCTTTACCCTCCAGCTGTCACTTTACAGGAGAGGTGGCCAGACCCAGTGGACCACAACTCGGTGAAATTAAGGATGTGAGCTCACAAATTTGGAGACAGAATAAGCTCTTTACTTAACATCCACTATGAAGAATTCCTGCTCTCCGGTCCCACCTTCTATTAGGAAGTGGATCTGCACCTCCTGAGGCCAGAACTCCTGATTTGCAACTTCTCCCTTGAGTTTTGGTGAAGTCTGCAGGGAGCCAAGGTCAAAGGCAGTAACCTAGTCAACTGTGAATCATTACCCAAAATGCTTGCTGTTTACTTAAATTTTGTAATTACAAAAGATGACCACTAGGGGGCGTAGGAGCGAGAAGCTGAGCTCTGCCCCCATTCATCAAGCAAAACGCCTTTTGTTTTCTCGCGGAAGAATGCAGTGGGGGTCCACAAAGCATACGTTGTAAGCTGAGAACACTACCTTTTGCACCTTCTACAAACTCTTTGTAAAGAACACGGCTCCCTTGAGGCTAAAAAGCATTCTTAACTCAGCCCTTCCTCCGTAACCCATCAGGTTGGGCCAAGGGTTTCTCAGCTCTGATTCCATTTTTCAGTGTTTCCTTCTGTTTAAAAGCCCTTTGGCTCAGCGGGATTGTCTATAATGATAGTAAGTGGCTCACATGATGATGAGGCAATCTTTGCACATGTTGAACTACAATCCGTCTTTACACCACTGTCTGAATCCGCAGCCCTGGATTCTCAGAAAAGCCATCCACCTGAGATTATTGCTTTGGGCTCCCGTTCTGCACCGCCACACCACCCCAGTTTCCCACACCATTTGCAGAGACTTGAATAGCTATCACCTATGGCAATCCTCATTAAAATCAAGCACTCATTTGCCAGAAAAAAACAAAAACAAAAATCCCCTGGGTTCACAATAACTCAAGTCCCTGTGACAAATCTTGTTTTTCCTTGCAGGAGTCTGCTTTCATAAGGGTTCATCTCTTCTTACATTTTCTGTGAGACACTCAGGCACACTCCAGCAACAATGGGAAGGAACATGATTTCCCAAGCAGGTTGCTTAGAAACCACTCCTGTGTTTCTGAAACTAATTTAAACATGAAAATTCAGCTCCTGACTCATGCCAGGAATGCATGTAATGGTTTTCTCAGTATTTTACTTTCTTTTTCTTTCACATTACAAAAGAATGCCTGCTCATTGCCTGAAAATTGAAAAGAATGTGAAAATATAAAGGTCCAGAAAGAGAAAAATCCCCCCAAATCTTACCATCAGAGGCAGCCACTGTTGTCATTTGGGTATATTTTCTTCCAGGATATTTTTTCTCCTATGCAACATCATTGGTATTAATACTGAATTTACATAGATCTTGCTTTTTCCACTTACCATAACATCAGCATTTCCCCATCTGGCTAAAATTTTCAGAAAATTGATTTTTTAAATGACTGCATTCTATTACAGTCCATTTTCCTTTATTTACTTAACCATTCTCTTCATGCTAGACATTTGGGTTATTTCCAATCTTACAGCATTTTAATAAACGTTGTCATAATCATCTTGGTACAAAATATTTACTCTATATTCCCTCAAGATGAAAATCAAAAAAGAAATTTCAAAAAAAGCCTGAACATTTGAAAAACCACTTTTTGAAAATATTGAACTGTTCATGATTTTTTAAAAAACTGTAAACAGTATATGAGAAAGTAAATTTCCTTCTCTTTTCTGTCTAGGACCACCTCCTAGAGGTAACCACTGCTACCAGAAAATTTCTATGAATATAGAAGAGCATATATATATTCTGCTTATTTGACGCTATGCATGGTTCCACCACTTGCTTTTTTCACTTATTATATCTTGGACATTTTTCTACATCAGTCTAAACTGATCTGTTCTTTTTAAAAGTTGCACAACATTCCATTAGATGACGAATTATCACTTATTTGCCTTGGACAGACTTTTTTTTTTTTTTTTTTTTTTTTGCTTTTTAGGGCCATAGTCACGGCATTATGGAGGTTCCCAGGCTAGGGGTCCAATTGGAATTGCAGCTGCCCGCCTATGCCACAGCCACAGCAATGCCAGATCTGAGCCACGTCTGTGACCTACACCACAGCTCACGGCAAAGCCAGATCCTTAACCCACTGAGAGAGGCCAGGGATCAAACCCACAACCTCCTGGTTCCTAGTCAGATTTGTTTCCACTGCGCCACAACTCCCAGGACAGAACTTCTTAATGCACTCATTGCATAGTCAGTGAGTTGGGCTCCCAGGAGTGGGTCTGAATCTACACCATTCTGCTCCCACCATATCTTCACCCAGCAAGGGAACAGGAGTGACAAGGTCACAGCTTTACCCCTGGAATTGGTCAGTATTATGGCTTACACAGGTCTCCAAAACTTTCCCTTTTTTTAACCTAAAGTTGCTACCCTTTTAGTAATCTCTCCTCTATTTTCCCTACTCCCCAACCTCTGGACAACCACCAGTCTACCTGCTCTAAGCTCAACTTTATTTATTTGATTCTACATATAAGTGACACCATGTATTATAGGTCTTTCTCTGTCTGCCTTATTTCACTTGGCATAATACCCTTCAGAATCTGGAAATAACAGGATTTCCTTTTTTTTTCTTTGGTTTTTTAGGGTCTCACTCGTGGTATATGGAGGTTCCCAGGCCAGGGGTCGAATCAGAGCTACAGCTGCTGGCCTGTACACAGCCACAGAAACGTGGGATCTGAGCAGTGTCTGCGACCTACACCACAGCTCACAGCAACGCCGGGTCTCTGACCCGCTGAGCAAAGCCAGGTATGGAACTAGCATCTTCATGGATACTAGTTGGATTTGTTTCCACTGTGCCACAATGGGAACTCCGGGATTTCCTTGTTTTTAGAGGTTGAATAATAACAATCCATTTGTATGTATATATGTATATACCATATTTTCTTTATCCCTTCATCCATCAACACTTAGGTTGTTTCCATATCTTGGCCACTGTGAATAACACAGCAACAAACATGGAGGTACAGATATCTCTTTGAGACAGTGATTTCATTTCCTTTGGATATATACCCAGGAGTGGGATTGCTGAATCATATAGTAGTTCTATTTTTAATTTCTTGAGGAACCTCCATGCTGTTTTCCACAGTGGCTGTACCATTTTATATCCCTGCCAACAGTGCATAAGTGTTCCCTTTTCTCCACATTCACACCAGCATTTGTTATCTATTGGCTTTTTGATGGTAACATCCTAACACGTGTGAGGGGACATCTCCTTGTGGTTTTGATTTGCATTTCTCTGATGACTTGTGACGCTGAGCAACTTTTCATGTAGCTGTTGGCTGTTTGTATGTCTTCTTTGAAAAAAGGTCTATTCAGGTCCTTTGTCCATTTTGAAATTGGATTATTTGGTTTTCAGCTGCTGCGTTGTATGTGTTTTTGGTATATTTTGGATGTTAACCCCTTAAGAATGTGGTTTGCAAATATTGTTTCCCATTCCATAAGCTGCCTTTTAATTTTGGTCATGGTTTCCTTTGTTGTGCAGAAGCGTCTTAGTTTGATGTGTCCCACTTGTTTGTTTTTGCTTTTGTGTCTCCAAACTTTTCTGAACTCCACATTTGTTGATTGAAATTTGATTGAGCATCGGAGTTCCTATCATGGCTCAGTGGTTAATGAACCCAACTAGTATCCTTGAGGACGTGGGTTCGATCCCTGGCCTCGCTCAGTGGGTTAAGGATCTGGCGTTGCCATGAGCTGTGGTGTAGGTTGCAGACGCGGCTCGGATCTGGCATTGCTGTGGCTGTGGCACAGGCCGGCGGCTACAGCTCCAATTCAACCCCTAGCCTGGGAACCTCCATATGCCGTGGGTGCGGTCCTAAAGAGATAAAAAAAAGAAAATTTGAGCGTGTACCTCCCTGCCATTTATGTATATTTGTTTATTTAGTTTTATGCACGTATACTTTATTAATATAGTATTACTTACATGCTAGAACGTACACAAAAATGTACATTTTAATGGGTTAAGTTAAATTTATCTCTATAATAATAAAATAATATATAACAATAACAAAAGCATTTTACTCTTTGGATAAGAGCAATGTGATTTAATAAGCTTCACTATATTTAAAAATATTAGCTTAACATCTTCTATTACAAGGATTCTGGGATTCAGTTTGTATCAATGACTGATTTTAAGGGTTACCTTTGCAGGTGGAGACCTCTGACGAAGATCCAAATGGACTCACAGACTTTGAAAAACCTGTGGTTACCGAAGGGGACGGGGATTGGGGGTGGACTGGGGTTTGGGACTGGCGTATGCACGCCCAGGCATGTGGGATGATTAGCCGGTGGGGACCCGCTGTAAAGCACAGGGAACTCTACCCAATATTCTGTGATAGTCTATGTGGGAAAAGAATCTGAAAGAGACATGGATATGTGTATACGTATAACTGAATCAGTTTGTTGTACAGCAGAAATTATCACATTGTAAATCTGTCAAAAAACTTAAGAAAAATTAAAAAACAAAGCAAGGGATCCAGATGGAAGAAGCACGTTCCAGCCCCCCAAAAAGACTTGACCACCACAAGTGCAAAGTCGTCTTCCTGACCCTGAGGAGTCATCCCGGTCAAAAGGAAGATGTTATTCCAGATGCTACACCTGGGAGCGCCTGTCCTCCTCAGGGGACAGGCCAGTCTCTGGATGGTCTCTCTCTCAAGTGGGGACCAAGGCTGTCTAAGGCCGACTTGACTGGTGCCTCATTTCCTGGCTGGATCTCCTATTTTGTTCTCTTCCTGCCACCATAGAACTCATCCACTGTGTCACACAGAGCTAGCAAAGGAAGATCTCTTGGCCAAGGTGACCACGGATCCGCAAACTGGTCCACTCTCTGGCCCCAAGCAGCAGACAAGGCAGCGTTTTTGTTTGCAGATTAGCCTTTATTAAGGCGGGGGTGCTGGTGTTGTTTGGTTATTTATAAGGAAGTTAAGCAATGACACTTTTGTTTTCCCCAGTCTGGGTGAGGGAGGAGGTGTTTTTTTCAAACATAGCGTGTCTTAGCAACGGAAAGGAACGCTGAAAGGGCCCCTTTCTGGTCTGTGGCTAATCCAGGTGGCTTGGGATCCCCGTTTCCTCGAGATTAGCATGCTCACAGCAGATACCCTCTTTATCAATTGGCTGCATATGTTTCCTGTCCCAGCGGTTTGAGATGGGCGATGGCAGGAACTGCTACCGGATATAAACAGAGACTTTACAGCCATGAGGTTACTTGTTGGTCGCTTTAGCCCTTCTGCTTCCCAAGCTTGGCTGAAAGTAAAGCGGATCTCCCGGCCCGCAAGGCCGTCTCCAGCTGGTTCCTGCAGGAAGGAGTCCTGAGGAGGATGACAAGATTAAAGGGATACTTGGAGGCCGTCGACTGCTCATCTATCCTTAATGACCCATGTCGTTTGATGGTCACAGAGAAAAGGGAAAATCATGTTCATTTTCTCTTTAACTGCTTGATTATAGAAGCCAAGACAGTGTTGTATGAAGTCATAATGCTAGGGCAGGAAGGGAGTCTAGAGTTCAAGTTAAGTAGCCTTATTTTAGAGAAACTAAGGCCCTGGAATATCAGATATCTCTGTGAAGGCCGTGACATTGGCCAGCAGGCAGAGCCAGAACCAGGACCTCAGCATCTTGGCTGTGGTCTAGCTCGCCATCCCAGGCACCAGTGGCATTTTCCCGATGGCAGAGGAGAAATGCAAGAGCCTGATTTTAGTCCTGGGATCCAGTCCTACTTGGGTCTGACAACTGCTCACCACCCCAGCAAGAGGCTTGCGGAAGAGATGCTAGTGGTCTCTACAACCCATTCTCCCATTCTGCAGTAATAAAACGCCAAATGTTGGCAGGGCAGAGGCTGCTCAGAAAAAAAATGTCACATTTCCTACTATCCTTTACAATGAACTCATGTCCAAGACCTGTCCAGCAAGATGTAAAGGAAGGTGGTGAGTGCTTTAAAGGACTAGAACGTACCCTTCTCTGACCCTTCCTTCCTGACCAATGACTGGAACGCTGGCCCAAGGTCTGGAGCTGGAGCAGCCTTCTTGGGCCACAAAGTAGAAGCCAGACATTGAAGAGGATGAAAAAACTAATAGAAGGAAACTGGTGAACGGGGACTAGCCCTGGGTTGCCTCCATTTACATGAGAGAAATTTTTTTAAATATGTATTTTAAACCACTGTCGTTTTGGGTTTTTATTTCTTTTTTTTACTTTAAATATTTTTAAATTACTTAATGAATTTTATTACATTCATAGGTGTACAAAAATCATCACAACCAAATTTTATAGCATTTCCACTCCTATTTTGGGTTTATAGTCTCAACAAAATAATTTAACTCTTAACTAACACCAGCATTAAAATGATTCTGAGAGTTTGTTGTGGAATTTCCTGGAAAAGAATAAAAGGATTTCATTTCTTGGATCTAGATGTCCACTTAAAGAGAAGGGTCTGTTGGAGTTCCCATCATGGAGCAGCGGTTAACGACTCTGACTGGGAACCGTGAGGTTGTGGGTTTGATCCCTGGCCTCACTCAGTGGCTTAAGGATCTGGCTTTGCCGTCAGCTGTGGCATAGGCTGGCAGCTACAGCTCCGATTAGACCCCTAGCCTGGGAACCTCCATATGCCTCCGGTGCAGCCCTAAAATTACAAAAGACAAAAATAAATAAATAAATAAAAATAAAAATAAGGAAAGGTGGGAGCCAAAGAAAGATCCCCGTCACAAACAAACACAGCCACTGCACTTCCTGCTAATTTGACTTCATTTCATTTAAGCCAGTTCCTCTTTTAAAACAAAGGTCCCCTGGGAAAGCTAAGCTCATTGGTGGTTCACAGGACATCCTCTGATGATTTGTAAGGAGCCTGGAGAAGGGCAGTTGTTGTGATGAGGGTGGAGGAGGAAGTGACACCTTAGGGAGGGTAGGCCAAGATGGGGTGGTACTGATGGAGGTGGGGGAGTTCCGGAGTCAGGGAAATGAAGAGGCGAGAAAGGAGGGTGTGTGGGTGCGGGGTGCTAAATCACCCTGTGTCAGCTTTGACTTGTATTCAGGACATGGGGACAGCTCATAACCACGAGGGCAGTAGCAGGAGATGAAAGTCCAGGGACTCCAGACTTCTTGTCCAACCTGTCTTCGAGGTTTTCTTCTTCCAAAGTCCCCCTCCTTAACCAGGAGGAGTTGAGAAAGAGTCACTTCCTAGCAACTTCATATTGGCCTGGGCTTCCCTCCCTACCAAGTTTTGGTCATCTCCTTATCACATATTTAACATTTTATCAAAATAGACTTTATATTTTTTTTGTCTTTTTGCCTTTTATGTAGAGCCGCACCCGCGGCATATGGAAGTTCCCAGGCTAGGGGTCTAACAGGAGCTGTAGCTGCCGGCCTTTGCCACAGCCACAGCAACAGCAACACGGGATCCGAGCCGCGTCTGCAACCTACACCACAGCTCATGGCAACGCCGGATCCTTAACCCACTGAGCAAGGCCAGGGATCGAACCCGCGACCTCATGGTTCTTAGTCGGATTCGTTAACCACTGAGCCACGACGGGAACTCCAAAATACTTTAAATTGGATTGCATTTTTTTTTTTAATTTAGCCTTGCCCTGAGCAACATGACCTGTGAAAGAATAGGTTTGGTATGCTGGTTGTCTATTTGCGGCATAACAATTACACTTAAAAAAAATGTTTGTATCACCAGAAAACCATATGCATTTCATACCTGGAGAAACACTGCATTATTTCATTCAGTCCCCCACAATGACCCACCAAAGAAGGTACTAATATTAGCCCATTTTATAGATGAGAAAACTGAGCTTAAATAGTTTCCTTAAGAGTTTTCAGCAGAGCTGAGATTTGAACTGTTACTAAACAAAATTCAGCTGAGTAGATTTGAAATTGGAAGGCTTTTATAGGCAGGATAGGGTAGGAATAAGGAAGCAAAAATCACTTCATCTTCCTTTGAGGGATGAAAAAGTGTCTGTGTGCCCGGTTACCACATTGGCGCTGACCAGGGAATTCCAAACAGGAGTAAGAGGACATTCCCAGGGGGATACTGAAACTGCAGTTAAGCCAAGTCTTAAGTTCTGGTTTGGCTTCACGGGCTTAGCACGAGTGACTCCATTTGGAGCCTGCGGTCTTTTTTTTAATAGAACAAAGGTCTGTTTGACTTAAAAGGTAGTGGTCCTTCCTTTCTCCCAGAAGAAGGAAGGCAGAGACCCCTAAAGCTAAAGAGCCCTTGGCTAAAGAAGAGCCAAGATTTCCAACCTATGTGAATCTTTGCCCTTCGGCCCTCCCCCACTTCCTCTTTTTCTCTTTGTCTTCAATTCCTGCAATGTCTCCCTTTTGCACCAAAACAGAACATCCCACAACCCTTTCCTTATGAATGAAGGCTGCCAGTTCCACATCAGGAATAAAATTCCCTCTGGGAACTTTTATCACTTTTAAAGTGATGACAGGAGTTCCCTTCATAGCTCAGCAGATAATGAACCAGACTCGGATGCAGGAGGATGCTGGTTCTATCCCTGGACCCACTCAGTGGGTTAAGGATCCATCGTTTCCGTGAGTTGTGGTATATGTCACAGATGCGGCTCAGATCCCAAGTTGCTGTGGCTGTGGTGTAAGCCAGCAGCTGTTGCTCTGATTCGACTCCTAGCCTGGGAACCTCCATATACAGCAGGGACAGCCCTAAAAAGCTAAATAAATAAATAAATAAATATAAATATAAATATATAAATATAAATATAAAAAAATAAAGTGATGACAAAGAAGTTCCACTATTGGTAGTTCTGGATGTACCAGGAAAGAGGAAGAACCACAGTTTCTGGGAACCTAACAACACGCCTGTAGGAAGCAGACTAACGTGTATTTAAGGCTAATAACACCAAGCCATGAGGATCACTGGGAATAGAAACCTTAAATGTATCTAAAGTGACTGCTCATACCTGAGAATTACGGCGACAGGTGTGGAAGAAAGAGAAAACCCAGACTCTGCCACTTACCAGCTAAGTGACTGAGGACAAGCCGTTTGCCCTTTCTGAGCTTCAATTTCCTCATCCATAAGAGAGGATGACAATTCCTATCTCATAGGGCTGTCGGAGCATTAAACGAGGAACCTGCAACCTAGTGGAAGAGTACTTTACCATCATTATTATTTTAAATTACTGCCAGAGTAAAGAGGCCCCAATCAGTGTAAAGTAAATTGTAGCACTTAGCAAATATTGCCTTTTCTCCTTGGAAACTTCACTTTAAAAAAGAAAAGAAAAGGTAAGGAAAAAGAGCAGCTCCTAAAGCAAAAGGAAATTGTTGCATTTTGAACTATCTCTGACCCCAAAATCCCACTTTAGACACTATTTCCTCTTTCCCGAATATTCTAGCCTGACATTCAAAACCCTTTGCCTCTACCCCAGGGCCCCACAGGAAGAACAGACAGGACAGACAGGGCATGTCTTCGCCCAAATTAGTTTCACTTCCTCCCCACAAGGCCAGGGTCATAGTGATGGGGAACCATTGTCCATGGCACTGAGGGCTGCATTTCTGTTTTTATCCAGTACAAGGCAGGCAGGAGATGTAAAGCAGAGAGCTTGGTGAGGCAACGTATTTCCAGCCCCCAACTGCAGACTGTCTTGGACTTAGGATGGTTCGAGTTACAATTTTTAGACTTTGCAATGTTGCAAAAGTGATACCCATCCAGTAGAAACTGTAATTTCAAATTCTGAATTTTGATCTTTTCCAGGCTCACGATATATAGTCCAAACTTCTCTCATGATGCTGGTAACCGCTCTGTATCTAATACAGCCGTTCTGCTTTTCGCTTTCAGTACAGTATTCCATCAATGACATGAGATACTCAGCACTTTTATTATAAAGGAGGCTTTGTGTTAGATGATTTTGCCCAACTGCAGGCTAATACAAATGTTCTGAGCACTTTTAAGGTAGGCTAGGCTAAGCTAAGATTAGATGTATTTCAACACAAATGAAACTCTCCCCAGAAAAGAAACTCATGGACTTGGAGAACAGACTTGAGGTTGCTGAGGCAGAGGGGGAGGGAGTGAGATGGACTGGGAGTCTGAGGTTAGTAGATGCAAACTATTGCATTTGGAGTGGATAAGCAATGAGATCCTGCTGTGCAGCACAGGGAACTACATCCAGTCCCTTATGATGGAACATGATGGAGGATAATGTGAGAAAAAGAATGTGCATATATGTATGACTGGGTCACTTTGGTGTACAGTAGACATTGACAGAACACTGTAAACCAACTATAATAGAAAAAATACAAATAATTAAATAAAGGTTACGTGTATTTGATGCATTTTTCCATTTCAGTGTTTCTGTTTTATATCCTTCCCTGCTCCTGTCTGAAAATAGTATTCAGTCATCTGAGGCTCATTCTGTAGAAAGAACTTGACTGACCCAGGAAAGAGGACATTTCATTACAGCCTCAGCAGAGACATCTCGGACCCCAGCCTGTCTGTCCACCACCACTGAAGTGTAAACAGCTACATCTTAGACTACTTCTCCGTTTCTGAGGATTTTATCCGTCTAACTAATTGACTTAATGCTGAGGGAGTGGGGAACTGTCAGACACCTGTCAGTGGCTGAGAGAGAAAGAACTATATTAGATCTGTTAGTAGTTACTTTGCGCCAGACAGAATTGGCACATGTCTTATGTCTCAAAAGCTGGTCATTGACTTTGAATGGGGTTTCGCTGATGCTGTTAGAAAATATTTTACCACTAAATGAAAATAAAGATGAACTTTTCTCTGGAGAGGCAGGATGTAAGAGATAATTTAAAAAAGGAAAGTTGATACAATTCTGCTTGATGCTTGATGGCATTACTTGTCTCTGAACATTGCTTTGGGAATTATTTTCCCTTTGATCTTGCAAGACAGTATGGATAGACATAGAGTCATCTACCTAAAAGAATAACCTGGTTACATATGTCAAAGCAGAATTTACCAGAAATGGGAAAATCATATTTATTTAAATAAGCAGAAAACTGAACCCCTCTGTCTGGCTAAGTATTAATTTGTAATTCCTTCTCTACTCCAGATCATACCCACCAATTCATCAGCAATATCCTTCAATGTAAACAGCGTAGTAAAATTTATCAAATTTATCTCATCTTGCTGCCTGGTGAGCCCTCCCCATGTGTATCTACCACCTTGCTCTTCCAGAATCCCTTCTTCCTCAGGGACCAGAGAGTTTCAGGCATCTCAATCTGTACAGTGTAGGGGACTTAGGATGATCTGATGCGGGCATATAGTCTTTCCAGCAGGTCTCTCTCCCACTTTTTTTTTTTTT
>PVHT021183710.1:22935055-23048050 GCA_004024745.2 Catagonus wagneri | reverse complement strand
TTTTTTTTTTTTTGGTCCTTTTTGCCCTTATCTAGAGCCGTGCCCATGGCATATGGAGGTTCCCAGGCTAGGGGTCTAACAGGAGCTGTAGCTGCCGGCCTTCGCCACAGCCACAGCAACACGAGATCTGAGCCGCGTCTGCAACCTACACCACAGCTCATGGCAACGCTAGATCCTTAACCCACTGAGCAAGGCCAGGGATCGAACCCGCAACCTCATGGTTTCCAGTCGAATTCGTTAACCACTGAGCCACGACGGGAACTTCCTCTCTCCCACTTTCTTTTCCTGTTTTCCTGAATCTACTACAGGCTACCCTCCTCACCCAGATACTTCTATTCTCTGCAGTTTTGTCCATGCCTCCTCCCTCTGATCAGGCCAGCCTTAGAGCATCCATGAGGCTGCATGATATGGAGTGCAGATAGATCACTGAAGTGTCCAAATTCAGGCTTTTTACTTCCTAACTGTGTGCTCTTTGTCAAGTTAACTTTTCTTAGCATGTCTGCTTTAAGAAAAGAAAAACAGTTATACTATCTCATAGGATTTTTGAGATAATTCAATGAGAAAATGTACATAACAGGAGTTGCCTTCGTGGCTCAGTGGTTAACGAATCCGACTAGGAACCATGAGGTTGCGGATTCGATCCCTGGCCTTGCTCAGTGGGTTAAGGATCCGGCGTTGCCGTGAGCTGTGGTGAAGGTTGCAGACGCGGCTCGGATCCCGCGCTGCTGTGGCTGTGGCGAAGGCCGGCGGCTACAGCTCCTGTTAGACCCCTAACCTGGGAATCTCCATATGCCGCGGGTGCGGCTCTACATAAAAAAAAAAAAAAAAGACGAAAAAAAGAAAATGTACATAACATTTATGGCACATTAAGTGCTCATTAGTTAGTAGTTTTTTCTTCCCCCTACTGTTCCCCCAAGTAATACCGGTTTGGGGAACTCTGTCACAGGCCAGCTAAACGGTTTGGCATTATTATTGCCCAAATCACATTCAATACTCTCATTCATCACTCTAAAGAACACAATAACATGTCGTGTTTGGCACCTGTATCTGGGGAGGTAGTAGGGTCTTTTTTTGTCATAGATCATTTCCATAACTGATCCTTTACCCTCATATAGTACAGCGGGTTCCGATCAGATTGAAACTGTGGGGATCCTCAGTTGTTTCATGCTCAGTACCAGGAAGCCTCTTTCGGACCCCAAGAGTCAGAACAATACCAACCGAGAAGTTTCTACTTCTCTTCCACTCAGAGGTCAGTGCCGAGAAAGGGTGGGAGGGCTGCCTGCTTAAGTGTGGCCTTCAAACACAAGGTGGAGATGAAGAAGGGAAGAGAGTGTAGCCTGTGGACCCCAGACACGTCACTGTGGCAACAGTAGCCCCTCAGGAGCCACATGGACAAACCATCCACAGCAGGAAAATTGCACCACCTGCAAACAGACCCTGAGCGATATGGCCAGGTTCTTCCAATATTGCTTTAACTGCAATGACAATCATGCCTCCTCTCAGTTGTCAGTGCAATTTGCTTTGATATTTGATGCTGGCCACATAAGTCCCATTTACGAGGAAAAACAACTTGCAATTTTTTCTTCTTTATGCTTCAATTCCAATTAAGCCAAGGGCCACAGATTCAATTGCAAACAGGGTTTTATTAGTTAAGACACAGTTGAGGAGTTCATGTTGTGGCTCAGTGGTAACGAACCCGACTAGTATCCATGAGGATGCTAGTTTGAACCCTGGCCCCACTCAGTGGGTTAAGGATCCAGCATTGAGTGAGCTGCAGTGTAGTTCTCAGACTCATCTTGGATCTGGCATTGCTGTGGCTATAGCTGTGGCTCTGATTCAGCCGCTAGCCTTGGAACTTCCATATGCTGCAGGTGCAGCCCAAAAAAGAAAGAAAAAAAAGATACAGTTGCTGTAAAAAAGATACATGAGAATAGGCAGTTAATTTTCCTGATATAACAGTCTGAGTATCAGTTTTCAGAGCTGGTATGTAACTCCTTGATGTTGGAGACCCATTTTCCTCCTACTTGCTCTGCTATTCTGGAAACACAGCTTCTATCTTGTGATGTCAGATGGCTGCTTCAGCTCCCACCATCATATCCACTTTCCAGCTGAAAAGAAGAAAAGGAACTTCTTTCCTTTGAAAGCAGTCCGGAAGTTCTAAACATCAATTCCATTTTCCTACTATTGGTTTGAATTTAGTCACATGATCGCACCTCACTGCAAGGGAGGCTGGGAAATGCAGTCCTAGATGGGCTGTCCTGAGTTCGGCTGGAACATTACCAAAGAACAAGGGGAGAATATAATATTGAGGCACAGTTAGCATTCTCTGCACAAAGGATCAGACAGGACTATAAGTCAGTGAAGCCTGCTGAGTATAAGGGCATACACATATTTTATGTGGGTGGTAAATCCCAAATCAAAGAGGAGAGTCCCACTTCGAGGGGCAGACACTTTCACCCTAGATAATACTGTCATGCAGACATTCAGGCTCAGTGTTCCAGATCTGTGGTTTTTCAAGAGAATCCAAAAATCACAATTTTTTTTAAATATGACATTTCCCAATTTTAAAAGTTTGGCTCAAATTTTTTTTTAAAAATGATGTGAGCCAAACACATCTGTGGATTGACATTTGAGGCCCTTTGTTAGATTCAATTTGCATGAAAGTGTCAATTGCACTTCACTCTGCCTGAAATGCAAAACTTTTGAAATCCAAAATTAGAGCTAAAAGGCAAAAAGTGTAGTAAAAAAAATGTGATCAAGATAAACCCTTTAAAGTAAGTACCTGTGTTTGGTTGGTTGGCACTGAGGCAAGAAAATCATGATTTGACCAAGTATTATATTTCACTTGCAAGTGTGAGATCATTTTAATCCCTCTCTGGGTTGTACTGACCAGGTGTTAGTTAACCAGATAAATGAATAGGAGAAAACACTCAGGCTCCTTTTCCACGAGTAAGCTGGGGATGATATGTGCAGCAGCCATGAAATGTGCTGCTGAGATCTGTAGCTATGGGCGGGGGGTAGGGGTTCACAAGTGAGCCAGATGTTGTCCTCTGGATTCACCACCGTGTTCACCTGAGGACCATACTTCCGCGAGTTGCTCCCTTCTCCAGGGGTCCACTTTGGCTCCAGAATTCCTCATTGGCCGGGCCAGACCTTTCCTGTATCTGGGCTGCTGTCAGGAGACTCCTCCAGCCCGAGCCTCCTTCCTTTCCCAGATGTCAGAAGTTCTCTCCCCACTTTCTCCTGCTCCCTCATCCTTTACCCTGCCCAGGATTTCCGCCTCAGAACCCCCTTGCACATCTAATCGCTTCTTCTTATCTTCCTCAAAGCCGACTCGAACTAATATGTGATGCTAATGAAACGGACAGCAATTACAGGAGCAGTGACACTTCACTGTGTGCTATGTGCCAGGCACCGGGCTTACACATGCAGAGTTTCCTGGCGGGGGTGACGTTGAAGACGGCTGACTTTCTTGAGTATGTTGGAGGACCGCTCATTACAGCTTTACATGCCACGTCTTCATGAAACCCAAGGTGAGTAATGACCTGCCATTCTCCTGATTTTGTAGATGTGGAACTAAATTAAATAGTTGCTCAAGGTTATGCATGCAGTGGGTGGTAGAGAGTGATTCAAATCTGATTTTGTCCAACTCCAAGGCCCCACTGCCCTTTGCACACTCCCTTCCCAGCTTCTACCACACCCAAATACACCACATAGCATCCACATGACTTAGTTATGAATAGCACCTGTGCAATTATGTACTTAATATTTTTCTTTCACTGATTTTTAAAACCTGAATATATGTATTTTAAAAGGAAACATAATATCCCTGAAATCAATGGGAAACTGCTAGCCCCTGCCATAAATGAAGAATAATTTTAAAAATTATCACAGCAAAAACAAAACAGTATTATCACATTTTAACTAGACTGCATTATAACGGTAAGTAGCTATTGCAGCCAACAAAAGACTTCAAATCTGAGGTCTGTACTCCGTGTGTGTGTGTGTGTGTGTGTGTGTGTGTGTGTGTGTGTGTGTGTGTTTAAAGGGAGATTGGCAAGTGATAGATATTAAAGAAATACCACTTTCAAATGAAGAATTTTTTTCCTGACCAAACTAGAAAGATTGAAAAAAAAATTAAGAAGGGACTAAGTTTCTCGGTCTGCGACCTGACGCTCTTTAATGCTGTGTCTGCATATCCCTGAAGCCCTCTTGGTGGTACGCTTTGGGAAATAATGACTAACAGGAAAGCAGAGAATGCTCATTTGGGTGGAAAAACAATTTTATACAATTGTCCCTTGTCCCCCAAAGAAAAGAAAAAAATCAATTTCACTCCTTTTCAGCCTCCAGGGGTTCTCAGTGCACACAGTTGTACCCTCTGGTTTATCTGGAGGGTGCAGTCTTTCAAAAGTCAAACAAACCAGAGCCTGCAGCAAGATTGAACGCTGCTTTTTGGGCAGGTGTATCCGGTAGAGAAACAAAACACCTCTCTCTGTGGTTAGGCCGCCTGGTGCACTAGAGTTCAGCGCATTCACAAATCAGCCTGCCCGGTGAGGGGGCTGAACCGCACACAGCGATGGCGGGGGGGCCTGCGTAAAAACCTCCCAGTCTCTTTGGGTTAGGAAGGCAGCGCTGATCTGGACCTGAGCCACACCCCACCAGGCCCTGCATAGGACCCTTTCTAGTTAGTTCCTCCAAGTTCCTTATCGAGACAGTGGGGAAAATCCTGCTGCAACAGATCACACCGCTTTCCAGCAGTGTAAACTCATGTCGGGAAATCATAGCCCCTCTCTCCAGTGTTTAACCCGAAAGGAAGAGACTAGAATCTGGCCACTGGAGATTGGAAAGGGCTTTAAACTCAGCAAGGGGGTGGAGAGGGCTCATCACCGACCCTGCTTTCTAACTCTGAGTTCTGAATCAATTTCCATTGTGTGTGTGTGTGTGTGTGTGTGTGTGTGTGTGTGTGTGTGTGTGTGTGTGTGTGTGTGTTTGTATTTGGTTAGGTAAGTGGTTGGCAAATTTGGCTTGGCCTGGAAATAAAGAAAGGCCTGGGGCGCCATAGTGGCGAAGGCTGGGAGGCTTCCATGTATTATCACAAAGCCCCAGTCTTGTGCCCACTTTCCTGATGGGAACATAGAATCACAGCTGAAATGAGATCTGATAGTGAGTGTATCATTGATTCCTCATTCTGTACCTCCTTAGCCATCTGGATCTTTAGCATATCATCCTATTGAATAAATCACCATCCTAAGATGTAAGTAGTAGAGGAGGAGGAAGAAGAATGAACGTTTGTTAAGTGCCAAACACCTTAACCGCCTCATCCCATTTAATGCTAAAACCTCTGTGGGAGACTGATTGTTTGTCATCCCCTCTCTGCTAGTCAAAAAACCAAAACACAAAAAGCTTAATTATCTGGAGTTCCCTTTGTGGCTCAGCGGTTAAGGAACCCAACTAGGATCCATAAGGATGGAGGTCCGATCCCTGGCCTTGCTCAGTGGGTTAAGGATCCGGCATTGCCGTGAGCTGTGGTGTAGGCTGGCAGTTGTAGCTACAATTCGACCCCTAGCCTGGGAACTTCCATATGCCTCAGATGTGGCCCTAAAAAGACCAAAAAGAAAAAAAAAGTTTATTTATCAAAGATCACCCAAAATCAGGTTTCAACTTGGAGCCCAAGCATTACAGTTCTGACCCAAGGATCACACTCATACTACGCTACCTTTTGAGTCAGACATACCTGAGTTCAAATCCAGGCTCCATCTTCCAGCAGCTGTGAAGTTTTAGGCAATCATTCAAGCACTCTGACCACTGTTTTCTTTTGTGTAAAGTGAGGATAAAAATACTGCCTATCACTTAAGACTGGTAAGAAGAGCAGTTAAGTGAGATAAGGCAGGTAACGTGCTCTGCATGGGGCCCAACATACCAGAAAAGCTCAATAAATGCCGAGTGCTATTAGCAACGTAACTGTGGCCCAAAGGATTAATCCACTTCCTCTTTACTCCTCTGACGGTGGCCCTACTTACAGTCACTAACAGCTGTTGACTTAAGTAGGGCCTTTCGTTTCTTCTCAGTCTCCCCATGCAGCTGCTCTGGGTAGGGAGAGCCCCCAAGACAGGAAAACTCATCCAGCTCCTGAGGCAGCCTTTCCCCCTCGGAGGTGCCCGCAGAGAAGCTTGGTGGGCACTCTCAGAACCCTCCATGGTTATTAAAGGCAGTGACAAAATCCAGGAGATAGATGGCATCATAGCGCTGTTTGTCCTGAAAGGCGAGGTACCGAACACGGGGCCTCTGAGAACACATCGAAGTGTGCAAAGCTCTGCGTGTGCCCCAGGACGTTTCAGAGAATGATCCCGCTGTACCAGGGAGCAGAGGAATAACGCTTCTCTGATGAGAGCCATAAAGATTGCAGAGTTTCTATCTATAATGGTTTTAAAACATGTCTGTGAATTCTCTGACACCCCTCAGGCCAAGAGGTAACATCTAATTCCCTTATACCTTTGAAAACAGACTGGACTTAAGGACACGGTGTGACTTGTGAGGCTAGGTGATAAAGGGTGTTTTAGCCTGGCTCTCTCTCCCGATGCTTACTCTTCAAAACCAGCTGCCATGGTAGGAGGAAGCCCAAGTGGCAGCGGAGAAGTCCAGTAGAGATGTTCCACTCTCGGTTCTCGCTGAAGCAACGGAGAACAGACAGCCTTTGAGATGCCTCCAGCTCCGATCACCATCTGACGCAGCAGCCTCATGAGACACTCCAAGTGACAGCCACCTCCTAAGCCCAGTCAGCAGTAAATGATTGCTATTATACCACAATAAATAATTGGAGCATTACAATGTATTTCCCAAAGCTCTGCCTGTGGGTCACTGGCTTTACTTTTTTTTTTTCTTAGAAACTGTTAGTTTAGCACTTATTCTCACCAGACACAATGATTAATTTTTATTCGGTATTTGTGGAATATGTTTATGATTCACAGTAATCATCTTCATTCATTTTTTAAAATAGAGCTGTAATAAGGACCGGATACATGAGTCACTTGATATTTCTCCTGAGGGAAAAGCAGCTAGGTAGGCTTTCCTTGAAATAAAGCTGAGAAGTATTCTTTAGCTCCCTAAGCTATCAAAAATGGGAAAACTTTAGAGTGAACTGACCCTTGAAGTCCTCTTTGAAGCAGGGCTACAGCCAACAGGCAAGCAGCACCTTGATCCCTAGGCAGCCTCAGCACATCAGGCTGTGAAATAATAAGGCAGAGGTCATCTTCAAACCATCACCAACTGCCAAGTGTTCTCTAGAAGCTAGCTTTTTTGTCAGCTCTTGTGCATGTAAAACTCTAAACCCTGAAAAGCTGCCAACAAATGCATATCTATATAAACATTAGTATGTGTACACACACACACAAACACACACACACAGACCCACTCTCTTAGCTATTGTGTGGCTTGAACAAATTACTTAATCTCTCTGGGTCTCAGGACTTTTGTTCCTAAAATGGAGTTAATAAATATCTTCCTCACTGGATTACTGAAAAGTAAATGAGCTTATACAACTTAGAAACTTGGAGTGGATTATGCTCAGTGTATATTAGTTATTATAATAATCCATACATATACGTCTACACTTAGAAAAGACTGGAAGAAATTGCATTAAAGAGTTACTCCGGTTGTATCTGGGTGATTGGATTATGGAAGCCTTTTATTTTCTTCTGTATACTCTTCTATATTTTCAAAACATCCTATAAAGAATGTTCATTTCTTTCACTGACTTTTTAATGCAATGAAATGAATGAATTATTTTAATGAAATGAATGAATGACTTTAATAGAAACTTAAAAAACTTTAAATGGAGGTGTTTACTGCAAAGGCAATGCAGTAAAGATGTCTACTGTAAAGGTAAGGACTGAGATGGAGTTTGCACTGTGGTACAGTGTGTTAAGGATATGTCATTGTCAGTGCAATGGCTCAGGGCGCTGCTGTGGGGCAGGTTTGACCCCTGGCCAGGGAACTTCGATATGCAGTAGGCAAGGCCAAACAATTAAAAATTAAAATTAACAAAAAGATAAATACCAAGATGTATGTGACTGTGGTAGTCAATTTTATTTGTCCACTTGAGCAGGCCAGTATTTAATGATACCTAGATAACTGGTCAAACACTGGCCTGGATGTTGCTATGAAGGTATTTTTAGGGTAGATTAACATTTAAAGCAGTGGATCTGAGTAAAGCGGATCACCCTCCATAATGTGGTGGGCCTTGTATAATCAGTTGAGGGCATTGGAGGAAAAGGAAAGAGCATGACTCCCCTGAGGAAGAGGAAATTCTCCCTATAGTCTGCCCCTCTTCCCTTGATCTCCAGGCTGCCAGCCTCTGTTCCAGATATTGGATTATGAGCCTCCACAATCATGTGAGCCAATTCCTTAAAATCAATCACGCCATTCTCAATATATATGTGTACTATTGCTACAATTATTATCATATGCACTACTGGGTTCTCAGAAGAACCCTCACAAGTACAGTGACTTGCTTATCTCATCATCCAGTTACCCCTTTGTTCAGATGGAGGTGGAAATAAAATGCTGATTTGTAACTTATTAATTCAGTTTCACTTCACTTCCTTCCACGATGGTAGGTTTAGAAGGTGAAGCAGATCATGCTCTTAACCAGCATCCCTAAGGCATGGCTCTGATAACATCACCAGCCCGCTCAAAATCCCCAATGATTCTCTGTAAACTCCTAATAAAGCCCCAATTACATGGTCTAACATTTGGGGATTTCTGGGCCCAGAGTTCAATCTCCATTCGCATTTCTACCTCTTATGACCTGATAAATTGATTATTGTGCACCAGTATCCACCCTCTCCCCCTTAATAAAATTGTCCATCCACGTCCTTTGCTTTATGACTTGTAGTCCCCCTGTGGGAAGCGTAATAGATTCCTGCTCCATTGATTTGGAGCTTGTCCACATAACTTGCTTTGCCCAATGAAATGTAGTCAGACATGACATATACCCATTCTAGCAGAAACTTTAAATCTTGTGTAGTTCGGTTGAATTGAGGGCAAGTGGTCTTGAGGAAGGTGGGGAAAGAGAGTATAAAACTCTCAGGAAGATCATTTTACTTTTCAAGTAATAAGAATAGCAGCTGCCCCCCCCCATGAAACTTTTTCTTGGAAGTACAAATTTTATGCTCTGTTGTAGTGTGAAATTGTTTCATTTTAAGCAAAGAGTGGCCTCTGTTTCTTGAGGGTTTGTTCAGTCACTCATGATTTGGGATGTTTATATTACAGACCAATGGATTTCTTTGGATCTTAACTCAGTGTTTTGGGGGAAAATGTCTTAAAATGGTGCCTTGTTTTATTTTTATCATGTACCAAGTTAGGAAAAAATATCTTAACAGCTGGCACCAACTCCCAATTTGAATATAAAATGTCTTTGTTTTAGGACAATAGCTTTTTTTTTTTTTTTTTAGCTGAATCCACAGCATATGGAAGTTCCCAGGCCAGGGACTGGACCTGAGATGCAGCTGTGACCTGCACAGCTGAGACAGTGCCAGATAGGACAGCTTTACATGTCATGTGGGATGGAAAATGAGACCCTGAGACATGGGAGAACGTGGGGGTGGGGAGGTGGGGAATGAGATATGGATAAACTGTTCTGCTTTAGAAATAAATAAGAATGAGGGCAGGGCAGAAAGGCAGAGGGAGAGAGCTGAAATTAAAGAAGAATGGAAAGAAAGGCGTGCACAAGATTAAGCAAAGGGCAAGAGGCTGTTTGTTTGAAGCAGAGACCTTCAGTTACCTCCCCAAACCTGTTCTCCCCTTCTTGCATGGTGACAGAGTTCCAGCTGGGCACATGGCTGCCCTGTTGGAGACTACACTTCCCAGGCTCCACTGCAGCCAGTGTGATCACCTGACTACATTCCTGCCAATGAGAGGAGAACGGAAGTGATGCGTTCAACTACTTGCTTAGTAGTTGGCCCTCCTCTTCTCCCCTTCCAATGGGTTGTTTGTCCATGTGGTTTGACCTGGCTTTGACTATACAGATGAGGGCACGGTCACTCCCAGGGTATGGCGAAGCAACAAGACAGAAGTAACAGTGGTTGGAAGAACTTGCAACCACAGTAGGAAGCAAAGCGGCCACTCAGCCTGGACTGGGACAGAGAGATAAAGCCAAATCGTTTTTTTTGGTAGGAGAGTCAGGGGGGCCAAGAGGAAGAACTCATTGTGTCAGCGGTTAGCCTAAATCTTAACTTACACAATGGCAAAGTCACTGAAAAAGAGAGATAACTTATTATTCCATTTTTTAATTTGCAATTTTCTGTGCTATATATCCTCCATATCTCTCTCTCTCCTTTTTTTTTGGCTGCACCCGTGTCATGTGGAAGTTCCCAGGCCAGGGATTGAACGGGCACCACAGCAGCAACCCAAGCCACTGAAGTGACACCACCAGATCCTTAACCTGCTGTGCCACAAAGGACTTTTGGCACTCTCCATATTTTGACCTTTGGCAAAATGTGCTACAACTCTAAAGACCTGTGTGAGGAAGGAGCTTGGTAGAAATCAAGGAGTGTGTCTGGGTCCTGCAGCTGGGCTGAGAGAGCAAGACGTGGAAGAGCACGCACGTGGGATGGTCCAGAGATGCAAAGAATTCCACAGGGCAGGAGCTCTGAGCCATTGCCATGACAATGCACGCTCAGCTGAACTCAAGACATCACAGGGAAGGTCCCAACACAGGGAATGGAGTGGAGAGATGATCCAATTCCATCTAGGTCCTAGGGGTCAGGATAACTCCTGCCAACACCTGGACCGAAAGAGTGATTAATCCAAGAAGGCAGGAATATGCAGGGATTAAGAGTACAGATTCTTGGGAGTTCCCATTGTGACTCAGCAGTGATGAACCCAACTAGCATCCATGAGGATGCGGGTTCCATCCCTGGCCTCGCTCAGTGGGTTAAGGATCTGAAGTTGCCGTGAGCTGTGGTGTAGTGGAAGATGTAGCTCGGATCCAGCATTGCTTTGGCAGTGGTGTAGGCTGGCAGCTGCGGCTCCGATTCGACCCCTACCCTGAGAGCTTCCATAGGCTGTGGGTGCGGCCCTAAGAAAAAAAAAAATGTACAGATTCTAGAGTCAGAGTGGTTGAGTTCCAATTTCTGCTCCACCACCTACAACCACGTGACTTCGGGAAAGTAACTGAAAACTTTAGCCACAGTTTCCTTACCTGTAAATTGGACATAATAATAATATCCACCTCCAAGTGTTACCGTAGAGGATTGAAAGGAATGACGTACATAAAACAGTCAGCAGAGCACCTGAGATGTGAGGAGGGATCGACACGGATTAGCTTTTATTGATAATAATATTATCAATTTCTTCATGATGGTACTATGACAAGCTAGATATTATTCAGGGCTTAGAGAAAAATCACTAATGTGGACAGTCCTTTCCGCAAAGCTGTGGGCTCAGTTGTTTCCACAACGACCCGAGGACCCTGGCGGGAGCATCCTTCCAGCAGGTGAGGCGTCCCAAGTACTGGCAGCTCCACTGTTCGGCTGAGAAAACAAAGAGGCTGAGAAATGTGCCTGAGATGGTAGGTTTGTGACGGAACTGAGATGAAAGCTGGGGTCTCAAATCCTCATTTGAGTCCCGAGGCATTTTAGCAAGGCCAGGCTGAACAAAGAACACGCTTACCTGCAGTTCCAGGTGCCCCGGGACCTGCCCCCACCGCGGTGCCCTCTCAGAACGCTGCCCGCTGTCACTCAGGAACTCAGGCAGGAAAGCCGCAGTCGCTCTGTGCTTCCTGTTTTCCTTCACCCCTGCTTCTCATCAGCCCTCAAGTGGTGTCTGTTTCATCTCCGCAACTGCTCTCAAGTCCATCCATTTGTCTCTGCCTCCACTCCCAGCCTGTTTCAAACCACCTGCAGCAGCCTCTTCACTGGCATCTACTCTCGCTTTCCTCATTTTCTTTTCCTCTCCGCAGCCATAGGGATTTTTAAAAACCCAAGTGTCATTATTTCCCGATCTGCCTAATACCTCCTATCATCTTCCCACCGCCCCAAGAGGAAGTTCAACCAGCTTCCCCCGTTAGTGCCAGCCTAAAACACGCCCCCCGCCCCCAGCTCTCAAAGCTCAAACCACACCAGACAGTTTTTCTGTTTCTAGAACAGAGAAGCGAGCCCCCAGCCTTTGAATGCTATTTCCTCTGCTTAGGACACTGCTTCCTCCTCTACCTCCCTTTATCTAACTAACTCATTCACTCGAAAACATTTTCATCAAGCTCCCACTGTATTGGCAAACATCATTCTAGACCACAGAAATACATAACATTTTTTGTGCCGTAATCTCTGTTAGAATCTGTTAGAAAGTGGTGGACCACTTTCTCAGACTAATGCCTTTTTTTATGATGAATTTTATATAAATATCGCTTTATTATTTACTTATTTCACGTGAACGTTGCCACTGTGGTTAGATAAGGTAGCTATTGCACCTCCTACTTTCCCCAACATATTACCAAACAGGGTTGAAAAGATTACAGTGAACCCTGATATGGTAAGCAGAGTAATGGCCCCCAAAGATATTCATGCTCTAACCCCTAGAACCTATAACTATATAACAAAAAAAGACTTTCTGAATGGAATTAAGGACTTTACTATAGGGCGGTTGTCCCTATAGGGGATTAGCCTGGCAGTTCCCGTCATGGTTCAGTGGTTAACGAACCTGACCAGTATCCATGAGGACACGAGTTTGATCCCTGGCCTTGCTCATTGGGTTAAGGATCTGGCACTGCCATGAGCTGTAGGTCGCAGACATGGCTCAGATCTGGCATTGCTGTGGCTGTGGCGTAGGCTGGCAGCTACAGCTCCGATTAGACCCCTGCCCTGGGAACTTCCCTATGCCGCAGGTACGGGCCTAAAAAGACAAATTTTAAAAAGAGAGAGAGATTAGCTGGATTATCCAGATGAGTCCAGTGTAATCAGATGGACCCTTAAGAGTGGAAGACAAAGCAAGGCAGAGGAGTTAATCAGCTGGAAGGAGAGGGAGGAGAGATGTGAAACTTGAGAGGGACTTGACCTGCCTTTGCTGGCTTTGAAAACGGAAGAAGAGGGGTTCCGGCTATGGCACAGTAGGTTAAGAATGTGACTGCGTGTCTTGGGTCACTGCAGAGGCACAGGCTCAATCCTTAGCGCAGCACAGTGGGTTAAAGGATCTGACAGTGCTGCAGCACAGGTCACAGCTGTGGCTTGGATTCCTGGGCCAGGAACCTCCATATGCCTTAGGTGCAGCTGTTAAAAAAAAAAAGAAAAGGAAAGAAAATGGAGGAAGAGGGCTGATAGGTTAAAATAAGTCCCAGGCAAATGCCTTTTAAATTTATAAAACAAACACAGAGGATGATGAAAGAAATAAAGTGTATCAAAATAGTTACCAAAATATTTTAAAATGGTGATACAGTAACGTATATGTTTCCTTATTATTGAGGCAAACAAGATCTACCAATAGGTCTAGAAAATACTTTAACTTCTTATTAGTGGTCAACACAAACGACATTTCAAGATGTCTGTAAAACAGTAGCGGGTGACAAAATCTCGAGCAGAGTTCATATGGTTGTGGTTTGTTGTCTACATTCACAATGGAAGGAAATGCTAAATTTCAGTTAGGGGTTAGTGTAAATAAATTTTGGTCTAAATTCATAGGGCCCAAGTGCTAGTCACAGACTCCAGAGGGTCCCCAAGATTAGGTTCAATCCAAGGAATGTAGTAAGAAAAATAGGGCCTTACGTTCTAGTCGGGAAAGACGGATCATAAACACAGCAGCTTCAGGTTGTGATGAGTTGTTTAGAGACACTAAAATCATTTCAGATAATAATAAATTGTTTAAAGAAAATGAAAAAAGTGATAGAGATTGACGAATAACAAGGGTGGTTGATTAGGGTGATTAGAAATGGGCCCCTGGAGTTCCTGTCATGGCTCAGCAGCTAACGAACCCAACCAGCATCCATGAGGACATGGGTTTGATCCCTGGCCCCGCTCAGTGGGTTAAGGATCCAGCGTTGCTGTGGCGAAGACTAGTGGCTACAGCTCCGATTCAACCCCTAGCCTGGGAACCTCCATATCCCGTGAGTGCGGCCCTAAAAAGCAAAAAAAAACAAAAAACAAACACACAAAGAAATGGCCCCTAGAGGAGGTGACTTCAGCTGGAACCCAAAGGAGGAGAAAGAGCTGGTCTCATGAGAAGCAGGGGAGAGGATTGCAGAGAGGGGGAGGAAGAGATGGCCCTGGTGTGGCCGTGGAGGGAGATGAAATTAGAGAAGGCACATGCCAGTCTCAAAGGCCACAGTCTCAAAGGCCATCAGAGAAGGTCCTTGAGCAATTGCTTCCTTTCTCCCTCCTGCAAATTAAGATGCCGTGAACTCCAGCCTCTGGGGTTATTCTAGGAGCCCTTGAGAAAAAGGAAGTGAAAGGACCTAGTGAACAACACTCCCTGGGAGAAGCTCAGGGCTCACCTATCATCACTGTTCAGTCCACACGTGCATGCTGTTGTCCTATAAACTGGCAGGACCCCCATTTCCCTGAGGTTGGTCACATCTTCTGCTTAAGGTCGCACAGACAATATATGACAAAGCTGGGATTCTGATGAAGCCCGATTCCTCTACCGCCACCTTTTTCTACTTCTTGTCTATGGATGAATCACGAATTCTTTCAAATCAAAGTGACCTGCCTCTCAGAGGCCCCCAGGACACGTCTGTCTGTGATCCTTTCTCCCCTTGCAGAGCAGCGTCTCCCGGGAGGAGGTAAAAAAAAAAAATCCAAATGCAGCAGCTAAAAGCTGCAAGTCCTGGGGAAGCCACTTAGCCCTAATTTCCTAACTGTAAAAACCAGCATAACCATGGCAACCCACTGCTGGCGCTTTTATTAAAGAATCTGACTGTGAAAATCAGCCTAAATCAATGTAAGGAGGAGAGGTGTTCCGTTCCCTCTGTGTGTGGCTGGTTCCGTCCTCGCACAGCGCCCCAAGGTGCTAAAAGCACCCTACCCCCCCGCCAGGGCAGCCGGCCACCCACTAGGGACTCCCCGTCTTTTTCTAAGTCAGAAGCTCCAGCGAGCACTCCTGTGAACTCTTGCATCCATCCGCTTCCGGAGAGAAGGTTCTCTCACAGTAGGTGTGTTCCCCGCTCTCAAACAGCCCCGACCCAGCCAGGCAGCGTCTCCTGCTCCGTTTCAAGGAGGCCAGAATAGGAGGGAGAACTGTGCAGAATGAGGTTCAGTCAAGCCTTCCCTGTTTTCACTCTCATACTTGTTTTTCTCCCTCCTTTGCTTTTTTTGTCTTTTTGTGGCTGCATCCCCAGCATATGGAAGTTCCCAGGCTCGGGGTCGAATCTGAGCTGCTGCCACCGGCCTGCAGTGCAGCCACAGCAACGCCAGGTCCGAGCCACATCTGTGACCTGCATGCACCCTAGCTTGCAGCAACACGGGATCCTTAACCTGCTGAGCAAGGAAAGGGATCGAACCCGCATCCTTACAGAGGCTGTGTCAGGCCCTTAACCCACTGAATCACAACGGGAACTCCCCAAAGTCACCTTTGGGCCCAGAATTGATTTGTCAACATGACGGGGCACGGGTAGCTGTGTCATGGGGATTCTTACACATGTACCGTAAGAAGGTCACGGACACCTTTGTGAACGGAAAGTATTAACTGCCCCTCGGCCCGCTGCAGGCGTCTCATGGAAACGGGGGCTGACTGACTCACACGCACTGCAGACGCCTAATGGTGGCAGCAGCCTCCTCGTTTGATGTGGCTTCCTTCTCGAGTTTTTCTTGCCAAACCGCTCGAGAGAAATAAAACTCCTTCCATGGGCCTAATTCCCCCTCCTCTCGGCCGAGCACGGAGGGAGCATGGAAAGCAAAGAGGGGAGGCGGCTGGCGGGTGAGCGTCCGGCTGAGGCCGGTAAGGAGGGTGGGCTCCCCAGGCAGCCTGAGGCCCGCGCTCACGTGCCACAGATGGAAAAGGGGCGGATGGTTCCCCTCAAATCGTCTTCAAAACACAGCAGACGATGAGCGTTGCCAGGGAAAAAGCAAACGCCATCGAAGAACTTGTCAGAAGAAGTGAGACGGTCACTCACGCTCAGCCTGTCACCCCAGGTCCCAAGGCCCTCCTGGGCCCCGGGCCTTAGCACCCCTGGGCGCTCACTCCCCGCCCTTGGCTTCGTGCTTTCCTCGGCGAGGGCAGGGCTGCCGCCCCCTGTTCTGTTGCTTCCCCAGCACCCAGCACGGCGCCCACCACGTAGTGGGTGAGCAGAGCCCCTTGGGTGAATAAACTCGTGACCATCGAAGTCCCTGAAGAGTCCTTTGACATCGGTCCCCTTTTCTCCCGGGAGACAGAGGCCCTGGGTAACCACACGGGAACAGACGCCAGAGCGAGCTCAGTGCAGATGAGACCTAGAGACGCTCCTGAGAGGAAAAGCGTGTGTCAAGATAGAACGGGTGATTCTGCCACGTGAGCGGAAGTGCGGCTCCACATTTTCGGTGCCAGCTTTTATTTGGGTTAAGACGATTCTGTTTCCTTTGTTTGAATATGAGGCTTCCGTTCCCTCCTTAGGTACACGCGCCCTCGAGGCTGAGTTCCAGGAGGCAGCAGGTTGAAGGGTTCGAGCGGTCAGTGCGCTCTCAGTGCCGTGTATGCATCTGTGTATATGTGTGTAGACACCTACAGAGAGAGTGTGCGTGTGTAAATGCTTCCGTATATGTACACATACACACTCTAATCATAGTGACAGTGCCCTTGAGGCCTCTGAGGCTGTCCCTCAATAAATAACATTTCTCCTCCCTGTCCTGGTTCTGAACAACTTCAGAAATAAAATAGAAGAGAAAGTCAGAGGCCAAGACGTCACGTTGCTTGCTGGTAAAGCTGGGTAGGAAGACAGAGGTTGGTGTGAGAGTTCAGTGAGCTTGCTTCCTGAACCCCAGAATCAGATGCAGTTCCCGTCCTCTCTCGGCAGGGCCCACCAGAGGCACGGGGTGGAAGAGGCCGGCACAGTCCTGGGAGGACTTTCAGCAGGAAGGGTCAAGGCTCTCCCTGGCCAGGCCTGGCCCTGAAAGCAGACAGAGAAGGAGTGAGCTGGACATGCCCACGTGTTTTCCCCCAATTTACCAATGAGACCAATCAGTGCGTCTTGGGGGCGCGGCACGTATGAAAGGGCAGAGGAAGCAAGAGACCTGGCGTTGTGGTCATCAGTCTGTAATATTCGGTCACATGAATTAAGTGGCTGTGTACGTATTGTCTCCCACTTTTGACTGGAAGCCCCTTCAGGGAAGGGCTTCTGCTTCATTATCTTTGTCGAAGCCTTGTACTTGGTAGGCGTGCAAATGTGTGCTGAATGAACATGGACTTGGAGTCCAGACGACCCTGGTTTGAACTCCTTCTCAGCCGATTACTGTGGAAACATGTGCAAACTATTGACCCAGAGGTTGCAAACGGCCGACAAACCACATCCAGCTCAAACACGTTATGTTTGGCCCACAGAGTGTTGGCCTTCTGCTGCCTTAAAGGTTGTAAATTAGTTGATAATACTTACAACTCAGGAGATTTCATTTAACGATCTGGATTTCTGGCTTGTCCTGAAAACTTGAAAGACTGGATGTGGTAGACTGTTTGCAAAAATGTCCTCAATTCTTCACCCCTCCCTTTGCCCACACACTTAGAAATGTCACTTTACAGTTCTTCCCATGAAGGTTTGGAATCTATGTCCCCACCTTTTTCCTCTGGATCGGCCTTGTGACTCCCTTGGCCAACAGAATGTGATAGGAATGAATGTCACATCATGAACCTAAGAGGCCGTGGACAGATCTGCTTCCTCTTTCTAGGAAACCTGCCACGACGCCATGTGAACAAGCTGGGGCTAGCCTGCTGGGAAGTGGCTGATCGTATCAGACAAAGACAAATTATCTCAGTTGTCCCAACCAAGGTCCAAGACATGCAAGAGAGCCTATCCAAGATCAGCAAGACCAACCGACAGCTAAACCCGCTAGCTGACTGCACTCACACAACTGAATCCAGCCAAACCCAGAAGAACTGCCCACCTGATCCACAGATTCCGTATAAATAATAAATGTGTATTTTTCTAAGCCACTGAGTTTCGGGGTAGTTTGTTGTGTAGCAGTAGCAGACTGAGGCACCGGACCGTGCTGGGCCTGCCACTCCTCACGGCGGTGCCTCACTGGCTTAAGCAGCCCCTTGAGATGAGGCTTGAATTCTGCAGCTTCCCACTGCTCCTGCCGCTGTCCCCTCTTGTCTTTCTGACACAGAAGCTGAGTGGTAGTTGACATTGTCTTTCTTTTTTTCCTGAGTTGTGTGCTCTTTCGTGGTTCTATTTTCTGAAAGTATAGAACAACAGTGAGAGTCGTGGCATCAACATGATAATTAATATTAGTGAGTTTCATTGGAGGTAGCACTTACTGAGCGGTTACACGTGCTGTCGTGCATGACCTCATTTCATCTCTATACAATGCTGCGAGGTAGATGTTATCATCCCCATCTTAAAGATGGGATGAGAGTTTGAGTGACTTAACTGAGCCACAAGCAGGCTTCGCAAAGTCACGTGTTAAACATTCTCTGCAGCCACTTTATCTATGAATGTTCACAAGAATGGTCATTTAAAATTTTAGTTTGTGTGGTCTAATCAAGAGGGCCTGACTCTCACCGGTAACATGGTGGCTCTGGTAACAAACCCAACTAATATCTGTGAGGACTCGAGTTCGATCCCTGGCCTCGCTCAGTGTGTTAAGGATCTGGCGTTGTCATGAGTGGTCGTGCAGGTTGCAGATGTGGCTTGGATCCTGAGTTGCTGTGACTGTGGGGTAGGCCGGCAGCTATAGCTCCGATTTGACCTGTAGCCTGGGAACCTCCATATGCCACAGAGGTGGTCCTAAAAAGACACATAACACACACACAGAACAGACAGAACAAAGCAAAATTCCAACCCTCCTAGCTCTCAATCAGACTTTATCAGGGGAAATAAACAAAGGTTTCCGCCTCAGCAAGACAGCATGTTCTGACCAGTCAACCAGGAAAATAGCATGACGCCAGCTCCGCGGGTTCCATGCTGTCTGATGGAATGTTTGCCCACAGTGTCAAAGTCTCACCCAGCTTTCGGCATGTCCCCACATTTGCACGTGGAAAGGAAGAACTCCCTCCTCCTGGATGTTACTGCTGGTCGAAGCCACTCCAGTTCACGTCCATATCCTTGCAAAGGAAGGTTTGAATACTTTTGTGGGTTGTTTTACAACAACGGAGGAAGAGAGCTACAGATCAGAGACAGCCTAACTGATGAGCTGGTGGCACTCGGGTCTCTTCCTGAATCTTGCCAGTTGAATATGGACTCTGGTCGTCCTCGCTGTAAAATGGAAGATTCTTTTTGCCTTGTGCTTCCTCACAGGTGGTAAGGGTGGTGGTGATGGTGCTAAGAGCAGCTAATGGGAGTCTGCTATACGCCAGGCCTTGTGTTAAGGGCTTAACCCTCATTTGTCTCACCCAGTCCCCACAACAACCCATGAGAATGGTATTTGTATTAGCCCCAACTTTATGTTTGTGAGAACAAGGATCCGGAGAAGCTCCATAATCTGCCTTTGGTCACACAGATAACAAAGGGCCATGAAAGAGCTTAAACTCAAATCCATCTGATGATGCTAAAACTTGGCTTTTAAGCTTCATGCCACATGACTTTGATATACATTTATAAAACATCACAGGAAGGCGTGTTAAATATCCAAAAGGCTGGAATGTGAGAAGATTACTGAAAAGATAGTTTCACGTTGTTATTCTTGGTATGTAATACAGGTTCCAAAACAAACTGCATTTCTGAAACGTTCGTCCCTCGTTGGGATGAAAAACAACAAAAAAAAGTTTTTTAGAAAATGCTCTCAACGCTTGGAACTTGAAACCATGTACCAGCCCAGAGCACCAGAAGGGACCTTCAAGGTCATAGAGATCAGTCATCTCCTTTCTTAACTGAAAATGCTACAGCTGGGGTCATGGCCACGCAGAGCTCCAGTCCAACCAAGCTTGATTTTGCCAGGCCTCATTTAATTCTCTCCTGGCCCCTTCCACAGAGCATTCATCTCTGTTTAGATAATTCCTGGAAGCATTAAAAAATTCACCTGCCCTCTCTCCGTCTCTGTCCCCCTCCCTCCCCGGCCCCCACCAACCACATCCTTGGGCCCTCGGTCATCGTCAAGCTGTCTAGACTTGCTCGGCTGCCGGCTTTCAGAGTGCTCCACATGCAGGTGCAGGGAGGGCTGCAGGTGTGAGCTTTGATTAGATGGTGAGAGACTCACCAGACCTCAACTATTCTCAGCTCATCACGTTCCAAGCAGTCCCACCACCTGGCCGCAGAGAATGGGTCCCCCCACCAATCCAAAGGCTACTGCAGCCGAGATGTCTGAAGAAGTGCATCTCCAGCCTGTGCATATATTCATGCAGTAGCCAAGGAATGGAATATAGCTGCAAAATACAGAGATCTCCAGAAATACTGCCGATTAAGGCCCATTATTTTTTATTTATTTTTGTCTTTTTGCCTTTTCTAGGGCTGCACTTGCGGCATATGGAGGTTCCCAGTCTAGGGATCTAATTGGAGCTGTAGCCACTGGCCTACACCAGAGCCACAGCAACGTGAGATCCGAGCTGCATCTGCAGCCTACACCACTGAGCAAGGCCAGGGATCGAAACTGCAACCTCATTGTTCCTAGTCGGATTCGTTAACCACTAAGCCACGACAGGAACTCCAAGGCCCAATCTTTAACATCTCAATGTACCTAATTGGAAGATTCTCCATGGAACCCAGTCCAGCTAACTTTTGTCAGCACCTCACAGATGAAACTGTTATGGGAATAAATCCAATGGCCGATTTTCAGTTCTCTTCCACTTGAATATCAGTAGCATTTGACACAGTTGAAGACAGAGTCAGGGCCCAGATAATGATGTCACTTGTCTAAGAGATTCATCAGTGCACCAGTGACAAAATTTGGGCAGCTAATACCAAAGAAGACCAGCATTCTTCAACTATAGGCTAGGGCTGCACCTGCGGCATATGGAAGTTCCCAGGCTAGGGGTAGAATCGGATCTGCGGCTGCTGGCTTACACCACAGCCACAGCAACGCCAGATCCGGGCTGTGTCTGCGAACTGCACCACAGCTCATGGCAACACCAGATCCTTAACCGACTGAGTGAGGCCAGGGATCGAACCTGCATCCTCATGGATACCAGTCAGATTCATTTCCGCTGAGCCACAATGGGAACTCCTGGATATATATTTGTGCTGAAGTTAACTGCAGACACGTCCCTCTATGAAAGAAGTTCAGTTTTTTGTATTGTCTTTGGGAAGTACCACAATTGTCAAGACTACATAAATCTGTTAAGCCTAAGAGAATTTGATATTACAACTCCCACCCTTACCCCTGCCACTTAGGGAGAGAATCCACTATGTATCAGGAATTGCATAGTCTAGTGGTTAAGGCCACGGACTTATTGGAACCTTCTGGAGCCTCGCTGCCTAGGTTCAAATTCTGGCTCTGAGGCTTACCAGCTTAGAGCACAAGAGAAATATAAAACATGTAAGGCTACCACAAGCAGTTACCTAAGTGGTTCACTGTAAAAAAAATATTCAGCCCGCAAGAGAGTGGTGGCTGCAATTCCACCCACAGTCCTCTCACCAAGTCCTGTGTCCACCAGAAGGAGGGGTCTCTGTTTGCAGAAGATGCGCATGAGGTGCATCTCCTCAGAGGAAGTGACTTTCGCGAATTTATGCAAAGGTGTCTAATGGCCTAACAGCAACCGTGAAACTGGGTTTTCAAGCGGGAAATTGGGGCCTTTCTCTTCAACATGATTTCATTGTGGGATTATTTACATTTAGAATATCAGTGCCCAGAACACCACCTGGTACAGGGAACTGAACAACATTTGCTTTGTTTCTTTTTTAATTTTTTATTCCCTTTTATGGCTGATTAATATTCATATATATACGCCACATTTTTTTTTTCTTTTTTGGCCACCCTGTAGCATACGGAGTTCCTGGGCCAGGGATTAGATCTGAGCGGTGGTTGCAGCCTACACCACAGCTGCAGCAACACTGGATCCTTAATCTGCTGTGCCAGGCCAGGGATGGAACCTGCGTCCCAGTTCCCCAGAGATATCACCAATCCTGTTGTGCCACAGTGGGAACTCTAACACTTGTTGAATGAATTAAATAATCTGCAAATTATTTTCACAAAAAAATTGTAAAAATAATGAACAATGTATCGCTGTAGAACTCTCCAAAAAAGAAAGAAAGTCAAAACTATGTTCCTATTAATGTTAAGGACGTGTCTATTTTGTTCATTCTCTACAAGTGTTCCGAGTTCATTAATATGGTTTCAGATTCCACATTGCAACCAACCTTTAAGATATTATAACATCAATTTTTGGAGTACTTTCACAGAAAAATATCCACAATGATCTGGAAAGCCTATTAAAATACTTCTCTGTGTTTGTGTGAAGATGAATTTTCTTCATGTATTGCATCCAAAACTACACATTGCAAATTGCACCAGATTGAATGCAGAAGCAAATATGAGATCCAGCTATCCTCTGCTAAATTAGACATTAAAACAATTTGCAAAAATATGAAACAATGGCACTCTTCTCGTTAAAATTTTTATTTGGGAAAATATTTTTAATATAAGAATGTGTCACTTATGTCAACATTTAATGGATTTATTATTGTTGCTTTAAAGAATTAATACGGTAATATTCTGTCATTTATCCAATGTTAGTTTGGGTAACATTAATAACTACAACGCACATCGACAAAAACTCTTCAGAGTTTTCAATGATTTTTAAGGGCATAAAATGGCCTCAAGACCAAAAAGTTAAAACTACAGATATGAAGCAAACTAGGTTATCAGAATCATCTAAGGAAGTTTGTAAAAATACAGACTCTGGGTTCCCTCTCCTAGATTCTGATTTAGTAGAGCTGGAGTGGAGTGCTGAGAATTTGTATTTTATAAACTCTCTCCCAGTTAACCTGATCATCAGTCACTGGTAAGAACAGTAAATGTAATAGAAGATTGGGGAAATACAGCCACAGGGTTGGTCTGGACTATAATTGTCAGAGAAGGTTTCAGTTATGCAATAAACATTTACCAAGCACATACTTAGTTCTGAGCAATATTAGGAACGCTGGCCAGACACAGCCCTATCCAGAAGAAACTCACTGACCAGTGGGAGAGAGGGACAGGGCAGGTAAGAGTTACAGCACACAGTCATGGGGTCCAGGAAAGGGGGAGACGGGGTGCTGTGGGAAGCAGGGTATGGCGCTTCAGAGAGCTGGACTTCAATGATCAGAAGGTTCTGGAAAACTGAGGGGAGAAGGGTGACAGGGACCTAGATTTTGAGTGACGGTCATGATGCCTGTGTGGTGGGGAGTACCCTGACGGACTTGGTTGGCATGGAGGGCTGGCCAGAGAACAGAGCGAGAGGAGGTCAGGGAGGTCGAGTGAGTCAGACGATGGAGGAGTTTAACACCCACGAGCTGCTTGGAGTTTGGTGGAGACAGGAGGAAAGATGCCCTTCAGATTACGACTCTGGGGACTCCACGGAGGGTGAGGGGCTGAAGAATGAGATGCCTCTTAGTTGGGCGATTAGAATATTGTGATTCTGGGGAGCATCCAAGCCAAGGGGGAAAATAAGCCGCAGTGTTCACGCCTGTGGTCTAAAAGAAATTAGATAATCTGCTGACAGTCAGACAGTGGTATAAAATACATTTAATAAACCCTCCCTGAACTTTCTCCCTCCTTTGTGTTTGGATTTCATGAACAGTTTTAGAGCAGCGGCTTTTAAAATTTCAGGCTCGTGGACTCCTTTGAGAATCTGATGAAAGTTTTAGACATTCTCTCCACAGGGGGGAAATGAATTAAAGCAAAAAATTATGTGTGACTAGGCGGGATTTTCTCCACTCTCATGTTCCTTTGGCCTCGTTTTTTTCCTTCTTTTTAAAAGAGGTGTTATTTGGTAATAGAAGAAAAAAAGATTCTTTCAGCAGAACAAGGCACCACTTTTCCTGTAAGAGGTGGTGAGCATTAGTAGCAGAAATGTTGAGGGTAGAAATTTCACTCTGAAGTCCAGGAAGCTTCTTCTGGGGGAAGCCCAAGGGAAGCAAGACGGGGCAGAGGGGGGACAGGGCAGAGTCCAAGTTTGGTTGAAGAGGGGGAGGACTAGATTACAAAGGGTTGGACTGATTCCTCGTGGGGAATTAGTAAAGAGCTGTACTCACTGAATAAGAGCTGTACTCAAGGAATAATAAGGCTTTCTTTCCAAAAGTGGACCATACCTATAAACCCACCAGATACAGCGCCATACAAAGGGAAGGCTTTACCTCTTCTCTTATCTCAGTTTCTTGTGAGCCTTCATCTTCCACAGCCTTTAGGACCGTCTTCCCCCGAGTCGGGGCTGCTGGTCACCGTTGTGCAGGCTGTTCACTGAACAAAACTCTAGACACAAGGGGCAGTGGAGACGGAAACCCAGCCCACGCTGGGCTTGTCAAGCTCTGGGGGCTGGTGTGGGGCCATGTGCAGCCAGAGCAGGTGCCATTTTCTAATTCTCCGCAGTTGCCCTGCAGGCTAACTGTGCTCTGCCACCCACCTCACACTCTTTCCCCCGCCTCCTCCTCTTCTCTTTACCCCAGGGGGCCACGGCAGAGACCGGTCAGTGTGTAAGTCACCACAGCGTGAAGCGGGCTGGGGACGATGGCCAGACCCCCATCGCCCCTGCTCCCGCTCCCTTGACTCTGCGCTTCCATCTCTCCCTCACGCCTCTTCCAGAGCTTAAGACACACCAACTTCGCTTTCTCAGAAAAAGACTGAGGTTGAAGGAGAGAAATTATTCACAACATGGCAAACACGCGGCTTCTACCAAGATCAGAAAGGAGAAAACAGACCCAGCAGAATACAGCAGGCTCCCTCCTCCCTCAGCCCAGGTCTCGAGCTGAGAGAAAAGCTGTGAAAAAGGACAGCCCATGTGAGTAACAGCCACAGAACTGAAACCACAGGGGACCGCTGCCTTCTCCCACAGCTGTGGGCTGAGTTGGCTTGGCCGGTCTCCAGATCACACACCTGCTGTCTTTCAGCCAGAATCAGCCCCAAGCTGATTCTAGCTCAACACCCTCCCCTCTACCTTGGGGGGAGCTTTCAAAGTGTGGGAAATGGAAGTGTAACCCCATATGCAAGCCTGGCCGACTTACCCATTTCAGGTCCCTCCTCCCCCTCAGAGACTGGGCTTTCACTGCCCTAGACACTTCCTTTCCTGAGCCCCCTGGTGAGGTCTGTTTCTTCTAGTCTCGTTCCCTCGACAGCAAGCTCAGACCCAGAGCTTGATCTGGAGCAGAGGAGTAGCTTGGAACCATAGGGCTTTTGATGTCAAGGAGACCAGGGCTCCACAGCTATCATGGAAACAGGGTGGACACTTATGGCAAACTGCTTCCAGACCCAGCCCTTTCCATTTTGTGCCTCACCTAATTCTCACAATCTGAGGAATTCCTCTCTCCATTTCATAGATGAAAAAAAAAAAATAAGACTCAGAAATATTACAGCTCCCTCTCCCTCCTTCCCCCCAGCCCTTCTCCTCCCTCCCCTCTGCCCTGTGAGGATCATCCAGAAGGCAGCTGTCTGCAAGCCAGGAAGTGGACTTTGCCAGGCGCTGGATCTGCCAGAGCTTTGCTTTTGGGTTCCCAGCCTCCAGGACTGTGAGAAATAAATAATTGTTGTTTAAGTCAGAAAGAAGGAAAGAAAAAGAAGGAAGGAGGGAAGGAAGGAAGGAGGGAAGGAAGGGAGAGGGAGGGAGGGAGGAAGGAAGGAAGGAAGGAAGGAAGGAAGGAAGGAAGGAAGAGGGAGGGAGGAAGGAAGAGAGAGAGAGAGAAAGAAAGAAAGGAAGAAAAGAAAGAAATAGGGAGGGAGGAAGGAAGAGAGAGAGAGAAGAAAGAAAGAAAGAAAGAAGGAAAGGAAGAAAGAAAGAAAGGAAGAACGAAAGAAGAAAGGAAGGTTACAAAGCTTGTTCAAGGTCACTGGTTCCCTCCAGCTGCACCAACCAACCAGCCTGGTCTCCTCTTTCCTCTTTAAATATGGTCATATATCAAACTCTCTTGCAGCCTTTCTTCAAGGAAAGAAGTCTCTAGGAGCCCAGCTCAAGGACTCGTACTTGATAGGAATGGCCAGATAATCAGACTAGACACAGAAAGAAAAAAAAAACATCTGTTTAAAGGTCAACCGGGGATGAAGGGAGGGAGGTGCGAGGGTGACAATTTTCCTAGAACAAGCCTCAATCCCATTACAATCTATCGGAAAATTTTGTAGGTGTTTTATCAGGGGCACTGATTTTCTTCCCAGAAGGAGGTTGTAAATTATATCACACATAGAAAAAGAGTCAGTCCCTGATCAGGTCCTGGTGATTTTTTTCTTTCCAATGCTATTATGGTGAACACCCACATTATGTTGATGCATTTCATGGCTATTGCAATTTAATCATGCAATAATAACACATAATCACAGTGTCACAGTAATCGCAAGAAAGTGGAGATCAATCTATATGCTCGGCCTGAAAAAGGATTTAGTAAACGTTTATTCAGAGAATAAATGCATAAACTAATGAGTGAACTTTTCCAGAGAAGTGAGTGAACTTGATCCAAGCTGCTGAAAGTGTGATCCAAAGACCAGGCAGGGTAGGTCTGTGGACTGTTACTGGATCAGACAAGCACAGAAATCAAGAGTACGTATGTAGAAAGTTTTGTAGCAACTGGCTAAGGTCTACTGAATCTAATAATTAAAAATGGAACTTTCGTTTTAAGTCCTTTTTCTCCTTCATTTTCTCCCTATGGATTCTTTGTCTTTTTTTCTTCTTCTCAGGAACTCATTGTGCTTTCAAGCGGTACTGGTCTGTAATGGTTGGAAATTAAAAAAAGAAAGGAAAGGTCTTTTACCACAGGGTTTCAGCAGAAGATCACAGACTTGTTGGAAAGGCCAGATGACTTTATCACATAAAAAGTTCCATTTCAAAAACCTCCTGGAAGAGGAGAAACCCTGAGCCCATCCTACGCAGACCTCCAGCCAGTCAGCTCTAACAACAGACTTACCCAGGGTGACTGTCGTTTGCTTTTTTTGGTGGTGGTGGTGGGGATAGAGGTGTCTGTTCAAGGGTCCCCGTTGAACAGCTTCTTACAGCCGCCGTATCTTGGAGGCTCGGCGGCCGTCGCGCCCTCCTCCCCACCCCACCCCCAAACTTCAGAAGGAACCAGAGACGTTAGCATCAAAGCAGAGCAAAATCCGGGGCTCTGTGTTGTGGCAGGATGGGGGTTTTCTGCCCCCCCACCCCCCTTTCCGTCCTCCCCAAGGCCCCCTCCCAGCCCTTCCTGGGAGGAGGTCTGGTAAAATGGAGGAGAATGACTGTGAGAGCCTAACGCCAGCTAGTTCTGTCTGACAACTGTCAATAGGGACCAAAAAGATGTGTGTTTGCTTCACAGCTCTAACGCTCCCAAGGACTTAAGCCACCAACTGGGAACCTTCTACGTGGAGCCCAAGCCAGGAAGGGCAGAGAAGGTAGAAAAAGATGAGAAGACAGTGGGGGAGAAGGGCAAAGAAGAGCAAAGAAAAAAAAGCTGGATAGGTGGTTGTTAAACTCTGTAACGTACTCATAGGTGACTTGATAGGAAAGGAAAGAATTCTCTGGACTTCACATTTGTCATAATAAGACTTTTCATTCTGGGCCTGGATGGTTCCTGCAGGTCCTCCTCAGTCATGTAACTGAGGAGCTGGAGTGTGGAACCAAACAGGAGAACCATTCTTGGAAGCATGGTGTCAAGAGCCCTGGCGCGGACCAGTGCCTGGACTGAATCTTGACTCTGACACGTTGCCAGCGGTCTGACCTTGGGTAAGTTTCCTCAACTGTAAAACGAAGCTGATAATACTAACTTCATCTTGGGTGCTTACAGGAAAATAAATTAACATACATAAAGTTCACAGTGCCAGAAAGGTCTGGTTTCTACTATGGCTTTAAGCAAAGACACATACACACGCGCACGCGCACACACACACCCTTCTATTACAAAGTTCAGTTGACACCCATAGATGCAATTAACAAATGTGGTTTCAGGGTCCTTGGAAAAATCTGGAACAGTTACCATGCTGTCTTTTCCACACAACAGCGTAGGAGTAGGTATATTTATTAGCATGCTGACATCAAAAGCTACTCACAATATAGTAAATTTTCAAAAGTAGATTGAAAATCAGATCGTACCATATGATCCTATCTTTAAAAAATACACATATGTGAAACTATGGTCACGTGTGATGGAGCATGATAATGTGAGAAAAAAAGAATGTATACATGTAGGTGTGACTGGGTCACCTTGCTGTGCAGCAGAAAAGTGACAGACCACTGTAAATCAGCTATAATAGAAAAAAATAAAAATCATTATAAAGTAAAAAATATATATACACGTATGCATATAAGATAAAAATTCTGGAGATATAAATACAGAAAAATAATGTAACTGACTATCAGAGTGATTTTAATGATTGTCTTTTGCTTTGCTGGGGGTTTTTTTTTCTAATTTTTTTCAGCAATAAGTGTGCAATGTTTGTATAATCTGGGGGTGGGGGAGCAGATGTAGAACTACTTATCTACGAAAAGAGATTCTTTCTGATTGCTTTAACCCGTCCCAACCAGGCTGGCTTGCAGAGTTCCCTTCTGAGCACCAGCGAAAGAAGGGACCTCCCTCAGGCAGACCTCTGCCCCAAGCCCCTGAAGGCCCAGCTCTGAGTTGTGCAGGGCGCACAGCTCTGGCTCTTGAGCTTGTTATGAGCACGCGAGGCGGTGCTGCTGGCTGGCTGTCGTGTTCCGTGTCTTCCTGTGCCTCCACTGCTACCGGTTTCACGTGTTGGCCTTTCCCTCTGACATTTTCTTTATTATTTTTTTTTAATCACCTGCCAATGCCCCTGACATTTTAAGCAAAGGGTAAACCTTTAAACCTCCATTGTTGAAGCCTGAAACAAATAGACACAGAGCCCAAACTCCAAGGTAGAGGTTAGGGAGATCTGAGGCCTGAGGGAAGATGAAAGTGCCCCTGGGAGCCAAGACCTGACACTCGAGTCCCAGCTTTGCCTGCAGCCAGCCGTGCGTCCAGTCGTGTGTCCAGCCGTGTGTCCATGGACAGCTAGGAGAGTCAGCTTCCTCATCTGCAAAGTGATGAGTTTGGGCTAAACTCTCCCCGAGGTCTCTTCCAACTCTAAAAATGTGAGTCTAATAATAGCACATTATAATATAATATAGTATAATACAGTGTAATATAATATAATAATTGTGATATGGGATATAATATGTATCATTATATATACAGTAGTGGTATATAGCATAAAATCATTATCATAATATAGCAAAACTAATAGAGAAGCAGAAAAAAATGTTCCAGCCACGTTGATTTAGATATTAGACCCTCAGAGAAAGTATATACACTAACAGGAGAGGGAAAAGTTAGTATGAGTTTGCATGCAGTGTCCAAAGAATTAATGCCAAGGTGGTTTGGGACTTGGATTAATAATTTCCTTCTTTGAGACTTTTCCATTTGTGGAGCAGAGACGTAATCCATGTCTGTTTAACTCCCTCGTGAATGCTTAGTGGAAAACCACACAGGAGTGGGTCCAATTTTTTAAAAACGTGCTCTGATGATAAGCATGATAATAGTGACCACCAGGGCTTAGAAACCAAGAGCTCACTTCTGGTCAGTACCTGGGTTTGGCCTGGACAGGTCACATGGCCTCCCAGAGGCTCCCAGCTCACACAGCTTCACAGGGTCATCTTGAGCCTCAGATGCAAGCCTCGGGAAGAGACAAAAAGGGAGTTTGGAGCCAGGAGAGTTAAGCACGATCCCCATTTTGCCCAGCATTAGTTAGGGGCATATAGATGACGCACTTAGCCTTCCTAAGCCTTAGCTTCCTTGCCTGCAAAATGGGCCAAATAACAAAAACCCACACCATTGTTGCGACATCATGGGAGACAACACACACAGAGCACTCGATCGTTCATAGACTGCTAAGCAAATACTAGCAATTTCACCACAAGACATGGAAAAGCACCTTGGACACCTTTAAATGCTGGATGAATGAATTGTGAGATGGGGATAACGAGCTTTGATCCATTCGAGAAATAGAGTTCCACATGTCCGGTGGGCACGGCAGCATTTCAGAGGCTGGCACCATCTCAGAGCGACCAAAGACGGGTGACAGGGGTACCTGGCTGCAGAGAAATGATGAAGAGGAGAAGAAAAGGCAGAGGGAGAGGTGTATTTGAGGAGCACATGCATGTGATGATATATCGGAGGCTTTCTGAAAACTTGTTTTAAAAATACCTTCAATCAAAATCTTCAGTAAATCTTTAGTTCCCCGAGGTGACAGCTCTACCATCTAACAACTGCCCTTCGGTTAATTGTGGCAGCTCTGTCAGAAATTGCACCTCCTGCCCGTTTCCATCAGTGTGAAAGTTCCACAAACAGAAGACAGATCTGGGTACCTTACTATGTTCTATGGAAACAACGTGGCCTTAAAGGACAAGCCTGCCAACTGCGTCAGCGAATGGGCTCTAGAGCACTGCCACCTTGCTGTTTCTCAAGTGCGTGCACCACGTACACGTACGGATTCTTGGAATCGCTCCGCAGGAACCAGAGAGCTCTCTCTAACCCCTGAGTTCTAGTCATTTCCTTCCTTGTTTTCTGAATCTGTTGGAAACCACCTGCCTGTGTAAGCCCCAGCATCACCCTGTTTCTGCAAATCGTGTCACTTTTCTGTGCCAATCTCTTTGCTGATCCTACAGGCCGGTGGGCTGGAATCCTCAGGGAAGTCAGTCACTTCTGGAAAGGAACTGGGTATTGAACACTGATCATGGTGAAAAGTACGTGTGACCCTTTTTTGAGGCCAGCAGAGAAAAAGTTAAGCCTGCTTTCTTTTTCAGAGGGCTGGTTTACTTTTAAGCGACACAGTCTGTCTACATCATCCAGGGTCCTCCTCGATTAGGAGAATAAACTATCGAGTATTCTCTCTCCCTTTTCCTAATTTATTTCTTCATTGCATTGATCATTTATCAGATTTGTTTACATAATTATTATCTGCACATGCACAGCTATCCCTACCTAACGAGATCCTAGATGCCACAAAAGCAGCAATTTTGGCTATTTGCAGTCTTGGTGCTAAGAACGTCACAGCCCCGTGGGGGAACAGAAGAGTGGTAGGGAGAGTGAGATGGGCTGGGTCTGCCACTAACCCATAGAGCTTTGGGAAGGTCATTTGAGCAGTCCCAAGACCTCAGTATTTTCATCCACTACAGGGCAAGATCCTCCACGCTCTGAGGTGTATGTATACTAGGCCAAGCGAATCATATAGAGGCCGTTTATTGAAAACGCTGTATGTGCCAGACGTAAAGCAGTCTTCAGCTGTATTCATTCCTTTTATCCCTCACTACCCTGTGATATTATTTTCTCCGTTTTATAGATGAGGAAACCGATGCGCAGAGAAGCTAGTTAACCCACCCAAGTCTGCAAAGACCGTGAGTGTCACCGCTGGAATTCAAGTTCCGGTGATTTGTGCAACCAGAATTTAAGAAAAAAAAAAGTCTAAAATTATAAATTGTATCGGCCCACAAAAGAGTTTATAAAACACATAAGAATATTTTTGAAAAGGAAATAACAGAAAAAATCATCTTTTCATTCATGTACCCACTTCCTAAACTTAAGAAATAGAACATTACCAATACCTGTGACACCGCACGGTGACCCTGCTCAATCGTATTCTCTTCTCTCCCCAGAAGAGATAACCCTCTTTTTCAAATGACATTGGGAGTTCCCATCGTGGCTCAGTGGTTAATGAACCTGACTAGCAACCATGAGGACGTGGTTTGATCCCTGGCCTCACTCAGCGGGTTCAGGATCCGGTGTTGCTATGAGCTCTGGTGTAGGCCTGCGGCTACAACTTCGATTGGACCCCTAGCCTGGGAACCTCCGTTTGCCGCAGGTGCGGCCCTCAAAAGACAAAAAGATAAAAATAAAATGACATTGGGTTGTCTCTAGTTTTTGCTGTTACCTACAATGCTACTAAGAACACTGACGTACAGGTCTCCCAGGAAATCTACGCAAGTATATCTCTGGGGCATGAAATGTCAGGGGTGTAGGATATTTAACACTACTCAGTAATGCCAAAGTGTTATTCCAAATTTCATCCTCACAAGAAGCATGAAGATTTCCTATCCTTTCATACACTTGCCAATACTTCATAGTCCCGCTTTTTAATTCTCTGCTAGTGTGGTGGTGTGGAAATATCTCAGTGTGGATTTTATTTGCATTTCCCTACTACTGGTAAGATTGAACACCTTTCTGTTATTTATTGGTCGTGCACGTTTTTTTTCTCTTCTGAGAAATGTCCATTTTAAAATTGGGCTGCTTTTCTTGTTGATTCCTGGTTCTTTATATATGACGGATAATAGCTCCTTAATGTTAGTGTCATTAGAAGCACCACAACTCTTGAACATGCTATCCCAGAACTGTTCTTTTGCTTCTTCAGATTAGAATTAATCAGCATACTCCTTTCTCTTCCAAGCAAATAGAAGCCAGAGAGCGATATTTCCTGGGTTTTGAGGCTCAAGACAGAGCAGTTGGCCAAGCTGCCAAATCCTTCAGAATGGGTTTTGAGTACTCACTTAATGCCAAAACATATAGATAGCTGACTTTTAATATTTAGTGAGTGTATCAGTCAAAATCCCATAGAAAACCGAGTTAATTCCCAATGGTTCAGACGAAGAGACTTGAAGGAGACAGTTCTTGTAGAGGTCTGGATAAAGGGAACACGGGGGGGGGGGGGTGTTGCTGCTTCCTAATATTTGCACCTGCAGAAAGCCATTATGTCCTACAGGGCTGAGGGGCAGAGGGCCGACAACCTTCCTGGGGCCCCGTGGAAGCTGGGGACTTGGAAGAGAAGCTGCTCAGCAGGTGGGAGGGCCTCGCAGCTATGAACAGATAAGCCTCCTCAAAGCAGAAAAGAAAGAGGAAAAAAACATCCAGCTATTCTCTCCCACCTTCTGACTTCCAGCCAGAGTGTCCCGCCAAGTGCGTCCCAGGGGAAGGCGGCCAGGAAGGCGGCCCGGGGGACGCCTTCCACTGGGTTGGCCTCCCAGCCACGGGGGAGGGCAGCCGAGGGTGGAAAATGGAAGTAGGGGAGTGGGGACAGACAGACAGGACAGTGAGAGAGGATCCGCCTGAGAGCTCTTCCCAGGAAAAGCGACAATAGGAAGCGCAGGCGGGAAGGTGCTAAGCCCTAATCATCATCAGCGCGTGATGCGGATCACCCTCCCCATCTCGGCTGAATCAGCAGGTGAAATGAACATGAAATATAATTCGCCGTATAGCTTTTAGCTGGTCAAGTTTAATTACCCCAAATCACATAATAAATCCAGGACATTTTGAGAAGTACTGCACAAGGGGAATATCTCCATATATCAGTCTGAGCCTCTGTTTCTTATCAATAGAAAAGAAAATAATATCTCCCTTATGAGCATGTTCTGAGGACTGACTGAGACAGGGTGTGTAAGGTGCCTAGCGCAAACCTGGAACTGGTCAGCATTCAAACACAGTTTGTTCCTATTATCTTTATGCGTCATTTTACTCATCTTAATGTCTTTGACATTACTACAAATGGTGCCTGCTTCTCTGGAGGTTTGCCATCATGTGACCCACTTTTATCAACAAGTTCTAGAATATTCTGATAGAATCTAATCTAGAAGTTTCAGCCCATCTATCTGCTTAGAGATCTACTAAACGTAATGACACAACCGTTTGAACAATAGCTTGTAGGCATGAGGCACTTCCACCACCATTATCGTACTACCAGTATCGTGCTGATTCTTAGCGTAACCCAGGAACGAGTATCTATGTTAAGTTAGGGAAACTGAGGCTGAAAGTCCTATGACCCAAACGTTGTGACTGCAAAAGATGTCACCACTCTCTGGCCTCTTACTCCCTCATTATGACTGTCAATCTGCCATTAAGTATGAAGTTCCATGTCAGGATATATTTTATTTTCTTTATTTCTTTTTTTTTTTTGTATTTTTGGCTTTTTAGGGCAGTACCTGCAGCATATGGCGGTTCCTAGGCTAGGGATTCAATCTGACCTGCAGCTGCCAGCCTACGCCACAGCCACGGCAACGCCAGATCCGAGCTGCATCTGCAAACTACACCACAGCTCCCAGCAATGCCGGATCTTTAACCCACTGAGCGAGGCCAGGGACTGACCCCATGTCCTCATGGATACGAGTCAGGTTTGTTAACTGCTGAGCCAGGACGGGAACTCCAATGTCAAGATATATTTTAGAATTGACCGAAATGTGAATTTTAGGCTGAATCTCCTACTCTTTAGGAAGGTTACATCACGAGTAATTTCTGTGGCTTATTTTATCTTTTCCGGTGGAAAACGGTTCAAGAGCTTGTCCAGTGAGTATGGTTCTTTGCTTTATCATAAGAGACACAGACTGAGGAAAAGCAGGACCCTACCTTTGAGTCATTCTGACTCAACACATAGGATGGTCTTCTAGGCAGTGGGCATGAACCCTTGCAGAGGCCCTGTTCCCACCCCTTCTCCTGATGGGCAAAGTGCCTTCCTTGGCCCCAAATCCTTAAAGGGAAAGAACCCGGCTCTTCTGTCCTCTACCACTCCCTCCCTGAAAGGAAATACCTGAGACCTAAGGGATGGAAAAGACCGATAAAAAAAGACGATCTTCCGAGCTTTTAAAAGCATCAAATCAAGATGTTTTTCATCTCTGCCAATTCACATGCAATCAGCCTACAGAATCATACTTAAAAGTCAAGGGTTAAAGCAGACACCTTTGCAAATGACGGTCCTCTGTGACGTAGGCAGATCCCTTTCTCATTGGCAGAAAGAAAAGTCAAAGGAGAGGACAACGATCAGACTTGGAATATTTTATTGAAAATAAATTTTCAAATACAGGCCACTTGACTGGTAGGGTTGGGGCCTATCAGCTTACACGAGATGGGATGTGGCAAAGCCATAGAGTCGGCCGCTACGGGAGGAAGCGAGCACAGTGGTTTTGAGCAGAGCTTTGGAGTCTGACAGACCAGCTCGCCATCCCTGGTGCTGCCGCTCCCCTGCTGTGTGGCTTTGGGCTCGTCAGCCAATGTGCCAGGCCTCGGTTTCCTCTTGTAAGGTGATACTCACACCGTGAGGGGAGATGACACACACTCGGTACTTAGCACAGGGCCTCGCACATCCAAAGCCCTCAGCAAACTATAACCATCGGCAAACTATAACCAAGTGATAAGAAAGCTTTCTGCTTTCTTATCACTTGGCCTGATTTCATCACACTAGCTGCTGCCACCCCATTTAGACAGTGTCAGCATAGGATGAGTCAACTACTCAAACTGACGCTTCAGTGTAAACAAGGGCATATTTAATGTTGCTATTTGGGACGGTTATGAATTGATATACAATAGTCTACAAAAAAGGTACTGCAAGTTTAGAAATATAAGAAGTATATATGCCTGAGTAAGGCAGGAAAAGTCAATATACAGTCATGCAGAACATACACTGCATGGATTCCCACAAAACGACTTCTTCCCTCCTGCAAGACTAGTGAGGGTCCCTCACTCCCTTCCCATAAGCACTTTGGAGCACATCAACCCAATTCTTGTCCTTCTCTCCAGCTCAATGCGAGACCACATTGTTGAGCTGCGGTTCCTTCCCTAAGCTGGGCCTGGGGCGTATCGAGAGGAAGAGAAGGCAGCTCTGCCTTCAGAATGGTAGTCCAGGAGGAAAGACAGACACCAACTGGCCTCAGTTTCTGCCAGGCCACATCACTGGGGAGGGTTTACACATGGATTCCTTTTCTCAAGTGTGAGCCTTCCCAGAGGGAGCCTTTAAGCTTAGGTCCAGCCAATAAGTAGAGGGTTCATGTGTGTGTCTGCCCAGGTAAAAGCGAAGTCATCGGCCTTCCTCTCTCTGGCCTTCCTTTCCTCCACCGCTTCCTCCGTCTCCTCTTCCCTCACTTAGATCAGGTATCTGGGCCCTCCTCGTTTTCGGATCCCCACCCCTCCTCCACAGCAATCTCCTGAAAGAAGGAAGGGAGGGAAAAAAAGAAGAAAGAAAGAGAGAGAGAGAGAAAGAAAGAAGGAAAGAAAGAAAGGGAGGGAAGGAAGGGAGGGAGAGAAAGAAAAGGAAAGAGAAAGAGAGATGGAAAAGAGAGAAAGAAAGAAGGAAGGAAGGAAAAGAAAGAAAGAAGTCTTGGGGACAGCCAATTATAGTCCTTAGAAATTTATTTCTGCTATCATGTTAAATACCTCCCACCACCCTAAAGACTGGCCCTGAAGGAAAGTCTGCACAAATTATTTAAGAGCATTTGCAATTGTTGGAGAAGAGTAGGAGGATCAACAAGGATATCAAGAAGAGATGAGCTCCGATCGCCTCCCCTGCCTGGTCAGCTTTGAAGCCCTCCGAGCATCTGGACGCCCCAATATAGAGAGCTGGGTAAAGTAGCTTCAAGCCAAGGGACCCAGGTGACGGAGAGGCAAGGATGAGTCATCGGACTGTCTGGGCGAAAGCAGGTAAGTCAGTCCCAGGCTACTAAAGGAACCTCAGCCCTAGAGACTAAGACCCTGGTCCCAGCCCTTGTGGATGAGAGAAGAGGAAAAAGAGAGGGCAGTGTGGAGATGAGAACACCTTTGACTTTGGCACTGGTTATAGCTGTAAAGAACTGGCCACATGAGGGAACTCAGTTGGTTTGGTTATGTCAACATAAGTCTCATCACAGCCACGTATGCTGCTGCCTTACCACTGCTGTGTTGTGGCACATTATACCATAACAACGATGTACTTTAATAAAAGTGGTTCGCGGTGGCTCTAGGTTTTATTTGATTAGATGAGGAAATGAAACACCTGAGTTCCAGCCTTCACAGTTTCTTAAATTACACAGTCCTCTGTTCCCCACTTCAACCGATGGTCAATAACCATTGCTTTTAAGCTATTTGATAGAATGGGTGGTAGAGGGGTGCCCCCATTTATTCAGCATTTCCCCTGATAACTTTTTTATTATCTAAGTGATTGCTCTACCATTTTCCTGTTTTGCGTGCTTAGAATTTGTGATTTTTTTCCACCCAGGTGTTTCATATTCATAAAATAGTAAAAGCTACGAATTCTATATTTTCCCCTAAAATACATGCATATACACATAGGCACCTTCACAATTAGATCCTAAAATTAATAAATTATGTTGCCATGCCAGCCCAGTTTAGAGTTCAAATGACAAATTTGCTAAATCACCATCACATAGAACTTGGAGCCTACTCTTTCGTAAGACCTACAACCAGATAGGAAACCCCAGTGTCAGAAGAAGCAGGCAAAGTGCGTCTCTCCAAAATGAAAGTAAGATGGCCTCGCTTCTGCTCCAAGTGCTGCTGCCATCACTTGGAGCTAATTCTCAACCTGAAAGGTTTCCCTTCCGTCTGTGTTGGTGAATAAGAGAGGAAGGCTTAGTGCATAATTGGAGTTCTTTGGGCGAAAGGCAATACCATAAATAAGAAATGCTTTTTAAAAATAATTTCAGTGACATAAAATGATAGCTGTTTCAAATCATTAGGCCGTATTAAAGTCTCTTATGTCATTAAGCTGTATTTTAATATAACCCTGAATAACAACCGGGTAGAAAATTAATTGCAAGGATCAGTTGATAATTTTCAAATTTGATTAATTTTACTAAGTTAAAATCTAGTAGGCAAGTGGTTTCAATACAATTACTACCTCAGGTGAAAATAATAACATTACAAATATATGGCAGAGCCCCATAAGGTCATTTCACTCATGCGTCAGTTTGTGTTCGTGAGTAGGTAGGAAAAGAATTCCAAGTGTGAATACTAACTATATCCAAGTGCTAGTCATTTTGTTATTTAAATAAAATGTGTCTTTAAATACAGAATTATTGGGAAAACTCACTTTGTTGTCCAAAATTATGGAGACCACCTATTTTTTTTAGTCGAAGCTAGAATATTCACTACAGTTTCCCAACAGATCTTCTCACTGTACTCGACAAAGAGTTCATCTGTAGAGTGTATTTTGTTAAGATGTCCAGTGGCCAAGTCTCATCCACAACTGTATCCAAAAGGAGTCAGGACGTACCCGGAAGGAGCATCCGTCCTTGCTGGCCGGCCCGCTCGCCCGTGCCCACTGGTCTTTGCAGTGAGTGAGTGCTGGGTGCAGTCTTTGAGGTTTAGAGGATCTTGCACTCGTTAAGCGGGAAGAACCTCCTTCTGTTGCGTCTCCTGGCTTGGTTGACGGCAGTCCGGACGGCACATTCAAATACCTGCTGCACCCCCCGGTTGCTGAGGGCTGAGCACTCCAAGTAGCCCTTGGCTCTCACATCCTGGGCCAGTCTCTTGCCTTCTATGGCACTGACGCAGGAGGCCCGGTGGGGCCCCATCTCCCGCTGGTCAGTCTGCGTGGCCACCACCAGCACGGGGGTGCAGGGCAGGTTGCTCCTGACTTCACCGATCCACTTGTTCTTCAGGTTTAGGAAGGAGTTGTAATTGGCCACGGAGTAGCACATCAGCACCACGTCTGCCTGCTGGTAGGACAGGGGGCGGATGCTCCTGAAGGCGTCGTTGCCAGCTGTGTCCCAGAGACCCAGGCTGATCTGGATGCCGTCCATGAAGACGTCCACGCCCGTGTTCTCGTACACCGTGGGCTTGTAGTGCTCCGGGAAGGTCTCGGAGGTGAAGCGCACCAGCAGGGAGGTTTTCCCCACGGCGGAGTCTCCCACCAACACACACTTGATGGAACTCAGCATCTTCCCAGCCCGGGTGCCTAGCTTCCGGTTCAGAATCCTGAGGAAAAGAGCCCTCAGTGGGCTGCAGAAGCAAATGCCATTCAACCTGGGGAATGAAAACCAGACGAGTGTGTGTTCTCAGGACCTCTGAGAGCAATTTGCAGAATGTTACTTCGTCCGGTCCATCCAAGGGAGACGCACCATCTGCTTTGGAAACCTCTGAAGGCCGGTCTTCAGCTGGAACAAGAAAGAGAAGGGGAGAAATTGAGTCTTTTTTTTTTTCCCCGTGCGTGATGATGGGGAGCTTCCGCATTGGCAAGCTGATTAAACAGGGGACCCACCTCAGTGGAGCCGCCTGACCCCACCCATCTAACCCACTCTCCCTTAGTGGTGAAGCTCAGATCTGTTATACCCCAGCCTTTGTTATACCCCAAACCCCACCCAGTCAAGAAGCAGAAGCTGATTTGATCTCTAAAACCAGCCCAGCGATAAAAGCTCGAGCAGCTGCTCAGGTGGCAACATGAAAAAAACCTCAATAGCGAGCAACCTGGTGTGTGAAAGAGATGTGTCCCAACAGCTCTCTGCTGGCTTCTGCTCCAAGAAGTGGGGACAGCGTTGACAATGATCTCTGCCACTTCAGTTTCTAATGGACTCCGGCCACTTGGGGAACTGCAAGAAAGATCAATGCAATGAGCCATGGATATTTCAAGCACCTCCTTTCATTGATTGATTCATCAACCAGTCCTTGGTTTTTGTGCTCAGGTAGGAGAGGCGAAATCACCAGGACTCTAAAAATTTGCTATGGAGTTCCTGTCATGGCTCAGTGGTTAATGAATCCGACTGGGAACCATGAGGTTGCAGGTTCGATCCCTGGTCTTGCTCAGTGGGTTAAGGATCCGGCGTTGCCGTGAGCTGTGGTGCAGGTCGCAGACAGGGTTCAGATCCCACGTTGCTGTGGCTGTGGTGAAGGCCGGCAGCTACAGCTCCTGTTAGACCCCTAGCCTGGGAACCTCCATATGCCACAAGTGCAGCACTAGAAAAAAGGCAAAAAGACAAAAAAAATAAAAATTTGCTGTGGTTTTTCCCTTGAGGTTTTTCAAAAAATTGGCTACAGATGTAGTGGAAAGGGCTCCGTTCTTGGCATTTTCTGTATCTGAAGTCACACTTCATTACCTGTACAACAACACGGCTTTGAGCATGTTGCTTAATCTCCAAGCCTCACATCTTGCAAGGTTTACACATCTGCAAATTTGTGACAAATTTAGGAACCACTTCTCAGAAATGTGGTGAGGATAAAACTCTTTCTTTCCTTTCTGAACAGCTACCTATGTATCAGGAACTCTGCTAGGCCCCTGGTTAAACAAAAAAAACTTACTTAAAAGCAACCATATTTGGTGCCGGTCACTTAAACAGGGCTGCATAAATATGATGGCATCTGCATTTCATGAAAGGGTCAAATTCTCCTTCACTGCAGGTGAAAGAGCTCCAGACGATGAGATCAGCCTGTGTCCTGCCCTGTCCTGTCCTGACCGTGTCCTGTCTGCTGAGGGCTTTCATCACAAGGCCAGCCCAGCTTCAGACAAAGGAAAGGTCTTCGGGATCACATTTCAAATAAAAGTTATTAATACAGTCTGGGTTTATCACCTCCTCCAGTGGCAATGGTTCTGACATGTCACATGGAAAATAACGTGAAACAGGTCTACTTCAAAACATGCTCTAAAAAAATCATTCCTCTAAATCTTGACATTTCCTTCCAAATCATTTTTAATCCTTTTCAACCTACAGTCTCTGTTGTTTCGTTGGACATAATAGCCTTTACAAATGAATTCATCAAATAAATAATTCACATGATTTTCCACATACTCGTTTTTATCAAGCAGAAGCTGAGCAAACTTGGCCAAGTTATTTGACCTCTCTGAGCCTTGGTTTTGTCATGGAAATAAGAAAAGCATTTTCTTGATGCAATTATTATAATAATGCAGTACGTGGAGAGTTGGGGCTTAGCATAGAACCTGGCATGTGCGATCCATGGGCGGCCACCATATTTTTCAACTTCTACTACTATTTATTTAAAAGGCCAAATAGTGAAAGTCCAAGCATAGTGGCAGGGACATCAAATATTTGCCTGGACTGACATTGGGTCACTCTCATACAGTGTCGTCAATGACACCTCTTTGTCACCAGACCTTTGAGCAAGGTCCCTTGGGAGCTCCTTAGGTCTCAGACTTTAGCTCCGCAGACATATGGATGATGTAAATGAAGTATGTGTGACACTGCATTACTTAGTCTGGTGCCAAGACCTCTTAAACATGTTTTAAATTTGATTTTGAACCCCAGGACCAGGACTAGGAAAAACATGCATGAGTCAGGCTTTCGATTATTAAATAAAAGCTAAGAGACTGACTGAGTAAAACAAATTTCCCAAGGAAATATCTGCAAAAAGAAGTCACTGAGGTAAAATTGTTAAGAACACGGGCTACGTCTGCATTTGAATCTGGACTGACCAACTACCTGGGTGATAACGACCTTAGAATGCTTCTTAACCTCACTAAGCCTTGGTTTCTCTCTCCATAAAATAGGATGTGATAATATCTCACAGAGTTGTTGAGAGTATTAAGTGTGCTTTGATGTTTAAAACCCTTAGCATAGTAAGCATGTAAACATACTATAAGTACATAGTCAACACATGGAAAACACACAATAAATAGTCCTTATTACTAATATCATTGTTAAATAGTAATTACTAAGTAAAATGATAAACAATTACTGTCAGTGGGGAATTTGAAGTAGCACTAAAGAGGTTTCTATGGCAAAGGTGCTCTGTATGTCTTATATCCAGCCATGACCACAATATATATATTCCATAAATTATACATTCTTCTTGCAGCATAAAAATAATAATACGATGTGAACAAAGAAATTTGTATCTGACTTTTGCCGCTCAGAGAACTCCAAAGACTCAGACTGGAAAAAAAGGCTCTGTTCAATCAGGCGACCTTCTGGAGTTCCCTTCGTGGCTCAGAGGTTAACAAACCCAACTAGTACCCATGAAGACACAGGTTCGATCCCTGATCTCGCTCAGTGGGTTAAGGATCTGGCATAGGCTGGCATAGGCTGGCATAGGCTGGTAGCTGGTAGCTGTAGCTCCAATTCCACCCCTGGCCTGGGAACATCCATATGCCATGTGTGCAGCCCTAAAAAGCAAAAATAAATAAACAAACAAACAAACAAACAAACAAATAAATAAATAAATAAGAGTGACCTTCATTCCCAGCCTAAGAGGCAGGCACATCAAGCCGGCTCTCAAGGCTGGCCTTGCTTTCCCAAATTGTAAAATGATGGGACAAGATTAGCTCTCTGTGATTCTCCTAACGCTGAGGCCGAGGGAGAAGGCTGTATTGCCCGCCAGCGTGTGTGTACAAGAGCCAAACCTCTGCGTCATTCGGTAGCAGCGAAGACGGATGATAAGGCTTGATGACATGTTACCTTCAACAGATGGCTAAATACGGAGCCGGGGAGGGGGAGGGGCTCTGGTCGAGATTAGAGCGACGCCCTCTACAGACATGACGGATCCTCTTCAGATGGTGTGTCACATGTGCGCCCAATGGAGCCACTCTGGGGCACCTAATGTGTGGACGGTTGGCAGGCTTGATTTCAGTGAAACGTCACCTAAGGAGAGAGACTCTCCCTAAAAGGGCCTCTGGGTGGAAAACAGAAGCAGGTTTTCAGAGGTATTTTGCTCGTGGCTAATTGGGGTGCCCCAATCTACGTGGCTCCACGCGGAGGAGATCCCAAGGTGACTTCAGAGGGCGTCGTGAGGGACACGCTGAGAGACCCTTTAGGACCTAAGTCGGACTGGACTTAATAACCCTTCAACCCCGGAACCTCTCAACTCTCCATAATTTATTTCTCTTCCCTCTCTCCTTTTCTCACCATTTTCACAGAAAAGATGCTTTCCCCAGCCCCCAGGGTTCACACAGATAGAGGAGGAAGGCACGGAAGCTTCGTCTTACAAAGGGAATTGCATGATCCAAAGGAAAGGCACAGAGGCAGACAAAAGGGAGGGCTTGGAGATGAAGCGTCCTAGTCCATCCATCTTCCGGAGGCTGAGGGCTGTCCAACAGGGAGCCCTCCTTTCACCTGAACCTCAGTTCTCATCCCAGCCAACAGATTACCCACACTCCGCTATCACTCTTTCTTCGCACACACTCTGTGCTACTCTGTTTGCCTGGAAAGACTCATTCCCCCAACTCCTACCTCTTCTTAAAAACCTTCTTTGATCACTTGATCCACTCCTAGATCAGGTGGCTCTGCTGTGTTGCCAGGATACCCCCTACACCTCCATCATCACCCTCTGCTGATGGCCCATCCTCTTGAACTTCTCCCTCATCTGAAAAACTGGAATGAGAGCAGCCCTACCTTCATCACTGGGAGCTTGTAAGGACCAGATGGAAAGGATAACAAAACAGCAAATATCTGTGCTTGTACTACTTTTTCTCGGGGTGGGGGGTGGGGGGTGGGGAAGCGCACCTGCAACATATGGAAGTTCCCAGACTAGGGGTCTAATAAGAGCTGCAGCTGCCGGCCTACACCACAGCCACAGTAACAAGGGATATGAGCCACATCTGTGACCTGCACCACAGCTCAGAGCAACAGCAACACCGTAACCCACTGAGCAAAGCCAGCGATTGAACCTGCATCCTCATGGATGCTAGTTGGGTTCATAACCTGCTGAGCTACGACTCCTGTGTTTGTGCTTTTGCAAGACTTTGTACATCTGCGAATAATCCCTTGATTGCCTTGTGAGAAAGCCCACTCAGGATGATAGAGTGTGCAAATAATAATTTTTAAAATAAAAAATAAATACAATGACAGAGCACAATATAAAACTAGGATGAAATTATGACTCTTACTGACTGATTATAGTCATTGCAAGCTTTAGGTTATCTGAGCTTTGATTGAGGTGGCTTACTTCAAAATGCTGATAAAGCCCTTGTATTTTTTCCAAAAGATGAACCCATGGCAGCCCTCAGCCAGGGATGGCCTGTCAAATGTCACCCTTCTTAAAAGAGTCTTGGGCAAGGGAACTGCACTGGAGGCAGCCAATTCATTCATTAAGGAAATTGCTTCTGCCGTGAATCTAACACAGTTAGATGATTAGGAAATCATCATGTTTCTCAGCAACTCATCTTGCGCCAGCGCCTTCTCTCAGCCACCCTTCTGCAGCCCAGCAGGGACACTGCACACTTCATTTCATTTCTTTTGCTTGTGGGGGAAAGAAAACCAATTTCAAAAATCTTAAGCAACTTAAGGGGAAAGTATAGCCATCTCTAAACTTGATCACTCCAAATTCTTATTCAGTTTTCAATCTCTAACAAATACACACTTGGGTATGTTTTCTCAACATTTTTTCAATCTAGAAATTTTTCTGTTTTCAACAGTCTACCTGCTTGCCAGGTTTCAGCAAACTAGCTTTCCACTGTTTCAACGATTCACAACTGCATGGCCATGCCCCACAGTCTTTGAGTTAGTTCCAGGATTTCACCATAATTAACATGTTATTTATATATTAAATATATGCATTTATGGATGTTACTTTTATGAGGAACAACTTTCTTGGGAATATCTTCACAAATGTGGCATTCCTGTATCAATAGGTCATTTTGTGACTTTTATTTACTTTATTGAGCACTTTCTAATGGCTATGTATGTATTTCTGATTATCTGTTTTATTAATTTTAAAAAAAAAGTTTGTTTGGGGCTTCCTGTGTGGCAGGCACTGTATCGGATCCCCAGCACCTAACAGTGAGCAAACTGGCTGCTGATTTCATGAAGAAAAAATATTCACAACTGCAGAGACTTCAGGGTATTGAGAACCCTGCCCAGGGTCGCACAGTGATGTGAGGGCAGAGGCAAAGTTAGATCTAAATAGAGTGTGACCCCCCAAAGCTGCGGCAACTCCATGTGTCACCCACACTCCGCAATGCCATCGCCGTACCCAAGGCAGCTCAAGTGAAATCCAGCTTCCTAATTAAGTCCAGTTGTGAGACACTTTTTCTGACCTGTCCCTCCAACCAGGTCCCTCCTTCTACTCTCCTCTTATAAATAAGGAGCCCTTGATAGTATAAGAAGTGTGTTGTGTCCTGATCCAGAAGCTGGTTCCACGCGCATGTTCAGTTTGTGAAAATCCATCAAGCTGCGGACCTACGGTGTGTTCACCTTTCTGTACATAGACTGAACTTGAGTAAAAAGTATTTTTGAAAATTAAGTCACTGCCTTTGCAGGGAATGTCTTCTCAGGGAGGATTTTATCTTAGTTTTCATACTACAAGAGTTCATGTCACTAATTCTCAACCCTACTTCAATAACTCCCCTTAGTGTGTTTCTAATGGCTACAAATAATGAGTAAATTCCTCCTCTGAATTTCACTAATGGAAATCACTTTATTTTTCTTTTTACAGATGTGCCTGTAGCATATGGAAGTTCCTGGGCTAGGGGTCGAATCAGAGCTGCAGCTGGTATCTACCCCACAGCTCATGGCAACACCATATCCTTAACCCACTGAGTAAGACCAGGGATTGAACCCACACCCTCACAGAGACAACATAGGGTCCTTAACCTACTGAGCCACAATGGGAACTCCCAAATCACTTTATTTTTATACAGAGATCCTCTGTATTCCAAATGAATTTTATTCTGAAATTTTGCTTGTTAAGATGCTGGTTTGCGGCTTTCATTAGTTTCTCCAGAGTCAAGGTTCTAAGCAGTATTTACATTCCTAAACCTAAAGCCTATTTATCCCCATTATAGTTGAATTAAAATGAATTATCACCAAGCCCTGAGGCCTCTTTGAGCCATAAACCCTGCCCCGCTGACCCCAAGCCAGCCAAGGACCATGGCACCCTTCCCCTGTTCTGCCACACACCCCACCCTGACAGTCCCTTCCACTCCCAGGAGCACAATAATCAGATTGTCACCGCAGGTCTAAAGTTCTCAATTTGGTCCAAGTTCAGAGTCAAAAACAAGGCTAGGCAGCCAGGCAACTGCTCAGAGCACCATCAGAGACTCTAAAATCTCATCTTAAAACTAAGGTGATGAGAAACTGTGGTTACTGCAACCTCTCTCAAACTAGTTGGAAGGAATTTTCTGAAAAGTTGCTTGGAGTTGAGCATGGAAGCCCCACAAGTTACGCTCCCGGGAAGGTCACGTGGTCTCTGAACCGCTTTCTAGGGAATGTAAATTTCATTTACTGACGGACTCTTATTTTCTCAGTTGGGCAAGCATGTTTGGGGTCCAAACTGAATTGTTCAAGGGAAGAGAAAACAAAGTAGCAAATAGATGCATATCTAACCATGCTAGGATACAATAATGCCGTAAAGCAAAGCTGTCAAACTACGGCTTACCTGCAGGCAAAATCCACCATCATTTTTTTTATGTGGCTCTGAATTAACAATGCTTTTAACATTTTTTAATGGTTAAAAAAAATCAGGAGTTCCCGTAGTGGTTCAGCAGAAACGAATCTGACTAGCATCCATGAGGACGCAGGTTCCATCCCTGCCCTCACTCAGCGCATTAAGGATCCAGAGTTGCCCTGAGCTGTGGTGTAGGTTGCAGACGCAGCTCGGATCCCACATTGCTGTGGCTGTGGTGTAGGCCATTGACTACAGCTCTGATTCAAACCCTAGCCTGGGAATCTCTATATGCCGCACATGCGGCCCTAAAAATACAAAAAAAGGGGGGGTTCCCATCATGGCGCAGCAGAAACGAATCCGACTAGAAACCATGAGGTTGCGGGTTCCGTCCCTGGCCTCACTCAGTTGGTTAAGGATCTGGTGTTGCCATGAGCTCGGATCCTGCGTTGCTGTGGCTGTGGTACAGGCCATCAGATACAGCTCAGATTCGACCACTAGCCTGGGAACCTCCATGTGCCGTGGGTGCAGCCCTAAAAAGCAAAAAAAAAAAAAAAAAAAAAGAATGAAAAGAACAGTATTTCAAGACGTGAATATCATACAAAGTTCAAATTTAAGAGTCCATAAATAACATCTTACTGGACCACAGCCATGCTCTTTGATTTACAAATTTTCTGCAGCTGCTTTCTTGCTACAACATGATGTTGTAACAGAGTCTTTTTTTTTTTTTTTTTTTTTTTTGCTTTTTAGGGCTGCGCCCACCGCATATGGAGGTTTCCAGGCTAGGGGTCGAATCAGAGCTACAGCTGCCGGCCTACACCACAGCCACAGCAACACCAGATCCAAGTCGCATCTGTGACCTACACCACAGCTCACAGCAACGCCAGGTCAATAACTCACTAAGCAAGGCCAGAGATTGAACCCGCAACCTCATGGTTCCTAATCGGGTTAGCTAACAGCCGCCCCACAACAGAAACTCCTGTAACAGAGTCTTGATTGCCCACAAAGCCTAAAATATTTACTATCTAGCCCTTTACAGGAAAAAATTGACAACCCCTGCTAAATAAAAAGAGGCAATTCAGAGAAAGAAGGAGAGGACAGACCCTGAGACCAGGCATACTTGGATTTGGCCCTGGCATCTGCTGCTTACGGTGTGACCTGGGGCAGATCACTTAACCTCTCTCAGCTTCAGTTCCTTTGTCAACAGAGGTGATAAGAGAGCATAATTAAGAGCATAGACTCAGGAACTCTGCTGCCTCCTGGCTCCACTAATGAATGGCTGTGTGAGCTCATGAAAGTTATTTAACGTTAGTAACCAAAGTCGCTAAGTCTTAGCTTCTTCAACGGTGAGTAGACCATACTGATAGAACCTGTCACACAAGGTTGTTGTATGGGATTCAACGGGTTAATGAATGTCAAGTACATAGAATGGTCTTGGCACGGAGTGAGTGCTATGGAAGTATTTACTGCTGTTATTACATATCTCGAAGGGTTGTAAGATTTTGGAGTTAGCATATGTCACAAGCCTAGGACAGTGCCTGAAATAAAATCCACTCACAGGTAGTAACTCTTAGAGCCAGATTAAGCCACTCAACCCACCCACCCGCTTATCTTGTTCAGCAAAGAACCAACCGTTCTGGAGCAATGACTGCCCTGACTACATTTTGACTGTTAATCCTACCCCTCCCATGCAGCCTGACGCTAACCTTGACACAGGTCACTTCAGCCACGAGCCCCTGTAAAACTGACTAATGCCCTGATGCCCGGGAGCCTGAGGCTACTCTCAGTGCTCCTGGCCATCTTCTGGTCAGTAAACCTACTTGAAGCCTCAACGTCCAGACTCTCTACCTCTGTTTACTTCTGCTCTGAAAGCCCACAGCCCTTTACTGCTCTAACAGTAACTGCTATGAGGGTGTTGATATGAACCAGTACTATAAAACCCAGAGGAGGGAGCAGTTAATCCCCCAGAGGTGGGAGGAAGGAGTGGTGATTATGGAACCCTGCATTTAAAATAAATAAAGATTTGACAAGCAAAGAAGAAGAAAAGGCATGGGATAGGGAGAGGAAAGCATGTGTAAAGGCCCAGAGGCGTGAAAGTCCACGTCCAGTTTGGAGAAGTGGAATGCTTGGTGCACTGCAGGATGCGTGGTGGGGAGTAGGAAGAAGACAGTGGAGGGCATTCGGGGAAATGATCCCGAATTTGTTTTCATACAATCCAAAATTGCTTTGGGCTTGTCAGTATCCACTGTATGCCATCAGCACCACAGCCAATAAAAACCCCAAGGGACCTTTTGTACATATTCCCTTACCAATCCATCTCTTTTCACTTAAGTATTACCTGCACGCTGGACTTTGGGGCACCTGTACGTCTCAGGCATTGTGTATATCACGGGGCTGATCCCAAGTTGAGTAAGATGCAGTCCCTGCCCTCAAGAAACAGGGTCTAAAGGGCGATACAAGCTATAAATCTCAGCAAGTGTCTAAAGGAGGAACAAGTAAAGTGCCAACAAAGGAAAAAAGTGATACTTGTAAAAATCAAGGAAGGCTTTGTGCAGGCCGGGAGATTAGACTATGGGCCTTAAAACAACTGCGCTTGAGATGCCCGGAGGTGAAAGAGAAACATGACCGATAAAGAAAAAAACTTGGGGCTCGTGAGAGGATAGTCAGGAGCTCGGCTGGGCTGACCTGGAGAGCACAGAGCAGGAGTCAAAGCTGGGCTTTAAGAAGCTCTATGCTGTGGCGGTGTGGGCTGGGTTCCCAGCGGGGAGATCAGAGAGGCGAGTTCAGAGGTTCCGGGAGTAATAATACTGCAAGGCAAAGGGCACAAGGAAGCTATCTAGAGGGGACTTGGTACTGGGGCGGGGGGGTGGCGGCAAACCTCAGAACCTCAGCAATATCCATGAGCTGGAACGGGCACCCAGTGCCTGCTGACCAGCCAGTGGTTTCAGGAGTGCCAAGAGGGCTGGGGCCACGTTACAAGACACGAGAACGAGTGGGAAGGAGAGAAGGATGGCAGCAAGGAGAGTTCTTATTCTTCTATGAGCTTTGACATGAAATATTTAGTTACACACACATTCTTGTCTGTGATGTTTATAATGGCAAAAAAAAAAAAATTCCAGAACAGGTGGTTCTTAGATAAACTAATTAGTTTATTCCTATAATTCATATCTTTTAAAATAAAAAGGGTACCTAAGCTGAATGGGAAAAAGTAGGTTTCAAAATATGTACAGTATGATTCTAGAAATATGAAAAAGTCTTGAGCAGTATATACCAATATGTTCAGGTGAATTGTCTGGGGTCCTGAGATTGTAGCTGATTCTCGTTTCCTCCTTGCTTCTGTACATTTTAAAATAAAATTAAAATAAAATAAAACACATTTTAAAAGCGTGAGTTATGTGTACAGTCTTGAAGTGTTTTGTATGTATTGCTTTTTATTTTTTATTATTTTATTTCGTTTTGCTTTTTAGGGCCGCACCTGAGACATATGGAAGTTCCCAGGCTAGGGGTCAGATTGGAGCTGCAGCTGCTGGCCTATGCCACAGCCACAGCAATCCCAGACCCGGGCTGCATCTGTGACCTACACCATAGCTCACAGCAACACTGGGTCCTTAACCCACTGAGCAAGGGCTGGAATCGAACCTGCATCCTCACATATACTATTCAGATTTGTTTCCGATGCGCCTCAAAGGGAACTTCATATGTGTTGCTTTTTAAAGTTTGGCTTAAAAGAGAAAGAAGACTGATATGCAGGCCCTTGAGTCTAGAGAAGTTCTAGAAGCCGCCATCAGTGTCCAAAGAAAATTTTTCTACATCTGCACAGCTGAATTTGTTTAAAGTATTCTCTGTTTTTTTTTTTTTTAAAGATCTGTCTTGGAAAGGAGATAAGCTAAGCTGAGTAACTATGCCTCCTCTCACAAATGTCCTAGGCCTGTCTCTTTTCCCTCTTCATGAGAGTTTTTTAAGCCCTTTCTACATGTTTTTTCCTTTTTGGCCATATCCGCAGCATGTGGAAGTTCCAGGGCCAGGGATCAAACCCAAGCCACAGCAGTGACAATACTGGATAATTCTTTTTTTTGGGGGGGAGGGCTGCACCCAGAGCATATGGAAGTTCCCAGGCTAAGGGTCGAATCAGAGCTGCAGCTGCCAGCCTGCACTACAGCCCAGCCACAGCAACACCAGATCTGAGCCATGTCTGTGACCTACACCACAGCTCATGGCAACGCCAGATCCTTAATCAACTGAGCGGGACCAGGGATTGAATCCACATCTTCATGGATACTAGTTGGGTTCTTAACTGCTGAGCCACAAAGGGAACACTCCTTGCTGCATTTTTAAAATACTCGGATAGGGAGTTCCCTTCATGGCTCAGTGGCTAACGAATCCGACTAAGAACCGTGAGGTTGCGGGTTCGATCCCTGGCCTTGCTCAGTGGGTTAAGGATCCGGCGTTGCTGTGAGCTGTGGTGTAGGTTGCAGACGCGGCTCGGATCCCGCGTTGCTGTGGCTGTGGCGAAGGCCGGCAGCTTCAGCTCCTGTTAGACCCCTAGCCTGGGAACCTCCATATGCCGTGGGTGCGGCTCTAGATAAAGGCAAAAAGACAAAAAAATAAAATAAAATAAAATAAAAATAAAATATTCGGATAACTTTGAATACAACCTGAGTTTGATGACATTAAGGAACTGTTATTAATTTTGTTAGGTGATAATCACATTGTGGTCATATACATTTTTAAAGTCCCTATCTGACAAGTGAAATGAACATGATGTCTGGGATTTATCTTAGATTATTCCAGAAAAAAAAAAAGCAAAACAAGAAGTAAGCATGATGGATGAAATAAGACTGGAAAATACTGAGACCTGTTGAAGTTGAATGTTGGTACTTTCCTTGGGGGTATACACTACTTTTATATATGTTCCAAATTTTTCATGATAAAAGTTTTAAAAGGTGGAATCTTTTGTTTTCTATAGCATTTTGTCCAAGCTGTGGTTTCATTCTCATCTTGAGTTTTAGAGAAAATGCAAAAACGTATCACTGAAAAATTAACAGTATACTTTATGCCACAGTGACTTGTTCATATATTTGAAGGGACGTTGGTGCATTAAATAACAAGTGCCATCAGGGCTTAGAGCCGGCCTCCCGCTGGGAGTGAGATGGGAGAGGAAAAGTCATGGCCCTGGGTTAGGATCCCCAGCCAAGTTATAAAAAGAAAGGATTGCACTTCAAGTCCAAGTTCTCATTGCATCTCAATAAGACAGCACCACCTGTCCCTGCAAAGTAAGGGCCGCGTCTAGAAAATACTCTAGCCTGAGGACACAGCTGAAGTTACTTTGAAATTACCTGAACTTCCTAACTGGTAAAATTACATTTTCTGACTTCCCTCAGCCCTCCTTGTCACAATTCTGCAGCATCAGCTCTTTGCAAAAGAGCAAAAATAATAATGAAAATACCTTTCTTAACAAAAGAAAAGAAACTCAAGAGTGAAAATGGATCGCCCACAGAAAACCAGATAACAAATCAAAGTAACTCTGAGAACAAGGAAGATCCTGGACCCTGGGGGCCTTTTCTATCTGAAAAGGTGAGGTGGCAGTGGAGAGTCTACTTTTGAATTTTATGTTTGCCCCTTCGATTTAAAGTAGCCTGGTCGTTACTTCTGGGAAAATATGAAGTCTGCCCCGTATCCGGGTAGACCTTCTAGCTCTAAAGCACCACCTGTAACAAAACCATCACTTCTCGGGTTCCCCAACCCCCACTCTGGAAGCAGCACCACCACCACCTCCATTATTCAACACACACATTCAAACCATTAGTGGTGAACAGCTTTCTTTTTCTGTTTGCTGATCCAATCAGACTACAGATGGACTCCTCACTCTGGCTAAGTTTTCCCCCCTCATTTTCTCCAGATCATCTTTACATACTTTTCTCTCTTTTCCTTTCTTTCTTCTTTTTCTTTCTTCCTTTTCTTATTATAAAAGTAATTCACACACATTCTGGAACATTTCGAAAATACTGAACTATCAAAATACCCTGAAGGAGAAAAGCAACTACCACCTAAAACCAAACGCTGCAAGATATTAGTGTACGTTTTCCGGTCGGTTTCATTTTTTCGGTGTATCGTTTTCTTTTTCTTCAAAACTAATATTATACTGTATATGTGGTTTTGCAACTTGCTTTTCTTATTTAGCATTTACATCATAAATTTTCTTATATCAATAAGATTCTTCAAACATAATTTTAATGACTTTCATATTTTATTATATGAATGTAGCATTATTTATTTAACCAATTCCCTATTATTGGACATTTAAATTGTTTCTAATTTTTACTATAACACTGAGTAACACATTAAAATTTTGCACAAATACACAGTTATTTCTTTAGATAAATAGATATGAGCACAATTACTGGAACAAGAAAGATGAAAAACTTGGACGGATTTGTACCCCACAAGGAGTGTATGAGTGTTCATTTCATCACACTGCCATCATTGGCTCTAATATTTGCAGTTTGATCTGTTTTCATTTGCATTTCAATTATGACTAGTGAAAATTAAAATTCATCTGTTTATTGACCACATCTTTTTTCTCTTGTAAGTTGCCTACTTTTCTAGCAAGGCTGTTATCATTTAATGATTTTTAAAAATCTTTTCAGAGATTAAAGACATTAATCGTTTCTTGTCTAAAGAAATATGTAGCGCTTTTTCTTTATATATTTTGTGTCCATGAATTCTGGGAATTTCCCAATTGTCGTGGAGCAACTAATATATATAGAATGTAAAATAGCATGTCCCCTGATGATGGAAAGAAACTTAACATGATTAGCCACCTGAAAGGTCATTTAGTTCAACCCACTCATTTTCCCGTGAGGAAACCAAGGCCCAGAAAGAAGTGGTTTAGGTGCTGGGGGCTGACTGGAGGCCCAGAAACTGAATCAGTGAGTCAGCACTCTTTCTACCTACACAGGATCTTGAAAAACACACACCATGTCAACATTTTATATCCTGTACTTAATTTCCTTAATGTTTAAATGTAAACCCGGTAACTCTCAGTTTTAATATAAAACTCTTTTTTCAAACAGATGTTCTCTTTCTCATTAACTTCCCTTGAGAGGCAGATCATCTCTCTTTTAGGGGCAATCACACATTGAAACCTAACCTCCAAGGTGATGGAATTAGGAGGTGAGACCTTTGGGAAGTGAGACCTTTGGGAGGTGATCAGGTTGTGAGGGTGGCGCCCTCGTGAATGGAATTGGTGCCCTTATAAAAGAGCCCCACAAAATTCCTTTGTCCCTTCCACCGTATGAGGGCACAGTGAGAAGGCACCATTTATGAATTAGGAACGAACCTTCCCTAGATGCCAAATCTGTGCTAATCATGATCTCTAATCTCAGACTCCGGAACTGTGAGAAATAAATTTCTGTTGTTTACAAGCCACCTGGTCTGCAGTATTTTGTTATAGCAGCTCAAACAGACTAAGACGCAATCTTAAAATACAGGAAGGAGTCGAGGAAGGAGAGTTGGAAAGACATTTTTCAGCTGGTGGGTGATTTCTTTCTTTCTACAGGCCTGGTTTCTAACATTTGAAAGATTTCTCCCTTAAGCAGACACTCTCACAAACCATTGCAAGATGTTCAGAAAAATGCCATCTTTGTAGAAGGCAATCTGATCTGACAGAATCCAGTGGTGCACTTAGTGTTCTTGATGCCTGCAGCTGATCATTTTTTAATCTCCCTTATCTATATAGCAAAATTAGTTTCAACAATAATGTGTAAGAAACAGGAACGACCATTATCTCAATGACACACATATATATACATTTTTTTTTCTTTTTCTTTTGCACTGGCAGCATATGGAGGTTCCCAGGCTAGGGGCTGAATTGGAGCTGTAGCCGATGGCTTATGCCACAGCCACAACAATACCAGAATGATGCATTCTTTAGCTTTAAAATAAACAATAAACAGGAGTTCCCTGGTGGCTCAGCAGGTTAAGGATCCAACTGTGGTACAGGTTTGACCCCTGGCCCAGGGTACTTCCACATGCTGTGGGTGTGGCCAAAAAAAATCCCCACTAAATTCACAAGAATGATAAATTTCAATTTTTAAAGTATTATTCAAGTGCAGTATAATATTTCATGCAATTATCAATTAAAAAGATTACACTTTACAATTTGTACTCTGCTTCACTGCTTTAAATTTAAACACAAAAATCCAAAAGTCACCTAGAGGACTTCCATTGTGGCTCAGTGGTAACAAACCAGACTAGTATCCATGAGGATGCCAGTTCAATCCCTGGCCTCACTCAGTGGGTTAAGGATCCGGCATTGCCATGAGCTGCGGTGCGGGTCACAGATGCGGCTCAGATCTGGTGTTGCTTGTGGCTGTGGTGTAGACCAGTAACTGCAGCTCTGATTCTACCCCTAGCCTGGGAACTTCCATATGCTGCGAGTGCAGACCTTAAAAAAAAAAGCGAAGAAGCAAAAGTCACATAGGATAGCAAAATGGAAGCAAATCAAGTTCTGTTTCATAACCTCTATGAACACCGTGCTATCTTTCTTTAATTCTAATATAGTGTTTAGGAATCAGTAAACAGGAATCAGAAGTATGCAGCCCCACACAGTGGGAATAACTCTCTGCCCCCAAAGTCAGCGCTAGTGGAGTTCATACACACCCCTAAGCCCTTACTCTAACTTTATCACTGCCAGCGCGCTCGGTCATAATAACAAGTAGACCCACCATAGCTTTTATTGTCGTCTCTAAATTCTTGACAGATAATGCACTCCTTCATTGTCTATACCCCGGGTGGACCCCTTCCACGGGTCCTTGATATGTTCCTGCCATTAACTATCAACTTTTTAAATGCATATTCCTTTTAACCAGCAATTCCAATTCTTTAAATACATTGTCTTGTTTACCTACACAAGTGGTCAAGACATACGTGCAAGAATTCTCATTGCAGCATTATTCACAACAGCAAAAAAAAAAAAAAAAAAGAGAGAGAGAATAACGGAAAAGCCCATCAAGAAGCAGTGGTTAAGTTAATTCTGCTGTATCCATACACTGGAATCCGATACAGCATTAAAAAGAATTAGGATAGGGATGGGAGCGGTGAAATAGGTGAAGGGGATTAAGAGGTGCAGACCTCTAGTTACAAAAGAAATAAGTTAAGTGTGATACACAGCCTAAGGACTGCGGTCGATAAAGCTGTGATAACTTTGTATGGGAACAGGTGGTTACCAGACTTATCATGGTGATCACTTCACAGTGTATGCACATGTCAAATCCCTATGTAGTACATATATAATATGAAACTAACATAATATTGTACGTCAACTACATTTCCATTTTAAAAAAAAGAATTAGGTTAGCCTTCTATGTATTGCACAGGAAGGATTCCCATGATATGTTAGTCACTAAAAAAGAAAGTAGTTGAACAACTCTTTAAAGAATCTCATCTATGTAGAAAAATAAATGTACAAGCCTGGTCTGATGCCCTTAAGTGCCCAGAATGGCCAGAAAAGCAGAGGAAAGGTACCTGTGCAGTGATGGACAAAACCAGACTTGCTGTGAATTCCAGCTTATCATGTCCTTCTATAGATAAAACTGTCCTAAGGGTACCGCAGTTACTCCCTAAGCTGTCTAAGGGAGAAGAGAAACAAGGAACACAAGTCTGTACAGCCTTTCTTAGGTTTCTGAAATCCCCTTTGAAATATCTATGTCTGTATCTATATCTATATACTCTCTATTGCAGATATAATATACAGCAGTGGGATTAACTGTCTCCCTAGATGCTCAACTTCTCCTTCTTCATCCCAAGAAGGCCCCGTACAGCTGGGACCTTAGAGAGTGAAATCTTAAGTTGAGAGAAAAGAAGCCACCTTCTGGATACAAATGACCTCATGCTTAGTTCCATTCCAGGAAAATTAAGATTTAAATGGACAAGTGCCATAATAAAGGTAAATGCAAAATGCCCTCCTATGCCTGTCATCCAGGGACCCAGGCCATTTTCCCAGAGGCAACCATTGCATTTCTCATGCATTTTCCCAAAGTTATTACATTACAATATAAACAAATGTATACATACGAATGCATAAGTGTAATTATCATCTGACATTCACAATGACAATTACAGCATTCACAAACGTATACATACGAATGCATATGTGTAATTATCATAACACACACTCTCTTTTTTAAATATTAAGACTACAGCATACTGTACTATACTTTCTGATGCTTTTCTTTTTCTTTCTTTCTTTCTTTTTTTTTTTTTTTTTTTTTTTTTTTTTTTTTTTTTTTTTTTTTTTTTTTTTGCTTTTTAGAGCCTCACCCGCAGAATACGGAAGTTCCCAGGCTAGGGGTTGAATTGGAGCTACAGCTGCCAGCCTGCACCACAGCCGCAGGATCTGAGCTGCATCTGTGACCTACACCAATGCAGGATCCTTAACCCACTGAGTGAGGCCAGGGATTGAATCCACATCCTCATGGTTGCTAGTCGAGTTCGTTAACGCTGAGCCATGATGGGAAATCCCCTGATTCTTTTCTCATTTAATTATTTTCTTTATCAGGAGATTTTCAGGCAGACCTCCAAGATACTACAAGTTCAGGCTCCTCAATAAAGCAAATATTGCAATAAAGGGAGCCACATGAATTTTTGGGTTTCCCAGGGCACACTAAATTTATGTTTATAACTATATTGTAGCCTATCAAGTGTGGAATAGCGTGATGTCTAAAAAATAATGTACCTACCTTAATTTTAAAAATACTTTATTACTAAAAGATGCTAAACATCATCTAAGCCCTCATCGAGTCATCAACTTTTTGCTGATGGAGGGTCCTGCCTCGACGTTGATGGCTACTGACTGATCAGGGTGGTGGTTGCTGAAGGCTGGGGTGGCTGTGGCAGTTGCTTAAAATAAGACAACAATGAAGTTCACCACATCCATGGACTTTTCCTTTCATGAACAATTTCTCTGCAGCATGTAAAACAGTTTGACAGCATTTTACTTACAGTAGAACTTCTTTCAAAGTTGGAGTCAATGTTCTCAAACCCTACTGCTGCTTTGAGAGCAGATGTTAACAGAGAGAGCATGAAGGAGCAGACAGCTCAGCGATCCTGCCGCGGATGACCTTTCCCCACTCGGGCCTTGCCTTACTTGTCCTTCTTTCCCCATCCATCGCCTTGACCCAGATGCATGCGCACTAAAAGCCCTCAGCCTGGGTGCATCAGCCTAACAAAGCATGAGGGACCCCAGCAGGTGTCTGATTTCAAGACTGTGTTTAGTTGCAGCCATCTCAGAAACAGAATTTGTACCTCTTTTCGTGGGAACTTGTCACCGTCCCGTGTAGATACCACTGGCCTGATCTGAGACAGAACTCGCAAATACTTTGTGCTTTACCGAGTTTTCAGAGCCTGATTGGAGAAAACACCCAGTCCATTTACAGACATCAGCAGCAGAACAACTCAGTGGCTAAGATGGCAGACAGACCCAAAGGGGAATGTCACTTAGACCCCACAAAACCCTTCAGTTGTGTAAGGCATCCTCATGGCTTTGCTCAACCCAGAAAAGCAGCCATTGGCCACATTGCTCATTTGCCTCTCAAAGGTCCACACTGAGAAAATAAGTTCTCAGGCCCCGTAAAAGCATTTCCCACAACCTTAAAATGACCAGAAACTGCTGACCAGATGTCCATGGGGGAGCAACTAGTACAGGTCCTAGCAGGAAGAGGGACTGGCTAACCATCTGCTCTCTAGGTTACCCAGAGCTCCTACCTGGAGTTTGATGTTCATTCTTTATGCCAACTCCCACACCTCCACACAGCTTTTATCAACATGTATGAAACCAGGAGACCTAAGTCTAAATCTGTTTCTAGCAGCAGGGACTTTCAGAACACACACTCCCTGTGGAACTGACATCCCATTTCTATTATTTTTGCCCTCATTTGTCTTAACTCTTTTTTTTTTTTTTTTGGCCATACCCACAGCATGTGAAAGTTCCCAGGCCAGAGATCAAACCAGCACCATTGCAGCTACTCAAGCCACTGTAACGACAGTGCCAGATCCTTAACCCACTGTGCACCACAAGGGACTCCCATCTTGACTTTTTAAATATAAGACAACTTGCCACAAAAGATAACTTTTCAAAGGAAAAAAGCACACACACCTCTTTCACCATCAAATCCTTATTATTTTAGAAAAATATTTAATAACATGGAAATATTTAGTATGACCACACTGTTACATGAAAAAAAGAAATTTCAAAACAGTATGTGCAACACGATCCAGATTTTTCAATAAAAATACAAGAGTAAGAAACTAAACCAAGGAGTTCCCATCGTGGTGCAGCGGAAACAAATCTGACTAGTATCCATGAGGATGCAGGTTCGATCCCTGGCCTCGCTCAGTGGGTTAAGGATTCGGCGTTGCCATGAGCTGCCGTGTAGGTCACAGATGCGACTTGCATCCGGAGTTGCTGTGGCTGAGGTCCCCTAGCCTGGGAACTTCCATATGCCACGGGTATGGCCCTAAAAAGCAGAAAAAAAGAAAGAAGAAAGAAAGAAAGAAAGAAAGAAAGGGGAGGAAGGAAGGAAGAAAGAGGAGGGAGGGAGGGAGGAAGGAAGGAAGGAAGGAAGGAAGGGAAAGAAAGAAAGAAAGAAAGAAAGAAAGAAAGAAAGAAAGAAAGAGAGAGAGAGAGAGAGAGAGAAAGAAAGAAAGGAAGGAAGGAAGAGAAAGAAAGGGAGAAAGAAAAGCAAGATGTTAGAAATGCTCTGATTGGTACAATTTGAGATTTTTATGTTCTTATCTGTGTTTTACAAATTTCCTTCATAAACATACACTGCTTCTGTAACAAAAAGAAGCTGTTAAAGTAATCCATGATCCTTTGAAAAAAATATATATATACATATATACATATATATATATATACACATCCTGCAGTTTCTCCCTGGATAGAAATAGTATTTGCTAGTATCTCCAGATACTGTAGTTACTGTCAAGAAAGAATGACACGGGAGACCTGGATCCCGGTCTTCTGGGAGTCAGGATCAGCCCCTAACTAATGAAGTGAAGCACAACCAGTCCAGGGCCCCCCTCTCACCACAGTCCCCTCATCTGTCAGATGAGCAGGTCTCCCTAGGTCTTTAAGTCCCTTTCTTACTCTGTCTGGAAAGCCTTGCAGCTCTTTCAGATACCAGTCAGGTGAAAACAAAACAAATAAACCCAAAACACCCCACCTTGGGTTATTCCAGCGATCTGGATTGTGCCCAGACCACCCTGCTCAACATGTCAGCAAAACTCCTGGGGGAACAAGATCCTAGGACAAGAGGTTTCTTGTATCGTAGAGATGGTTGCCACTGTTAGGATTCATGGGAACCCCTTTCCTTTCGTCACTGAGTACCAGAAAGGTCAAGAGCATCCTTTAGCCTGAGGCTCCCGTCCTCTCTCTACGGCCTCGTGAATGGGATCAAAATACGGGAAATCTGTTAGCCAAGATTCTCCGTCCATTGGCCATGCACGGGTGGGCACGGTCACAGTAAGGTTCTCAGACTTGCTTGTTTTCTCTGTTTCCCTGGAATACCAGCCCTCGTCTTTCTGATCAATATCTCTTCATATCTATCCAACTTCTCAGGAGACGACTCTCTAGACAGCATATACTGGGCTACCCTTATCTGGTCTTAGCGGTATAAGCCCACCTGAAATTATTTTCAAAGAACAATCGTAAGTCTCCAAAAGACCCCCCAGGATGTCAGCATTAGCCAGCTTCTTAAATCCACAACCCCAAAGGGAACTGAAATGCACCCTAGGATAGTCCCGTAACCTCATTCCATCCTCCTCTAACCGCCTCTTCACTGGCACGCTAATCCTGTGTCCTTACAGGCTCACAGACCCTCGGCAGCCGCCCATCGGAATGCTTCCTTTGGGCTTATCATCCCAGAAAGGCTTACGTGGTAAGATTAAACTTGAAAACCTCCCAGTGAACCCTTCAGTGTTCCATTTATCATGAAGCTTTACCAGCCTAGCCCACGTGTGTGTGTGTGTGTGTGTGTGTGTGTGTGTAATCAGGAACTAGAAGAGTGAGACCCACACTTGCTATTTTTCTAAAATAAGGTACTAGGGAACTTTACTATCCATAGGGCCACCTATCTGTAGGCAAACTCTGTTCCCACTTTTTTGCATCATGGGGCACAGAATGGGAGAAGGCTTCCTTTCTCCATCACATGGAGTCTATTTTCTTGTCTTTTCCTTTTACTAATAGTCTCCTGGCTGAATTCCAGGGTCTTCTTGACCCTGAGTCATCACTGCTACTCGGCCCAGAACTGAGTGTTCTGAGCTCCTCGTTTTGAAGAAGGACGGTAGTTCAGAAGCATCAGATAAGATCCCCCCCAGCACAACTCTTGATCTGGGAGATCATCAAGAGGCCCAGCTCAGGGGAACCCTCCCCACAGGGAGATGGCAAAGCAAGTAGCTTCCCAAGCTACCAGGCACAGCAGCTTCGCCGCCGAAAAAGACCCCCAGCAAGACAGGCCAACGCACGGGCTTTCCAACCAGTGGGCACAGCGGGCACAGCGTGTCCCCTTCAGGGAAGAGCCTTACCGGAAGGTACCCGCCTCCACGGGGGACATCAGGGTGCTGGGAAGTCCCCTCCCTACTGATCATCCCTCCCACCATTGAAACAGCTCCGTCTCCAAAGGCTCAGTGTTTTGTCGAAACGCAATATCCTTGGAAGGTAAAGCCCTTTTGACCATTTCCACGACTATACGAATGTGCTTCCAGTCTCATTCTTTCCTCAAAGAAACTTCTGATCAGAGGAGCAGAAAGTTGCACAAGAAAACAAAAGCTGTATACCAAGAGAGGTAAGGCACTGGAAGATATCTTTTACTGCCTTTAATCCCATTCTCTGGGCCATGCCCATCTTAGTCTGGGCCCCTCCTCAACGGGAATAGCACTGGTGGCCTGTCCGTCTCCTGTATGGTCTGTGGATCGATCACCTCAAGTGTCATTGATCTGAACTCTCAATCACACCATTCGTGTGCTATTCCTCCAACACGCAGTGCACTCTGACCACGTGCCAGGCACTGCACTGGATGTCGCACAGGGACCAGAGAAAGCTGAGGCATTCTAATCCATCTCAAAGTCAAGCGCCCAGTGTGTGGCTGAGGATCACCTGGGTTCTTAAAACTGATCATGAGCAAGGCATTAAGGAAGCCTTTGGTGTTTATTCACGACATTCGCTACTGGCCCCACAGTGTTGTGACGTCCCATTAGCCCTGGGAAAAATCATCATCTCAATTTATAGATAAACTGATCGATGTCCAGTGGGTAAATCAGTGATCCCCAAATTTGAACATCCTCAAAATTACCCTGGGAGGTTGTTAAAGATGTTTTCCTGGGCCTCTCATGGGGACATTCACATTCACTAGCTCTAGAAAGAACCAGAGAAGCTATTTTTAAAGCACTGGGATGACTCAGAAGCTCAGCCAAATTGGATACACGCTGTTCCACAGCTAAGCCCAGCTTTCTCAGACAGTTTTTCATTTGACCTTCACAATCTGGGAAGTAAGAATTATTATATTATTATCCCCAATTTACACGTGAAGGAGCTTTGGGCCCCCCCAACACACACAAAAAAATCACCCACCCCCCCGAATTAACCAAAACAAACTCTCCATTTTCTTTCTTTCCTTCCCTTTCTTCCTTCCTTCCTTCCTTTCTTGTTTGCTTGCTTGCTTTTTCTTTTCTTCCTTCCTTCCTCCTTCCTTCCTTCCTTTCCATCTTTCTCCATTTCCTTCTTTTTCATCTGCTGTAACCAAAGCAATGGAACTGCCATAACTGATCATCTCATAAATGATCACTATGACATAGCTCTTTGCAAAACCTATTTTGGTTTTTGTACCATCTACATGTGAGTAACCAAACAGCTTGCTATGTATGAAGCAAAATAAAACTACCCCCAGACATCAACCAAGGTCTTTCTTCATACTTCATTTTGTCATTAAAAATAATCCACATTAAATATACTTAAGAGACATAACAACCATATAACAGATGGACTTTGTTTAAATACTGAAATAAATAAGCCAGTTATAAAAAGACAACCAGGTAAATATGATTACCAATTGGATATTAAAAGGTTCCAAAGAATTACTGCTAATATTGGTAGGTGGGTAATGGCTGCATTATGTGTAAGAAAATATTCTTGATTTTTAGAAATGCACAGCATATATATGTAAAGTGACATGATGCCTGGAGTTTAAAGTACTTCAGCAAATATGGCAATATCTTGACAATTGTTGAATTTGAGTGACGGACATATGGGGATTTTTAGATGCAGTCAAAATTTTTATAAGAAAATAATAAAAAAAAATCATGGAGTTCCCATTGTGGTGCAGTGGAAACGAATCTGACTAGTAACAATGAGGCTGCGGGTTCGATTTCTGATCTCGCTCAGTGGGTTAAGGATCCAGCGTTGCCGTGAGCTATGGTGTAGGCTGCAGATGCGGCTTGGATCTGGCGTTACTGTGGCTGTGATGTAGGCTGGCAGCTGTAATTCCAATTAGACCCCCTAGCCTGGGAAGTTCCATATGCCGCAAATGCGGCCCTAAAAAGCAAAAATAAAAATAAATAAAATATTTAAAAATCATCACCTTTACTTCTCCAAAGTTCCATTTTCCCCCAGTAAAGGTAAATTCTCAACGCCTATTAAAATAACTTGCCAACAAGGCCTCTAATTGGAAAAACTGGAAATTATTAAGAGGTTTAAGTACATTTGAAAAGCATATAAAATCCCACGTAACTCAATTCCGAGTCTAGGGGTAACAATATACTTGGGTATTTATTAAATCCTAACACATTTCCTTTCTATCTTTCTTAGTCCCAAACACATGTGATTAAAAAATGTGATAGTTATATGGAAACTATATTCAATATCTTGAAACAAACTGTAACGGAAAACATTACAAAAATATATTTGTAACTGAATCACTTTGGGGTACACACGAAACTAGCACAATATTGTAAATACTTCAATAAAAAGAAAAAAGTGAGAAAAAAATAGCTTGCCAATAAGCCTAATTATGTATCAGATATCTCCTGCACATCTATTTTTTTCTAATTTGTTTATCAAAAGGGGTTTTTTTCAGTTACTTCTAACTAATGGATATGGAACATACTTATACTAAAAAAATCTTTATCTGAAATTCAAAATCTCACTGCTATTCTGGTCTTTTTGTTTGTTTGTTTTGTCTTTTTAGGGCCATGCCTGTGGCATATGGAAGTTCCCAGGCTAGGGGTCAAATTGGAGCTGCAGTTTTCGGCCTACACCACAGCTCACAGCAACGCCAGATCCTTAGCCCACTTAGCGAGGCCAGGGATCAAACCCATGTCCTCATGGATACTATTTGAGTTCGTTGCCGCTGAGCAGCAATGGGAACTCCTGTATCTTGAACTTTTATTTGCTAGATCTGACAACCCTAGACAAGGAAAGAAAGCCTTAATCAGGAATCAGGATATCTGGGTTCAGTTTCATGTCTGTCATCGGCCTCATAACCAGGAGCAAACCACTCACCTCTGGGCGCATTCTGCAGCACGCATAACACTGGAGGATTTCATTCCGGCCCTAAATGTTATGAAATGTGGATACCACTCTTACTCCAACTTCTCAGTTAGAAATACCATTTAGATTTACACACACCTAAGTAACCTCTTCAAAGAAAATGTTTTTTTGGTGTGTGTCTTTTTTTTTTTTTAAGAGCCGCATCCATGGCACATGGAGGTTCCCAGGCTAGGGGTCTAATCAGAGCTGCAGCTGCTGGCCACAGCCACAGCCACAGCAATGCCAGATCCAAGCTGGGTCTGTGACCTACACTACAGCTCTCACGGCAACGCCAGATCCTTAACCCGTTGAGGGAGGCCAGGGATCGAATCCGTAACCTCATGGTTCCTAGGCGGATTCGTTTCCACTGCACCACAACGGGAACTCCCAAAGGACTGTTGAGAGAGAAATTCAGCAAAGCAAAGACAAATTGCACCCCAAACATCAATCAGGCTGATAAGCCAAGCCGACCACTATTCACTGAGCACCTGTACAGAGCCACATCCTAAAGGAGGTCCTTTTCTGTATGACCTCATTGTATCCTCACAACAACGCCACATGGTAAATAATATTATCCCTGCAGAAAGTATCATCCACCACAGGTGTGAGGATTGAGGTCCAGAGAAATCAAATAACTCATTCCTGGTTAGCTCCAAAGCCCTGGTCTTTCACACACCTCCACGCCTAAAATACCTTCCTGCAGAGAGGGTCAGGACTTGCAAGGCAGGACACAGCTACTGAACAGTTTCTAGCTCCCAAATCAGGCCTTAAGAATTGTCTCCTGTGAGTGAACCCCTTGATACTGGGTATATTTATGTTAAAACACAAATACTGTACAGTGGGCTTCAGAACTGCAAATAAAGCAAAGCTTCCAACTATTTATTGGCTCCCATCTTATCTACTGATATTTATCAATTGTATCCACTATTAAAGAGCTTTTATTAATTGCTTCCAAGATGCACAGCACTACACTGGACATGGTGGATGATTCCCTACTCTCCTAGGATTTAGCTGATTGTGGAGACAAGATACAGATGCTTAAGTCAGGTGACAAGCAAATTAGGTACACTTTATTTATTTATTTATTTATTTATTTATTTATTTATTTATTTTGCTTTTTATGGCCGCACCTGCTGCATATAGAAAATCCCAGGCTTGGGGTTCAGTCAGAGCTGCAGCTGCCAGCCTATCCCGCAGCAACAGCAAACGCAGAATCCAAGCCGCATCTGTGACCTATACCACAGCTCACAGCAATGCTGGATCCTTAACCCACTGAGCAAGGCCAAGGATCGAACTTGAGTCCTCATGGATCCTAGTCAGATTTCTTAACCACTGAGCCATGAAAGGAACTCCAAATTAGGTACACTTAATATTTTATTAGGTACACCAAAGAGTGAGACAGACCAGAAGCACAATAGGATTTTTAAAGGACGGAGACACTCATGGGCTAAAGGCACTGTAAAGAACTTGTGAGGAAGCTGGACTTAAACCGGGCTGTGACAGGAAGGATTTGAAAAGGCTGGAGACAGGGGAAAGGTCTTCTAGGAAGTGAAATCACCTAAAGGCTCCCAGAGGAACTGACTTAGTACAGACTTAGAATAGAGTCTCCAGGGGAAGGGAGCTGGAAGGGTAATTAGAGCGGGATCGGCATGTGTAAAAGCACAGAGGACGGAGACCTTGTTTAGGAACCAGGTAGATCAGTATGTCTGGACCCCAGACCAGAACTCAGGAAGGGGTAGGAAAGAGAATAAGGTGAACTTTGTACCTGTAAAGAATGGAAAGTTACGGAGTTCCCGTCATGGCATAGAGGAAACAAATCTAACCAGGAAACATGAGGTTGCGTGTTCGATCCCTGGCCTCGCTTAGTGGGTTGAGGATCCAGCATTGCCGTGAGCTGTGGTGCAGGTCGCAGATGTGGCTCGGATCTGGCTTTGCTGTGGCTGTGGCGTAGGCTGGCAGCTACGGCTCTGATTAGACCCCTAGCCTGGGAACCTCCACATGCTGCGGGTACGGCCCTAAAAGGACAAAAAAAAAGGGGGGGGAAGAATTGGAAGTTACAAAAGGCTTTTGGGTGCAGCGATAGTTTCCCATTAATGTTGGGGGTAATCGGTCCAGCTGTAAAACATACGTTAGTACAACACTGCTTGTTCCATTCAACATACACACACACACACACACACACACACACACAGTGAGAAAGAGAGTGGGAGAGAGGGCCTAGTTTACTAATATACAAAGATGAATAGAACACAGTTCCTACTCTTAAGAAATTCACAATCCAGTGAGAGAAAAATCACCAATTAAAGATAACGTCAGTTGTTCCTTAATTTAACTTATGATATCTGTGGCAAGCACCGTTAATTTTCTACTCAGTGTCCGAGCCTCTTTTTGTCATTGATAACAGAATCCAATTTTGCTTGGAAGATAGTGTGCAAAGCCTCAGGCAATGCATCATACTTGGCCTAAGCTCCTATTTTTCATTATCATCCTCCTCAGAGCGTTTTATTTTCCCATTTTTTAGGGCCGCACCCGAGGCACAGGCAAGTTCCCGGGCTAGGGGTCTAATCATATCTGTAGCTGCCAGCCGTCACCACAGCCACTGCAACGCCAGATCCAAGCCTCGTCTGTGACCTACACCATGGCTCACAGCATCACAGGATCCCTAACCCACTGAGTGAGGCCGGGGATCAAACTTGCACCCTCATGGATACTAATCAGGTTCATTACCACTGAGCCAGGATGGGAACTCCTCAGAGCACTTTTAGACACTCTTTTCCTAATCACTCCGCCCAGGAAAGTTGAATACCTTAGATGATATATATATCCGTTTATGTATTTATGTATACCTGTTCTTTATACACAAACAAGATCTTTTTCTGCCTCTCCTCCCACCAATAAACAACATTCTCCCCCATGCACCCTCACCCCATCCCTACCCTGACCCCATGTACCGCTTTCTTCACCTCCCTCTCTGTTGGGAATATGTGGTCCAAGGCAATTATAACAGTTCTGCTTCCAGTTTCCTCACCTTCCTCACAGCTTGGTTGGCCCTGCAACCCAGTTCTAGCAATGACACAAACGTTGCTATCTGTGTGGGAGGTCTCTGGGAAAATTCTTGTTTTCCTAGAAAAAGCAACAGCCACAGCCAGGTCATCCACCTCCTTTCCTCCCCCACCCAACGCCACGTCTTTCGATGGAAGCACAAGGCTCAAAGCCGCAGCAGCATCTGCAACCATGAGGAAAGTCACAAGAAGCGCAGGGGCAGGATCACTGAGACATGGAACCAGTGGCAGGAACACAGGCCTCCAGACTCCTTGTATGAGAGAAAAGAATCTGGATTTTGTTTTAATAAGTTACTGCTAGGTATTGTATAACTTGGAGCTGAAAGCATTGCTAACTGATCTGTTGTCTTTCTCACGAACAATAGCTTGGCTGACAGATCATGAATTACTGTTAAATCCAAACCAGAGAGAAGCACAAGCGAAAACAAACCAAAAATGTGATCAGGAGTGCTATATAATCAAAAAGGAGATTTCAGGAGTCCCCGTCGTGGCTCAGTGGAAATGAATCTGACTAGGAACCATAAGATTGCGGGTTCAATCCCTGACATCGCTCAGTGGGTTAAGGATCCGGTGTTGCCGTGAGCTGTGGTGTGGGTCGCAGACGAGGCTTGGATCGCGCGTTGCTATGGCTGTGGTGAAGGCCAGCAACTGTAGTTCTGATTAGACCCCTAGCCTGGGAAACTTCACATGCTGCGGTGTGGCCCTAAAAACGACAAAAGACAAAAAATTTTTAAAAAAAGGAGATTTTACTCGTTATAAAAGGAAAATGGGAGTTCCCATTGTGGCCCTGCAGAAATGAATCCAACTAGTTTCCATGAGAATGTGGGTTCAATCCCTGGCCTTGCTCAGTGGGTCAGGGATCTGGCATCGCCATGAACTCTGGTGTAGGTCACGGACACGATTCAGATCGCTGCATCGCTGTGACTGTGGTGCAGGCTGGCAGCTGTAACTCTGATTTGACCCCTACCCTGGGAACCTCCATGGGTGTGGCCCTTAAAAAAAAAAAAGGAAAAGGAAAATGCTCTCCGCTGAACGAATCAACTTTTCAAATAACTGGAATGTATTCTAACTAATATTTGGCATTTGAAACTAACAAACTTTAGGATATTTGAAATTCCTGTGTAGAAAAACAGCCATGAAAGGCTACAAGAGATTTCCCTACTTTATACCAAAATGAATACATTATGATTTGCCTAGTAGGTATAGCTTTCAAACTATTTGAAAGTCAGTCATTTCTAAGTTAAATAATATGCATTAAAGATGCATAAGAAATATGTGCTAAGAAGGATCCCTTTGGGAATCTTTCCACATGTTAAGAATTCTAGATATTCATCTATATTCATCGTTTGAACATTTTATATTTTACTTAAGTTCTGATACTAGCTAAAGCAAATTCTCTCTTATTTTAAAAGCAAACTACACACAAACCTATTAGTAATGCCAGTGTTTCTCATTAAAAGTGATTTTCTACAGTTTATCAAGGTTCAAGATAAAAGAAACTCAAGATCCCTTTAAATCTAAAGATCCTGTAAATCTTAAAATACAAAATTTAATTATAGGCTTAGGGTTTATAAACATTACATTTTATTCAAAATGCCAAAATAAGTCTCATATCAACATCATTGTACTAGTCGCATTAACCTCACACCACAAACTGACTTTCTTTTAATAAGGATTTTTGACTTTTTTAATTATAAAAATACATGCAAACCACAGAAAATATAGGAAAAACAAAAATTATTTAAAAATCATATGTAATCCTCTCATACACTAGATGATAACTTTTAATATATTGGTTTATCTACCTTCATATTCTGAATTCATGAATAAAAAACATTGTCTTTTTAAATAAAAATATATAATTTTGTACTCTGATTTTTTTTCACTTATTAAATATCTAGAAATTATCTTAATGAATACTTAATAGGCTGAAATATAATTTATTAATCATACCTTTCTGTTGGACATTTTGTTTGGTTTTGTTTTGCTTTTTAGGGCTGCACCTGTGGTATATGGAGGGTCCCAGCTAGGGGTCCAATCAGAGCTACAGCTGCTGGCCTACACCACAGCCACAGCAACACAGGATCCGAGCCACATCTGTGAACTACATCACAGCTCACGGCAACGCCGGATCCTTAACCCACTGAGCAAGGCCAGGGATCGAACCCACAACCTCATGGCTCCTAGTTGGATTCGTTTCTGCTGCGCCACAACAGGAACTCCTCTGTTGGACATTTTAGATGATTTTTAGATTTTTCTCTTATTAAAAAAATCACTCTGATGAAAAGTTTTGCCTTTATAATAAAACACAGTGGGTTTTTTTTTTTTGGAATAATGAGAAGTAAATATTCATTCATATCGCTCAGTTACTTGCAATTTTTCTGAAAAGAAGCCTTTCTATAGCCATTTAAAATAATTTAAAATAATAATTTAGAACAGTGCATATGAAGTGATGAGAAGAAGGGATCAGACCCCTTTTTCTCCCTGACTGGTGATATTGTTTATAAATTGCACTTTGGCCAATATTTTACAGGAAACGAAAAACTTGATAATAATTTAAAGGTTCTTAATCAAACTCTAAACAACAATGAAGGCAAGGGAATTTACTTTGTTATTTATCCTACATTTATTATAGTAATTTATTTGTCAGAGATCTAGTATTTCAGAATTGTTAAGCACTCTCAAAGTCAGCAGAAAAAAAAGTAATTATAATTGGCAGATAAAAAAATGATCTACATACCTGTTGAGAAATAAGATTAGTCATGACCAAACATATATAAAGGAAGGAGCACTAACATTTAAACTCAAAGTAGCATGAATAAATGTAGGACAAATGTTAAAGTATGATCATCTCAACCTTCTAAACAAATCTGAAGAAACTTTAAGATAATATAACTTCATAAGCGTGACTGGTCACAGGTTGAAAAAAATTTGAACATGAGCTTAAGCTGCAGATGCACGATCTAGTTTCAAAAATGAAAGCCACAAGAGTCTAGCCCCTGTTGGAAGAGAAACTTTTGTTTTTCCTTCCATAGCTGTGTCTGTGGGGTCTTTCCTGGATGACATGTCAAACGGGTAACCCTTGGGGAAATCCAAAACTATTGGTTTGAGTTTTGAAATTTTGGTCCAAATTTTACATAGAACTTCCCTGCTACCATGTCAAAACTGTCTGTGTGTTTTCATGGCTCTAGAATTTAATGGAAACATTGCCATAATCCACGTCCTGAAGTCGCTTTTCCCGAGATGGAGAAGAAGAAAAGCTAGCTATGGGACTCAGAAAAGATCCCATAGTTGCTTGCTGCCCTGCATTAATTCAAACAATCCATTTAAGCATCAGCTATATTTCTGTTATATAAAGAAGCAATGTTTACTTTAAGCTTCTTTCTATAGATCCTACGCATTTTGGAGGGAAAGCACTAGCATGATGGTGTTTCCAATACATAAACACTTAAATACTCATAAATAAAATTACACACATATATTTAGGTTAAAAGGCATATGCCACATTTTTTACAATAAGCATGTATTACTACTTCATTTTTAAGTCAAAATCATTACAGATATTTCTATGATATTATCAGATAGTCCGTGTATGGGAATACAGTGACAATATCATTTTAGTAAATATAGGAAACTATGGTACTGTCAACATGTAAGGTTTTTCTGCCGTTTCCCCTCCCATTTCCTGTATATACGTCCAGCACCCTCTTCTACAGCCTCATCACAGCCAGAGGAAGACAGAGAGAGACGCTGACATAAATTAAGACAAGTTACGGCCCAAAGTTATTAGAACTTGAGGAAAATCAGATTTCAGCCCCCAAAAAGTATACCAAAGGGAATTTCTAGACCCTTTAAGGGTTTTTGATGACATCAAAAACATTTAAATTTGAATCCAAATGTATGGCTTCCCTTTTCCCTGCTATACGGAATAATCACAGGCATTCTCAACACTTCTCAGTCATGGTTGAGATTATTTCAGCCCAAGACTGGAACAAGGACGGGCAGGATTTTTTGTGGCGATTAAGAAAAAGGCTTGTGATAAGGTATGTGTCTTTAGAAGGGCTCGAGGAGTTCCCCTTGTGGCTCAGCAGGTTAAGAACACGACCAGTATCTGCATGGATATGTGAGTTCCAGCCCCGGCCTCGCTCAGTGGGCTAAGGATCGGCGTTGCCGAAAGCTGTGGTGTAGGTCATAGATGTGGCTCGGATATGGCGTGGCTGTGGCCTAGGCCGGCAGCCACAGCAATGATTCGACCCCTAGCCTGGGAACCTCCATATGCTGAGGGTGCTGCCCTTAAAAAAGAAGTGCTTGAGAAGGCGACAGCTGGAATAGCACTGGGGGAAGCAAAGAAAAAGTAGGGATCCTGCCCACAAGAAAGTCCTCTGAAAGAAAGGAAAAGCATCAAGGAAGAGCCACACGCCAGTCAGCCCCCCACATCAGCAACTAGGTTGCCGGGTACAGTGCTGAAGCAGAGGAAGCAATCTCCAGGAGAAAAGACGGGTGAAGAGTTTGCCGCTGTCATTTGGTGAACATGGAATCTTTCTGCCGTATGGGCTGTAACTGAGGGTTCCAAGATGCAGTATTATTATTTAAATGCCTTCAATGTGTTAAATCAAAATACACCGAATACAATGAAAAATACATTGAGTCGAAATCGACAGGAGAACTTGTCATGGGTGTACAAAAACTAAAACGGTTGTCAAAGATGAGGTACCCTTGAATATATTTGTTTCAGATTTTCCTTTTCTACCTCAAAGAAAAATGTGTAATCCTTACACTGTGCCGTACTAAGAGAAGCCCGACTCATTTCACAATTAAAAAGAAATTATTAAAGTGTAGTTGATTTACAATGTTGTGTCAGTTTCTGCTGTACAGCAAAGTGACCTACTCATACTTACGTAGATCCTTTTTCTCATATTCCATCAAGTTTATTCCATCATGTTCTAACCCAAGAGATTGAAGATAATTCCCTGTGCTATACAAGTAGGAATCTTTCACAATTTTTTAGCCAGATGCTCATACTTTTTCTCTGGAGCGGTGAAGGCGAGGTGCATTTCCTCTCCGCCATCCTGTATCTCACCCCCGCCCTAATAACATGATGTGATAATATGGTTTTATCACTTTCAACACAGTTGGGTAATTCAAACAGATGGATTTGGGGTAAATCTCCATCCCCTGCCTAAGCCCCTATCACCGTCCAAGTGGACAGGAGATTAACAAAGGCAGGAGCTTTCTGCCAAAGAACAGCCAGTTCCCCAAATGGCAAGTCCGGTACCCATGAACAGAAGATGGCCAACGGGGCTTCCGTGGTCTAAACGCTACACAGGAAAAGGACTATCTCCAGAGTTATCAGGACCCAAACAGATGTTCAGCTTCAGAGAGGAAAACCAGCGTTTTACACCCAGAAGCAAGCACATCACACACCAGCAATGCCTGTGGCCTCTCGAAGCGGCCTGGCTGAGCAGCCAGCAGAGAATCACTCACTACACTCACGAGTTGGCCCCACTGGTATTTACAACCTGCCTGCATTGCTTGTGCCAACTGGGCACCGCATGACAGTAAACAAGACATTAAAGTAGAATCTTAGGGACTGTTTTCCCAGATGGGAATGGATCCTGGCTTCACATAAGAGAATTCAGAATCAAGGACTTAGAACATGAGTCATATATACTCTGGGGTTTTTTGTTTTGTTCTTTTTTGTTTGTTTGTTTGTCTTTGTTTTTTGATGCCCCATGGTAGGTGGAGTTCCCGGGCCAGGGATCAGATCCAAGCTGCTGTTGGGACCTAGGCCTCGGCAATGCAGGACCCTTAACCCACTGTGTCGGGGGGGGGATAGAACCTGCAACCAGAGACACCGCCAATCCCTTTGTGCCACAGCGGGAACTCCCATCATATATACTCTGAAAAGAATCAGTTCTAGCCCTGCATGTTTAAGCAGCTTAAGGATCCAGTTCCATAAAACTGCACATACTCCTGCCATCTTGTTCTCATTTTAACCATCAACTCAAGAGTCAAGATTTCTCTTTATCAGTTAAATCCACATCAGCAATAACCAGAATTTTCTCAGTCTCCACAAGGTGTCCTCTGCTGTACTGACAGCCTCTGAGGCAGAATTTCTTTCCTTCTTTCTTCCCCTTTTTTTTTGTGTGTGTGTGTGTCTTTTTTTTAGGGCCGCACACACAGCATATGCAAGTTCCCAGGCTAGGGGTCAAATTGGAGCTGTAGCCACCAGTCTACACCACAGCCACAACAACGTGGGATCTGAGCCGAATCTGCAACCTACACCACAGCCCACGGCAACGCCGGATCCTTAACCCACTGAGCAAGGCCAGGGATCAAACCTGCATCTTCATGGATGCTAGCCAGATTTGTTTCCTCTGAGCCACAACGGGAACTCCAAGGCAGAATTTCCTAATTTGAGGCCTCTGGACTACTGAGTTCCATGGATGTGCTCTAGAGTATCCCTAAGTCTCCCAAAAAGTGTACGGCAAATGTGCGTGTTCCTGTACATGTGCTTTCTCTCAAGGAGAAGATCTTTGGTTCTCATCAGATTCTCAAAGGACCAAAAAAGTGATTAGGAAATATCACTCTAAAGTGTAACCCACCTGGTCCATGGACAACCCTCATCAGTGGGGAATAGGACAGTCAGCAGGTGCTTGAGGAAGGAGGTCTGACTTCAGGTGCCAGACCCTTGTACATCCAACAGCCCCTGAGTTGTGCCTCCAATGCTAAGAAAAGTTGTTGATTTGTCCTTGATTTATCATGTCATGTCCCAAGGCACTAGTGTCCTGATGATAGGGAGAATGGAATCTTTTTTAAAGTTAAAGAACCTTCGACGTAAAGTTGGAAGAACCCAAGATATTAAAGGCAATTTGAGAGCTTATTACTCTCACTGACGTTCTAAAGCCAGGTGAGGTAGATAACCTTAGCACCATGGCTTCTGCTACTGCTATGTTGTTTACGTCAGTGTGTTTATTTGTGATATGTACATTGTTGTTATGGCGCGTGTCTGATTGTTATTACTACGTTGAGTAATAGGCATATGGACTCTGTATAAAGGACTATCATCTCACCAAACATTAGACCTTCTTTCCTTCTTTAATGTGACATTATCATACACTAAGGCTCAAATGTTTTCTGAACACAGCACTGTGTACTCTCTGAGTTTACATTTTTGTTCTGAAACCAAGAATAATTCTACCTTAATTATCTTTGACCAAAAGAAGGATAATTTTGGAAAGAAGTCTCATGTTCTAATAGAAAACTTAGCAAACTTTGTGAGTTATTAGACTCTGGTGAGCCTGTTCATTATCTGAAACATATTTTGCCAGTCCTTATCAAATTTTCAGTTGTTCTAATATCTTTCAGTATCTGGCTACAGCTCTCCAAACTAACATTTCTAATTTTTCTCCCAAACTCCCAACTTGGCATCACTACTCACGTTTATTATTTTTTTCAACACTCACTGCTTGTTTGTTTGTTTTTGGACATGCTTGTGGCATGCAGGAGTTCCTAGGCCAGGAATCAAACCATAGCAGTGACAATGCCGATCCTTAAACAGCTGAACCACAGGGAAACTCCTACTCAGGTTTATTCTTTTTTTTTTTTTGTCTTTTTATTTTATTTTATTTTATTTTTTGCCTTTTGTCATTTTTTTTTTATGGCCGCACCCGCGGCATATGGAGGTTCCCAGGCTAGGGGTCTAATTGGAGCTGTGGCCACTGGCCTGCGCCACAGCCACAGCAATACAGGATCTGAGCCGCGTCTGCAACCTACACTACAGCTCACGGCAACGCCGGATCGTTAACCCACTGAGCAAGGGCAGGGATCGAACCTGCAACCTCATGGTTCCTGCTCGGATTCGTTAACCACTGCGCCACAACGGGAACTCCTTTTTTTTTGTCTTTTTAGAGCCCAACCCACAGCATGTGGAGGTTCCCAGGCTAGGGGTCGAATCAGAGTCGTAGACGCTGGCCTACACCATAGCCACAGCAACGTGGGATCTCAGCCAAGTCTGCAACCCATTCCACAGCTCACAGTAATGCTGTGTCCTCAACCCATTGAACGAGGCCAGGGATCGAACCTGCATCCTCATGGATGCTAGTTAGATTTGTTTCCACTGAGCCAGGACAGGAACTCCTCAGGTTTATTTTGATTACCACCTCCCAGTGATTTGAAATAGAATATTCATGGGTCCCAGACTTTCCTGCTGACCATTTTTCTCTGTGTTTCCCCTTTGTAGTTCCCCCTGTTCACAGTTCACAGTTCCCCCTACTTTCAATTGGTCTGAATTCCTGACAAAAGTTACTTAATTGTGGAAGGGAATTTTGTGGCACAAACTATAGTCCCCTTTAAGGAGTATCTGAAGTACGGCCCCCTGCTTTTAGTTTGTTTCTATAGATCTAACACAGTAACTTGTCCCTTCTGGACTTTTTTTGTTGTCACATGTCTTTTATATCATAAGCCCTTGGATCCTAAGCCTCAAGGTAACAGGCTCACCCTCCAACATACACACACACACACACACACACACGCACACGCACATGCACATTCCCTGGGCCAACCAAAACTATTATTTTTAGTCCATTAGCATTTCTCAAAGCATGATCTGCAGACCATTTGTATCTTCAAGATGTGGGAGGACTTGTTTTAAAAAAGGCATATTCCTGCCAACCCCAAGACCAACTGGCTCAGAATCCATGGACCTGGACCCTAGGAAGGTGCTTTTGTTAACACATTCCCCATTCATCCAGGTGACTCTAAAACATGCTGAAATTCAAGTATCTATGATTTTTCTTTCTTTCTTTCCCTTTTTTTTTGTTTTTTTTTTTGTTTGTTTTTGTTTTTGTTTTTGTTTTTTGTTTTTTGTTTTTTAGGCCCACACAGAGGCATGGAAGTTCCCAGGCTAGGGAGCTACAGCTTCCAGCCACAGCCACAGCAACACAGGATCCAAGCTGTGTCTGTGACCTACACCACAGCTCAAGGCAACGCCGGATCCTTAGCTCACTGAGTGAGGCCAGGGATCGAACCTGCATCCTCATGGATCCTAGTCGGGTTCATTAACCGCTGAGCCACGAAGGGAACGCCCAAGTAGCCACGATTAAGAAGAACCATTTTCTCTCTGGTTTGAGCCCTCTTGTTTTCAGATCCAAACGACACTGTTCACCAGACCCATCTCGTTCACCTCTGAGATCAGCATCTCCCTGACTCTTACTAAGAAATGTTCTTCCTCTCTCAGGCTTTTAATAGTAGCTTTTCTCTGGGCTCATTCTTAGGCTCCGTAGTCTACGTTAGCAAGTCCTCCTCACTCAGTCGTGTCGTTCCTCCTGAGCTGCCCTAACTAACCTCTTTAGCAACCCCCTCCAGACAGGCTGGATCCCACCTTCCTCTGCAGTTCCCTACCTGGGGATTCACAGCACACATCTGCATGTCAAAAGCAAGCCCACTTGGTCCACAAAACTCCCCACAGCCTTCCCCTTAAATATTGGAACTACTTGAGACCACTTATAGACTTTCTCCACATTTTTTTTTTTTTTTTGTCATTTTGCCTTTATGTAGAGCCGCACCTGTGGCATATGGAGATTCCCAGGCTAGGGGTCTAACAGGAGCTGTAGCTGCCAGCCTTCTCCACATCCACAGTAACGCAGGATCTGAGCCGCATCTGCAACCTTCACCACAGCTCACGGCAACGCCGGATCCTTAACCCACTGAGCAAGGCCAGGGTTTGAACCCGCAACCTCATGGTTCTTAGTCGGATTCGTTAACCACTGAGCTACGAATGGAACTCCTTCTCCTCATTTTTGAATACACACACACACCACTCCTACAACACATGAAGTAAAAACAAAATTCTACAATTTCACCATTTCTAACACACCAAAGGCTTTCATTTTTTTTATGCTCATATTTCATTCTCATTCATAACAAAACCAGAATGTAAGTAAAAGTTTTAATCCTGGAGTTCCCATCGTGGCTCAGTGGTTAACAAATCCAACTAGGAAACATGAGGTTACATGTTCGATCCCTGGCCTCGTTCCCTGGGGTTAAGGATCCGACGTTGCTGTGAGCTGTGGTGTAGGTTGCAGACGCGGCTCGGATCCTGTGTTGCTGTGGCTGTGGCGTAAGCCGGCAGCTACAGCTCCGATTAGACCCCTGGCCTGGGAACCTCCACGTGCCGCGGGTGCGGCCCTAGAAAAGGCAAAAAGACAAAAAAAAAAAAAATTAATCCTGATTTTCAGTTTAGCGCCATAATTAGCTACCGTAACTATGACCTTTAATGTCTATAAAATAGTCCACAGTGTTAGTGCTGCCAGATCACTTTTGCTGAATATCTAGGTTACTTTCAGATTTTTCTCTTATAATAACAATACAGTGAACATGTTCATACAGGTTATTTTTTCCTTCTTTGAATTATTTAGGATAAATTCCCAGAGGTAGAATGAATGGATCCAAGTGTATGAGCATTTTAATGGTTCTTGATACACATTGTCAGTTGTCATGATTGTGTTTTACATATTTCCTCAGTGGGACACTGGTACAGATTTATTTAACAGGCTTTCCTCATTAAAAAATGTGGAAAGATATACTCCTAATACTGGCCAACTATGGCCAATTTGAAGTTACAAACGTGACATCTCCGAACGCAGAGTTGGAAAGAAATGCTTAATAGCATGCATTATGTAATATTTCTATCACATAGAGAACTACTGGAGTAAAGAACTTTAAGAGCACAGAGAATAGTAAAATGGTAAATAATTAGGGATTAATAAGTTTTGAGTATTACCTTTATTTTTAATAAAATTTGTTTCACTGTGATTTATAAAATTTAATTTTTAGTAGTGACTGTTTAACAACTGGCTTGTGAAATTTCTGGAACTATTACAGTCGGCTGTTGCAAGCAAGTACAACCAGGCTCCCAAACGCCACTGCATATATTTCCCTTGATATTTTGGAAAAGCACATCTATTTTTTTTTTCCACTGAGGAAAACCACTGAAAATTCACTTTATTCCATCTGTGCCACAAACAATAACCATGATTTTAGGTTAGCAGATTGTGATGATGCATCATGAAGAAAACATACTACACAAAAAAAGACAGAGCTGGAGGTCTATCTGGGTCAATTACTTCTGCCCACCCTCCCCCACTTTGGACGATACTCTCTTCCTGCTTTCCTTTTACTCGTGTTTTTTTCCCTGGGTCACTTATAAAAACTACCCAATTATTTATTTTCTCAAACAATGTCTGGATGGACGACAATACGTAGTTCTCACAGCAAACGAGATGAGAACCATACTGCATGTTACTTAACCATGCTCTTCCTTGGTTTTCTTTTCTACGAAATGGGGAAGAGGCCACTGCTGACTTCAGTTTTACAAGAAACTAAAATGTAATGATAAGAAGACTCTAACTTATGCTCTAAGAAGCAATCCAGCATTCCGTATTGCTTCGACATTTTCTTCTAAAAGTCATTCATTACTATTCCGTTTTACTGGAAAAGAGAAATGAGCGACGCGGCACTTTCTCCCGTGAAAACAAACTCCCTTTCCTGGGCTTTCCCCGAGTGACCCTGAAGAGGCTCTTTGCCCACAACACTCCAGAATGGTTCAAGTGGCGCCCTCCGTTTACGTGTTCAAATGTAAATATGGTTGACAAAAACTCTAAACAAGCTCAGGTCACATCCAGAAATTCTCCCAAGAGATCACTTCAAAACGAAGGGAAATGCTTCTGTGTGATGATACTGTTCACTTTACCTCATTTCAGCACTTCCTCAACTTACCGTCGCCGCACGTGGGGCCGTCGGAGGAGGGTTCTGGAGTGATGGCTCCCAAGGCGCACCTACAGGACAACTGTCTCCAAGTCACCTGGGAGGGGAAAAAAGTTATATTTTTATCACGCAGCTTCCTGGACACCCCCTCCAGGACTGAGGTGTGATACCCGAGAATTGCTGTGTTTGGAAAAGGGCCCAAAGGGTTTTGATGGCCGGCCAGCCTGAGGAACTAGGCTTCCAGGCCAGAACTAGACAAATCAAACCATCTCTGAACAGTGGTCCATATGCGGGGAACGGTATGACACATCCTAGGCACGGCAGCGAGAAGCTGTGCAGGGCATTCAAGCAGCTGTTGAAGAGCCGCAGAGGAGGGGCCGTAATTCTGGCCCCTTCCACCTCCCTCTATTCACCCTCCCATCTCTGTCACCTCCTTGCTCTCACTGCCTGTCCCAGCACTCGGTTACTGTCAGGCTGCCTTCCAGCATATTCCATTTTGTTATCCCATCCTGACTTGGGTCCACCTCTTTCCACACACAAAGCCCCCAGATTTCCTCCCTTAGGATTCAGTGGGGCTCTAGAAAGAAAAATAATTTTGTGATTTGACCAAAGTAATCTACACGTACAATTGAGAGTCCCCTGTGTGATGGACGTAACTGCATTCTTAAAAAGCACTTACTAACCCCAAAGAATCTCTGATCTGGAGAGTGGAATGGGAAAGGAGAAGGCTTTTTTAATCTTGGCTTTCATCCAGACCCAAGCATCGAGAGAACCCAGAGAAAGCACTTGGGGCACTCTTGCAAATGATCCCAATTCCTGAAGAGAAGTGGATTTTTAGCTGTGTCTTGTTAGCACTAAAATTAAAATATGTCCTAAAATAAATCATTTTACTTAAACTGGCCAAGCAAGAAGACTAACCGTCTCGCTTCTAATTCCACATACTCTGTAATTCCGCCCAAAGCATTCTGAAAGCATCAGGCACAGAAGCCCAGGAATAACAGCCGTCACCCGGAGAGCTGTCTCTGAATTTGCTACGGAAAGGCTTATGAGAGATCAGCTTTTAATCTTGTTTCCCTTTTCCCATATACATTATTGCTATAAAACATCTAACCCTGTGCCTAGTCTCTTCCTGGCGCTTAAAAAATATTAATTCCCAGCCTCTACCTATCACCCTATTGGAGAGGAATACTGGCATTTAAAAAGTTCCTTTAGAGATATCTTGTTCCCGAGCCCAGATTCCTACTATCTTCATTCTAGTGTCCGCAGCCTTGATTAGAACCATAGCAGCTGCATTTACTGAAAGTTTATCTTAATTCCTGGCACTGGGCTAAACGCTTGACATATTTTTATCTCATTTACCCCTGCAACAACCCTCTGAAGCGGGGGTTTTCAGTTGTTATTAGAGCTACTTTACAGACTTTTTTTTTTTAAAAACCTGAGGATCGAAGAAGTAAAGGAAAATGTCCAAAGTTCTCATAGATCAGAACTGATAGCACCAGGATTCAACACAGCGCAGTCTGGCTCCAGTCCAGGTTCTTCTTCACCATATTGTACTTTTGCTATTATGTGGATGCAGATATTTCATAGCCCAGGAACAAGGAGGGGCTCTGAATCATTAGCAAAAGAGCAGCAGAGCCGGAGCATCTCATACAGACACGCAAAGGAAGTAACACAAAGTTCATGGGATTTGGGCGTCTGGCTTTTGGAGAACGGACACTTGCTTGTCATCCGTCAGAACCTGGCTTTCCGAGAGGAAGGCCGCTTTAATTGCTGAATGATTGAAGGGCCTCTTTAAAACGTTGCGACCAGAAATGGAGGTTTTACAGGGACCCCCACCCTGCACAAACCTTTCTCTGCATAAATAACGTACTAGGCGAAGACAGTGTGGGGGTGGGGGCGCGCCTGGAAGAGCACAGATGCGGGGGTGCACGAGGCAGCCCCAAGCATGAAGAGGCGAGGAGCCTCTCCGGTGAAACGCTCTCGGAGCTGTGAAAGCTGACAAAGAGGAGCTAGCAGCGTAAGACGACCAGACAACCCCTAAGCGGAGCCTCTTCTCGGCAGCCTCTCAAGGTCCTTCGTAACCTGTTGACACCTTAATTTTCCAAGCTTCTTTCCTGCCAATGTGTAAAACAAACTTTCCTCTCTTCTGGGGCCAGTTTTCCTCCACCCGGCTGCTCATTTGCTAGGCAGTCTGACCTTTGCGCCTTTGCCCACACAGTCTTTCCAGTGCGAATTAACCTTCTCCCTCTCCATCTGTTCACATCTCTTCTCCTTCCAGGGCCCAAGCCTTTCAGATTCCTCCACCTGAGGCTCAGCTCTCGCTCTCGGAACTCTGATAACTCTTACAGCCTGTGGCCACCCCGTCCCTCTCTTAATTCCCATCCTGCGCTGCTTCCTGAATTTTAATTCTTACCGTGACTATCAGGTCCTTCAAAAGAGAGAGTTCTTTACATTTCTCTTATACCCTCCTCAGCACCAGCTTAGAATCAATAAGTGATCATCATCTACTTGTTTACTGGACTATTTCAATGGCAGCTTTAATTTCGTCAAGAACCCGAAACCAGTGATTTCCCAAATTTTATTTAGATAACAGCCCAGCCTTCCGAGTGGTACTTCACCGCATGTCTCCAAATCAAACCACCTCAAAAACTAAATGTAATTTGATTTGATTTGATTTGATTTAAAAATATATACTTATACCTCAAATACCTCTTTTAGAGAAAGGAATTTTAGCACTGGGAATAGGTGAAACCAACCCACTAAGAATCTGAATCGACATCTTTTGGGTTTTGGTCATTTCTTTTCTGAATTAGGAAATCTTAAAACTCATATTTGCACAATTTAGAGGATCTTTAGACTTTATCAAACATAGGGTGATATTTAAACCACCCAAATATTTGATCTCAGTCGGTCATAGCCAATCAAAGCATATGAATTCTCTAGGAAAACGTCTGGAAAACCAAGAAGCCAACTACTCTAACTTTTAATGTTCCAAAAGTTAGATGTGTCTTGTTAGACATGGACAAGGGTGGCGGGGTAGCTGGAGATCAGAGCAGCTCCCCGTAGCCACGTAACGTGGTTCCACACTTCACAGCAGGTAGAAGAGTGTAATCCCTCCATTTAGCCCAGAGTCAAGCTAAATAAAATCAGATCTCCTTTGACACCAAAGAAATATTTTTTAAAGGGGCAACGGTCTTACCTGCTGTCGAATGTGGAAGAAATTTCTCGACCCCAATATGACTGACTCCGGAAGTCAGATTCGTTCGGTGCAGGTACGTAAGCAAAAACAACAGCAGCCGAAGCCCTTTCACTGATCTGATTTCCTTCTAAGGATCGGACTTTCTTTCCTCCTCAAGCAAATAATTGTTTCATGTTGGAAGATCTAAAATTTTAAGAGTTAGGCCGGTGGAGAACCCAGCCCAGATGGTTGGGGTTTAGCGTGCGCAGTGACTGTGGCAGCAGGAACAATCCGAATGTGACAAAAGAGATTAGCAAGTTCCTGTGCATAAGCCAGTTTCCTGTAGCCGGCTTCTCCGAAAAGAGGGTTTCGTTTGTGTGGGTTTCGTGATGTGTGTGTAGATGTGTGTGCACGTGCGTTTCTCTCCATGACAATATGAAAACTTCCCTAGATGAGTGACAGATTAAGGCCTTCGCTGCATGGCTGGATTTGTGTTGAATTTATCAGCTCTCCCGGGACCGTTTCCTTCTCCCCCTTCCCCTGTTTTCTCACCAGCAAATCACCAAACGTAAAAACTGAGGAAAGGAAGAGCAAAAAACCACAATGATTTCTTTAGGAAGTTAAAGAAACCCAGGGGAACAAAAAAAAAAAAAAAAAAATGGAGGCCTCAGGGCCACAGCATAGACTTATCTTGGTTCATTTAAGCCTGGTTCGTTTAAGTTCATTTAAGGAAAAAGCCCCTTAGAGCCTCATGTCTACTTAGTGAACGTGCCGACTGTGGAGGGAAGAGGGGAGGTGGGCAGTTCACTTTGCTTTATTAATAACTACTAAATAATAATTTGGAAAGAACAGCCTCGGCCCTAGTGAGAGCTCAAGCAGCTCCACCACGCGTTTCTCCTTCCGTGGACCAGCACCTGTGTTGTGTGGCTTGTGACGACGGGTTGTTTTCAGACTGCTCGGAGTTTTATTATTTGCCTCCAAACACAAATTTACTCGTCCTGCCCTTCAGTGCAATCCAGGTGTAGAGACCAGCTGTGTCTATTTAGATTGTAGCCGAGTTGCCAGCACCAACAAATTTAACTTTCACGATGTGGTCACAACTCCCCCTTTATGGTTTAATCCCTGAATAACCATAAAAGCTAACACCCAGGATAAAATCCAGTCAAAATATGGGGGTTGGGGATGGAAAGGCTATAAAATTGGGTTATGCTGATCATTGTACAACTATAAATGTAATAAAATTCACTGAGTAAAAAAATAAAAATAAAAATAAATAATAAAAAAATAAATTTTAAAAAGGAAAAAAAAATCTGGTCAAAATACCTTCGTGCGGAGTTCCTGTCATGGCACAGCAGTTCACGAATCTGACTAAGAACCATGAGGTTGTGGGTTCAATCCCTGGCCTTGCTCAGTGGGTTAACGATTTGCCACTGCCTTGAGCTGTGGTGTGGGTCGCAGGCTCGGATCTGGCGTTGCTGTGGCTGTGGCGTAGGCTGGCAGCTGTAGCTCCAATTCGACCCCTAGCCTGAGAACTTCCATATGCTGTGGGTGCAGCCATAAAAAGCAAGAAAAAAAAAATGTGTATATATATATGCCATTAAGGATAAAATCAATTTCCCTCAAGTCACGAGACATTTATAGAGCCCCTAGTATGGGCAAGGCCCAGTGCAGGGGGCTGGGGCAGGGGAGGGCACCCAAGATTAATTAGATGGACTCTCTCACTCATGATGGTCAAAATCAAGTGAAGGGGAAAGACACAGACATAAAGCAGATACTGAGTCGGGATCTATTTACAAATCTCACTCGAAAAATCCTGGTGCACCAGAGTCGGGTGAAAGGGACATGTACACAATCCTTTGTCCAGTGAAGATAGCCGTGGAAGGAGTTCCCGCCTCGGTGAAGTGGATTAAGAATCCAGCTGCAGCAGCTCAGGTCACTGCAGAAGCACGGGTTTAATTCCCGGCCCAGCACAGTGATTAAAGGATCTGGCATTGCCAGAGCTGTGGCTCAGATTCAATCCCTGGCCCAGGAACTCCCATATGCTGCATGTGGCCATTAAAAAAAAAAAGGATAACCCTGAATGTGGACATGGATTCTCTTATAATATTCCAGGGAGCCTTGGCTGGCTTCTAGGAGGCCACGGAGACCCTCGTGCAGCCCCTGAGGGCCACCCTCAGCCCCTCACCGTTGCAGGCTTAGAATGCTGTTCTGTGCCTGATACTATGAACCGAAGAGAAGCACAAAGGCTGAGACGGACATATTCCCTGTGCTCACGGCACCTACACTCTAGTGGGGTGGGGGGAGACAAACAAAAACATTCACACAAATGTGATAATTACAAATTGTATAATTACAAATTGTAATAACTATTTGCAAAGGAACAGAGAAAAAGCTGAGCTGGAGAGCAAGACAATAACTACTTCCCGGGGTGGCCCAAGAGGGCCTCATTGTGTAGCTGACATTGAAGGTGAGACCTGAGGCCATGACTCTCTGCCCTGACTGAGAAGCTTTTTAAAAATACCACTACCTAGCTGCCCCCCCACTCCAGCCCCAAGATTCCAGTTTAATTTGTCTGAGTTGGGGCCAGGACATCAATATAAATATAAATATCTGCCTTTCGGTCCAAATGTGTCACTACCGATCTAATGATGAGAAAAAGGAACCTAAGGGGGTAGAAGGAAGGACAGTCCAAGCAGAGGTGATCGTACGTGCAAAGGCCCTGAGGTGGGAAAGGGCTCGAAACTGCATGTTCAAGGCAGTGAAAGAGGAGTGATGCGTCTGGTATGTCATGATGGCAGCAATTAGTGGTACGAAATGAGCATTCTCAGAGACAGCCACACAACTCCCAAGTCCCTTAGAGACTCAGGCGAACCCAGGTGACAGTGTGTTCACGAGCAGTAAGAACTCAATCTGGCAGGCAAGATCCTTGAGCCCTCTGGTAAATAGATATCGCCTTTTAGAAAATTCTCCCAGAAAGTCAGATCACCATCATGATGTTATTAGGTAAGCAGAACACACGGCTGGTGGAGACTTTATTTATTTACCTCTAGTGTAGGTCTCGCCAAAAGATTTAGAGCAGCTTAGAAAAATACGCACACCTTAGCAAGACAAAGCAAATTAAAAGCAAGAAATGGAAAGATGAGGCCAAAAGAAACGAAGACAAAAATTCCTCTAAAACCAGGGGCGAGGTTGATAGAGAAAATGAAAATGGCACGTAGGTCTCAGGGTTGAAGCAGCCGGTGTGGAGCAGCGAACGCTCACCGCAGAGAAAGCTGAGCTCAGGGTGCTGAGGGCCCCCCGGCTCCCCAGCGCTGAGACCAGAGACAAACTTGGTGCCTGGGCTCTCATCAGAGGACATTGCAACTGGAGTGAAACACTGTCCTTGGACTAAACACAGTCTAAGCCTTGTGAGAGGGTTGCTTGCATTTTCCCTCAGTCTGGGCTGATTTCATCTCCTGAAAGTGCTGACGAAAAGCAACCCCTGATTTGGGGGGCCAGGGGGATGATTAGGACAGCGCGTGCCACGCCAGGGCCCTGCTCTCATACGCCGTTTCACGCCGAGAGGAAATAGACTTCAGAAATGCTTCTGAAATTCAGGATAAAATTATTTATCGCCCCCCCCCCCGCCCCTAGCTTTTAAAAGACTGGGGGACAACAAAGAGTTGCAAATGGGTTGTACCTCCAGCAAGAGATCCAGGGGTTTTCTCAGTGTCCCTGTGTCCCTTGGGGAAGCAGAGGAGTCTGGCGAGGACAGCGGCCTCCAGGGTCAGCCCCCCTCCACCTCCAGGAGAAGGTGGCACCCTGCCCTTTGGGAAACAGAGCACGAGGCACCCCAGGCATGGTTTATAAGTTCAAGGCTTTGCACCTCGTTCGTTTTCTCCACAAAAGGGCATACATGCTGTGGGGTCGGGGTTGATGGGGTCAGCCTCCGCAGGCCCAAGCCCTCCCACCCTAGCCTGGCTGCTGCTGGGACGAGGTATTGCCCTCCGGCTGCAAGACACCCCCTTTCCCGCCTGGCTCCCCGGCTGAGCCCCTGCCTCTTCTGTGGACTTGCTCTGTGTGTGTGTCACTGTAGTTTCAGATGCTCTCACAGCGTCAGCCCACCTCCCGCTTCTGCTGGCGGTGGTTCTGCTATTGTCTCTTACACACCTCTGATCTTCACACGCCGTTTAATCGCAGAGGGGATTTTCGGGGCAGGTTGGGGGAGAAGGTTGGGGAACAGCTATCTAATCTTCTTCCTTCCCCGGAAATCTCTTTTTGGTTCTTTCTCTCTCATTCTTTTAACAGACAGGGGTAGTGGTGAGAAGAGGAAAACAACCTAAAATACATGGACATACTACGTGCTTACACACACACACACACACACACACACAGAGCAGAACCTCCGGGTGTGTCCGTTCTGGGGCTACACAGTTGAGCCTTGGGACAGAAGAAGGGGGAAATCCTGGGGAATTCAGAGCGACGGGGAGGAAGGAAGCTATGGGCATGGAGTTCCCAGTAAGATCTGGCTCCTTGTTATAAGCCAAATTCTGGAAGCCTTCCATGCGGACCGCCCGTGCCCACTGTGCCCTCCCACCAACCCCCACAGCACCTTCCATTAACACTGCCGAGGACTCACCCAACAGCCCTGTCGTGCCAGCTCAGAGGCCCTTGAGGCCCAGGGCCTGGCCTTGCTTTAAATACATACTCCAGCCAAGGAGACCTCAGCTGGCGAAACAATTTGCATAAAACTGCAGGGTCACGAAAGCAGAGTAAGGATTCACCCCGTCCATTCGTCCCGGCTCTCCACTCTGCTGTCTCCCAAAGGGGAGAGCTGGGCTGCTGCGGGGCGGGGAGGCAGCCCGAGCCCCCTGCCCCGGGCCCATTTTCTCTCCTGAGCACCCCTCCTATGAAACGCCCCAGGCAAACACGATCCGCCAAAGGTTAAGACTGGGTTTCTCAAAAACACCTTCATTTGAAATGTCCCCTGATATGGCCGATGAAGAGCTTATTGTCTCTTTAACTGTCACCTAAGAATGAAGACGCCTTTTACTGAGGGTTTTTTTGCCTTTGTTTTTGTTTTTGCCTTTTAGGGCCGCACTCACAGCATATGGAGGTTCCCAGGCTAGGGGTCGAATCGGACCTACAGCCCCTAGACTGCTCCACAGCCACAGCAAATCAGGATCCCAGCCGCATCTGCGACCTACACCACAGCCCATGGCATCGCCGGATCCTTAACCCACTGAGAGAGGCCAGGGATCGAACCTGCGTCCTCATGGATGTTAGTCAGATTCGTTAACCGCTGAGCCACGACAGGAACTCCTTATTGAGGGGTTTTTGCTTTTTTTCCTAGGGCCGCACCCGCGGTATATGGAGGTTCCCAGGCTAGGGGTCTAATCGGAGCTGTAGCCGCCGGCCTACACCACAGCCACAGCAACGCGGAATCTGAGCCACATCTGCAACCTACACCAAAGCTCACAGCAATGCCAGATCCTTAACCCCAGGGAGCGAGGCCAGGGATTGAACCCGCAACCTCATGGTTCCTAGACGGATTCGTTAATCACTGAGCCACGACGGGAACTCCAGAGGGTTTTTAAATAATATAACGGTCTGCATCCTCTGAACTCATTCGTAAGTAATATTCTTGCCCATTGCAAAGGTCTCTGCCATTTACACCAGAGAGAATTCTTGATGACAATGGTAACTGTAATGAATAGTAAACCTTAGAGACCTGCAATCTCTATCAGTTACTAAATTATTTTTACACTGGATTAATAAGATGCCTCCCCCTTCTTCTTATTGTGACGGTATTAAGTGAAATGTTTTAGATTTAGTGGGTAGTTTTTAATGTTTAAACAGACCCTCATTCACAATATGCCACCAAATAAAATATTTCAGTGGGTTCTGAAAATGGGAAATGAGTACTCAAACCTTGCCTGAATGCTTTGAGTTTCAAACCCAGGGCATAGGTCAGACTGCAAGTATTTTTACCCAGCTCCCCACCAAACGATAAACAGCTTTGTTAAACCGAAACATGCATTCCTTCTGATTGAGAGATTTTATGATGGGGATTATAAAATGTTAGCTCTTCGTGAGAGAAAGAACATAACTCTGATGTATCACTTTCCATGTAAAAATGCATTCATGCAAAATACCCTTTAAAAGTCTAAACACTGAAATATCTCAGCAATGCCACAGTCTAGAAAGCGCCTAAATGATTTCCTCCTTATGCGTTTTAATTCATTATCAACAACAGCCTCCCTAACCGCATGAGAATATCATTTCAGACATCTTTTAACTTCCCTCTTGTAGCCAAAGCCATAAAAACATCATTTCCCCCGCTGTTATTCTCATCATCTATTTTCTACCTGTTTTAATGTAGCATAATATATTGCTTTTTGTTCAGCGAACGTCAGGTTCTCAGGATTCTCAACTGCCATTTTTATCCCAGTTTGTTTGCCATGTAAACTGTGTATGAGCAAACATTTATATACTGGCCCTTTTTGCTGCAGGCTTATAATTTATAACAATGCAGGGTCTTGTTGCAGAAAACAATGGCACCCAGGGTAATCATTCAAGCTGTGGCTCTAAATTTAGGGTGAAACCTTTTTTTTTTTTAAGTGTCAGAGCAGAAATAACGTTGTCAAATGACCTTCAAAGTGGTCCCTGGTTAGTTGATGCACTTTTCCAACACTATAGACCACATGTAGAACCTTTTTACAATATCCTTCAATGACAGGTTAATAAACTACAAAAGAAAACCAGTATGACTTCATTCTATTCGCAACTTGTTTTTGACTCAAAATATAACCTGGCTTTGTCACCCACCTTATTCCTGAGATGTTAGCTCCAAAGGGCTGACTCCAAAAATCACTGGGCCATCACTGAAGAAATTTGAAAGACTGCGCCTCAGGCTCTGAGAGAAAACTCCAGGAGGAGTCTGAAACGACAGGAGAATAGTGTCTTTGGATCAAGTGCAGGAACTCCGGAGGACTCTGCACAGCGCACAAGATCCTCTCTGATGTAGAAATTCTGATTTGTTTAAAAAAGAAGAAGAAGGCCCTCACTGCCTCTTCTGGCATTCATACTTTACTGGTTGCCTTGATAGGGATCTTCGGTTTGAGCACAAACATCACAGGGTAACTGCAACTCAGCACACCTGCTCAGAGCTTCAGAGCGGGGGTTATAGACGTTTCGGTTAAAAGGCAGGGCCCAGTGAGTATTAACTTGCCATCTTTTCAAAGTAACAGATCTCCTGCACGGTTCTGGAAGGAACAGTTTAAAGCTTGTACCCAAGGGCCGTCTGAAATTTTGGAGACTAATGAATTTGGGTTCAGACAAAGCAAGATTCAAATCCCAGGACCACATATTAGCAAGGATGAGGCCCTGATCTTCCCATCTGGGGAACAGGTATCATTGTATCTACCTGGGAAGGGTTTGGTAAAATAGCTGTATGGTCCTTGCAATGTACTAGCCACTCAATACATGCTGTCTTTTAATTACCACTCCTGTTTTGGACTTTTGCCTTCTGGAGGTTTTTCCCTCCATTTCTAGCCAGCCCCCCCCCCCCCCGCCTTTAAATAACAACTTCTGAATTTCAGAATTTGAGAAGCTTTGCCAGTGCCAAATTCTGGTTGAATAAAAACCATCCAAGCTAACACATCATGTGTAGGATTCTAATGTCATGTTTTTATTGCCTCAACAGTTTTAAAGGGTCTAGAAAATTTTAAATCAGATTGTTAATGGTAACTTATTCCTCACTCATAATCTGAACAGTCACAGAATCTTCAGAAATGCCTTCAGAAGCCATCTGCTCGCCACACTACAAACATCATAAGATAAACAAGAATTTATCCTTGTCTTCCTCATTCAACAAATATTCATTGAACACTTGCTATAATATCTATTGAGCTCTGTGCTAGGTGCTAGAGAGACAGCAGCGAACAATCACAACCACCAAAAAATCACCTATATACATCTATTGGAAAGAAAAGCAATGGACATGATAGTTTAGTAATATGTTATGGAGTGCTAGTTATTAAAAAAGAAAATAAAGTAGAGAAGAGACATAGGAAGCTTGGGTGGGATACATATTTAAAAGGTGGTCAGGAAAATCCTGGGTAAGAAGATGAGGGAAGTAAGTCCTTTTTGAAAAAAAAAAAAAAATCCAAAAGCCACTTTAATGTTTAATGGTCCTTAACATCAGTATCATCCCTAGATTTGATCATCATTGGCCTTCTCACTGATAGAAGGCCTGCTTCCTCTTTTCCTCAGACCTGGGAGACAGGTGGGGACCACCCCGTTCAGCGGGGCTGCCCTCGCCCACTGGACAAGGAGCTCCTGCAGTGATCTCACCTGCCAGCTCCAGGCCTCCAAGTAGATGGCCCCCTTCCCAGCCTTTCTGGTCCTTTCTGAGTCTCTTCTCTGAATCCTTGAAAGTCATTTGCATCACAGACTGCTGAATCTAGAGAGATATGTGACCAGAGCCAAGTACCTAGTAGAATACTCCAGGGTAGTGAGAGGTTTTTAAGACGCAGGGGCACAACGTTGCCTTGTCTGCCAGCTCGCTCGTCTCTGCTCCCTTGATCTTTTCAACCAAGTTGTGATAACAATAAGTCATGCTGGCCTGCCATGTGTTGCATTTTTAACATGTGCCAATTAAGCGTGTTCTGGGCATTTTCTTTCTTTTTTACTTAAATGTTCTGTGATTGAATTTTTTTTATTAAAGTATAGTGGGCTTACAGTGTTGTGCCAGTTTCAGTTACAGCAAAGTGACCCAGTCACACATAGACATCATTCCCTTTCTTTTATTTATTTTTATATATATACTATTTTTTGCCTCTTTTTTTGGGGGGGGCTTTTCAGGGCCACACCGCGGCATATGCAGGTTCCCAGGCTACGGGTCGAATCGGAGCTGCAGCAGCCGGCCTACACAGCAGCAACGCCAGATCCAAGCAGCATCTGTGATCTACACCACGGCTCACTGAAATGCCGGATCCTTAACCCATTAACTGAGGCCACGGATCGAACCCACGTCCTCATGGATATTAGTCAAATTGGTAACCACTGCGCCACAGTGGGAACTCCTACACTTGCTTTCTTATCTTATTCTCCATCAGGGTCTATCCCAAGAGACTGAATATAGTTCCCTACACGGTGCAGCAGAACCTCATTGCCTATCCACTCTAAAAATAGTAATTTGGGAGTTCCCGTCGTGGTGCTGTGGAAACGAATCCGACTAGGATCCATGAGGTTGCGGGTTTGATCCCCGGCCTTGCTCAGTGGGTTAACGATCCGGCGTTGCCGTGAGCTGTGGTGTAGGTTGCAGACGCGGCTCGGATCCTGCGTTGCTGTGGCTCTGGCATAGGCCGAAAGCAACAGCTCCGATTAGACCCCTAGCCTGGGAACCTCCATATGCCATGGGTGCAGCCCTAAAAAGACAAAAAATAAAAATAAAAAATAAAAATAATAATTTGCATCTACTGACCCCAAATTCCAAGTCCATCCCACTCCCCCTTGGCAACCACATCTGTTCTCTATATGGGCATTTTCTTACTTCATTATCCCAGCAGTTATGACGTAGGTACCATTAGTGTCTTCTTTCGCAGAGGGGAAATCTGAGGAAGAGAGACATTGTGTATCTTGCTCAAGATCTCAAGGCACCTAAACAGCACACCTGGATTCCATACTCCATCTGCGTTTCTTTGTAACAGTAGCCTGTTGAATTTTGCCAGTATCCTTGGTACCCTTGACTAGAGGAAACAGCCATATTATTTAAACAGTACTTAAGTCTCTCACACCAGTTGGATATACCCAGCCTCCCAAGACTATTTGCCTGATCCAGAATTCCACATGGCTCATGGATAAACTACAAAAGCTGTCATTATTCTCATCTGATTTTTTTCCTTTGCATTTTTAAAGAATAGTTCTTTGACCTTTTTGTCTTTTTTTCCCCCCTAAGATGACTCAATGTTTAGACACTTCTGGTTTTAGATGCTATTTTTTTTTTCTGGTTTTTTTTTAAGGGCCACACCCAGGGCATATGGAAGTTCCCAGGGTAGGGGTCTGATTGGAGCTGTAGCTGCTGGCCTACACCACAGCCACAGCAACGCCAGACCCCCAACCCACTGAGTGAGGCCAGGGATCAAACCCGCATCGTCATGGATACTATTTGGATTTGTTTCTGCCGCGCCACGTCAGGAACTCCCAGATGCTATTTTTGTTAGCTATTGCCATTATACAAATAAGCAAGAGGAGTGCTTATTTAGCTAAGCACCTACTACTGAATAGTGCTGACACTGAGAAGGACATGTAAAAATGGCTTTCATATGCTTTCCTGAATAAATTTTTGCAAGCTATTTCAGATATACACTGATTTATAGAAAAGGTGAGTCGCTCTCTTCTGAAAATCAAGGGAAACTAGAATTTATGTGGCTTGTCAGTTTATAATTTGAACAGGTAGTTCTCAATGAGTAAAATGCATCTTATGGAAGCAAATAACTAACACAAAGTAGGCAGGGTATGTTCTGAGTCAAAAACAAGATGATTAGTGTGTTTTAATTACATATAGTGGTTAAAAGTTTTTTGCAGAGATGCCAAGAAAATGTGTAGATTTTTTGGCCTTGGATGAATGTAGTTGTTTTCTGTTTTATTCTTTGTTTTTAACAGTCTGTGTACAGTGTTAAAATGGTTAAGAAATTCGGCTCAGGACCTCTTTAAGCTTACCAGAAAGTAGGACACGTCTTAAGCCAATGTTTACTTCAAGAGAAAAAAAAAATTTTTTTATTGCTTTTTGGGGCCGTACCCGTGGCATATGGAGGTTCCCAGGTTAGGTGTCCAGTCGGAGCTGTAGCTGCCAGCCTATGCCACAGCCACAGCAACGCCAGAGCAGAACCCTGTATGGGACATACACCACAGCTCACGGCAAAACTGGATCTTTAACCCACTGAGAGAGGCCAGGGATCAAACCCGCAGCCTCATGGTTACTAGTCAGATTCGTTTCTGCTGGGCCACCACGGGAACTCCAATAGAAAAATTTTATTTGACCCGTTGGCAGCTCTGGAATAATTTGGCCTGAATTTTGGGAAGCCAGATTCAGATTAGTGTATCCCTTCTTCCTTACCGTTTAACTTCCTGTGCTGGAAATACCCGCTTGCTCAAATGATACAAGTTGAGTCAACCAAGTAGAATTGTGAATTCCATTTACTGTATTATTGATGCAGCCTTCATGTAGAAAACTGGCTGGAAACATCTGTGTGAAGGTTTGTACTCACAGTATTTATAAGTTGCAATTAGGCTCCTAGATAAAAAACCAAACCAAACCAAACATCATGTCATTCAGCTGAGACTTGGCACAGTTGACATTGCTTATAAGAAAAATAGTGGAGTTCCCTGGTGGCCTAGTGGTTAAGGATCTGGCATTGTTACTGCTGTGGCTCAGGTCACTGCTGTGGCTCAGGTTTGATCCCTAGCCCAGGAACTTCCACATGCCTAGGGCACAGCAAAAAAGAAAAAAAAAAGGTATGGGTGCAATGAAAGAGAGGCAGATATAGGCAGTAGAAGCAATTACTTTCTTCCGGAAGGCACCACTTTCCAGCTCTTTGCCAATGATGACTCAGTCCTAAGAAGCAGGCAATTTTAGCTCACTATAAATCAAAAAATACTTAATGGCATGGAAATGTACTTACAATATACTGTTAAGTGAAAAAAGCAGGACACAGAAGTTGAATTTGAATTCAACTTGTCATTATATACACATATGCAAATGTTAATAGAGGGAACCTCCAGATGACAGGACACCGGTGATCTTTGTTTTTCTTTTCCCTTTTCGGTATTTCCTAAATTTTCCATAATAAGCACCCATTGTTTATATGAGCCAGAGAGAGAATTACTGTTTGTTTGTTTGTTTAACTGCATTGAGCAAGTCTTCCTAAGTTTCCTCCATAACCCTTGTTACTGCTTCAGTGGCAATATGTTTTGCGTAATAATAACCAGTGATTTTATAGCACTTGATTCTCAGAGGAGAATCACTGAACCACGGCTGAACCTTGCAAAGTCATCTTCCTCATTGTTCCGCCTATACTGGGTCACATTTAGATGATTCCAACCAGATGCAAATTCTACACAGACTCCAAAAACAAGGGAATCCAGAGGTTTTTGCATTAAACCTCTTAGAAGTCCTATCTTAAATTTCCCTTAAAATGGAAATCATAGCTGGGAAAGACACTGGTCTATCTAGTAGCTTTATCTTCTCATGGGAAAGATAAAGGAGTACTCAGAAATTAAAGAGTGAGGTTTCCGGGAAATTTATTCAGTGTCTGAGCTCAAAAAGAAAGAGGTAGTGGGAAATGCATGATGCATATTAGAGGTAAACATGTTTGTGACAAGGGCAGTCAAGGATTGCAAGATCTGGTTTCAAACTAAGCCTACTGTTTTCTCCTTATTATTACCTAAATTATTATAGTTTTGCATTTTTTTAATCATTTAGGGGAAACAGGAGTATTTTTGTCAATTCTTCTCAATGAGTGCTTTCTGTTTAAATGACATTTAAAATTATACATATAATATCGTTTAGTTATAAATAAATGTCTATTCTCTTTACTTTTTTAACCACATAAACCTTTACAGAGGCAATATTTCCATTAAAATATTTTTCAGATAAAAATTTTAAGTTCTTAAATGTTTATCAGAAACAGAACGATTTTCATAGCTTTGAACAAACATCTCTATGTGTTTATTATTCAAAACACAAAGTAAGATTGTTTTTGCTCTATAATTCCTGCCTTTAAAGTAATCTTTTAAATATAAAATAATGAGTTTTTTTAATGCTTTGAAAAAAATATTAAATTTCAAAGTTTTCTTTTAGCTTTGAATTTTTATCTTTCAAATTCAGTTTACAGTTTACAAAGTACTTCTATGTATATTAGCATATTTGGCCCTTGCCAGATCACTGTAAAATAGCAAAGCCAGTATTATTATTATTCCCAGCAACTTTATTTTGTAAATAAGAAAACTGAAACTTAAAAAGGTAAAGCAATTTATATAAGGCCACACAGCCAGCCAGTGAGAAATCTGTAGGTCAATATCATTTTCCCCACCAGAAAACAAATTACTTTTCCCAACTGATTCTTTAAAACTCAATAAGAAATGCACATTGACAAGACATACAAAAAATGCAGAAAAATCTGTTTATTTTTATTAGCATAAAGAATGAGATAGAAAAATGAAGTATCTACATAATAAAATCCTAAAATTATATGAAAATATGTTATTCATGTCTGAAAGACTACAAATAATTGTACCACACAGTAATAGTGAGTATCTCTGAATGGTGAAATTGGAGATGATTTTTTCATTTATTTTTCTCTAATTTTTTGTATTCTGCAAATTTTCAGCAATTAGGATTAACTCTAATCAGAAAAATAAACATTTCAAGCTATTTTTAATAAAGTGCTATAAATATATGGTTTATTCTCATCCGTAATTATTGTATTTGGTTTCATTTCAGTTTTTTGGCTTGCTGGGAACTTTTTATTTAAAAAAAAAAAGCATATGTGGTTTCAATTAAAAAAAAAAGTAATGTGAAATCACAGTGCCGGATTTTGAAGATTTACTTCTCTCTTCTAGCCCATGTAGCAACACAAGGCAGGCTTTGAGAACTTAACCTGAAAAACCATTTCTGTGGTTTTCTTTGTCTCTACAGTAAGTCCTGTTTACCTGTTAACTTAGATGACAACCTGTCCAATAATCATTTCCTCTTTCTTGCTAAAAGAATCTCTATTGGTGATGGACAAAGTGTCCTGAATCAGGGGACGAATCATGATGTCCAGTCCAAGGTAGTGAAAGATGCTTCTGGTTCCTGGCTTCCCGGCTTCCATTGCAGCTATGGGTAGCAACTATGACCCAGTTCTACTCAATGGAATATTCAGGAAGCTCTTCTTGGGTGTTCCTTGAGAAAGTATTCTTCACCAGTGAGATCAGTGAGAAATGTCAAAAAAAAACCCACCTGTCTTCCTTTCATGCTGTGACTGTTGTCATATGAGAATGAAGTGTTCTGAGGGTGGAGGTCACATTGTGGCCCAACAGAAATGAATCCAACTAGTAACCATTAGGTTGCGGGTTTAATCCCTGGTCTCACTCAGTGTTGCCATGAGCTGTGGTGTAGGTCAGACGCGACTTGGCTCTGGCGCTGCTGTGGCTGTGGCGTAGGCCTGCAGCTGCAGCTCCGATTCAGCCCCTAGCCTGGGAACTTCCATATGCCACAGGTGTGGCCCTAAAAGGCAAAAAAAGAAAAGAAGAAAAAAAACAACGATGTTCTGGGGGCCACAGCAGTCATCGCAGGACAAGTGGGAAAGTCAGGGAAACAACAGAGACCCAGCGCCAGAACAGTAACCTACCTGCCACAGCTCAGTTTTTATCATGTGAGATAATTAAACACATGTATTTACTAAGAAAAACTAAATATAGAACTACCATATGACCCAACAATCCCACTCTTGGGCATATATCTGAACAAAACTTTCCTTGAAAAAGACACTTGCACACACATGTTCATTGCAGCACTATCACAACAGCCAGGACATGGAAATAACCCAAATGTCCATTGACAGATGATTGGATTAGGAAGATGTGGTATATATACATGACAGAATACTACTCAGCCATAAAAAAAGAACAAAATAATGCCATTTGCAGCAACATGGATGGAATTAGAGACATACTGAATGAATAAGTCAGAAAGAGAAAGACAAATACCATATGATATCACTTATATCTGGAATCTAATATACTGCACAAACGATCCTTTCTACAGAATAGTAAATCACAGACTTGGAGAACAGACTTGTGGTTGTCAAGAGAAGTTGGGGAGGGAGTGGGATGGGATGGGAGCCTGGGGCTAATAGTTGTATACTATTGCCTTTGGGATGGAAAAGCAAGGGGATCCTGCTGTATAGCACTAAGAGCTATGTCTAATCATGTGTGATGAATCTATGTATGTATGTGTAACCGGGTCAGCACACTGTACAGTTAAAAAACTGACAGAAAACTGTAAACCAGATATAATGGAAAAAATAAATAAATAATAAATAAATAAAAGTTGTTTACACTATACTGTAGTCTATGAAGCGTGCGATAGCATTATGTCTAAAAAAATAATGTACATAGATTAATTTAAAAATACATTTTTTTTTTTGGCTGTGCCTGAGGTATGTGAAACTTCCCAGGCAAGGGACCAAACCCACGCCACAGCAGCAGCTGAGGCTGCTGCAGTGACAATGCCAGAGCCTTAGCCTGCAGCACCACAAGAGAACTCCAAAAATACTTTTTTGCTAAAAAATGCTATCATTCAAGCCTTTAGGAAATCGTAGCTGTAATATCAGAGATCCCCATAACAAATATAATAATAATGAAAAACTTTGAAAAGCAAACAAGAATCACCAAAATGTGACCCAGACATATGAAGTGAGCAGATGCTATTGGAAAATTGTTAGCACAAATTCATGTGCCCAAGGCACAGAGAGGCCCAACAAACGGAAACGTCAGTGTTTAGAGCAGAGAAAGTTTATTGCAGGCCATGTAAGGAGTCGGGTCTCTCGTGCCCCTCAAAAAAAGCCCCAGCTCCCTGAACCAAAATTGTAAAGTATTTTTAAAAGCAAGATGCGGTAGGAGGATGGCAGGGTAAGCGATCGTCTCTTGCCCAGTCCTTTGATTGGCTGATGGTTGATGGTGCGGTAACAGGGCCATGTCACAGGAGTTCACATTTTCAATCCATGGTCACCTGTACGTCTGGGGGCTTCATGCTCTGATCAGCAAGTAGTTAATTTCTTCCACTTGGTGATGGTTTTAGCATCTGTAAAACAACTCAGGAAATGTGCACCAGATACTATTATCTAGAATCTTCAGAGAGGAGTTAAAGCAGAGGATATGGGGGAAGGGCCTGCCCCCAAAAGGCCCCATAGGGCCCTGCTCGATTACAAAGCATCACCAATAAACTAGCTTGATGCGGGCTTGCCACAAACCTTCAATTTTTTTTTTTTTTAACACAGTATCCACAAAGCACAATAAAATGAAGTACAGTAAAATGAGGTATGGTCGTATCACTCCCTGAAGAATTTATATTAATATAAGAATGTGTTTGGGGAGTTTCCTTTGTGGCTCAGCAGTTAACAAACCTGACTAGGATCCATGAGGATGCAGATTCCATCCCTGGACTCCCTAAGCGGGTTAAGGCTCTAGCATTGCTGTGAGCTGTGGTGTAGATTTCAGATGCAGCTCGGATCCTGCATAGCTGTGGCTGTGGTGTAGGCCAGGAGCTGTAGCTCCTGTAGCTCCAATTCGATGCAACAGGAACCTCCATGTGCTGTGGGTATGGCCCTAAAGAGCAAAAGCAAAAAACAAAAAAAAGAGATCTGGCGTTGCCATGAGCTGTGGCGTAGATCATAGATGTGGCTCGGATCCTGAGTTGCTGTGGCTGTGGTGCAGGCTGGCACCTACATCTCCAATCCAACCCCTAGCCCGGGAACTTCCATACGCTGTGGGTATGGCCCTAAAAAGCAAAAAAAAAAAAAAAAAAAAAAAAAGAATGTGATTGGCCCCTTATTGCCAGATTCAAACTTCCCTGCTTGACTTTCAAAGCCCTTCCTAACCTGACCCCTGCCTACTTTTCTAACTCCATCCCCCGCCACATGCCCTGTTCCAGCCACAGTGAACATTCTTTCGTGCCTAAATAGCTTTTCCTTGCAGGCAAGGTAAACCTTGCCAGTTGTGGCAGGAACTGCTGGTTATTTCCCAAAATTCCTTTCTTCAATAATAGAAAGTAATTATCAATGGCGCGTACTATAGCCCAGAATAAAGGCTAAGTATCCTAGCCTTCCTTTCAGATGGACATAGTCCTGTGGATTTGTGCTGGCTATTGAGGTGTGGACAATGTCCAGGAATGTCCTTAATAAGAAGAGATGCTCTCTTCTTGGTCCTTTCCTTCTTAGATGCTTAAGTTTGAGCAGCCAACTGGGACCATGAAATGAAAGCCACAAGCTGAGCTTGGAGGATCAAGAAGCCTGGGTCCCTGGGTCTCATCTCCGCAGAAGAAAGAGAACTGTGCTGCACACCCCTCTATGGTGTGGATTTTTCTGCCACACACAATGTAGCCTAATACTAACTGATACATTATTTGTGAGATAAGCTAGTGACAAGAAGGTTTTTAGAAGAGGGATGACAACACCACCAGTGAGTTACTATCCAGAAGACATGAACAGAAAGTGGGAGGTTTGAAGCTGGCATGCAAAGGAAAACAAAAGGCTGAAGAAGGGGGGAAGGGTGGCTAGAAATATGGCGAGAAGCCAGGGCCACCACGGACTATCTGGGGAGAGGATGCAGGCAAAGGTTTTGCTAAAGAAGTTTTAAGAATGAAGATGACATATCAAATATTAAGTCACTTGATGTACTCTGTTATAATGCAATTCCCTAAGGTTACCATCAAATTCTCAGTAAAAAAAAAAAAAAAACCTGGTATACACAACAGCCTAGTGAGAGCAGGTTTTTTGGAAAATCAAAGAAAAGGGCTTAAAGTAGAGTAAAACAACAGCAGAATTGAAACACATGGCTGTACATTCAGTGGAAGGTGGAAGATAACCTTATAATAAGCATATGCTCCCTAAATCCCCCCTAAATGGGCAGAAATGCTGTATTTTCCACTTAATATGGAATGAATTTTAAAATTAATGTTGTGTATATACTGGTTTTAATGATACGTTTGGTTTTAATGATACGTTTACAGATATTTTGCATGTCATTTTTCTTTATATCAGAAATACACATGCTAGACATACTGTTTTACCACATATTTTTCTTTTGTTTTAACCAATCGAATGCCATGGACATCTTTCCAAATAGATTAACTTCATCCTTTAATAACAGCATGGTATTCCCTCATATAGAAGTACCATGATGGGAGTTCCCCTCGTGGCTCAGGATTTAGCAAACCCGACCACCACCCTTGAGGACAAGGGTTCGATCCCTGGCCTTGCTCAGTAGGTTAAGGGTCTGGCGTTGCCGTGAGCTGTGGTGTAGGTCGCAGATGCGGCTCAGATCCTGCTTTGCTGTGGCTGTGGCGTAGGCCAGCAGCTGCAGCTCTGATTCGAACCCTAGCCTGAGAACGTCCACATGCCATGGGTGTGGCCCTAAGAAGACAAAAAGACCAAAAAAGAGAGAGAGAGAGAGAGAGAAGTACTGTAATTAATTTAACTAGGCCATATTGGTGTAATTCCATTTTTTTGCTATCACGAACAGTGCTGTATTGTACAAACTCGAATGCAGTTGTGCATGAGCAATTGAGTATTCCAGTGGAATAAATGACAGGAAGAGACTTTGCAGGGTTTCCAGTAGATATATATGTTTTTATTGTAGCAGATGATATCAAATTACACGCCAGAGAAGTCCGCCAATGATGAATGAGAGCACGTGTTTGCTTGTACTCTCATCACATTAGGTGTTATAAATCTTTTCAGTTTTTATCAGCTAAGAAGTGATATCATGCTAATTAATTGGTGAGGTTCAACATCTTTTCACATATTTACTGGTTGTTTGTGTTTCTTCTCTGAAATGCGTATTTATATCCTCTGCCTATTTTTTCTTTTGAATTGTTTATTATTTTCATATTGATTTAGAAATATTGTTTATATATTAATGATATCAATAATTCTTCTATATATTTTTTACCAAAATATCTTTGTATCTGTCACTCGTCTTTTAATTTTGTTTAAGGTATCTTTTGCTGCACCCAAGTTTTTAATTTCGGAGATCGCTTAGAAAGACAATTTACCCCTCACAAATGTAAATAATATTTTCCTATAATTATGATTTATCACTTTTTCAAAATTACATGGCAATAATGTAAAAGTTAAAAGTGCAATCCTTAGTACCAACCTGCCTGAGTTTAAATACTGATTATGCTGTGCAACCTCAGGAAAGTTATTTAACTTCCAAGTGCCTTGGTACCTTGACTGTTAAACAGGGATAATAATAGCACGTATATCTCATAGGAATCTGTGAGGATGAAATGAGTTAGTACATACCAGGTGCTCAGAACATTCCTTTCAACACAGAAAGTTTCAATAAATATAATACTATCATTTTTCTGTGTCTCTATGACAGTAGTTTTCCAAAATATTTTCATATCTGATGTGCCCCATAAATAAATGCTCCAGAAATGCATCCAGTCCTTATAAATGGTCTTAGCCTTTCTGCCACCTGTCTGGAGCAGTAATAATGAAACTCTGCAACTGAAAACAGACAGAAAACTGAGGACTGCAAATAAGAAGTTCAGAGTGCCACGCAGCAAATCAAATAGAAGTACCAGCTACAAAAGCTCAACAAGTTGGCAGCAAATAGAAGAGCATACGGTAGGAATTACATGATTCAGTTGTGAGTCTTGCCCTGACAGGGCTCTCAGATAGCAGCTGCACAAACATGTGTGTCTAACACCATATGAGGCAAATGTGCCGTTAATATTCAGAGGACTCTCATTTCCTATACATTTGGTTTATACACCGAGCAAGCCTCAGGGAGGACTGTGCAAACCTTTCAAAAACCTTGTTTAGTCTTGGGCGACTTTATGTTATCTGGAGAGCTTGACCATTATCCTTGTTACAATTTATAGATAAAGATCAAGTTTTCTCATTGATTTTACAAAGAACAATGATAAAGTTTGCCTATGTTTTATTAGTAATCACTGTAATCTACCAAAAAGTTACCAGGTACCATTCATTCTTGTAATTCTTGCAATCCTTAATCTCTTCCATATCTGTATCTTTTTTTGTGTCTAAAGCTGAATTTTTTTTTCTTTGCTTTTTCTTGGTGAGTCCTGCCAGAATTTTCTCTCTAATACTTACGTATTTTAAAGTACAGCTTTGGGTTTTACTTACCAAGTCTTGCTAGATTTTTATTTTCTAATGAATTTCTGATTTTATCTATTTCATTTGTATTAACACTGACAGGTGCCAGAAATGTAAAGGCTGTTTTTCAGTTCTACCCATTTCTGAGTAAACAATTCACCGTCCTGTTACTTTGTTTGATTTATTTTGTTCTTTGTTTTTGCTTTTTGTCTTTTAGGGCCACACTGGCGGCATATGGAGGTTCCAGGCTAGGGGTCAAATCAGAGCTGTAGCCTCTGGCCTACACCACAGCCACAGCAATGCCAGACCCGAGCTGCACCTGCAGCCTACACCACAGCTCACTGCAATGCCAGCTCCTTAACCCACTGAGCAAGGCCAGGGATCGAACCTGCATCTTCATGGATGCTAGTAAGATTCGTTTCCACTGAGCCATGACGAGAACCCCAATTTTACTTGAATTTTAAAAGACAGTGTGACCCCAGCAGACATGTAGGGTACATATGATTTGTAAAATTAAGAGCTGCTCTCTCACACACACACACACCCAAAGCCTTTTTTTGATGGTCGTAGGGGAAAAAATGATAGAACTGGAAGTAGCCTTAAAGACAGCCACAATCTTACATGACACAAATGAGGGCTCAGAGGACAGGTAATGAGATAATTTGTCTGATATTAAAAGTCATATATCCTCACTCAACTTAACTGAGGTGGGATTACACACAAGTTTCTTAAACTGGCTCCTCTGAAGAGGTGTTCAAGGGCAAGCTGGCCCGATTGCAAGGATGCCCTCTGCTGATGGTGAGAGTGGAACTAGATACAGGTGGAGACAGACGCAGAGTTAGGGGAGCAAATAGACAACATCAGGGAAATGCCAAGTGGACCCACCCCCCAAGGCACCTTCAGGAAAACTAGGTGGTGCTTTTAGAAAACACAATGGCTTCATTATAATCATTCATTCATTTAGTTGCCAAACATTAATACAGGCCATTGCTGGGTACTGGGATATTATAATATATATTGTCAGGAAGGTTGTAGTGAAACGGTCACTTGCACAAAAACGCGGTGGCTTAAAACAGCAGAAATTTGTCATCTCATGGATCTGGAAGCTAGAAGTGCAAAATAAAAATCCAAGGTCCAGCAGGGTTGACTTCTTTTGCGTCTGTGAGGGAAGGGCCTGTTCCAGACCCTTCTCTTTCTAGTTGTAGACGGCCCTCTTCTCCCTGTGTTTCTTTACATTATATTCCCTCTATGCGTATCTGTGTTCAATTTTCTCTTTTTATAAGGACACCAGTATATTGGATTAAGGACTACCCAAACAACCGCATTTTAACTTGATTGCCTCTGTAAAGACACTACCTCCAAATGAGATCATTTTGTAGATACTGGAAGTTAGGACTTCAACATATGAACTTGGGGAGGATAAAATTCAACCCATAATACACAGCCACATTTTAGGAGATAATCCAAAGCTAAACCCAGACATCACCAGACAGTCTTGAACTTCTTCTCTGGCTACGTTGCATGGACATCATCTCCCAACACTACCCCTGGGAGCAGCAGTAGCAGGGGTACGACTCACAGAAGCAATAGGTAAGGTACAAGATGGCACGCCCGTCCTGCCCCGGGGGGCTGGCAGCCTTCTCCTGAAACTCAGATCCCATCTTCCTGTCTAGTTCTCGGCAGCAGGGATACGCCCACAGCAGACACAGACAACGATAGCATGTCCTTCATTTTGGAGGGCTTTGCCAAGGGCAGAAGACAGGTTCAGAAAAGTGGAAGCCCAGTCCTCTAAATTTGCAACCCAGTAGGATGGCCAAACACATCTAAATACCTCTATCAAACGCCAGCATAACTGATAAACTCATTACACTGAACACCACTAAATATAATATGCCAATCAGCTTTTGCTGAAATACAAAAACTGAATTCTTAAGTTCCAAAAAAATGAAATCTCTCAACTGTAAATATATAGAATATGTATTTCATGTCACTTATTTCCTAGTTTCAATCCCTTTCCAAACACCAAAGAGGAAATTAAGTAAAAAAAGACATCACTGAACAAAATGAGGACATTCAAAATACAATTGCACTGAATTAAATGACCCATGACATATTAACTCAATCATTTAAGTTAATGCATAACTTGACATAGCTATTGAATAGGAAGTGATCTCATTGGTAGCATCTGGCCAAGAATATACAACTGAAAAAAAAATACTTAGTCAACAATTTCCAATTAAAACACAAAAATATATGAAGTCCACTGAGTTCACTCGTCTACACTTAATAGAAGCCTACCTAGTTTATTTTCTGTTTTATATGTAATCTTGAGATGTATCACCACAATGAAGTCTTACTTCAGGATGATAAGTGTGTATAAGTTTGTAGAGTGAGTAGGCAAAAGAAAAAAAGATGTTAAGGTTAGGGATTGAGGTTGGATTCGAGTGAAGACCCCAAGTAATCCAGTTGCTAGTTTGGTGTAAAAAAAGATGCAATGGTTCCCTTTAAGCCTCAAAGCCAATCTGATTAGTATTCTGGGCCTCATCAGAAGTAGGAAACCAAGGAAAACTGCATAAAGCTTTATCTACCCTGTGTACTCTTGATGAAGTTGTGCAGGATTCATGGGCTAATTTCTGACCCCTAGTGGTAAAGTCGAAGTAAGGTCCTCAAATATATCACAACTCCATTCTGAATTATTGCTACCTTTGGGGAGAAACCCCATCCCTAAAGGATTAAGAGGAAGAGAGACATCCACAGTCTCAGAGGGCACTGGCCTCCTAGACCCTGGGTGGTTCCAGGATGTTAGTGAATTTGGCAACTTACACTTCAGCGTTGACTTCAGCCTCGTGCAATCAAGCCTTACCCAAGGCCTCCAAGACAAAGCAACAGTCCTTGGGTCTGTGTTCAGATTCTTTTCCTTTCCCCCACCTCTTCAGAATATTAGTGATTAGATAAAACCCCCAAACAAGCAAAGGAAGGAAGGAATGAAAGGTGTAGATAATCAATGACCTTATAAGTGCTAAAAAGCACAGCCACCTCACTTAATCACACGTACCAAAGTGTTTCCAAAAACCAAAGCAATACTGTTACTCCAAAGGGAATGTAACATTCAGATGTCAGAAAATAATCCTTCAATTCACTCTCATTTATAACTAATTAGACTCAAAATTTTTGAAACCCTAAAATGGATGTATCTACTTCAACACTGGCCCAATAGGTCAGCGATTACACCAACACAAAATAAAAAGCAATAGCAGAGCAAATATAAAATTTCAGGAGAAACATCAAGAAAATCAAAACTATCTTTCTGGATGACAACAGAGGGAATCACTTTGACTCAAGTCTGTTTCTGTTAATAAAAACAATAAAATTGGAAATTCCCCAATCTTAATTAATTAGCAGCGCTCCATAGAAACAATGCCACGTGTGACGTTCACACCTGGTTCCTATCTCAGCCCTTTCCACTGCTCTCAATTTTGTCTCCAGAACCCACATGCACACCCGGCACTGCCAAACTCACTCTCCACATTTTGTATCTACTCCTAGCACTTTCTTATTCTTGTATGTAGGTAAGTAGATACAAGGGCACTTTTTATCTTCTTCTTTAGCTCTGTCCTCCCTCCATCTAGCCCCTCGGCCATTAACTACCAACTGTTAATCTTTATGTAGCCTTCTCTCTGTTTATATAATTATAAGCATACACATATCAAAGTTGTCATTAACTGTTTTACAAAAACAGAATTAATATTATATTCTCTTCTCCGATTTTATTGTCTGTCTGCTCAACAGCAGTACAGGATGGGATGCTCTAACAGGTAAAGATCTGTGGTTTCCAAAAGTAACCGCAATAGTACTTCCGGCTCCACGTGGTTTTCCAACACCGTGCACTGTCCCATGAAACACGTGTAGTCTGTTTGCCCCCCTCGTGAACATGTGAGCCTGTGACTGTCTTGACAAATAGAATGTGGCCGAGGAGATGCTGTTTCACTTCCAAGACTAAGTTACGAACAATGGCACATCTTCCACATATTTCTCTCTCTTTCCTTCTTCTCCTTCTTTTCTCTTTCTCCTCCTCCCCCTTCTTCTCTTCCTTCTCCTTCCTCTGCCTCTCTCACTCAGCACCATATTGTTTTATTTGCTTTTTGTTTTTTGTCTTTTGTCTTTTTAGGGCTGCACCCGAGGCATATGGAAGTTCCCAGGCTAGGGGTTGAATCGGAGCTGCAGCTGCCAGCCTACACCATAGCCACAGCAACGCCAGATCCAAGCCGCATCTGCAGCCTACACCGCAGCGTCTGCAACCTACACCACAGCTCACAGCAACGCCAGATCCTTAACTCACTGAGCAAGGCCAGGGCTCGAACCTGATTCCTCATGGATACTAGCCAGGTTCGTTAACCACTGAGCCACAACGGGAGCTCCTCTTTTTCTAATCTTTTTAAGATGAACACTGACTTCTTGTATTTCTCTTTTTTTCCTTTTGGCTGTCCCGTGACATGTGGAAATTCCCTGGCTGGGGATCGAACCTGCGCAACAGCAATGACCTGAGCCACTGCAGTGACAACACTGGATCCTTAACCTGCTAAGCCACCAAGGAACTCCTGAGCTGTGAGCTGTGGTGTAAGTCGAAGACATGGCTCAGATCTGACATTGCTGTGGCTGTGGCATAGGCTGGTGACTACAGCTCCGATTGGATCCCTAGCCTGGGAACCTCCATATGCCATGGGTGCAGCCCTAACAACAACAACAACAAAAAATAATAATAGTAATAATAATTTCTTATTTCTGCCTGGAAAATTATGATTTCTATCTTCAATCTTGGGATTCAGGAATTCAGACTATGTTTAAATGTGTGCTTTTCCTTGTCAATCTTGCCTAGGACTTAGTGCACTTTCAGTTGCAAACTCAAGTCTTTGTTCAGCTCAGGAAAACTTGCATCTATTAAATTTGGCTTTTCCAAATTTAATAATTCATTCTGGAGCTCCTATTACATATTAGGTCTCCTAAATCTGTACCCCCTTCTTCTAGTACTGAAAGTATCCATTTAAGAGTTTGAAAAGTTACGTTAATGCTTCTCCTGATAACATCGGATCATTGCAGATAACAGCTAAATTATCTAAGTATAACATTTGGTACCAGAAAAGAAGCAGGCTAAAGTGAAATATAATAGTATACAAATCAGTTACACCCTAGATAATTCACTCTATCGAGTATGCATCTGTTAATTATGTCTTTTAAAAAAGTAATATTTTAAAAGCAATACACACTGTTTTTTAAAAGGTCTGTTCAGACAATGAAAGTAAAATCTTTCACTTTGACTCCCCAGACCTACCCCTAAGGTGACCTACTTGGAGTTCCCCTGTGGCTCAGCAGGTTAAGGATCCACATTGTCACTGCTGTGGCTCAGGTTGCTACCGTGGTGCAAGTTCCATCCCTGGCTCAGGAAATTCCACATGCCATGGGTGAGGCCAAAAAAAGAAGGGGGAAAAAAAAAACCACGCTTCACTGTTTCTTACAGAATCTTTCAGAAATTCTTCATGTGTAACAGGGACAAAATTATTGCTCTGGGATTATGCATAGCTTCTTTCCATCTTCCTGCTTACTAACAAAAATAAGTACTGACCGACCCCTTCCCATTTCCTATGTCCCTACCCCCCTCAGCCTAATTAAGCAGATAGCATAAATAAGGCGGTGGGGGTAGGCAAGCTGGTAAGTGAAAAACCAAAGGTGAGCTAGGAAATTTATATTGCAAAGTCCAGGTCTACTCACTACGCAGAGAAAAAAAGAAAGAAGGAGGGGTGAAGATGAGGCCTGGCTCTGGCAAAGATATCAGGGAGGGTTTTGGTGGAAGAGGGAGAGTAAGAAATAGGGAGACAGAGACTTTGGGGTGTCTGCAGGGTATGAGGGAGTGGGAGCCAGAAGAACTTTGTGGGAATGCAGATTTAAAGTGGTGTTGATGCAAGTTATGCAGCACAAGCTCATATAAAGCATTAATGTTTCTTATAAGTTCTTTGAGGAATAAAAAGTAAAGATTAGAATTCCTTTTACTGTCTTCTGTACATGATACCCTCTGAGGTTGCATCATTAAAGGTCCGGGATCTATTCTGTTCACTCTGTGTGTGGTGTGCTTTTGTTCGTGTGTGTATGTGCACACGCGCGCACACATACATGTGCATAGAAAGAGATGTACAGTATATAAGTGGATTTATCTACACACAGCCCTTTAAGAAACACAAATGGGATAAAACTGTAAGTATCCTTCTACACCTTACTTCTTTTACCATTAAACATATAGATTTTCTTATTTATATCCTGCCTGCTTCCTAAGATCTGAGAGAGTTTACAGTGAAATCACAGGCACATGACCGAAAACGGTTAACATGACTCCAAGGACAGGAATCAAGAAATAGAAAGGCCAAGGGAAGAACTATATTCAGAAATTCTCAAACACTTTCATTTCACGAGTATAATAAAAAATTAACAAGGTTCTTTAAAAATAGATTCCTAAGAAACCAAATGCCAGACATTGTTTTTAAAGGGAAGAAATTAATTTTACCTAAGGCAGAACAATGAAAAGAAAAACTTAGCCCAGACCTTAAAAAAGGCAGCACTTCTTACGATCCAGCTCCACTGACTTCAGAGTCTTAGCAGAGAGAGTCCGGAGAGTGTCATTAATTCTCAACCGTTTATATATACAAGGAAACTGAGATAATCCGAAACAGTGGGTGATTTTGAGTATATTTCTTTTTTTCATACATTCAGATGGGTAAATGAACAGGAAAGAGTTACTTCAAATGTAACTGTGAAATCCCACTGTGAAGAATTATTTCAGAAAGACCTGAGAAACTGCCCATTTCTACGAGCTTCTCAGTTTCTCCCAATGACAGAGCCGTCTCATCTCTCTACGTGGTGCAAAACAGCAGATGAAAGCAGAAGAATCCTTATAAATCTTTCCCCAAAGCGGGGCTGTACTGAGTCAGATCCTATCAAGCGGGGCTGTGCTGAGTCAGATCCTATCAGTGTAAAGGACGGGGACCATGTAAATAAAGAAAACGCTTTTTAATCCATCCATCTTTTCAGCCGACCAGCTGTCCATCTTCCTCTAAACCCCACTGCCTGTCACCATCCTGGGCCATAGGTACATGAAACGGATGATCCGGAAATTTGATATCAGGTCTGTGACTGTCTCTACTCAGAAAACCACCATCTCCATTCTCAACCACAGATCAAACTCTGTCGGGAACAAGTATTTGCTTCCCTAATACCTTGTACTCTGAAATTCTCTCCCTCCCTGCGACGTCCTTCCACTTTCCTGCTCCCTCACACGTTCTGAATCTGTACATTACCTTCGCTATTCACCTCGCTTCCCCGGTCTAGCAGCCCCCGGGGGGCCCCTTGACCCCTTAGCCGGTCCAAATCTCACAGTCAGACACTTCACCTTTACATAGACAGCACCCTAAATTCCTTCTCCCTTCCTTCCCACCTTGATTCCCCACCACACCTGTTTGCCAACCACAGACTGCTTAACTCAACTGATATCTCTCTTTCTCCTCCTTGACTCCTGAGAATTGCTGGAGGGGAAAAAAAAAAAAATCACTTAACTGATACAATGCACAAGTACCAGGAGCTGAGGATCTACAGATCTCAATCTGAAACCTGGTTCTGCTGTTTATTAGCTCTGAAAATCTGTTTCCTAATCTGTAAAATGGGTTCTATCCATCAGGATCCTTTCAGCTGCAACGGAAACCCCGGCGAACCTATGTTGTGTCCCAAAACAAGGTGGTTAGGATAGGTTCCAGGGTTAATCCAGCGGTTCAATGATGTCATCGAGAACAAAGGTTCTTTCCTCTTTACGCTACCATCCTTATCTCATAGGGTTGGGCTTTGGGTGTGTCACTTCATGGTTACTTGGACACTACCATTCCAGGCATCGCATGTAGATGGAAGACCTGCTGAAGAGACGTGCACTTCCTCCCATGTGCCTTTCTACATTAGTGAGGAAAACCTTTCCTAGAAGCCTCCTAGCAGAATTCTCCAGTCCCCTTGGCTCCGCCATATACCCACCCTCTAACCAACCACTGCCAAAAGGAAACGGGAGTGCCGTGATTGCCTATTTGACCAATCACATTTCACCCTCTGGGCCTAGAGAGGGGTCAGTCTTTCCTGAGCATGCTGCCACCAGATACCTGAGCAAAGAGCTGGCATAATGAGAAAGAAATAGCTGTTGGGTAGACTGACAGCCTCTGCCATATGGGTAATGATACCTATCCCCAGGGTGATTCTAAACGTTATGTTGGATACATTTGCAAAGTACCTAGTGGTGACTGGCACATGGTAGACAGGATGAGGTTTTTTGTATGTTTTTTTCTTTTTAAGGCTGCACCTGCGGCACATGGAAGTTTCCAGGCTATGGGTCAAATCAGAACTCCAGCTCCCAGCCTACACCACAGCCATAGCAACCCTAGATCCGAGCCACGTCTGCAACCTACATCATAGCTCACGGCAACACCAGATCCCAGACCCACTGAACGAGCCCAGGGATTGAATCTGCATCCTCATGGATACTAGTCAGATTCGTCTCTGCTGTGCCGCAACAGGAACTCCAGACATGATGTTTTTGTAAAGCCATCCACCAATTTGACATTGTTTCCTTCAAAAAGTAGAGTTAGTTCCCCTCCCTTTGAATGTAGACTATTCTCCGTGACTTGCTTCTAATAAATAGAGTTTGGCAGAAATAATGGTGTGAGATTTCCAACACTAGGTCATAAAACGCATTGCACCTTCTATTTTGCTCACGTGGATGTCCAATTTAGGGAAAGCTGCCGTGTTGTAAGGACAATCACGAAGCCTATGGAGAGGCTCCAATAGGGAGAAACTGAGAATCCTCACCAACAACCAGCAACTTACAGTCCACATACATGAGGCATCACCTTGGAATCGGATTTCTAAGCCCTAGTCAAGCTTTCGAATGACTGATGCTGCAGTTGACATGTTGGCTGCAACCTCATGAAAGACTCCAAACTAGAATACCCCAGTTAGGCCACTACCAGAATTCTGGGAAACTCCGAGATAAATAAATGTTTATTGCTGTGGGTTTTTTGTCTGTCCTTAGCATGCACAAGTTTCCAGGCTAGGGATCAAGCCCGCACACACCACAGCTACAACCCAAACCACAACAGCAACAATGCCAGATCCTTAACCCACTGAGCCATGAGGAACCTCCTGCTTTTTTTTGTTTTAAGCCACTAAGTTTCGGGATAATTTTTTACATAGCAGTACCAATACATAGATTTTGGTACCAAAGGCAGTTCTGCTGTAACAAAACCCTAAAAATGTGAGAGTAGCACTGTGTAATGGGAAGAAGCTGGAAGAACTTTGAGGAAAGAATTAGTGAAAATTTAAAGGGGCTTGAAGAGACAGAAAAGTTTGCTGCGCTTTGAGGAGACTGTCAGGGAGGGCAGTGAAGTTCGTTAGCTTTACTATGACGGTCCAAGTAAAATGTGTGGGCTCTGATGCTCTCTGTGTAGACAGTGTCAGAATTGAGTTGAACTGTCAAACACCTGCTGGTGCTGAAGTGGAACCAGACCCTATGGTCTTTTCCCCACCCCAGGTTCTCCACCTGCCTTTTGTCTATAGAAAAACTTTAGTCAAAGAGTAATTTTAATCAGAGAAGTGAGAAAATAAGGAGCAAAAGAAAACAGTCAAATGAGACCAAGCTATTAGAGCCTTTAAGCAAAGTCAGGGACATTCAGTTCCTCCTCAAGGGTTGCAGATAATATTCTGAGCCATACCCTGTGAGCCGTCTTATAGATGCTGAAACCCCCACCACGTGGAAAAAGTTAGCTATGTGGTGACCAGACTGTTGCCATGACATAAGCGGCCACGATTCTGAGAACTGGCCTCAAAGAAATGGGAAAAAAATGAACTTGGAATTGAAGACTAACTGCATTTAATCAAGAGGTTGGTCTGACCACCGCCTAACCAATTTCAGGATGACTGTCAGAGGAGTTCCCACTGACATAGTGTCCCTGAGGATGCGGGTTTGAGCCCTGGCCTTGATCTGTGGGTTAAGGATCCAGTGTTGCTGCAAGCTGCAGTGTAGGTTATGGATGTGGCCTGGATGTAGGCCGGCAGCTGCAGCTCTGATTCAACCCCTAGTCTGGGAACCTCCATATGCTGTAGGTGTGGCCCTAAAAAGAAAAAAAAAAGGCTGTCAGAGCTGATTGTGCTGGTCCTGCACATAGCCCCCTCCCTAAAAGTTCTTGCCCACTGATTGTCAGTAGGGGGGAGTTGGCCTTTGGACAGGCATGGCCCTACACACACAGACACACACACACACACACACACTGCTGACATCCAAAATAAAGCAAACTTTTCCTTTCCACCAACCGTGACTCTATTGGCTTTACAGCAGCGGCAGCCGGACCCCACTTTTGGTAACAGTGTCACGATGGCTTGCTGTGGGGGAAACCTCTACGTATTTGGTGACCAGAAGTGAGGAATTCTGTGTGAATAGCAAAGGATACACACAGAAGGAAAACTTGGGGTTTTCCCCTGACAGGAGAGAAAGACATAGAAGGAGGATAGAGTGGGTTTTCCTAATACGACCACAATATCATCATTCCAAAAAAAAGAAAAAAAAAATGTTCTTTAATATCAAGTATACAGTCTGTCTTCACTTTGGAGGATTTGTCTTGTTTTTGTCATAAACATTTTTATAGTTTGTTTGTTTGTCTGTTTGCTGGTTTCAACTGAACCAGCACCCAAAGAAGGACCACAATTGCAATTGGCTAATATGCCTCTTAAGTCTTAACGCACAGGTTCCCTTTCCATTTGTGGGGGCAGTGGGCGGGCGGGGGGAGGGTCCTTTGTAATTTTTGAACAACTGTGTTTTTAGCTTCCCGTAATATGTATTTTGCCAATTGCCCTCCACGGTGTTAACATATTCTTCTGCCCCCTGTAAGTCCTATGAACTGGGTGTTGGATTTACAAGCTTGGTCAGATTTAGGTTCAACTGGGTTTTGTTTTGGGCAGTAAATGGTGATTTCCACCGATTTTTTTTTGTCTTTTTTTTTTTTTTTTGCCTTATCTAGGGCCGCACCCGCGGCATGTGGAGGTTCCCAGGCTAGGGGTCTAACAGGAGCTGTAGCCGCCGGCCTTCGCCACAGCCACAGCAACGCGGGATCCGAGCCGCGTCTGCAACCTACACCACAGCTCACGGCAACGCCGGATCCTTAACCCACTGAGCAAGGCCAGGGATCGAACCCGCAACCTCA
>PVHT021183710.1:22858723-22934055 GCA_004024745.2 Catagonus wagneri | reverse complement strand
AGGTTCCCAGGCTAGGGGTCTAACAGGAGCTGTAGCCGCCGGCCTTCGCCACAGCCACAGCAACGCGGGATCCGAGCCGCGTCTGCAACCTACACCACAGCTCACGGCAACGCCGGATCCTTAACCCACTGAGCAAGGCCAGGGATCGAACCCGCAACCTCATGGTTCTTAGTCGGATTCATTAACCACTGAGCCACGACGGGAACTCCTTCACCGATTTTTGAGCACCTGATTCTACGTATTAGATAGCTCTCTAATAGAAGCCACCAGAATAACCCAAAACAAAAACAAAAACATAATGTTCTGCATTCAGTCAGATGGGACCACAACCATAGAGTTAATGAGGGTAAACAACCCGACCAATTATTTGGACATTAAGGGCAGGAAATCATTCCTAACACTATTATCAAACCGGCTTTTTAATTGACTGTGCTCCAGAGAGGTGGTATCACCCAGACCTACCTAAAGAGAAGTCGGTTCATCAGCTTGCTACGCAGGCCAGGTAAAAATGTCCTGCTTGTTTCTGTCACTGAAAGTCCCCACATGTCCCCCATTTGAGGGATTGTCTTATGTTTATTCTTTAATTCTCGTTGATATTTTTACTTCCTCCCTGAGAAATAAGAGGAAAATAAAGCAAATACTCCTGGAAAAAAATTTTAAATTAAAAAAAAAAATTGTGCCTTGCTTTTCTTTTGATAAATTGTCCATCTGAGCTACCTGGACTTCCCGGATTATTTATTTTAGCTTATATAAAGCTGAGAGTAGGAAACCTCCCAAAGGCCATTTGGATAATGGATTCCGTGACTTTTTGGTGAAAATTATAACATATGTAACTATACCCCAAAATCTGCTTTCATTGCTGACTGTCATGGCCAACCACAGGTCTCCTAAAGCACATACTTTTCACTGTTTCCATTGTTTCTGGGAAGCATGATGTTTCCAATAAGATTTAAATAGCTTAAGACCCTGGATAACCTTCTCTTTATTTTATTTCATCTTACTAATCTAGCTAAGACACTCTAGCAACCTCATTATATTATTAGTCAGTGTTCGGTTCAGGGAACAAGAACAATTCCAGGTATCTTTTTCAGAAAGAGATCTCAACTTCTGTAACCACTGGCTCTACCATGCAGTTTCAGCATTAGCAGAAGTTGGGCATAATTAACCCAAACCAAACCAAAGCATGTCTAAGCATAAATTTCTAGAAACAGGCAGACTTCTGCCTCCCTCCACCCCAAGCTCACCATGTTATTTACTTACATAAATGTGACAAATCAAATCAATAGAAGGAAAGACAAAAATCTTTTGGCCCTCTCAATAGATTCAGCATTAGACAAAATACAACATTCTTTCATGATAAGAACACTCAACAAAATGGGTTTAAAAGGAACATAACTCAATGTAATAAAGGCCACATATGACAAACCCACAGCTAACATCATACCAGTGGTGAAAGGCTGAGAGCTTTTCCTCTATGATCAGGAGCAAGACAATGGTGCCTGCTCTCACCACTCCTATTCAGCACAGTACTGGAGGCCTTAGCAAGAGCAAATATGCAAGAAAAAGAAATTAAAGCCATCCAAATCAGAAAGGAAGAAGTTAAACTGTCTTAAAGACACTATCGGAGTTGCCATGTGGCGCAGCAGAAATTAATCCGACTAGGAACCATGAGGCTGTGGGTTTGATCCCTGGCCTTGCTCAGTGGTTTAAGGATCCAGCATTGCCATGAGCTATGGTGTAGGTCACAGACACAGCTCGGGTCTGGCGTTGCTGTGGCTGTGGCGTAGGCCGGCAGCTGCAGCTCATATTCAACCCCTAGCCCGGGAACATCCATATGCTGCAGATGTGGCCCTAAAAAGCATGCATGCATGCATAAATAAATAAATCAAACAGGAAATAGAAGATATGTACACTGAAAAGTTACAAGATATTGACGAGAAGTTGAAGACATAAATAAGCGGAAAGATTATCTCATGCTCATGGATCAGAAGAGTTAACATTAAAATGTCCCTACTACTCATAGCCATCTATAGATTTAATGCAATCCCCATAAAAAATTCCACTGGCATCTTTCACAGAAACAGAACAAACAATCCTAAAATTTGCATGGAAATTTTAGGACCCTGAACAACCAAAGCAATCTTGAGGAAAAACAAAGCTGGAGGCACCACACTTCCTGATTTTAAACTATACTACAAAGCTATAGTTAAGCATAAAAACAGACAAAGCCAATGGCACAGAACAGAGAGCCCAGAAATAAACCCACTAATATCTGACAAGGAAGTCAAGAACACCCAAGTGGAAAAGGATACACTCTTCACTAAATGGAGTTGGGGAAACTGGATATTCACATGAAAAAAGAATGAAACTAGACCCCTATCTTTTACCAGTTATAAAATTAAATTTATATAGAGATTACCCAGAGAAGTGCTCCAGAACCTATGAAAGGTACAACTATATGGTTATATATGTACAAAAGCTATGAATTTGTAGAGTGTTTAACCTTTTCCCTACAAAAAGTGATTTAAAAATTCATTCAATCAAGAGAGAAAAGTTCAAGTTTACCACTTCTAAGAAGAATAACTTATTCTCCCCAGTGCTCCCACAATTCTTTATATGCAGCTTCTAGGTCTTAAGACATACATGTATTTACATCTCCCTACCCATCTACTTAGCTTTACTTCACTTGTACTGAGTACTGAGCTTTTACACATAAATGTGATTAATGATGTTTAAGAAAACACGGAAGTCACTATGGAAGTATATTAACTGAGCAGTAACACTAGAAATAATTTACACATTTAATCTAGTTGCCACAACTAAGTTATTAAATCAAAAGTAATCCCATTAGTTAAGTCATCAACTGAAAGCCCATTCCATCAGCCATGCTGGTTACTAGTATCATTTGAATATTTAAGTTAAAATACATACAACTGTGATTTATTATTCCTAGCACATAGTAGTCAGCAACAAAGATCTGTTGAATAAATGTATAAGAACTAATTTTTACATTATTTGCATTCAGTAATCAAAAATGGTGACAGAGACTGCTCTTCATTCCTCTAATATACATTCTCTTTCCTTCAAGAGAATGCCCGTATTTTAGCTGAACATCTGGCAGTCTGAAACAAAGACAATTTCCTGGCCTCTCTTGCAGCTAGTGACTGAGTTCTAGGCAGTAATACATAAGTGAAAATGTCCTATGGCAGCTTCCATAATTCTTCTACAGAAGACCATCGGCATTTGCCCATTGCTCCCTTCTTTGTCCTTCCTCCAACAGAATGCAGATGTGACAGTTAGAGATGTGGCCATCCACACTGCTTCAGGAACATGAGAACCACACCTTGGATATGGTAGGACAGTAAGCTAAAAATCCTAGATCCCCGAGAACTTTGAGGAAAAGAGCATGCTCATCAGTCCAGTCTCTATATATCTGGAATTAAATTAAAAGAAAAATACTTTTATCTTTGCCATTGGGAAAACCCATGCCATCTTCCCTTGGATAAAGGAAGAAGGCAGATTTATAAACGAGATACTTTCATAGACATATACTGTAGAGCCACATCTCTCTCAGTTGGGGATAACGATACTATCTCATTTTCAGTAATTATTCCCTACTTTTATGACAGAGGCAGTTGTTCCATACTATCAGTCAGAGAACCCAGGCTGAACTCTTTACCTCTGTCACAAACTGGTCAAATCAGTATAAACTTTTGTAAAACACCTACATAAAAAAACTGTCTTTGGAGTTCCCGTCGTGGCGCAGTGGTTAACGAATCTGACTAGGAACCATGAGGTTGCGGGTTCGATCGCTGGCCTCGCTCAGTGGGTTAAGGATCCGGCATTGCCGTGAGCTGTGGTGTAGGTTGCAGATGCAGCTCAGATCCCATGTTGCTGTGGCTGTGGTGTAGGCCACAGCTGTAGCTCCGATTAGACCCCTAGCCTGGGAACCTCCACATGCCATGGGTGCGGCCCTAAAATGACAAAAAATTTTTAAAAATTAAAAAAAAACTGTCTTTAGTCTTAAAATACAATGTATATGAAAGGTGTTCTACAGTATAAATCACTATACACAAAATGGTTGATGAGATTATAAGATACCTGTGGACAGAAGCTCTGTCTCACTTTGTATCCCAGTAACTAAGGCCTCAATAAATATTTGTTGAATAAATGTTTTTAAGTCATTGCTAAATGAGTAAATTATTCTGCTTTGGAGTTGAATACAGTTCAAAGGTCTTTAATATTAAAATATTACTTGAATCCTTTGGAGACACAATTCTTAATTTTCATAATAGTCAAAAGTTATAAGGGGAGTTCCCTTCATGGTTCAGTGGTTAACGAACCCCACTAGGATCCATGAGGATGCAGGTTCAATCCCTGGCCTTGCTCAGTGGGTTAAGGATCTGGCATTGCCATGAGCTATGATGTGGGTTGCAGATGCAGCTCAGATCCCGCGTTGCTGTGGCTGTGGCATGGGCTAGCAGCTGCAGCTCCAATTGGATTCCTAGCCTGGGAACTTCCATATGCCACAGGTGCAGCCCTAAAAAGCAAAAAAAAAAGAAAAAAACTATCAGGTTATGAAGACCCTTATAAACCTAGCTGAACCATTTATCTGGTTCAAAATTAGACCTCAATTTGCTCCAGCAAAATAATTTAAACTAGAATAAAAGTTATAGTACAAAAACGAAATTTCTATGACCCTTTGCCCTTGAAATTACAAAATTACACTTGAACATAGGACCAATGTATCTGTGTCAAGCATTCCAGGAGTAACAAGGGCCATCAGGGCTTCCCACTTCACACCCACCATTTTCCATGGTGATCCAAGATCTGAGACATAAAGCAAGGTCTGCCTAAATCCTTCTGTTCATCTCTTACCCTCCCATGATTAATCCATGCTAGCACAACTTTGGGCATCAAACATCAGAAGGTCTGTGTACCTCAGCCCTGCTAAGGGGCAGTTTTCTCACTAACTCCTGAACCTGGGAGTAAATGCACTTTTAGTAAAGAAGGCTGCCCGACCCTGCCCCAGCCTGGATCCCTTGGGCTGAGAGCGAGTGTGGAGCCCCCATGTCAAAGTTGTTATGTTTTTGGTTAGTCCTATTGTAGCTCTTCCTCCCCCCCCCCCCCACTTCTTGATAATTGATTTTTAAAAAGAAAGCGGCCCAGAAGGCCCTGGAAGTGGGGAGGAGGAGATAGGAAAAAGAATAGCTAGGGAGGGTGGGGGTGGGTTTTGGCCAACACCCTGGGTGGAGTAGTCTGGATTATCTAGTGCCCTCCTGAGAGGGACCCCAGAGTAGTTCCTGAGTGGGAGAGTTGCTGGATTTGCCCTAGCCCAACCCTGTCCTCCAGCCCTGTTGACAGCAGGGGCAGAGAAGATGAGAACGTACAGCCCATTTCTGACTGGGGGGGAAATCTTGTCATCTGGCTTCGCAGAGAAGGTTCCACTTATCTTTTCCATGTGCTAGGATATCACATTTAAAAGGATGAAAACAATGTAAAATACTCGAATGGGCTTGTGTTATAACATTAATATTACTAAGAGTACCTGCTTTTTAGGCTGAAGTGATTCATTCATTAGTCTAAACCTGCTTTGGTCCTTTGTCATTTGTGATAATTATGCTTTGCTTTTTAACACAAAAAAGTATAAAAATTAAAAACTTGAAAAGGCAAAAAAACAAGAAATTACAATGTTACACATAAAAATACATATTAATAGTGAAACCACTAATCCTACCACATCAAATGAAGGATTTCCTCACACTGGACAGTGGCTGAAGTATTTTATTAAATTAAGTATGTAATTTGCAAATGGTTTCATAAGAAATTTTAAAAGCAAAGTTATAAAACATTTTCAATAAAAAAGTACAGCGATAACAGCAAAATTACATTTTCTTTATAATACAAATAAAAGCATTGTTTCTGATACACTGTCTGAAATTTTTATAATATATTCTCCAACTGACACCTGCAATATCACATTTTAATGCAAAGTCTCACGGTTAATTCAATCATGTATTAATGGGATCATCGTTTGGACCATAAAAGTCAATTGCTCAACTTTAAGGAAAATAATAAAATTTGTCATCGTATAATGCGAAGTTATAAAAAGCTCTTCGGGATGTAGATGTGTTCTAGCCTCATTTCTCTAATAAATTCTGCAAAGAGACATTAATTAACACTGTAAACTTGAATTACATTTTAAAAATAAGCACCATTTACATACATTCTACATAAACTTACTTTATCTTTTAAATGACAAATTTTTTGGCCACACATTTAAATGTTTTCTTTACCATGTAAATAAAAATAAGCCATATTTAACCACTACACAGAAAAATTATCAAACTTCACCTCAATTGCACAACGGAAAAAGCACTTAGAAAAAGCACTTGGAAAAAACAGCACACATTATTTTTATGTCTTTTTTATACATTTTGTCATTTTCTTAAATTGAGAGCAGTTAAAACATTGTCAGAGCAATTTCCTGAGTTCCAAAGTTTCCAATTTCTAGCTGAGAAATAACCAATCTTGCTATTATACATGTTCTTTTCCTAAGCATACAAAAATCTTGAATTTGAAAAGAAAAACACCAAAATAAAAGATTGGAAACAATCCAAAAGAATTATTTAGCATTTCTTCTCAAAATGTGTTATAATACACAAGAACATTAAAGTATAAGTCAGGATTTCTACTACACAGTGTCCTACAGTTAAAGCCCAATGAACTGCAAGTAATACTGAAACACAAATAAACTGAAGAAACTCAACTTGAACATACTATAGAGATAAATGGACAGCCAATAAATGTAAGACAACATACTTCCAGTTTTCATGTTGACGGAAGGAAATGAATAGATTGAAAATAGTGTTAAGAGCCCCCTCAGTCCATCCCCACTTACCCTGTGGGTTCACATTAGTTCTCTTCCCCCTGGTAGCTACTCGTATGAGACTACTGAAAGACTGTCATTGTTACTAAAACCTTCCAAATTACAAGTGTTGTACTTTTAAAATACCAATAACTGTGCAAAGAGTCATTCTAATAAGTCATATGTTAGTACAAATACACCAATACATACACAAAAACTTTGATAAGCTCCACACTATCCCACATATGGGATTTAGAAATGGACAAAAGAGAAAAATTTGATAATCCCCAAACTGTTTACCTTTGGCATACAGGATTTTAGAAACAGGTAAAATAAGAAACGAGCAATTATAAAATTTTCTTTCATAATTATGTGTTGCTTAAACTATGCCAGATAGTGGGGCAGGAGGCAGTTTGGTAGTTTTGTTTACAACTTCATAAAAACACTTAAGATGCTCACAATTTGCCTATATATTTATGAATGATGATTAAGAATATCCTAGATTTACCAAACAAAGCATAAAATTAGAGTTGATACAGTAAAAAACATAGCTTCTTTCATTTGACTTCTGCCCACAAAATACCTCACCCTCTTGGTCTTTTTGACTGCTCCCATACTAATCATAATTACAATAAATAATACTGAAATAAGCACAGCTGAAGTGCTCAAAAGCTATGCTTTTTTTTAAAACTGGGTGAGGAAATATAAAAACACAGAAAATGAGTATGCAGCTGCACACACTCAAATAATTCTAGGTTTTAGTAGCTATTCACATTTCTTATTTCATATTAATTTATACACAGAAATATTTTACTTAACAGTTGTAATTTTATAACTTGAAAGGAACTGCTTTATTTTTAATGTGTACAAATCACAAAAAACATATGCCAAATTGTTGGCACTTTTTTCTTTTTTAAACAGATTACTACAAACATAACAATGTGAATAATACTTCAATACCAGTCACTATCTCTAAGTAATAAATATACACTATTATTTTTGTGGAAATAAATTCAATGATATGGCTCTTCTTTTACAAGCATGCTTTCATGATATATAAAAATGCGTTTTTGAGTTTTAGTTTCATTAAAATGTCTATTCTTTTGGAAAACCATTCTGTAATTCAGGATTCTTTCAGTAATAGCTCAATTCTGTAATTCCTGATCCAAATAATTTTTAAGCTTATCAAAAAGCAATACAATTGTTTGCTAAAATTACGTATGTTGAAAATATTCTCCATATCCAAAGTCAAATTTATTTAAGCCAGTGTCTCATATTGGAAAATTATATTTTACCATAATAAACTTGTGTAAAGGAAATTTTAACTGACATACTAACAGGACTCTTTAGCTCACCAAAAAACAGAAGTCAATGAAAGTTTCCTTTCAGAAAGCTGGCTCTTTCTAAAAATAAAGGTAAAAAACTTTTAAATCGTAAGAATTTCTTTTATGATTATATCAAAAATGTTTTCTATATCTGTCTTAACAAGATTTTGACCTCTTGCAGTTTAGAAATTACATGCCTCAAAATACAAAATATAGCTCTTTAGTACTGTCTTAAATACCACTTACACAGACAGTTCTAGAAGACATCAACACTTGGGAGATATCAAACCATTTCTCCTCTGAAAACCTGTCTGCCTATGGAAGGTATAAAACTGCAATATGATCTCAGACCCCAATTTGACTCCCAGAAAATGCACACAGAACAAAGGAACAAAAGATAAGAGATCACGATCATATACAAAGCAGAAGAAAGTACAATGCATGTCTTTCTTCCTGTAGGATAGGGCAAAACAATTTTTTTGTATCGTTTTGAGGTCAAAAAGCACTCAACTGTTTATGTCTTTCATTACTACTACCACTAATACTTCTTTCTTAAATACAAGCCTTCAAAGGGCATGAACTAGGTCTCAAAGCATTTTAAATACCTCTCAAAGAAGCCTTTAAGACTTCACTAAATGTCAAACAATTAATACAAAGGTAACATTTTCTGTCTGAGAAAGAATCACAGCATTTCAGTCTTTAGAACTGTAGCTGATAATTTTCTTAGACATCTTGTAATAGGTAAAAATCTTCTTTAATATTTTTAATAGACAACATATTTGGTATTTGATTCATAAAAAAATTAAACTCCTCGAATTCTGAAAAGCATCATGTTTTTCTGTTTTATAACTGGACATTATTTCTAATAAAACACATTTACAGTAAAACTGACGAAATTACTGCAAATAAAACTAATTTTAACCTACAAAGTTCACACTTCTAAGTCAAGGACGTTTATTTCACTTTAGCATGACTTTCAAGCACCCTGGTTTAATTTCAGAGAACCTGCAAAAATGAAAAAAGATAAAAAATTTTAAAGATAAAATTTTAAACTGATTAAGAAATATATCTTGTAATCAATTTCAAGTGCCTATGCTAACCATAACATTCACTACCAAAGTACTTTCCTTTAAGTTAAACCCACAACTAGTATCTATACTTATGTTCATTTTAATCTACTGTCAAAATAAATTCAAGCCTAAGGCTGGGGGTTATGCCTAACTTAGTTGTTATTACAATTTAAGATATTTAAATTTTTTCAAGCCTAAATCTGACCTTCATGAAGAGCATGCTGTATGAAGGATGAGATGATGTCTGTTACATTATTTCTATGCATTATAATATTAGTATCAAGACGAAATCTCTAATAGGTAAGTCTGATTCATCAGGCCATGAAAATGCTTTCAACTCCCTCAGACTAAAATTTAAAGAAATACTAGTCTCTGATAGATCATTGATCCCAACATGGTAATGTTCCGATCTAACTACTCCTTTTATAAAAGTACCTGTGAAATGTCATCTGTTTTTACGCTCAGAATTAATGCTACCATCTTCTATAATGTAGCCACTGTTTTACTACATGGCATAAACAATCACTGAAAATATAGAAGTAAGTGGAGTTCCCGCCATGGCACAGTGAAAACGAATCTAACTAGGAACCATGAGGTTGCGGGTTCCATCCCTGGCCTGGCTCAGTGGGTTAAGGATCTGGTGTTGCCATGGGCTGTGGTGTAGGTCACAGACATGGCTCGGATTCCACGTTGCTGTGACTGTGGCTGTGGCGTAGGCCAGCGTCTGCAGCTCCGATTAGACTCCTAGCCTAAGAACCTCCATATGCCACGGGTATGGCCCTAAAATGACAAAAATACCAAAAAAAAAGAAAATATAGAAGGGAAGGGTGGTACTTAGTTATACACATCCTCAGGGAATTTATCCATCAACAAATCCTCATTCTTAGACTAAATTTATGATAGAAATAGTTTTGTCGGATGATTATTTCAACAACAAACACATTTTCCTTTCATTTCTGGTTTACTGGACATCATAAATCCTGTAAGGAATATTACATATCATTATTTAAGCATGAATTTGTGGCTAAATCAGATAGTAAAATTCAGTGAACTATTTTAACAAATCATTCTGAGCATACTATTAGTGTTTACCATCTGCATATGGGCAACTGCCATTATCAATAACAGAAATCTATACTCACCTGAAGTTATGGCTTGTGAGGTATTTAATGACGGCTGGTTTGATGCGAGCTACTCCTCCCTGGCTGTGGTTTCCTCTCCCCGTAATCACAGAAAGATAGGGTTTACCCCCATTCTGCTTAAATTCTGTTACAAAAGGAATAGCCGCAATTGAAACTGATTTCCCTCACATTCTCCACAGAAAACAAACCTTTATTTAAACACATTTATTTAAATTATTTTCATGAGAATTCAGAGATCTATTACTTCAAAGAACCCTCAAATTAACATTTTTAAATGCATGTTTCATCTACATTTTAGGTATGGAAGCCTCACAGCAACTCATCCACCTAAAGACTTAAGTAGGACTTCTCCTGCAGGGAGAAAGATTTCCATGTGCTACCAGAACTTCTCTCTGAAACAATGATAACAATAATACTAATGATACTTAACAATTACTACACACATTGAGTCACTGTTTCAAATGACTTATTTTTATTAACTAGGAATCTATATAATAACCTTATTAAATACTTTGAAGCCAGGCCATCTTGGTCTGATTAGCAGCTCTGCCACAAAATGACTGTGTGATAGGACCATGGACAAGTTAATAAACCTATTCATGACAATTTCCTTATCAGTTAAATGGGATATAAAACAACTTTTTTATAGACTATTGCCCTCAGGAATAGCCATTAGCAAATCTACTCAGTACAGCACAAACTGTGTCTTACTGTTAAAGATAATTATTAACTTAAGAAACTCTTCCAAATAGATGATTTTAAAATACTGAGAAAATTCCCTTGTGGTGCACTGGGTTAAGGATCTGGTGCTGTCATGGCAGTGGCTTGGGTCACCGTTGCAAGTTTGATACCTGGACTGGGACTTTCCACATGCCACGGGGATGGCCAAAAATAAAATAATTCCTTAATGTGTTTCTAAAAATGGCTAAAACTTTTCCCCAATAATCTCAAAAAAGTGTTTTCACAATGATTTGTTTGAATGAGGGTTGAAACAAGTCCACGCATTATATCTGGTTGATATTTTTCTTAACTTTTAATCTAAAGGTTCTCCCTCCCCACTTGGAATTTTTTTTTCTTTTTCCCTTTTTATAATTTGTTGGAAAAATTACACTGTTTATCCTAGATAGTCACAATCTGGATTTTGCTGCTTGTATCCCCATGGTGCCATCTTACATGTTCCTCTGTCCCCTGTGTATCTATATAAAGTCAGATCTCAAGACTTTATCTGCTTCTGGTTATTTGGGAGCAAAAGTTTCATGGGTAGTAGTGGCGTATACTTCAATCAGAAGATATATAAGGTTCATATATCTTTTTAATTTTTAAAAAAATTCATTCCCAATTTTGACAATCATCTTTTTTGATTAAAAGCAATGAAGAGCAAGGCCACAGGCTGCCATGGGGACACATTTCCTTTCAACAACACTACCATCTGGTGGTGACATTCAGTGACTACAGACCACTACAGGCAGCATGCACAAAATGCACTTTGACTTCCAGAAAGGGTTTGTGTCTTAGAAATGACCAAGTATCACCTTACATAAGCTATTTAATTCTTTTATTCTGATAATTTTTTCTATTGATATAGAAAAAAAAATTTTTTGTGTGTCTTTTTAGGTCCACACCTGCAGCATATGGAAGTTCCCAGGCTAGAGGTCAAATCGGAGCTAAAGCTGCCAGCCACAGCCATAGCAATGCCCCATCGACGACCTACACCACAGCTCATGGCAACACCAGATCCTTAACTCACTGAGCAAGGCCAGGGATCAAAACCCATCCTCATGGATCTTAGTTGGGTTCATTAACTGCTGAGACACAAAGGGAACTCTGAGAAAAAATTTTAATGTATGTTTCATTTACCTAATGTATATTCACCCAGCATAAAATTCATGATTTTAATATGGACAATTCAGTGGTTTTTAGTACACTACAATGTTGTGCAATCATAAGCAAGGTCTAATTCCAGGACATTCTATCATCTCAAAAATAAATTCTGTACCTGTTAGCAGTCAATCTCCATGTTCCCTCTTCCAGTCCCAGCAAACACTAATGTTTCTATTTCTATGGGTCTTGCCTATTCTAGACATTTCATATAAACAGAAATCTTATAATATGTGGCCCTTTGTATCTGACTTCTTTCACATTACATGTTTACAAGATTCATCCATGTTGTAGCATGTGTCAGCATTTCATTCCTTTTTATGGCTGAATTATATTCTACCAGATGGACATACCACATTTTGTTTGTTCATCAGCTGATAGACATTTGGGTTGTTTCCACCTTTTGCCTAGTATGAATATTCATGTACAAGTTTTCATGTGGATAAATTGTGTTTTCCATTCTCTGTGTATAAACCCAGGAGCAGAATGGTCATATGATAACTCTATTTAACCTTTCAAGGAATGACAACCTTGAATCCACAGAGGTTGCACCATTTAACATTCTCCCCAGCAATATATGAGGGTTCCAGTTCTTTACATCCTTACCAGCACTTATTATTTCCATTTCATTAAACCTTTTTTTTTTTTTTGGCCATGCCTACAGCATGCAGAAGTTCTGGGGCCAGGGACTGAATCTGTGCCACAGCAGCAACCCAAGTCAGTGACAACACCAGATCCTTAACCTGTTAAGTCTTTTGAAATCATCAGTTTCTTTATCTATAAAGAGAGGAATACCTACCCTTTATTTAGACATTTATTCAAAATGAAAGGCTTGATATACAATAATGATTCAATAATCATCGACTCAAATCTTAGCCAGAGAGCAGACATTTAAAGATCAATTAAACAAGTTTTTTAGAAATACTGTGATACACAGGAGTACTATGAGAGGCTATTAATAGGGAGCCTATCTTAGTCTGGAGATCAACAAATGATAATGTAGATAAACATAAAAAAAAGGGGGACAAGTAAAACACAAGATGGGAAGGCAACGGCAGGCAAGAAACAATTACAAAGGAATCTGGGAATTTACGCTAAATGAAACATGGCAACTGGTACTTTCTCATCACAATGCTAAACTAACTATGTAACCATTTATTTACTATCATCTCTCCTACTAGATGGCAAACTCCATAAAGACAAGGATTGCATCTTTTTCACTGCTTTATCCTTGATGTCTAGAATACAGAAGATAATCAAATTTTGGTAAATGACTTATTCATCCTCTATAGACAGAATATTCTCTTATAATTACATTTCTATAAAGGAATTTCTCTTATCTCCAGATTAAATGATGTATTTAAACTGCTCTTAAATTTTCTCTTTTCTAGTCTTTACTTTGTGGTTTTCTAGATTTTCTCTAAGATTTTTCAAAATTCCATTTAAAAAACAACTGGGAGAGAGGGATCCTCTACTTTATCAAAGAATATCTGCTAATAAACGTAGAAGGAACACAAATTATAAAACACTATTACATAACTACCAATATAATAACTGATGCAGACAAGGATTATCAGTGGACACTAAAATCATTAAGCAAAATATTATAGAATAGTTATTCACAAAAAGTATCAAATACCAAAATTTACTAACTGATTATAAAGGGAGAAAAGGCACATTTACAAAGCAAAATCTGATAAAATCCCTCCTTAGCTAAGACATCAAACTTAACACGACCAATATTGGGCCAAACTGACTAAATGCGTCTCTTGATGAGTTCATCAAGGATGACCTTACAGCACCTATGCAATATTGTTACCAAGAAAATTTTAAACTGAATCTAACCATGCAGAAACAATCAGACAAATTAAGATTGTAGGACAATCTACCAAACAACTGGCTTGAAGTCTTCAAAAATGTCAATGACATGGAAAAGTAAAAACAGGCAGAGGAACTATTCTATATTACAGGAGGCTACAGACTTGGGACAGTCAACTGGAAACATGTGACGCATGACTGGATCCTGAATTGGAGGTAGAAAATGGCATGGCTACATAAGAGATTTCTATACAACTGGAAAAATCTGAATACAGCCTGTATATTAGACAACATTATTATAACAAGGTTAGGTGTCTTAAAAGTGATAATGGTATTGTGATTATGTAGGAGAGTGAATTTGTTCTCAAGAGATAAACATGCTGAGGTACTCAAAGGAAAAACACCACAATGTTTAGCAACTTATTCTCAAATGGTTCAGCAAAAAGCAAGTTTAGAGAGATAAACATATATGTTCAAATGCTGACAACTGATCAGTCTAGGTAAAGGACACGTGTGTATTGTACAATTCCTTCAGCTTCTCTGTAGGTTTTAATTTTTCAATATAAAAAGCTAGGAAAGGGAGTTCCTGTGTGGTGCAGCTGGCTGAGGATCCAGCATTGTCACTGCAGTGGCTCGGATCACTGCTGTGGCACGGGTTCAGTCCCTGGCTGGGGAAATTTCATATGCTACAGGCACAACCAAAAAAGGGGGGTGGGGGAGCCAGAAAAAAAGACAGTGATGAGTATATATGTTGATGCACAAAATAAAGCTCACTGCAACCTTATAACTGAATGTCAGGTCAATAGAAGGATGGATAAATCGTGATACAGTCACAGAATACCATGCAGCAGTTACAATTTAAAAATATCCAATTTATCAAAATGAGTGGATCTTAAAAACCATAACTGGATGAAAATAAAATAAGTGGCTTGGATGCCTATATAATGTAATACCATGTATGTTCATTTTTTAAAACTCACAAAAGCAATACATAGACTGATTATTAAGGAAAGCACATGTAGAAAAGGTATTTTCTTTCAAAACCGGCCAGGAGAACATAGACCAAACTGAAAGATATTGATTTCCATCCAGGAAGGAGAGGAGAAAGAGAAAAGAATTGAGGAGAATGAAAAGGAAGAGGCAAAAAAAAAAGTATATATGGTAAAATGTTATCACTTGTTACTTGCATTCATGCATTATAGAGGCGCTCATTATATTACTCTGCAACCTTTCAACATGGTTTCCATGAATTTCAACCTTTTATATCAATTATATTTAATCAAGTATTTGTTTATAACTGATGTCTATTGAATTGATAAGCCTGTATAATATACAGTATAAAACTTTCAAAAATAAATACAAATTAATTAATCAGAACAACATAGCTATCAATGACAGGGCAGTATTATGGAACCACAAGATAACTGAGGCATGGACTCTATACCTCCACAATAAAATGGAAGATAAACAGAAAGCCAAGTTTCAAAATATTCTAGTAGTGGTGAAAGGAGATGACGCCCCAGTATTAGAGTCCAAGGTACTACAACAGATTAAATTTTTCTAAGTGCTACCATCTCCTGATGAAAAGAAAAAAAATAACCCAACAAGAAAACTTTAATGTATGAGAAATATGTGATATTGATTGTAAGAGGTAGGCAGTAGCCCTTCCTACTGACCTGCAAAGACAAAATACAAGCAGAAAGGAAGAAGGATGTATCACCTTTTCAGAATGCAAACACTCGGAAATCTTGCCTTTGTGATAACTCTATAAAAGTCCTATCATCTTATTTACTTAAGTATTTTATTAAACATCTGTCAAGCAGCTGATAACTAATAAGTAGGTATTAGCTTTAATAAATATCTATTAATTTAAGATGAATAATATTCCTGAAAGGTCCAGGGAATTCTCAGACTACATCATGCCCTCTCTTTGATAAATACAAGAGATGAATACAAACATAACCGAAACAGGAAAATAAAACGGGCCATGGCGGTTAGAATTCTTTCCAAGAAGGCTCTCTTGAAGAACAAGCCTGATCAAACATCTGTAAGTGTGGCAGTGATATCCTCAGCCTTGCACATTCAGACTCCCTTGAATCTGTAAGTTACACCAGTATAAGCAAAGACACATTTCTACTGAAAACTTGTCAAGACTGTGGTCCTACCTTCAGTTTTCTGCTGTAAAACTGTCATCAAGTGTTCGATAGCCTCATCCACGTGCAGCCCGTGGAGGTCTAAAACGTTCTGGGGCAGCAAGGAGGCGTTGACTTTCTCAAAGATCTCCACGGCAGCAAGGTGATTGGCTTCTTTCATCTTCTGCTCATGGAGACTACCCTTTAATTAGAAACACATCACCAGTAATCACTTTTGATGTCTATTACTTAGTAGGCAATGAGGAAACAGTGCCCCAAATAAAGGAAGAATGAAAAAGGGAACAACAAATCTAAAATAACTTAAATAAACATCACCCATTTCAAGAAGGAAATTCACTTTTGATAATCCTGAGTCTCAGGGCCTTTTTAATACCTCACAGTCACCCCTGAAGTCATCCTCAAGGTTTACTATTATTGCCCATGAGTTTATACCTGTTTGATACTTTTTTTTTTGTTCAGTCATAAAAAGTAAGCTACATGGAACCACAAAAATTAAAAGTTAATCAAATTTCTTGTAATAACAGGCCAAATAAGCCCAGGGAGAGATTTTACTTCCCCAAAAGAGATTAATGTAACTTTCTTTTTCTGACTATGAAAGTGATACATGACTAATAACAAGCATGACAGAAAGCACAAGGACTCTGTAATCCCATCCCGAGATGGCCAATATTAACATTCTGCTGCCTTGCCTCCAAAAAATCTGTATCTGTTTAGAAGTAGGAGTGAATGAGAGACTCCAACCTAAAAGAAAATAGAGACTGCAGGAATTCTCAGAACCATATATTACTATTAGGATGCATTATATCACTTACACACTCTACACACCCCAGAATAACTTAAATCTAGTCACAGTATGACTATTACCTGTTTCAAGAATAACCTTGAAACAAGGTTATTTCAAGAATAACCTTGTATTCATCTCTTGTATTTATCAAAGAGAGGGCATGATGTAGTCTGAGAATTCCCTGGACCTTTCAGGAATATTATTCATCTTTCAAGGTTATTCCGACACCGTAAGTGACAAAGAAAATATGTTTTCCTCTTTACCTGCTGGGCATAAAACGTGGCCACGTTCTTCTTCCCCATCCGATAAGCTTCTTTTGCCTTGCTGTAGCATTCCATCCTCTTCTGCTGGTGCAGGAAAGCCTCTGCCCGGTAGTCATCATATTCTGGGTACTCGAAATCCTGGAAAGATGGTTCGCTTGATGTATCTTCAGTCTCTTTTAATTTTTTCACCTGTAAGATGTTACACAACAAGTAAAATACAAAAGGAAGTAGAATAAACAAACTTTACCTTCAAAAAATGTATATGAAAACTGGGCTCTCCTAATTTTTATCTTTCTTCTCAGATGTACCTTGTCTGTCTAGTAAGTCGTGCACTTAGCAACTATCATTAACTGTTACATGCCATAAGGTACTTTTCTTTAACCACTCAACTTAGAAGATGTTAAAAAGTTCTCCAAAATTATGAAGGTAAAAAAAAAATCAAGCCAGGAGGTGGCACAACAGGATTGGCAGTATCTGGGGAGTGCTGGGACACAGGTTCGATCCCCAGCCAGGCACAGTGGGTTAAGGATCCAGCGTTGCAGCTGTAGCTTAGTTCGTGGCTGCGACTTGGATCTGATCCCTGATCTGGGAGCTCCCTATGTCGTGGGGCGGCCAAAAAAATAAAAATCAAGACGTAAGATTGAATATAAGATAGTCAAAGAAAAATGCTCATTTATCTAATGCAATATTTTCCAAATATTAGTTTGTAAACCCATTCAAAGGGTCAGTCCAATCACTGAAGGAAATAATGGCATATTTAAATTTATATTTTTTAAAAAATAATCAGTAAAGTAACTGAGTTACATTCTTTTTTAAACAGAAGTACACCTGGAGTGACCACGACTGATTAGTAAAAATCCTAAGAAGGTTTATGGGGCAGTTTTCAGTCATCTAACTACCAACCAGCCACTACAGTAAGTATTAACTTTTTGAGCTTTCTGGAAAATCATTAAGTAGCTGTTATCCAAAATGGAATCTTTTTTTGGTTTGTTTTGTTTTTTTTGTGTCTTTTTGCCTTTTTTTTTTTTTTTTTAATGTAGAGCCACACCCGAGGCATATGGAGGTTCCCAGGCTAGGGGTCTAACAGGAGCTGTAGCTGCCGGCCTTCGCCACAGCCACAGCAACGCGGGATCTGAGCCGCGTCTGCAACCTACACCACAGCTCATGGCAATGCCGGATCCTTAACCCACTGAGCAAGGCCAGGGATCGAACCCCCAACCTCATGGTTCTTAGTTGGATTCGTTAACCACTGAGCCACGAAGGGAACTCCCCCAAAATGGAAACTTAAAGATACTAAACTAATAAAAAACACAAGGCAAAGAAAATAATTATTATGAAAATTTGCCTCAATGCTCTCCACCAAATAGAAAAGAAAATGCACTATCATATTTCTAACTCATTACCAGAGTCAAAAATCTGTAAATATATAGTTTATTTACTTTTGCAACAAAACTCTGGGGCTCTCTCTTAGCTAAGAATATTCACAGGACCTAAACCTTATGTCACTCTCACTAGTAATCAAACATAAGCTTCTTTCATATTAGTACTTATATTTTATGAGTATATGGCTTGCATCCCTGATAAAAATCAAAGATTTTGCAGGGATGGGATAATAAAAATGCTTTCTATGACCTTTGAAAAGCCCATAGTGCCTAACACTATGAACATAAATATTTCATAGCTTTCGAGTCTCTCTCTGTTGGTGTTTATACTCAATATGCATATTACCCTTGGTTGTCTGGGAAGACACCCTTTATTTCTTATTTCTTTTAAAAAAGCATATAATGAGAGTTTATCAAATAGCTACTCTCTTTTAAAACAGAACTGGAAATCCCGGTGGCTCAATAGTAACGAACCCATCTAGTATCCATGAGGACTCGGGTTCAATCCCTGGCCTTGGATTGAGGACTTGGCCTCGCCGTGAGTTGAGGTGTAGGTCGCAGATGCAGCTCAGATTCTGCATTGCTATAGCTGTGGCATAGGCCAGCAGCTGCAGCTCCGATTAGAGCCCTAGCCTGGGAACTTCCATGTGCCTCAGGTGCGGCCCTAAAAAGACAAAAAAAAAAATTTAAAAATTAAGAAAATAAAATAGAACCAAAACTTATTTTTATGTTTCTTTCATAGTGATGTGGTTTACTACAATGTCATTAACAGAGGCCAAGTGAAACACATGCTTCCTAAGAATTCATCTAATTAGTGTCACTTATTCTCTTGAGAGTATAATATACCCAAACCACTTCCTATGGTAACAAACTTGCAAATTTTATTAAAAACTAAAGGGAAAAAGAAGTGGTATTAAAAAACACAGTTTTAAATAAATGTTAGTTTCTTGAACAAAGCAGATAAACCAAAATGGTTCCTGGGATATCAAGGAGATATTAGTCTGCTCACAGATCTTAAAAGATCTCTATCAGTGTTCACCGTACTTTTTTTTTTTTTTTTGAGAAAGACTAAATATAATCTCGAGAATAACTTACCCAAATTTACATTTTGGCCAACATTTACACAACTCATAAAATCTCCTTTTCTGATTCCAACATTTTCTAACTATCTCCTCATAAAATCTCCATTTCTGATTCCAACATTTTCTAACTATCTCCCACTCTGAGCAAGCACACCTTCTCCCCATCACTTCCTCGATCACCACATCATCAACAGCGTCTTGCTCTATTATTGGGAGAAAAAGTAATCCTCATCTCCAGTTTGGCACTGAAGGTCTCATCATCATCTCATACACGCTGAATCTTGTAATATACTGCAGCTATCCACAGTGCATCTGTGCTATGATTTGGTTCCTGTTCCACGGCACACTAACAGATCACATGAATAGCAAAATTATCTAAGTCCTGTAAGTCAGCCACATGATGGTGAAATACTCAAATAAAAAAAGAGCACACAAGTTATCTCTGAGTGGCCTTATTAATAAGAACAGCAGGATGATTGAGGACTGCTAAAAAAAAATCTTAAAGTTAATTCAAGATCAATATACAAGTCAATTGTATTTCTACATATTTGCAATGTACAATCCAAAAATAAAATTAAGAAAACAATTCCATTTAGAATAGCATCAAAAAATAAAGTACTTAGAATTCTCATACTGACTCAGTGGGTTAAGAATCTGACCAGCATCCATAAGGACGCAAGTTTGATCCCTGGTCTCATTCAGTGGGTTAAAGGATCTGGCATTGCTGCAAGCTGCAGCACAGGTCACAGATACAGCTTGGATCTGGCTTTGCTGTGGCTGAGGCATAGGCCAGCAGCTGCAGCTCGGATTTGACCCCTGGCCTGGGAACTTCCACATGCCACAGATGTGGCCCTAAAAAGCAAAAAATAAAAATAAATACTCAGAACAAAAGTTAACAAAAGGCATGTAAAACTTACACTCAAAACTATAACACACTGTTGAATGAAATTAAGACCTAAAGAAATCAAAAGGTACTGCTGAATATTCCACATTCATGAACTGGAAGACAATACTGTTAAGATGGCAGTAAACCTCAAATTGATCTCAATTTGGACTCAACAAATCTCAATTTCAACTGGCTTCTTTGCAGAAATTGACATAAATTCACATGGAAATGCAAAGGGACCAGAATAACCAAAAGAATCTTGAAAAGAGAATAAAAAAAGGAGAACATAGTTGAAAACTCACACTTCCCAATTTCAAAACTTACTCAAAGATACATATATGGCGGGGTCACTTTGCTATACAGTAGAAATTGACAGAACACTATAAACCAAATACAATGGAAAAAATAAAAATTATTAAAAAAAGACAGATGATAAGTGTCAGAAAGGATGTGGAGAAATTGTAACCCTCATACACTGCTGTTAGAAACATTAAAATAATGTTTGGAAACTTTGGGAAAATGTTTTGCAGCTTCTCAAATGGTTAAACATTTCCACCCACATGTTTCCCCTAAGACCCATAACATTACATCTTACTTCTATTTAATTAAGCGTCATAACTCTACCATGTACTCTACACAGAAAAACTACAGAAATTCAAGTGGTGTTGCGCACAAAGACATTGAAGAAAAAAATATAATCAGTTATAAAATCATTATTTTGAGCAAACAGATATTCTAAACCAAAGATGCTATTGGTGGTTAAATTTGCAGTCTATACAAAATTGTGAGAAATAATCATCAAGTTATTTAATAAACCAATTATATTTTCATATACAATTATTTATCATCATTGTAAAAAAAAAAATAAGTAGCTCTATACCTTTTTCTCCTTAGACTTCTGTGCAGTATGAAAAGTGACATTCTCGTTTTGGTGAACAAATTCTTGCGCTACAACTGTTTTTACAGGGTCTCCTTCAAGAACGCAATTTAGAAACTGCACTGTGTGTTCTAGCGAATAGCTGTAGAGAGTTTAAGTACAAACATAGGTAAATAAAAGTTATGTGGAAACATTAATGTTAGCAAAAATTTTAGAAGAATATGAAAAACTAGCTCACCTCTAAGTTTTAATTATCAAAATCAAATGCTCATTGTGTATTTCAAGACTCAAGAATGACCGAAGGAAAAGTGTCAGGTTACAGCTCTCAAAAAATAATTTTTAAAATGAATACCAGTAACATTGATAATTAATTCATTTTCTTATTTTTATTCAAGGTAGATTTTCCACCAATCTTTTTTTCATTTTTATCACCTACACTTAAGTCCCTTGCTGGATTCACACACCGTTTCAGTTTCCTTCAAGCATCGAAAACAGACAATAGGTCTTTATTGGGTCAAACTTCACATTTTACGTATGCCATGGGGTTCTAGTCAAAGAAATTCTAAGCGGGGAGGGAAAAAGTAAACATTATCCTACTGCCCATCCCTACATTTTTCAGGCAAATTTTCATGGTGATGCTATGGAAAATGAAATTCTACAAAAACTGACAAACAGGAGTTCCCATTGTGGCGCAGCAGAAACGAACCTGACTAGGAACCATGAGGTTGCAGGTTCAATCCCTGGCCTGGCTCAGTGGGTTAAGGATCCGGTGTTGCCGTGAGCTGTGGTGTAGGTTGCTGAAGCGGCTCGGATCTGGCGTTGCTGTAGCTGTGGTGCAGGCCGGTAGATACAGCTCCGACTGGACCCCTAGCCTGGGAACCTCCATATGCCGCGAGTGGAGCCCTAAAAAGCAAAAAGCAAAAAAAAACTTACAAACATCTGAAACACTCATGTCCCTATAGCTAAAGAAACTCATTCCAAAGCAAATTATAAATGATTGTATGCACTGCTCATTCAGACTATTTATGCCTCTGATCTCTTCCAATGGCCAGATAATGAAGAGCTGACCACAAAGGCCTATTTTTCAAATGTGGTCATTACCCAAAATACTGTGATACTGTGCTATCCTGCCGTTCATTAAAGACAACCCTTAAAGGGGAACCATTGGGGATTACCAACTCCACTTTAACACTCTCATCTTGCTGCCTCACTTACGCTCAACAAATAGGGGTTTCTAGGGACTAGAAGCTACCAGAAATTTTCCACCATCCTAACTAGTCCTTAAAATCACCTGGCTTGTCCATTCCCAGAGCTGGAAGCCAGTCTCCACCACACAACAGGTGTTGTTACAAGTGTATGGCCCTGGAAAATGACACCACAGGCATATACTGCTATAACTGAACAAACCTAACCCCCCTTACCAGGATGCACCTGAAGCTACTGCTGAGAAAAAAATTATCCAGCCTTTGGCAGAAAAATGTTTAATCATTTAATACCATAATATCTACCCTGAGGGGCCTTATTGTCCGAGCACTCTGAGCACCGTGAAGGTCTCACTCAATCCCCTAACCTTGCCTGGGGAACCACAACTTTGGGTAGCTTCACATCAGGCCTTCTTGCTTGAGGTCCCCACAGAAGAAAGCTGCCAGATGCCACCACCACCCTCCTAACTCCCAGTGCCCTGGGATAGTTGAACACATAATTCTAAGTAAATAGCTGTTCAGGTAGCAAAAATAAACAGAAAAATTGTGGACTAAAATAATACCACGAAAAACTTGACTCAGTGACATATTTAGAACTCTGCATACTCAGCAGAGAATATTTTTTTCAAAAGCACTTTCATATAATATTTATAACAACTGAGCATGTATTAAACCACAAAGAAAATCTCAAATTCCAAAAAGTAGGTCTCTTTTAGCCTACATTCTTATACTCCAATACAACAAAACAGAATAAACAATAACCCCCCCAACAAACTATCAAGCCATTTAGAAAATTAAAAACTCCTAGATAAATGAGAAAAACCAAACTGCATTAGAGATTATTAGAAAAACAGTGAAATACTATATATCAAAATCAAAACTACATACAGATCAAAAACATTAAAATGAGAAAAACACTCTTTAATATATTTGTTATTAAAGGCTGAAAGGAAAAAACTAGACAAAGAATTGAAAACATATCAACAAATTATAAAACAGACTTTGATCAATAAACCAAAAGCCTGTTCCTTAAAAAGGCCAATCTGATAAACAGCAAAAACAAAGAAAATAGGAGTTCCCGTCGTGGCTCAGTGGTTAACGAATCCGACTAGGAACCATGAGGTTGTGGGTTCGATCCCTGACTTCGCCCAGTGGGTTAAGGATCTGGCGTTGCCGAGAGCTGAGGTGTAGGTCGCAGACGTGGCTTGGATCTGGTGTTGCTGTGGCTATGGTGTAGGCCGGTGGCTACAGCTCTGATTAGAACCCTAGCCTGGGAACCTCCATATGCCGCGAGTGTGGCCCTAGAAAAGGCAAAAAAAAAAAAAAAAAAAAAAAAAAAAAAAAAAAAAAAAAAAAGGAAAAAGGTTTTTAATTATCCCAGAATATACAACTTAACAATAATAAATCTGAAAGTCAAAGTAAAACTGATGATTTTCTGCAAGACAAACTACAGAAAATACTCCTGGAAGAAAAAAAAAAAAATCAAACATCTGAATAAAGCAATACCCTTAAAGATAGTTAAAAGTTCTATAGACCTTCTCCCTAAAATGGCCCAACCCCAAGACCTTCAAGGCACTTATTTAAACTTTCCAAAACATGAAGAAAAATGGCAGTCTCACCAGGTTCTTTTATTGAGCCAAACACCAAATAAAACCCTAAAACCAAAATCTATTGAAGTTAATATAGGAACAGAAAATCACATATAATCTCATTTAACTACTGTTACAGAAATCCTGAAATTAATTCTTACACTGTATTAAAGGAAAAAAACAGAAGCCTGAAAATAATTTTTATTCCAGAAATTACTGTGATTTGTCATGAATTACATAATAAACTAAGAAAAAATCTATATTAGATTCTCAAAAGATTCTAAAACAGCTTTTACTGGGAATTTCCGTTATGGCTCAGCAGGTTATGAACCCAACTAGTAACCATGAGGATGTGGGTTCAATCCCTGGCCTTGCTCAGTGGGCTAAGGATCCGGCATTGTCATGGCTGTGGTGCAGGCTGGCAGCTGTAACTCTGATTTGACCCCTAGACTGGAAACCTCCATATTCCATGGGTGTGGTCCTTAAAAGACAAAAAAAAAGAAAAGAAAAGATGACGGAAACTCAAGACCAAATAGCTCGATGGAGTCAAAGAGCCTATAAAAGAAAATGTATATTTGAGAATACAGTAAGTATTAGTGATTATATTTTATATCAGTGGGTAAAGATCTATTCAACCAGTTAATCATGTGGAAAAAGCAAATAAATTAAATTGCCACTTCAGACCATACACATAAAAATGCTAGATAAATCTTTAAAATTTAACTATTAAAAGTACTGAAGAAGGAATTCCCACTGTGGCACAATGGGATTGGTGCATCTCTGCAGCGCCAGAATGCAGATTCCATCCCTGGCCCAGCACAGTGGGTTAAGGATCTGGCGTTGCTGCAGCTGCAGCATAGGCTGTAACTGCAGCTTGGATCTGGTCCCTGGCCCAGGAACTCCATATGCCTCGGGGCAGCCAAAGATGGGAAAAAAAAGAAACTACGGAAGAAAATATCTGTATAATACTGGGGTAGGGCAGATTTTCTTAAAATGATATAAAACTCAGAATCAGTAAAGGAAAAGATTTTTCTGATAAAACATGAATATGTATACATATATGTGAACAAAGAGACTATATCAGGAAAAATTATTATAATTTCTATTAACACAGACAGCTACACATGATATATAGAGCTTTCACAAATCTAGAAAGAAATACAAACAACCAAAAGGAAGACAGGCAAAAAGTAAGCAATTAAAAGAAGAAAATAATGGGAAAAAAGCTCTACCTCACCAATAATAAGGAAAATAAAAATGTAAACAACAATGAAATCTTTTTCACACCAGACTGTCAAAAATTTTAAAGATTCTTAATATCTAGGATGGGTTACACTATCAGGGCAAATAACTAATATGGAAAGCCCTTATGAAAGGAAATCTAGGATTAGTTGCAAAAATTTTTAATGCAAACACTCTGAACAGCAATTTCACTTTTAGGAACTAGCCTACAATAATATTCACCACACACACAAATATGTATGTTCAAGGATGTTCAACACAACATGGTTTCCAATTTTTCTTACAGTTAAAAAGCCTATAAATACAGCATATTTAAATAAACCACAGTACTATAAGAAATCACCTAAGAATATTATGGAATATTCTGTAAGTTTAAAAAGAATAGGTAACAAAGTATGGGCAAGAAAAACAAACAGCAAACTTACTGCATATAAAACACAAACCTATTTTTGGTGAAATATATATTCATATGTAGACACAAAAGCAAACAGGTACACATGCGTACACATATTAGTGTATGGATATGAGAAAAAATTGAGAAGAATGAACCAATTGACAGAAACTTCTCACATTATTGCATTTAAATGGTTTATAATATACCTATATTAATTTTCTTAGAAAATCAAACATAAGAGATTAAAATGTATGACATATGGTTTCAATGACATCTCATCAGAAACTACAGACAATCCTCTAGCACTCACTTGTGGTCCTTGAAAATGTCCACCAGAAAATTTTGGTTAATGGCTGGAAATATCTTAAAGAGCTGCTTCTCCTTTAGCTTAGTGGCACAATCTTTTTCAAACATAAGTGTCTCCCTTTTCTAAAACAAACAAACAAAAAAGACAAAAATCATCCTTAAGAGAGAATTTACAGTACTAGTTATGCTGACCCAAAAGCATGGTTATTTTATTGCAAAAAAGACTAACAAATTAAAAGCAATCACAGACTTTCTTCACTGAGTAAAGGCTGAAATTAGTAATTTAAGTATTCTTGCACTAATTATTTATATCCCATTTTTTGCTAAGCATCTGAAGCTACTTAATAAACACACACACACAATCATACATATACATATATATGTATACATGTGTATATATATACTCTCATATATACACACCCAACACATTCAATCTTATTATATAAAAAAGGATGAAGATAGATACATATATATAAACAGGATATAAATAAATGAAGAAGTCAGAGAGTAGAGAAAATTAAGATAAGAATATAGGATAAAGCTAGCAAGTAAAATTAGTATATCAATTCATGCCACAAAATCCTATACAATTGCTAAAGTGGGCCACAAATTCAGCTCTGAGCTTCTCAGTGGCCAAAGCAAAGGGGGAAACAAAGATTCTCAGTGTCCATAAAATAAAAACAAACCAGTTGCTCAGGAGAAGTACAGCTTTTTCTGGTACTGAGACCTGAGAGAAATTTCTCCCATGGGTCCTCATAAAAGGGACACTGTGTGATGCTGTGAACAACGTCCTCAAAAACATATTCTCCTCAATGGGCAGAAACTACAATGTACAAATAAGTTGCAAATTCAGGTTGAAAGTCTTAAAATTCACATTTAAAAAAAAAACTTCACAAACATATTTACTCCAAAGTAACTATGAGAATTACCACTAATTGTTATTTTTTCAAAGTCATATTTGGACTATTTAAATTGCCAAACCAAAAGAGCGTTCCTAAAATGTGCTATTTTAATTCTGAGGATTACAGTAATCATTCTTAAAGTGATTGCTAACTCTTAAGACAAATTATTGATGTTGTGATTTAGCTACGTAATATTTTTGTTTACTTCAAAAAATTCTAACATCTGAAAAATAACTTCCTATTAAAACTTCAAAGGTATCTCTGAAAATATAAAAATTACAATAATTTAGGACAATCCTGGAGGAGTTATTGGTTTTGAATTCTAACCATATTTTGGCAATTTATAATACCAAACAATAACAAAAGAAGAACCACAACAGGTGACAATCTAATCAGTAAAAATAACTGGTAAAGCTAAACACATCACATATCACAAGAGTGATGGAAACAAGCCATCTCAAAAATTTTAAATATTTCAAGTCTTACTTAAGGTACACATTATAATCCAAACTTATTAAAAAAAATTCAGTGATCAGTTCTACTAGCATCTGCCATGTCACAGAGTTTCTAGACTACAAATTCTAAGGTTTCACCAATAAACTGAAAACTCATAACTTTAATCATCTTATAATCAATTGTCTTATTCATCCATAATGCCTAATGTTTATTTTGTATTCTTTGCTTTATAAGAATTTAAAATGCATTTCTCCTTTGGGAAATTCTCTAAGAAGTTTCTCCAGAAATTCTCTTACTGAGGAAATATCCTCAAGATCAAGAGTACAGCTTCTATTACCAAACCCACAGAAAGATAAGCAAAGATCACTGATAGAAAAAAAAATTAAGTTGGGAAATCAAAGACATTTATTTGTTCATTACTATACTAAGATTAAAAAAGCAGGTTAGAACCATAAAGATAAGTTTCTGTAGTGGAAAATGGCATTTCAACAAAACTGTCACACCATCTGAGCATATGTTCTAGGCTTTTCCTATTTTTTAAGAAAATCTATTTTCCCAATATATAAATTGAAGAGAATATCTGAAATAACACTAAGGCCCTGCTGCAGGGATTGTCCCTTGAACTACATAAACATGCAAAGAGGTAATGTAGTATATTTCCACATTAATAAGAAGAACTGTCAATAAATATGAAGTGGAGGAATAACACCATTCTTCCAATGCACCAATTCTCTGTATTTCAGCCAATATAAAGACGCTCCTTTGAGCCTTTGAGCAGTCAAATGAGTAAAAAAGAGGTTAAAATGTTTTAAGATCAGCAACTAAGAACTTTTGTCCCTTGAGAACTGGACCAAATAACCTCTAAGGTCATTTCCCTTTTGATTTCGGAATTCTCTAATACTAATTTTCAGAATTCCAAAAAAAGGTTAAGAAAAAGAAATGCAAAGGAAACCAAATTCTCTTATGGCTTCATATAATTAAATAATGATAAATAAAGAACAAAACTTCAGTTCAAAGTAAAGTGTTCTGTTTGAACTTATTTAATTGAAAAGTTATACAGAATTTAACTCTAAGTATAACTCTAAAGTTATACAGAATTTAATTTTTTAATTCTCTAAAAAATTTTGTTTCAAAGACACACATCTTTAATAACAAGACAGTCATTTCTTATTACTAACTTATGAATGAAATTATCTTCAAATGAAATATTTCTTTCATGTTTCTCTAGAATTAAAAAATACAGGAGTTCCCTTCGTGGCTCAGTGGTTAACGAATCCGACTAAGAACCATGAGGTTGCGGGTTCGATCCCTGGCCTTGCTCAGTGGGTTAAGGATCCGGCGTTGTCGTGAGCTGTGGTGAAGGTTGCAGACGCGGCTCGGTTCCCGCGTTGCTGTGGCTGTGGCGAAGGCCGGCAGCTACAGCTCCTGTTAGACCCCTAGCCTGGGAACCTCCATATGCCGCGGGTGCAGCTCTACATAAAGGCAAAAAGACAAAAAAAAAAAAAGAAGTAAATGCGAAAAGACAAAGAAATACGCACCTGCAAAATTAAATCTAAAACAACAGATTTTAGATTTTTCAGAAGCAAAAACCTCCGACTTCAAACTATATTTAAAGTATTTTTCAACTTTAACATTAACTTCAATCAGTTTAAAATACAGATTCCAGACTAGGAAAAGTAGAATCAAATGAAAATCACAAAATAAACATACAATCAAACTAGAGTCAGTGATAAAGGCTTAATGTTTACACTCATACCAAATCATGCTTTTCCTGTAAGGCAATTTCTTCTGACATTATTTCTCTGAGTGATACTTTTTTAGTTTGAGTATTCCAATGATCCAATAAGGGTATCATTTCAGGTGCTGCTAAAGTCTTCAATAATTTTTTGCCTGTTCTCTGAGATGATTTTTGTTCTGGATTATCAAGACCAACATGCCCAACCAGGGAAGGATCTACAGAAACAATATCAATAGTATCACATCATCCACAATAAATGCGCAAATCAGGCATTATTCATTCTGTTACATCTATCTACCTCAGAGAGACCCAGAAAACATGATTTTTTACTTTCAGATTATAAATATAACACAACTTGAAAGTTTCAAAATACATCTTCACATAACTGCAAGCAAGAAATATGCATAAATGTAGGACTATTTCAAATGACCAATGCTATGGGTCTCAGTGTAAATCAACTTAATGCTTCCCACTCTTTTTGGTATCACATCAACACAGTGAAAATAGTGTACATATAGACACTGGTAAACAGAGGAAGCTGCAGCCAACCAGGTGACCAGCTAGAGCAGCTTTGGTCAGCTCTGCTTGGCCACTCCAACGACTGAAAGGATGAATATTTTTGCAAAGCCGTAACCTACGAGAGGTACACCACAAATACTGAACAAATGATATTCAGCATAAGAAAGGAACTGAACATTCTAAGATGTTCATTATAATAAGATAATGTATAATATTTTAGCTTTTCTAAGAGATAGCAACACATTCTAATATACTCCTTTGCTTTCCTAGAGAATGAAGAAATAGCAGACACTGTCATCTGAATTACTCTGATACTCTCTGGGCACCTCTAGTTCTCAAACAGCTTTAGCTCTTAAACTACAAAACGGGTCCGAATAAAAGTTAAGAAACTGCACTCAAACAATCTCCAACCTGGAGTCCTAACATGGAGTGCACAAGAGAGGCATCTGGAGAAACTCGTGCACAGAAGGAGAACCCTAAAACAGGTCTGCCACCCTGCGCTAATCTCCTGGGACAATGCTGTCTAAGAAATCTTCTAGAATCAAGTATTTCCAATTCAGCAGATATACCCAAAAAAGCAGGCTGACTTTTGTGCTCTAATAATGTTAACATCAATAAAAATTTTGAGGAGTTCTCGTTGTGGTGCAGCAGTTAACAAATCCAACTCGGAACCATGACGTTGTGTGTTCGATCCCTGGCATCGCTCAGTGGGTTAACGATCCAGCGTTGCCATGAGCTGTGGTGTAGGTCACAGACGCGGCTCGGATCTGGCGTTGCTGTGGCTGTAGCTGTGGCGTAGGCCGGCAGTTGTAGCTCCGATTTGACCCCTAGCCTGGGAACCTCCATATGCCACAGGTGCGGCCCTAAAAGGTAAATAAATAAATAAATAATAAATAAATAAGTAAAATAAAAATTTCAAATAACAAAGTAATATTCAATCATGCTCTCAAACACATGAACATTTTATTGTTCTCAAACCAGAACAGTTTTCTTTCATTCAGAGCAAAATCATAAACAGGAAACACCCTGACCATATGCATCAGAGCACACCTTAAGTATTCCAGAGCACTTCTGAAAGATTTTTTTTTTATTGTGGTTAGGTGTGACTTGAAAGTTCAATAATATTACAGGGGCTTTTTTTCTTCTTTAAATTTTATTTTGTATCGACATTAAATGTTAATTTCTTAACTTTTATTTACAAATCAAAATTCTTGGGTAACATATTTTGTGGAACTATATTTAAAATGAGTTAATTCATACACACATACCAAGTTTCAACATCAAGACAAGAACATTAGAAGTAAAAATATCTGCTTTACCTTGCATTAACTTGCCACAGGATACCTCTTCTTGTCTTTGTCGCTCCTAAACACAAAGGTCAAACAGGATTGGCAAAGGAGGGTGCGTTAGAAATGAGCATATATTATTTTTCTCTAGTAATCATTTCTCTTTGTAAAACTATCAATCGACCTTACTAAATCTAATAAAACGAGATAAATACAGTTATAAGGTATGTGGCTGCATCCATATTTTTTCCTTGTAGAGCTCTTACACTGTGTTTTTTTTACAACTGTTTATGAAACTTAATTAGTATTGCAAATCTTTAATTTAGGGAGCAAAAAACTACTATTCACAATTTTTCCCTTAAAAAAAAAATTCAACAATCATTATTGAGCTCCATCATGAATTACATAATTTGGCCACTCTGGAAATAATCTAAAATACTGGAAAAAGAAAAAAATAATCAGTAATCTGTTAACTGGTAAAATTCATTCTTAGTCAAAATTCAGTAGAATCTTTTACAGAACATAACAGATTTTAGAAGACAAAATGGACACAAAAGGAAAAGGAGCTCTTTATAAAAAGAAGCCTACCAACCATTACAGATTCTTTCCATTTCTCATGAATCACTTTAGCCAGATTCAGATCTATATGAACCACACAATCCTCAACTGTTAAGGACCCTTGTAAAGAAGGAAAAAAGAAAAGAAAATATGATCATTACTCATTACACATTTGCAGAAAACATAGTCAATTACCTTATACATCATAAAACTAATTTGTATTTTTAATTAATAACCTATGTTTCTAATTCTAAATCTCTTGGAATATTTTCATGTAATACATCATTGTTTTCACACTTCTTGGCAGATGCAATTATATAATGCTTCACATATTTAAGTTACCATATCCATTAGACTAAATATATTTAATTTATTCATTTCCATTAGTCAAGACTTTTAGTAAGTATGCTCTAAGAAATTATCTTGCCTTAAGTGTATCTAGAGTAGCCCCAAAGGATTCAAAAGATGTGCCTATGCAAATAAGCATGAGGTAAATACCAGAAAAAACTTCAATATATGCATGGGATGAATACAAACTCCATACAAATACTCTACTTCTTCAAATTATCTACTTAAAAATCTTCTACAGATGCATTTTATCAAAAATAATAAGGTGGGCAACACAACTTACTTTTACATTTCAGTGAACACATGAAATAGTTTTAAAATTGAACTGGAACTCTCTATCTCTATACTATTCACACAAACACACACACATAGGTAATTTACTTTTTCTTTACCTGAATCAATACCAACAGGGCCAAATAATTCATTAAGCTGAAAAGCCAGTTCAGGGGGTAATGCCAATTCCAGACAATCTATGGTCAGAGATTTGGCCATCACTGGCGTGGGAGTCAAGGTCTCGGTCTGATCTTCGGTAAGCCCAGCTGACAAAGTACTCCCTGCCATGAGAATTTTTTCCATTTCCTGCTCGTCTTCATTGATACAGTCTTCTGTGTTTGGAAATTTCACATAATCTTTCGGAAGATTTTCACTTTTATTTATTTCAAAAGAGTCACTAAAATAAGGTTCTTCCTGTAATTCAAGATTTGAAGTGCTCGATACAGAGTTTAAAATATCAGACAAATTCAAAGACGAGTGTATACTGTCTCCAATCTCTGTGCCTTCAGGATTCTTCTCCATTTCACTCACATTTTTAGTGGTAGTAGCTTTTAGAGTAGCTGGAAAAAACTGTTTAACGTTATATAAACCTGAAAGTTCTGCCTGACTAGTAGGAAGTACTTCATCGCTATTCTTTCGATCTATGTCAGGAAATATACTTGTTATTAATCCAGGCTTTTCAGTAGTTACCGCATTTATCTCTGACTGCTCCAAGTTCTCCTTTTCTGAATTACAGGTAGACTGTACACTGGTGTTACTGATTCCAATTCCATGGCTAAATTCAGACACAGAAGAATGAGAATCCTCGAAGCTTCCTCTTTGGCTAATAATTTCCTTCAAATTCAGTCCCAGAGAAAACGGCCCAATTTGTGCTTCATCATACGATTTTTTGATATTCTCAAATTCACTATCCTCACATAATTTAGTTTCAGAATCCAGTAAGAGGCTTGTGGCCCAAATAATATCTTTGTTACATCTCTCATATAAGTCTTTTAAGGCCTCTAATGAAAAGGATCCAAATAGTTTACAAAGAATGTTAAGATTTTCAGATTCATCAGCACTAGTAAGCTCACTTTCTTCAACGTATGTGCTTTTGTCATACATTACCCTATATGGAATTGTGTCTTGAACGTCTAACTTTGTGTTAATATTGAAAACTTTCGGTTTAAATCCATCTAATCTTCCTGTTAGTACCCTCAGAGAATCTGAAACATTAATTTTATTCTTTTCTAATTTCCATAACAGAGCAAAATCCTGAGGTTCGGTCTGGGTCCACATGCCTACTTCTGTTCCAGGGACTTCTTCAGGCTTTTCTTCTGGAAATTCAGCTAAAGTTTGTGGGCCAATTCCTCCAAGAAGAGCTGGAACACTATTGGTAAAAGCAAGAGACAATGTGTGTTGCCTCTGGATCTTTTCACTGGGACAGGTCTTAGCCTCACAGGTCATTTCACTGGGCAGTACTTCAGACCTTCTTTGAGTAGAACTACCCAGCGTTTTTAGTTCTTCAGGGTTTGCGCCCCAACAGGCCTCGTGTACTCTGTATAAGGATATTTCATTCATACTGTTGTTAGTGCCAAATTCTAGGCTGGGTTCACTGAGGCCAGCCTTTGGCATTCTTGACCTGTGCTCTCTCTGAGCTAAAGAATCAGGTGAAGGCCAGTCGCTCATAATGCTGAATGAGTCTTTTTCCATATTTTTATAAGTATCATATTTACAGCTATTGAAAGATTCCAAAGCATCGTCACACTGTGACTTGTCACTCTCTACGTTTTCATGTGGAGATGCCTGTTGTTGGATACAGTCTATACTCACAGATGAACTATTATCTGATACTTTATGTGACTGAGGGCGATTATACTTTTTGTCACTTTGTACACATGAAGCTTTTTCAGTTTTTCGGTTCCTTTTTGTCCTCTGACCAATAGTCTTATCAACTGGCCAGTCACCAACAAAAGACAGTTCATGTTTGGGAAGCTTTTCCAAAGTTGATTTGCTTTTTTGTTTTCCAAAGGCTTTTTTCTTTACTGTTGCTCTTTCTTCCAATATTTCACCAGATGAAGAGTTTTCATTTTGAAGTGGTAGAGTATTTGAAAAACCACAGTCATCTTGATTATTTTCACCACAGCAAACAGTCGGTGACATACTCTCCACAGACCTGTCTGCACTGGTTTTACTACACTCTTTTTCAGAAGGCATTTCTACTGGTTCTTCTTTTTCACTTTTGTCTTTGACTTGTACTTTGCTTTCAGAATCAGAAAAGTAAATGTCTGGAGCTTCCTGAATGAAGGCACTCTGAATGTCAGGATTCATACCACTTTTTTCTTTTCTTCCTTTGTTTAAATCTGCATTAGGGAGATACGGAACATTCTCAGGTAACACAGTTTCTTTGGTCACATCAAGTTTCTTCTCTTCAGTTAACTCTAGATGCTTCAAAGATGAGGATAAAACATTTTCTTCTTTTTCAGAAGTAATATCTTCATTGTCTCTTGGGCTGTAAGATTTTTTTTAAAGTATTATAATGAAGTCTCTTAATGCTGCCATTAATATTATGATTTAAATTAAAGAATCACTTAACTGAAAGACAAGATACTTAATCTTGATCTTTCCCTAATACACTAGGAACAGATCCCTTTATTGTAATCTCAACACCTAGCACAATGCTTGGCATATAAGAGGGACTCAAACTTTTTTGGAATTGAATACTTGACACAGAATTTCAGTGAAGGTGTTTATATGCATTAAATATTAAAGTCAAGTTTCTAAATTTGTTCCCAGAAGAGGACACCTCCTTGGCTTCTTTCCAAGCTGTTTAAGCTTAATACATGTGAAACGAGGTCTGCCTCTATACCACCTGCAATTTGCTACAGAGGAAAATGCTTAAGATTGATTTATAAAGTCGCAAAGAGTCAACCAACATGATTTACACAATTAAGTTAAATGACAGAAAGGGAAGAGAGCTCTCATTTGAGATGTCACTTGCTAAATTTGTCAAAACCATCCTTGATGTTATCTCAGATTCAGAGCACTTTTGCCTAATTATTATACTTTCAACCTCAGTACATTTTCCTCATTTGTCAACTCAACTCACCTTCCTTCCTTTCTTTACTGCAGGAGCTCTCAAAAGTCCCAATTCTCTCACGGAGCTTTTCAAAGTGAAATCATACCTAACATTCAGCTTTCTATATGCCAGATGCTATTGTAAGTCCTCTGTAAGTATTAATTCATAATCCTTACGAGAGCCTTATAAGCAGTGTTATTATTTTTGCCATTTTGCAAATGAGGGGCTGAAGTATAGAGATATTTTATAATTTGTCAAAGATTACAGAGCTTTGAGATTTGAAGCCAGGACATACAGCTCAGGAGCCTATAAACTTAACCACTATGTAATACTGCTCCTCAACAAAAGAACATTTATGAATTTTCTTTTCCCAACTCCTTTTTAATAAAGCCTCGCATCCTTACCATTAAAAAATGTGAGCAGCTCAGACCTCTATATATATTTAAGGCTCTTTACTCATTTATTCAATGTTTTTAACAGAATCAGCATTACCCTGGATGCAAACTTTCAAAAGGCTATGACTTGTACTACTTAGTAAAAGTAAGTCATGAATAATTAATTTTTATAATACTAGCTTTTTAAGAGTATTTTTTATTAATACCTAAGAAAATTAAGAAGTAATGCGACTATACATAAAATAATACTAGAGGGGCGATAAAGTAACAGACAAATACTGGAACAGCAGCAAGCTAAAAAAGAAGGAAGGAATATTCATGGCAGAAACATGGACCCGTGTAAACCAGAAGACAATGAAACTTCCATGTATGTCATCATTCACATAAATTTTTATTTCTCTTGCTAACAACATACATCCTGCTTCAAGTAAGACTATATTTAAACTCTACAAAAAACAAACCTCTACCTTATTTTTAAAGTTTTAGGCAGTGATTTCACAAGTTCCAAAGTCACATTTTTTTTTTTAATCTGGTTCTTTTCTTTATAGAGCCACAACTGCGGCATACAGAAGTTCCCAGGCTAGGGGTGGATCAGAGCTGTAGCTGCCAGTCTACACCACAGCTATAGCAACACTAGATCCGAGCTGCATCTGTGACCTCCGTCACAGCTGGCGGCAACACAGGATCCTTAAGGCATTAAGCGAGGCCAGGGATCAAACCCGAAATCCTCATGGATACTAGGTTTCATAACCCTAAATTATCGTATCTTAAGTTTAAATTGTATTTTTGTACATAAAGACTTTAACCTACCTAGAACTTCTGTCTTCACAAGAATATGCACACAACTCAATACGTTCAATTTTCTCTGGATCTGAAGAACTCATGATTATTGGCACTGAAACAAAACGCTGGTAGTGTTCCAACATTCTTGTTATTTTTTCTTTGCTTACCCCATGAATATTACGCCTAAAAATTTCAGGGAAAAAGGACAGAAGGAGCATTAGTAATTAAATCTTTTTAAAAATCAGCTCATATAATGTCAAGAAAAATAATGATACATTTCTAATACATAAAAATATCACAACTGGTTTATTATAACACAATATAAACTATTTGATTTTAATTTTCATTTTATTTTGTGGATGTCCTAAATTACCATTTTCTTAATCATTCCATACAATCTTTTTCAAACATCCTTTACCATTTTGGAAAAAGCCAGCAGATCTTAATAACTGTAAAAGAAGTTACCCTCAAGCTCTACAAAAAAAAAAAAAAAACCTCAAAATGATATAACCATGTCAAGGCTTTAATTAACTATTAACTAATGAGTAAAAGACTTCCACTTAAGCCAGTATGGCAGACCAGATGTCCCAAAGGGCGCTCCTATTACAATAAAACTGGATTCCATGTGAATTAAAGCAAACACATATTTTAAAACATTTTAAGTTCAAGAAAAGAAAAAAAATTCCTATTAATTAATGTCTCTGGGTGTCCAAATACGAAGTTTGTTATATTTGTGCTTTTACTGATGGTAGCTTATTTCTTTGTTTTCGTTTACGAGCTCATTTTTAGTTGAGTCTACTATATGGGAATCCTTAGGCCTTACTTTCATTCATACAGCATCTGGATTTGCATCTGCCAGGAGGCAAGACAGTATGCTTTAATCCCTCAAGGGTCTTGTCTTAATGAAAATATTTCAATTACAACTCTCTTATCTCAGGCTAGATCTAAAAGGTTTAGTGTCTGGATCCTGGGGCTAATATTAGCTTTTGCCACCTGGACAAATCTGGCTTTCATATTTACATACCTCAGTCTTGTCTGGTTTCAGATCACAGAGAAGCAAAGAGGTAGAAAATATGAAAGAGAGATTAAGAGACAAAGACATAGGGGACGAAGCAAAAAGGTCAACTGTACATCTAATCCAACACCCAGAAAGAGAAAAAAAAACAGTACATGGGACAGAAGTAATTTAAAGAAGAAATGACTGAGAATTTTCCAGAACTGATGAAAGACATTAATTCCCTAATCTCACAAGTCCTACAAATGCCAAACAAGATAAACAATAAGAAATCCACAACTAGAAACGCAGTACTGAAACTACCACTCCCCAAAGACAGAGATATTAAAAGCAACTAGGAATTTAAAAAACTAATCATCTACAAAGAAACTATTAGAATTATAGCTAACTTAACAATAAAATGGAAATCAAAAGACAGTTAAATGATATTATAAATAACAGAAATTGTCAATCTAGAATATATACACCCAGCAAAAGTATCTTAACAAGAATGAGGACAATAAAAGGATTTTCAGATTAAAAAAAAAGTTTGACATGAAGCAGGCCTACACTATAAAGAAAATCCTAAAAGATCAATGTCAGGCAGAAGGAAATTTTCAGATGAAAGGCCTATAATTAATTAAAGAAAAATTAAGCACAAAACAAAAACTACATGAGTGAAAAACACTGTACATTCTGAATAACAACAACATGTAAATTGGAAGGGAGGCAAGTATCAGAGTTAACACGGTGGAAAGTCTTCATATTTGTGAGAAGGAAGGCAAAGAAAATGGTTTAACTTTAAAGCTTTACAATAAAATCTTTAATGTAACTACTGAAAAACTAACAATAGTATATATAATTTCCAAACTAGTAAAGAAGGAAAAAATAAGCAAGAAAATTCACAAATTAAAAAATCCAAAATTAGCCATGTTAGGAAAAAAGAAATCAAATATGTAATTTTCTGTGATAGAGAAAAACAATCACAGAAAATGTGAGATAAATTAAAAGTGCAGAGTAAGACCATAAAAAACCAAGATATGAATTATATGAATAGCCAAAATAACTGTAAAGAACTAAGCTTATCGGTTCAAAGCCAAAGACGAACAGTGAATTTTCCTTTTTTTTTTGGCCGTGCAAATCCCTGGCGCAGGAACTTCCATATGCCACAGATGTAGCTGGAAAAAAAAAAAAAAATCAGAGAATTAGTATCACAGAAATTGCACAATCATACCTACTGTAGTAGAGTTGATAATCAACTTTTTAAAAAGATAAATTTTAAAACCATCTATTCAGAAATTTAAAATATTTAAAATTTAAAATAAGTAACCCAGGGGTTAAAGAATAAAAGTAATCACAATGCAAATTAGAAAATAAATGATAAAAGGAAGGTATTATATGTTAAAATTCTAGGAACAGCAAACACAGTACTAAGGAAATTTATAGCATTAAATGTTCATTTTTGGAGTTCCCCGTTGCAGCACAGCATAAATGAATCCGAATCTGACTGGGAACCATGAGGTTGCAGGTTCGATCCCTGGCCACACTCAGTGGGCTAAGGATCTGGTGTTCCAGTGAACTGTGGTGTAGGTCACAGATGCAGCTTAGATCTGGCATTGCTGTGGCTGTGGCACAGGCCAGCAGCTGCAGCTCTGATTAGACCCCTAGCCTGGGAACCTCCATATGCCATGGGTGCGGCCCTAAAAAGACAAAAAAAAAAAAAAAGTTCATTTTAGAAAATGACTTAAACTTTCAGGTAGAGCCTTCTGAAAATATAGAATAAACAATTACAAAATAGATTTTTTATTTTTTTTTTTTGTCTTTTTGCTTTTATCTATGGCCGCACCCGCGGCATATGGAGTTTCCCAGGCTAGGGGTCTAACAGGAGCTGTAGCTGCTGGCCTTTGCCACAGCCACAGCAACGCAGGATCCGAGCCGCGTCTGTAACCTACACCACAGCTCATGGCAATGCCAGATCCTTAACCCACTGAGCAAGGCCAGGAATCGAACCCACAACCTCATGGTTCTTAGTCGGATTCATTAACCACTGAGCCACGAAGTAGAATAAAAGAGAAATCAAAGTAGAATAAAAGAGAAACAGAAATGAATTAAACATAAATTTACAGAAAGATAAACAAAGATGTTTATTTGAAAAGGCCAATAAGAAATCTGATCTCTGATAAAAATAATCACCAAAAAAAGATACACATAAACAAATTAGGACTGAAACGGGAAACTTTGGTATAGATGTAGGAGAGATATAAAAGGTAAAACACACCTTCTACAGCTCAATACCAAAGAAACAAACAACCTCATCAAAAAATGGGTGGAGGATCTAGGCAGACAATTCTCCAAAGTAGACATGCAGATGGCAAATAAACACATGAAAAGATGTTCAACATCGCTCCTCACTAGAGAAATGAAAAATCAAAACCACCATGAGGTACCACCTTACACCAGCCAGAATGGTCATCATCAAAAAGTCTACAAACAATAAGTGCTGGAGAGGGTGCGGAGAAAAAGGATCCCTATTACACTGCTGGTGGGAATGCAAATTGGTGCAACCACTGTGGAAAACAGTATGGAGATTCCTCAGAAAACTCAAAGTAGAATTACCATTTGATCCAGCAATCCCACTCCTGGGCATCTATCCAGAGGAAATCATGACTCGAAAAGAAACATGTACTCCAGTGTTCATTGCAGCACTCTATGCAACAGCCAGGACATGGAAACAACCTAAATGCCCATCGACAGAGGAGTGGATAGGGAAGATATGGTACATACACACAATGGAATATTACTCAGCCATTAAAAGGAATGAATTACCAACATTTATAGCAACATGGATGGACCTAGAGATTATCATGTGAAGTGAAACCAGTCAGACAATTAGACAGCAACACCCAATGCTACCACTTACATGGGGAAACTAAAAAGACACAATGAACTTCTTAACAGACAATGACTCACAGACTTTGGAAAACCTTGGTTTTTCAAATAAGACAATCTGGGGGGTGGGGGGATGCACTGTGGGTCTGGGACACAAAATCTATCAAATTGACTTGTGATGATTTATGTACACCTATAATTGAAATAAAATCCATTAAGTTAAAAAATCAATAAATAAAAAATAAATAAAAGGTAAAACAGTAATACAACTGCCTTAATAAAATGTTTTAATACATTTGAAAACTTTGGGTGTGATGGACAAATTTTAGTTGAATCTTCTCACAAAGAAAACACAAGATCCAGACACTTTCATATGCAAATTCCATCAAACATTCCGAACTTGGAGTTCTCAGTGGTTAACGAATCAGACTAGGAACCACGATTGATCACTGGCCTCACTCAGTGGGTTAAGGATCCGGCGTTTCTGTGAGCTGTGGTGTAGGTCACAGACGCGGCTCAGATCCTGTGTTGCTGTGGCTGTGGAGTAGGCCTGCAGCTACAGCTCCAATTAGACCTCTAGCCTGGGAATCTCCACATGCCGTGGGTGCGGCCCTAGATAAGGAAAAAAAAAAGAAAAAAAAAACAGTCGAACTTATAAACTCCCGAAGGAGAAAAAGAAGAAATACCTCCCAAATAATTTCATGAAACTGAAGCCATGATACCAAAACCAGGCAAGGCAGGGCAAAGAAGAAAATACTGTGAGTCAATCTCACTCTTTTATACAGATGCAAAAATCCTAAACGAAATATCAGAAAAGCAAATCCAGTAAAGTATCACAAGGATAATAAAAAACGGGAATGAAGTACTGATGCAGGTACTACATGTACCACAACATGGGTGAACCTTGAAAAAATTATACTAAGTGAAAGATGCCAGACACAAAAGTGCACATACTGTATGATTGCATTTATATGCACTGTCCACAACAGGCAAACTGACAGAGATAGAAAAGCAGATTTGTGGTTACCAAGGGGAAAGAGGAACCGAGAGAGACTAAGAGCAGATACAGGGTTTCTTTGTGAGATGATGGAATGTTTACTTATTTGATAGCGGTGATGGCTGCACAACATTGTGAATATCCTAAAGTTAGGTGGCCTTTTAGTTAGCACTGAAGTTAGTTTAAATTAACAAAAAAACACCCTGACCAAAGTTAATTTAAGGCTGTTGCTAAGGGAATAAGTAAAGCACAAATCAAGACAGATTTTATGTCCACGTCCTGAGTAACGTTTTTATCCTTGGGGGAAAAGCAGAGCGAGCAGTGAAAAACCTAGACAGCTGAACATGAGCCACACGTATTCCTTCCAGCCTTAAGCCACTAGGCAGCTGTAACAGTTTGCTCCTCCCCGCACTAGCACACGGTTCAGGTACGCCAAACCCTAGAGTCTCTTCTAGTTTCACATACTGACATCATGTTATTAATAAATAATAAAGTAGTGACTATGTAAGACAACTGGAATTTTTCTGTTAATTAACTCAATCTCAGGAACAAAAAGATGACAAATTCTTCAAACTGAAAAAGAAAGCCTATAGGCAATACAAAATTTAAGTTGGCAAAGCTGCAATCTAATCCGTTTTGTTTCATTCATTATTTATAAGGGGAAAAATCTGCATGGACCTTCTATCACTCTCATGAAATTAAAAACATATTAGATAAGCTCCAAGTTTTACCTTGCAAGTTCCTTTGGTTTGAATTTCCACCATGTATCCGGTTCCCGGAAAAGGACTTTATATTTATGTTTTTGAGACTACATACAAAAAAGACAAACGCATTTTAAAATAATTACTTCCATGAAATTAAAGGCTTGTTTTCAAATTCACACCATGTTAAAACTCAAAGAACCTAAAAGATTACCTAATCTTAATGACTGTGTTAACCAGTAAAATGCACAATCTCTTTGATCCAGCAACAAACTTCCAGAAATTTATGCTACTGATAAATATTTATGTAAGAATGTAAAAATATATATACACTAAGAGAGCCAGTTCACCATTATATGTATGTTTTTCCAGCTGCTACTAAGCATACTTAACGGCTCCCCGTTTATCTTCAACTTATGGCTTTAGCTGTATTTGTAAATGACAGTCAAGATGACGGACCGTTACCTCCCATCTCCTGCACTCCCGAACAGCTGTCTTTATCTTACTCCCAAAAGAAGCAAAAAGTGACCTCCTTCTCTCCTGTAATTCCCTTTTTTTTTTATTTTTCTGCTTTTTAGGGCCGCACCCATGGCACACGGAGGTTCCTGGGCTAGGAGTCGAATCAGAGCTACAGTTGACGGCCACAGCCACGGCCACAGCCACAGTAACTCAGGATCTGAGCCTCGTCTGCAGCCTAAAACCACAGCTCACAGCAACGCCCAATCCTTAACCCACTAGGCAAGGCCGGGGATCAAACCCGCAACCTCATCGTTCCTAGTCGGATTCGTTTCCGCTGTGCCACAACGGGAGCTCCTCTCCTGTAATTCCTATATCTACATCTTTATGAAGAAAAAAGTTTGGCATCTATGATAACCAGGAGTCCTTTATACTTCTAAGTAGAGTTGGGAAGAGCCAAGGAATCAACACTGGGAAAACAGCTTTGTATTTTCAATTATCACACAAGAAAAAAGGAAAACATTATAGAAAGCTGAAGCCTAAATGAAAATCAGGAACACATCATTCAAGGACTCCTTTGTTTCCTGCATAGGAATATAGTGACGTGCTTTCTCGAATGACAGCAGTAAGTTAAGAAAAACCTACAGAGGAGACAAGTAAGGTTAAGGAGGAAGCATGTCCCTGCAGCAAATATATTAGTCTAGAAATTAGGAACTACAAAGGCCAGAAAGCAAACTGAATTTCAGCTCTCAATGCACTAAAATCAAGTCATTGTTCCCTCTATTGCCCTGCACAGAAGTAAAATCTCATTGCTTTCAGAGACACATAATTTTTTCAGAAAGGCAAAGAATCATACCTTAAAACCAGTACAAGTGCACTAGGCACAGCAAGGAGGTATAAGCTGAATGTGTCAAAGACATAACACAGCCAAGTACAGTATTCACTAACTAAAGAAACAAACTGAGTTTCAATGTGCCAGACATGTGCTAATCTTGAGGAAATAAAACAAACAATATCCATACTCACAAAAGCTTCATTCATCAGCTTATACAATGAATACATATTTACTATATGCCAAACATGCTATACTCTGGTAATTCAATGATGAATACAACAATGGTCCTATCCTCAAAAAAAAAACAGAAGGCCTAGAGCCAAATTCAGCCCATCAGCCAGTAATTTGGGAAAACAGCTTTATATTTTCAATTATCACACAAGAAAAAAGGAAAAGGAAAACATTATAGAAGGCTGAAGCCTAAAAGCGTAGGAGCTAAGGATAGTTTTGTTTGGTTTTTTAAATCTTTAAAGGGTTGTTAAAATAAGAATATGCAACAGAGACTGTGGCTTGCAAAACCTAAAATATTTACTGTCTGTGCTTTATAGAAAATAAAGGTAGTCAAACCATGGCCTATTGACAAAAACAATGTGCTTAATACTATGACAGAAGTAAGGCAGGTTGCCATGAAAGTAGAAAGAGTACCCAAACCAGCTTTTTTTAAGTTAATTAATGTTAACCTCCTGAAAAAGGTGACATCAAAGCTGGGCAAAAAAGAAATCCAGCAAATTTGGTGAACTAAAAATAGCTGAGTTTACAGAATTCTGACTTTCTCAGAATAACAAAATTTCAAGAAATTTGGGAACTAACAAAGAACCACCAAATTCTGATTCTGCCAAGTAAGAGCAATAAGAAAAAAAGGTGTGTATGTACACACACACATACATACATATAAATACACACAAATAAAGAATTATAATTTAGGAGTTCCCATTGTGGCTCAGTGGTTAACAAATCCAACTAGTATCCATGAGGACTTGGGTTCAATCCCTGGTCCCACTCAGTGGGTTAAGGATCTGGCATTGCCATGAGTTGCTACATAAGCTGGAGACACAGCTCGGATCCCACACTGCTGTGGTTGTGGTGTAGGCTAGCAGCTGTAGTTCTGATTCAACCCCTAGCCTGGGAATGTCCATATGTCTCACTTGGGTGCAGCCCAAAAAAAAGGTAAAAAAACCCTGTAATTTAACACCACTACCTTTTCATAAAAGACATCAAAAAAACAAAAGCAATCTCAGAATTCAAAATTTTAATTTAAAAATTTGAAAACTGAATAAATTTAGTTTTATGAAAAATTATTCCTATTTTTATTTTGTGAAAGACTAGAGAAAGCTTAGTTACATACAGCCTGAGGACTGCTTGCCTGAGACTCATTTATGTAATTAACATCCCCTAATAATTTCAAACCCACTATTACAGATTTATAACAATTCATGGTACAAACCAAAGCAACATATGGCTTCATTTCCCATGCCTGAAGGTTTGTATTATCTATTATTATAGGTGACACCTTCTTCTCAAATGCTTCTTTTGCTGAAAAACAAACAGAAAATGACAAATCACTTCTAATAACAATATTAAGGATTATCTTGATATTTCCTATCTTTTTTTGTAATCTGAAAATCAGAGATAAGTACTAATTTTACATAACTATTTCTAAATATTACTTTTGAGTATATGAAAAATTAAAGTATAGGGAAATGCTGAATAATAAATACTAAATACCAAAATTATAATCATAGAAATTAAATAAAAACTATCTGATCTAGGTTTTATGTGTATGTTACATGCATAAACAGCATAAATGGGGGGAAAGCTATCATTAAAAACAATAACATGCTAAAAGCAAACTAAAATCCAAATAGAGTCTAGTTTAATAATAATGTACCTATGTTAACTTATTAGTCTTGACAAAGTACCACAGTCACATGGGATGGTAACATTAGGGCCAAATGATGAAGTGTATGTAGAAACTCAATATTGCCTTTGCAATACTTTCATACTTCTGAGTTTTCAATTTAATATTTAGTTCAAGAAAGAATACGAACAATTTAGTAATGTCTAAAGATGACAACTCAAGAATAGACTTCAGGAGTTCCCACTGTGGCTCAGCGGAAATGAATATAACTAGAAACCATGAGGTTGCAGGTTCCATCCCTGGCCTCACTCAGTGGGTTAAGGATCCGGTGTTGCCATGAGCTGTGATGTAGGTGGCAGGCGCAGCTCAGATCTGGCGTTGCTGTGGCTGTGGCGCAGGCCGGCAGCTGTAGCTCCAATCGGATCCCTAGCCTGGGAACCTCCATATGCCATGGGTGCAGCCCTAAAAAGCCAAAAATAAAAATAAAAATAAAGAATAGACTTCACAGTGCATTTATCATAAAAGAAAGGCTAAGTAAAATACTGTCTATAGGTCTTAATAAGAACTTCCCATATAAAACTTAAACTATTCATAATGAAGTATTTCAGGATAAAAACACCTTCAGTGAATAGAGACTTACACTAATAAAGGTATTACCTATGATCTCCCTGCAGATTCAGTTTGAGGAGAATCATTTTTTACTCTCATACTATCCTCTATAAAAATTAAGCCAATCTAGGGAAGACTGGTGATTAACAATACAAATTCCATTTCAGGAACAGGAATCAGAGCATGCCAAACAACTGTAACCATCCTGAGCTATTTGGAGACCAACGTAGAAAATCTGATTTACTCTGACAAGATCTCCAGACTGGAGTTTCCATCGTGGCTCAGCATTTAACAAACCACAATAGCATCCATGAGGACACAGGTTTGCTTCCTGGCCTCACTCAGTGGTTAAGGATCAGGCATTGCCTCGAGCTGTGGTGTAGGTCAAAGATGTGGCTCAGATCCTGCGTTGCTGTGGCTTAGGCCGGCAGCTATAGCCTTTCAACTCCTAGCCTGGGAACCTCTATATGCCTGCGGGTGCAGGCCCAAAAAGACCCAAAAAGGGGGGGGGGGGTCCCGTTGTGGCGCAGGGGAAACGAATCCGACTAGTAACCATGAGATTGCGGGTTTGATCTTTGCTCAGTGAGTTAAGAATCCAGCGTTGCAGTGAGCTATGGTGTAGGTCACAGATGTGGCTTGGATCTGGCATTGCTGTGGCTGTGGTGTAGGCTGACGGATACAGCTCCGATTCCACCCCTAGCTTGGGAACCTCCATATGCTGCAGGTGCAGCCCTTAAAAAAAAACTAAACACACACACACACACACAAAGATCTCCAGAATAAAAACTTAAACATGCCACACAATATTCTAAGTATTTTATAAAAATTAACTCAATCCTTATAACAACTTGATAATACTACCTCTTTCACCTTATTATGTAACATGATTATTATAATTTTATACACAGAATTAAAGTTAATTACAACTTTTTAAAAGCTGTATGTCCCTCAAAATACAAGCACTACATGGATTTTTTTCTTTATATTGCTCTTAATATTACCCAGCATCTGATGTGCATTCTTACCACGATTCTGGTTCCATTCATGGGCTTCTCCTAAGTACTTTACATCAAACTGGTACTGTCCATTTATGTAAAAATAATCATCAGTACTAAGAATGACTCCACTCGGATTATCTTCTTGCAAAGTCCTGTGAATAATAAAATTACTTTCATTAATTTTTCTTCTAAATTTTCTCTCCAAATTTTTGCAAGGTCATAATCCAAATTAAACACCCAACTACTGTTATTTAAAAGAATGAGAACATTTCAAACAAACAATACAATTCAAACAAATCATACTGGAAATTCTCTAAGCAGAAGTTTAACTCCCAGGATAACTGACCTGAAGCAAGTCTACTTTGCTTTATTTAAACTAATACTTCATAAACTTTAACTATAAAGTCCTTTTAATTATCAAAAAACCTTGCTAACTGAAAATACTTCAGAATTCTTACCAGCCACAGGCATCTCCCTCATCTGGTCACTTGGTACACACTGATCATCCTCGCCCACTCTTAAGTCAAAGGTCACACTGAGGTGGGCAAGGGCCTAGATATTCAACAGACCTTCAAAAATAGATGAAGCTTTTCGTATATTGCTATAAATTTAGTGACTGCCAAAAACATCCTAAAATATAATATTGATTATTAATTTAATCTGTTAAATTATACAAAGATAGTTTTGTAGGAGTTTTCTGACATCTCTCTTTCCTGACTCTGGAATTTACCTTCATAGAATTGAGATACAGCAAAAACTGAGCGAATAGAATCCACAGAGACATAACAATGCTACCATATTAACCATCTGTAAAATATCACCTTTTATCCTGTTCTAAAATATGCATAAATATTTCTAAGGCTAAAATATGCCTTTTGAACTTAATTTTTATTAGCGTCCACTAAGTGTCAGACACTGTTTGAGGCACTGAACATACATCGGTGAACAAAAAAGACAAACATTTTGGCACTCATGAAGCTTACATGTTTAATGACTGCTCACTTAATCCCACTTTCTGAGACTCCTACATTTATTCTCTTCTAAGTTTTCCTCTCTCTGACACTTCACTTCCCCTTTTTCCCTTTCAACATATGTTCATCTCAGCTATCTTTTAAAATTTGATCACACTAAGGATCCCTTTTCAATTACTACCTAATTTCTTTACTTAACTGCTTTAATATTAATTCTTTTAAGGTCTTAAAGTCTTCTACCTCCCCAGCGCAACAAAACTGTTTTTCAAGATATCCGTTCATTGGAGTTCCCGTCATGGCTCAGTGGTTAACGAATCCGACTAGGAACCACGAGATTGTGGGTTCGATCCCTGACCTTGCTCAGTGGGTTAAGGATCCGGCGTTGCTGTGAGCTGTGGTGTAGGTTGCAGACGCAGCTCAGATCCCACGTTGCTGTGGCTGTGGCATAGGCCGGCAGCTACAGCTCCTGTTAGACCCCTAGCCTGGGAACCTCCATATGAAGCGGGTGCGGCCCTAGATAAGGCAAAAAAGACAAAAAAAAAAGATATCCATTCATGACCTTCTTTCCAATAAATCCAAAAGCCTTTTTTTCATCTTTCATTTTCCTTGGTCTGTGCACTGTGGATCATTCTGAGAAAACTCAACTTCTATGTCTCTGTACTTCCCAGTTATTTCTATTTATCTCATTCAAAAATTATTCGTAAGCTCCAACTTTGAAACAAGCACTTCTTTTTTGCTTCCCAACCCCTAACTGTAGCTGCCTCTGGCTCTAAGGCATCTGAAACCTAGTTCTCCAAACCTATGTCATAGCTCTACTACCTTTTAAGGTACTACCTTCCATTCCAACCTTTCACAAAAGACAGTATCATAACTGACTGTAATATCTGTAATATTAAATTAAAATGTCTTTTATTCTTGTGGTCACTAAATCAATGAGAAAGCCTGTGTCTACAGAGAGTATACTTTTAGGTATATGAGTAGAACATGTGGAAATTTATTAGAAGATAAATCCAGACTAAGAAAGTACTTAAAAAAAGAATGGAAAATGAGCTCATCGAGGACATTCCAAGGTTTATATGCATACTCTCTAAGACCAGATATACCAATGATCAAGTAGAAAAGATGCAGCTGAGAAGAAGGTAAAGAGTTAAAATTTGGAAGGAAAAGGAAAAAAACCGGCAAATAAAATATGTAAGATCTAAATATTCTGGGGGACACACAGTTTTTGAAGGCATTAGCCCACTGTATCCCTCTTTGCCAGCAAAGCAATAAGGCTGTTCTTTTCTCCTTCACCCAAAGCTCTGCCTCCAAGATTCAATTCGGCCTTGGTGCACAGAGGCCGAGTTTAAGCAGACTAAGTAGATCATTTACTTCCCTTTAGGAAGTAAACTTTTTTGGGGTGGGGGGATGTAGGCGGGGGCTTCACCTGCAGCATCTGGAAGTGCCCAGGCCAGGGATCGAACCTGCATCACAACAGCAACCTAAGCAGCTACAGTGACACTAGATCCTTAACCAACTGCACCAGATGAACTTCTGAGAAATAAACTTTTTTTTGTCTTTTTGCCTTATCTAGAGCCGCACCTGCGGCATATGGAGGTTCCCAGACTAGGGGTCTAACAGGAGCTGTAGCCGCCGGCGTTCGCCACAGCCACAGCAACGCGGGATCCGAGCCACGTCTGCAACCTACACCACAGCTCACGGCAACGCCGGATCCTTAACCCACTGAGCAAGGCCAGGGATCGAACCCGCAACCTCATGGTTCTTAGTCGGATTCGTTAACCACTGAGCCACAAAGGGAACTCCTGAGAAATAAACTTTTAACATGAAGATAATGGTTTACAGAGACAGACCTCTAACGCATACAGCATCTGCCAGTGTAGAAAAGTAAAGCAAAAGGTTTATATAGGCTGAGGCTCGATCCTAAACTAGGATTGCCAGCCGTAACTGCACCCCAGAATTACCTGGAGAGCTTTAAAAAAAAAAAAAAAAACCCAAGACAGCCCCCCACCCCACACCAGTCAACTAGGGGGTCTGTGAGGGAGGGTATGAGAATTAAAAAAAAAAGGGAAACAAAACTTCCCATGTGATTTTAACATGAAGATGAGGCTGAAAAACGTCTGTCCTAAAGGCTTTCTGCTTTCCTTAGTTTCTCACCCTACCCCCTTCCCTTCTGGTTTCACAGATTAAAAAAAAACAAAAAAAAAAGATGTAAATATTCTGGAATTTAAAGAAGGGGGTTAGGAGAAAGTTTGAGAACAACAAACAAGTGCCACTGAAAACACAACAAAGCAGCCTCTAATCCTGACTCTAGTCAGGCATGCACAATGCACCTTATCTACAAAAGGGACACAGATAGAACAGTGAGGTAAAACAATTAAGGGTATCACATTTTTGGGAGTTCCCATCGTGGCTCAGTGGTTAACAAATCCAACTAGGAAACATGAGGTTGCGGATTCGATCCCCGGCCTTGCTCAGTGGGTTAAGGATCCGGCGTTGCCGTGAGCTGTGGTGTACGTTGCAGACGCGGCTCGGATCCCGCATTGCTGTGGCTGTGGCGAAGGCCGGCAGCTACAGCTCCTGTTAGACCCCTAGCCTGGGAACCTCCACATGCCACAGGTGCAGCCATAAAACAACAAAAGACAAAAAAAATAAAATAAAATAAAATGAAATTTAAAAAAAGGGTATCACATTTCGCAATAATAAATCATTGAAAATTTAAAGCTCTCCAGTGGTTCATCCTATATTCTCTTCCTCCGACGCATACATTTCTAAAACCTTATTTAACAACATTTCAAATTTCTAACTATCCGCAAAATCAACTATGGCCCCTTTATTTCTATAATCAAAGTTGAATTCCTTCTCCCACTCAAATTATTCTCTTCAACATGAACTTATTTCTGTTGATTTTACAAGCTCACAATCTTGGAATCATCTTTAATTTTTTCTTCTATCTCCCAAAATGATATTCTGAGATGAAAGAACTCAATAAAAGCTTTTGGAGAAAACAGTGCTAATACCTACAAAGTTAGAAAAAATTAGTAAACATTTCTATGAAGAAAAACAGTTCACATATTCATGTTCTGTTATAAATGTGTAAATTCATGCACTGCGCTCATTTTTTAAACTCAAGCTTCATACCTTGCCAAAAAAGATTTTCCTGATCCCGGAAGCCCTCTGAGAAGAACAAGAACTAGTCCAACGTAAGATGACGTCTTCTTTCTTACAACCTGAGAAACTGGAGTTTCTTGTACTTGGTAAGCACTTGTTCCCTCCTTATTTCTCCATCCCTTTGTTGGGGAAGTGTGAGAGAGAACTGGGGATGGAAACGTATAGTTGACAGGTCTCCAGTGTGCAGCTGTGGTTACAACGGGAGCTACAAAGCCATGGTTTCCTTGGAAGAGGTCAAAAGCAGGAATCATTGGATTCCACATTGGTTGAGGGGGAGGAGGAGGCAGCAATAGAGGGAGAGGGGTAAGTACTGGGCAGTAATTCACATCCTTCCCCTTTGGTGGCAGTTCAGTAGGTTTGTGTGGCTGGAAAGTGAATTCTTCAGCAGGTACAAAAATATCAGAGACAGAAGTGGATTTCTGATCCCCACCTGTACCTAGTAAACCAAGCCCCGGATTTTGCACAGTAAGGTTTAAAGGAGCCTGAAGTTCACTGGCATCCAAATCTACAGGGGCTTGAGAGAACTGGGTCTCAACACACTCAGATGCTAAAAGTTCTTTCTGAATTTGATTGCTACAATCCACCATGGTGTCATTCGCTACATTTAAAGAACTACTGAGAAGAGAATCTTCTGATGCCAGTGTGTTATCCTTTGTAAAACTTTTGGACTCATTTGAAACTGAATGTGAAGTTAAGGAATTTGAACTTAATGTAGAGGCAGAACTTTCTAAATTTTCACTGTTCAAATCCATATTTTGGGTGGAAAGAACAGGAGTCGTACTACTTGAATCTGAATTTATAAATGCACTCGGGTCACTAAAACTATTAACATCTTGTAAAGGCAAAAATGAGTATACTTGGTCATCAGGAGAAGTGTTCAATTTCTCAAACGCATTCTGTATTAAGGAATCTAAGTCTTCGGTTAGCTGCATGTCCAAAAATGGGTCCATTTTTGAATCTTCACTCTCTTCTTCAGGAGGACGCTTTTCCATTATTTCACATCCCGTTGCATTTACTTGGTTCTCAGAAGATGATTCTTCTGTCTTAGCATCAGTGGCAGATAATTCTAATAGACAATCCATGGCATTTTCAACTGTACAACAAGAACAAAAACAAAATATATCTATGTATACTGAAAATTGCAAAATATAATGTAATTAAAATCCACATAAAATTATACTAGGTTTTGCATTGACTGAAATAGAGAAATTCATAAATATTCATCATTTTAATTAAAATTTTGTTAATACATCCATCTATATTAGTGAAAGGTTTCAACTATGAAGACATGCAATGTTGTTACTTTCAGACGAAAGTAATACACTAGGCTAATGAACACCATCAAATATTCTCTGATGAATTTATTGAATAAAAGTAAAAATATCTGTAAATTGTATGTATTAGGGTTGTTTATAAAAATCCTAAAACCAGTTGATTTACTCAACAAATACCTACTGCATGTCCTTTTAAGTATGAAGTATTTTAAGTACTCTCCTAGTAAATCTAATTTCTTTATACAGTCCATGCTATGAATTTCACTTAATACAAAAAATGTGTATGAGCATGTACTACATATCAGACATACTTTGTATAAAAACGAGTAAGACAGTTTTTACCACTCTCAATTATAGTTATTTACATCATAAGGCAATTACACTATAATATCATATAGACTAAATAATGCACACTTTTAGTATCATACAAATGCCTTAGCAGCCTTATGGGGGGTAAGGAAAGATCTCACATTAGGTGATATGTGAGGCAGGAACTGAAGATTAAAAAGAAACTTGTCAGACACAGAAGAGAAAAGCAAAGCCAGTCTTGAAAACATAAAGCTTGTTTAAGGTATTAAAAGAAGTTGGCTGGAATGCAAGTACACAGTATGGTGGGTAAGAGGAGCTACAAGTGGAAAGGAAGATCAAGTGAAACTGGGGAGGGTCCTATGTCATGGTAAGAAATATCAACTTATTTTCTAAGGGAACTTGAAGGGAAACTACTTGTCATAGTATTTGGGCTAAAAGCTCTATCATCTCACTGAATCTTAAAATTATACTATGAGGTATAACATTCGTACCAAACAGATGAAGAAAATGAAGTTTAGAAAGTACATTAACTTAGCCCAAGTCACAGAGATAGTAAGTGACAGAGCCAGGACTGATATGTCTGACTCCAATGGTGAGCTCTTTCCATTATTTAATCATTAAATACAGAGTGATTAGAATTGTTAAGGATCTGAAATTTGAAGCTTTTTTTTTTGGGGGGGGGGTGTACCTACAGCACGTGGAAGTTCCTGGGCCAGGGATTGAACCTGTGCCACAGCAGCAATCCAAGTCGCCACAGTGACAACACTGAATCCTTAACCCACTGTGTCACAAGGGAACTCATGAAGCTTTTTTATATTATTTTTGTGTTTCATCTTGTTTTGTTTTAAGGAGGATATATGTGGAAACAGCACAGTAGGTAAGAGCTCTGGTTAGGAGTCAGAACAACATTTAAATCCCTATTTGCAGGCAATAACACTTTAAACAAGTTACTTAACTTTCCTAAGCCTTGATTTTCTCGTTTGCAATGGGTGGATAATAAAAGTACCTACCTCATAGGGTTGTTGTGAGGATTAAATGAGATAATCCATGAAAAAGGGCTGTGCACAAGGACTGGCACCTAGTAAGCACCCAATTAATGTTCCCTTAAGAAGAAAAACAAAGAGGGATTGGAGGGGGCAAGTCTGGCAGAGAGACCAGTTAGAAGATTATAGCAATACCACAAAGCCTAGAAGCCTTAAACATGGAAAAAAAAGGAAAAAGAAAAGAAAAAAAAGCAAATTTAAGAGGCATTTCTATGGGAGAAAAATCCATGTGATAGAAAAACGACAAAAGAAAAGATTAACCGAAAAAAGTAATGTGTATGTACAAAAAACAGTATTAAGTAAAAGATGAGTATCTCATAAAAGAAAAGTTCTTACAGTGTTGAAAAAAATTAAAACAATGAAAAACACATGAATGAATAATCCACACAATACAAGAATAAACAATCATATACAAAAATGTTCGGCATTCCTCTTTGTGTTGAAAAAATTAAGAAAAGGTAAATTTTTATTCCTAAAATCTTAAAATAATACCACTCAATGCTAAAAAGGCTGTGGTGAAACCACTATACTTATACAGGGCTGGTGTTACTATAATTGGCACACCTCTTTAGTAGGCAACTTAGCAGTATAATCTCAAGAGCAGAAAACTGTCCTTACCCTGTGATATAAGAAAATAAAACTTTGGGACTAAGGGGAAAAAAAGCCGAAAGATGGAAAAGGTCATTTGTACCAAAAAGTTCTTTGTAATATTAATTATTCATATAAAACTTAGTTATAATTAAATAAATTAGAGCACAACTCAATGGAATATTAGAAAGCTATTAAAAATACAGACTGCAGACAAGACTGAAAAAAAAAATGCTCATGTTAAGTTTAAAAAGCTGAACATACAATTTCATCAGTGTTAATATTCAAACTACTCAAAACATCAGTATTTATGAACGAGGTGTAAAGAAGATCCTAGAAAACAGAAATTGTTTTGTTAGGATGTAGGGTAATATATTTTCTTTGTAATCCTTCATTGCTATGTTAGTGTATGTGCAACAAATAAATTTTAAGCATATCAGAATTAGGAAATAAATGTCAAAGTTACATGTAAAATTGTCAACACTATCATTTCTGAGCATCATGTGGATGACTGAAAACTGGTTTTCTGCATACATATCATAACAGGATAGATAAGATATACTCACATCACAGACCATGTAATGCAAAAAAATAAAAATAAAAGGAAATTTATCACATTACCAAAACTCCCCAAACATAGAATAATTTAATCTTATACTAATCATGGCCAATAGCAATACTTAACATCAATATTAAATTTAGTCATCCAGTCAAATTGATAGTTTCCCCTCTGTCTACAAACATACACCTAAACAATTTATTTTAAGTCATTAATAACTTACTATACTGAAGACTTTATCAAAAACAAAAAACAAAACAAAAAAATCAATCCTCACCAAAGAAGTCCTATGAGGTACATATTATTCTTCTCCCTAACAGATAATAAAACTGAGACCCAGAGAAGTTAAGTGGCAGAGCCAGAAAACTAACCCAGTTTTCTTGACTCCAAAGCCAGTATTTTTGGAACAACTCTACTTTTTTTTTCTTTTTTTGCCTTTCTTTAGGGCCACACCTGTGGCATACATAAGGTTCCCAGGCCAGGGGTCGAATCAAAGCTATAGTTGCCGGCCTACACCACAGCAACAGCAACTCGAAACCACTCTACTCTTAATTGGCTCTCATTTTCACAGCTACAATTACCTTTTCACTCAATAAATATTTACTGAGATCCTATGATGATCGTTTGCTATTTGAGAGGGTGGGTAGCTAGAGATACAGCAGTAAAACAGAACGGTTTTCTAAATCCCTGTCATTATGGAGCTTATATTCTAGGTCAAGTGTTCTCAACTGGGGATGATTTTGCCCCCCAGGGGACACATGATGTTATACAGAGGCACTTTTTAACTGTCACAACTGGTATGAGGGGGAAGTACATGCTACTGGCATTTAGCGGGTACAGGCCAGAGACGCTGTTGAACATCCTGCAATGCACAGGAAAGCTACTCACAACAGAATTATCCGGTTCAAAACGTCAATAGTGCCAACCTGTTCTAGAGGGAAGATAAAAAGAAATAAAACAAAGAATATGATATCTATACATACATCTCACACCTGGAACTGTACATTTCTTAAAAGCAGAAACTATGCTTTGTTCTTCTTCATATCCCTCATAATACCAAACTTAGTACCTTAGTGCCCATAGCAAATACTTAAAAAATGATGAATAAAATTGAAATAGGGTTTCTATAGTCTGTATTATTACTGGTCACGGCATAGTACTTGAAATCTCCTTATAAGATGCAAAGGGTTCAAACTAAACTTTTTCTCACCTTTGAAATCACATTCAGAAAGCATCAAATACACTACATCAGGATCCAGATCAGAAAACATCTCTGAGATACTGGTGAAGAGTTCTTCCTGATCAACTTTTGTCTCATACATGGAAGGAAGAGTAGCGGTTGACTCCTCATGACTAGCAACACTGGATACAACTTCCTTAGAGTTTGCAGTCTTCCGAAAAGGATTTCCCCCAAGATTTTTCCTTCTCCTTGGCATTCTGACTTCCACAACTAAAATGTTTCCCTTTTCTTATTTAAGATGTTTGATATTTAAGTCATACCTCAAAGAAAAGAGTGTTAAATATCTTGCACAATCCAGCAGTAATAGGACCTAAAATAGAAAGCAAGTTGAAACACTCAGACTATACAGTGTATTTCTATGTCTAAAACTGGAATGATATCTTTAAGAAAATACCATCGACTCTGGTGGCAGCAAAGCCAAAAAAGGAGTTAAACAATTTTTCTCTCCAAAATATTCAAGTTTTGCCAGGATTGAACATGTTAAAGATATTAACAAATATATTTTCAAAACAGTGAGTGTACTGCTTTAATGCAATTAAATCACTTAAAAAAAAAAACAGCATTCATAACGAAAATGCCTACTGAACACCTATTTGGATGTCCAAAAGGCATCATAAACTTAACATGTCCAAAACTGAGATCCGGATCGCCTCTAGCACACCTGTTCTTCTTCTTAGTCTTTCCCATCTCAGTTACTGCAACACTATCCTCCCAATTGCTCAGGTCAAAAACCTTGGAATAATTCTTACTTTTCTCATCCCATATCCAATTTGTAGGCCAATTTTGTCAACTTAACCCTCAAATGATCCAGGACGTGATCATTCCTCACTCTCTCCACTGTTACCTGGATTAGTGTAACCAACCTCCCTGCTTCCACCCTTGCCCCTTCAGTCTACTTAGTGCAACCACCAGAGTGACTCAGTTAAACCACAGGTCAGATTCTCTCTCCTGCTACACTATCCACTAGCTTCCTCTTTGACTCAAGGTAAAAGCCAGAGCCCTTAAAATGGCCTATAACCCAGACACTTGTTACTTTGGTGCTGTCACCGCTAATCCCCTTTCCCTCAGTCATGTCACTCCAGCCATATTTCACCTCCTTGTTCTTCTAACACCAGCCATGTTCCCATCTTGAAATCTTTACATTTGGTCCCTTCTAACTAAACTATTGTTCTCCCAGGTACCTATAAGATTTATCTCTTCACCACCTTCGTATCATTACCCAACTGTTATCTTCTCAGGAAATCAGTCACCCAACACCACTTATTCCTCTTTCCTTACTTGAATTTTCTCCATAAGACTTATCTTCTAATATAGTATATGTTTTACCCATGTGTTTTATTTGTTGTATTTACTACCCATATTCCTAGCAGAGTGTAAGCTCCACAAGGGCAGGGACAAATTGATCTGGAGAACTCTTGACAATCTACTTGCTTTCACTGCTTGGATCTATCTAATAAACAAGTCAAATGTAACATATTCAAAACCAAATGTTTGATATTTTCTCTAAAACCTGCTCTAACCATTTGATCTGTCTACTGCAATCTTTCACCTGTATTCCTGTCTCCTAAATGGTCTCCCTGCTTACATCCTTGTCCCCTACAGTCTATTTTCAGCACACCACGGGAATGATCTACATACAAGATAAGTCAGAATGGATTAGGGTCTGCTTTAAATCCTCAAGTAGCTCTCCATGTCACTCAGAGTAAAAGCTAAAGTTCTGACTAAGGCCCACCTCCCTGCTGGCCTCTGATATACTTTTCCCCAAGATAAGTGCGTTGCTAACACTCTCACTCCATCAAATCTTTGCTCAAGTGTCACATTCAATGATTTTTCCCTTTTTACCCAATATAATATCATATCTCCCACTTTTTCTGCCCCAATCTCCCTTCCCTGCTAAACACCCATTGTCTTTAACATCTTCTAACATACTATAAAATTTACCTTTTAATTAAATTTATTGTGTCATATATCTCTCCATCTTCCAGAACTGCAATGTCAATATGGCAGCCATCAGCTACATGTGCCTATTTAAATTTAAATTAATTAAAATTAAATAAAATTACATTTTATATATTAATATCAGATAAAGTAGAATTCAGAGCAAAAAAAAAAAAAAACCACCAGAGACAGAGAAGGACATTATACATTCATAAAGGATCAGTTTTCCAAGAAGACGTAATAACCCTAAATGTGTATGCACCAAACAACAGAGCCACTAAATAAGTGAAGCAAAAACTGAATGAAACTGAAAGGAGAGAGGAGTCCACAATTATAGTTAGAAACTTCAATGTCCTCTCTCAGCAAATGATTGAGTAAGGAGAGAGGAGATCAACAAAGATACAGAAAAACTCAATAACAACATCCATGAAGGATCTAATCAACATTTATAGAACATCGCACTCAACAACAGCAGAACATGTATTCTTTTCAAGCATCCACAGAACATATACCAAAATAGACCATATCCTAGGCTATAAAACCAACCTCAACAAACTTAAAAGAACTGAAATCATACCAACCACGTTCTCTGACCACATTAAGATCAAACTAGAAATGACTAACAAAAATATAACAGGAAAATCTCTAAACACTTGGAACACAAGCAATATACTAAATAATCCATGGACCAAAGAGGAAGTCTCAAGGAAAATTTTAAAATACACAGAAAAGAACGGAACTAAAATATGCCATATCAAAATTTGTAGGACACAGCTAATGCAGCAATGGCAGAAATTTATAGCAAATTTATAACTAAATGCATATATTAGAAAAGAGGAAAAGTCTCCAATTAATAATCTAAGCTCCTACCAAAAGAAACTAAAAAAAACAAGAGCAAAATAAAGCCTAAGCCAGTAAAAGGGAAGGAATAATAAAGATCAGAGCAGAAATGAATAAAACTGAAAACAGAGAAACAATGGATAATAATCAAGGAAACAAACTGATGGTTCATTGAAAACATCAATAAAATCAGCAAACCTCTATCTAGCAAGGCTGACAAAGAAAAAAGAAGATACAAATAACTGCTATCAGGAGTGAAAAAAGGGTTATCACTACAGACCCTCCAGACATCAAAAGACTGATAATAATACTATGAACAAATATACATGCAAAAGTTTGACATCTTATATGACATAGACTGATTTCTCAAAAACCACAAATTATCACAACTCCACCAACAAAAAACAGATAAAATCCTATGATTTTTAATGAAATTAAACTCAAATTCCTCCCAAAAAAGTAAATTCCAGGCCAAATACCTTCAATGGAGAAGTCTACCAAACATTATTAAGAAAAATTAACTCTATACACTCCTTCCAAAAATAGAAGGGGGAACAATTCCTAACGCATTTTAAGTTAATGTTGTTATCCTCATACCAAAATCAAAGCCAAAATCAGACAAAAACAAAAAAACCTACTAGCCAGTATCTTTCATTAATAGACATAAAAAGCCCTAACAAAATATTACAAATAGAATTCAGCAATTTATTTAAAAAGAATTAAATATACCATGATTAAGTGAGGTTTATTCTAGCAATGAAAGGCTGGTTCAATATCTTAAAATCAGTTAAAAATCCAACATATTAATAGGCTAATGAAGAAAAATCACAATCATATCAGTGAATGAAGGGGAAAAAATGACAAAATTCAATACCCATTCATGATAAAAACTACAAGAAAAATAGAAATATAGCAGAACTACTTCAATTTGATTAAAAGCATCTATAAAAACCCTACAGATAGCATTTTATTTATTTTACTATTAAATAAAATAAGTACAGGATACAAAATAAACACACAAAAGCAACTGTATTTATATATTTTACCAATGAATATGTGGACACTGTAATTAAAAAACAGTATCATTTATAAATATTCAAAAAAATACTCTGGTAAAAATCTATCAAACCACATATAGGACTTGTAAACTGAAAATACAAAATAATGATGAAAAATATCAAAGATATAAATGAATGGAAAGACAGTATATTTATGGGCTTTTGGACTAACCCTTAACAGAGTCCTCAACTCTGGACTCAACAGAGTGAAGATGTCAATTCTCCCCAAAGAGATATACTGATTTATAACACATGAACTAAACCTACACACATACAATTAAGCATCCCTAAGAAATGAAAAGTTATGTTCACTCAAAAACCTATACACAAATGTCTATAGCTGTTTTATTCATCATAACCAAAAACTTGAAAACAATTCGGATATCTTCAATAGGTAAATGGTTGAACAAACATGATAGTTCCATTCCATGAAAAGCTATAAAGAGAAACTTACTATTGATACACAAGACCTGGATGAAATTCCAGAGAATAATGCTAGGTGAAAAAAGTCAATTCCCAACAGCTAAGTATTGAATGATCCCATTTAATTTTTTTTTTGTCTTTTTGCCTTATCTAGGGCCACACCCGCGGCATATGGAGGTTCCCAGGCTAGGGGTCTAACAGGAGCTGTAGCCGCCTGCCTTCGCCACAGCCACAGCAACGCAGGATCCGAGCCGCATATGCAATCTACACAGCTCACGGCAACGCCAGATCCTTAACCCACTGAGCAAGGCTAGAGATCGAACGCGCAACCTCATGGTTCCTAGTCGGATTCGTTAAACACTGAGCCACGAGAGGAACTCCGCATTTAATATTCTTGAAATAAAAAAATTATAAAAAAAGAGAACAGATTAGGCGTTGCCAACGGCTAAGGGAGGAGATAGGAAAGAGGAGCAGTGAGTGGGGCTATAAAAAAGCTAACCTGAAAGATCTTTGTGATGGAAATGTTCTGTATCTTGCTTGACTGTATTAACGTCAACATCCTGGTTGTGATACCATACTACAGTTTTGCAAACATGTTTCTTTCACTGGGGGAACTAGGTGAAGAACACAGACTTCTCTATGTAATTTATTACAACTGCATGTAAATCTATAAGCTCAAAAACTTTAATTCTGAAAAAAAGGATGTAAAATTTAAAATTCAGTTCTTCATTCGAGTCACATTTTAAGTACTCAACAGCTACATGTGGTTAAATTTTGCACAGTGAACTTTTCCATAAATGCAGTAAGTTCTATTGGACAGCACTGGTCTAGAATGAATATAAGTTCTATGAAGCAAGTAACTATCCCATTTTAAGAAGTTAAGAAGCTTTATATACAAAAAAGTACAAATTGAAGGTCATAAAGAAAAAGAAACACTAATACATCTAGCCACATTTAAATGTAAAATACCTGTATATCAAAAAAAAAATTTAGGGGAGGAGTTCCCATTGTGCCTCAGCGGGTTAAGAACCGAATTAGTCTCCATAAGGATGCAGGTTCAATCCCTGGCTTTGATCAGTGGGTTAAGGATCTGGCGTTGCTGCAAGCTGCAGTGTGGGTCACAGATGCAGCTCGGATCGAATGTTGCTGTGGCTGTGGTGTAGGCTGGCAGCTGCAACTCCAACTGGACCCCTAGCCTGGGAATTTCTACAGCTACAGCCTTAAAAAGAAAAAAAATAATAAAATAGGGTAAAACAGGTATAACATTTGGCAGCTGTTTTTAACTTTTCTCTTTCCATTCTTTCTTAAACAGAATTTTGCCCCACCACTTCTACTACTACACTAAAACTGCTTTTATCTAAATCACTTCTAACCCACATGTCAACAATAAAAGTCAAAGATAAATGGTCTAATCCACAGGGAAGAAACAGCAATTCTTAAGTTTGCACTTAACCAATAACCCCCCCCCCACTCTGTTGACTATTAGAACAAAGTTCCCACCTCCCGCCACCGACACACACACACACACAGGAGGAAGAAAATGGAAAGAAAAAACAGTAAGGACCACAAAAGATCTGAGCCATGTGATAAGTATAACTTGACTTAATAGCTATATAACACTGGACCCAATAACCACAGAACACACTTTATTTTCAAGTACACATGGAATTATGTTAGAAATCAGTAGCAAAAATATAATGAGAAAACCCAATTATTTGAAAATTAAGAGGGAGTTCCCGTCATGGCTCCGCAGAGACGAATCTGACTAGCATCCAGGGACGCAGGTTTGATCCCTGGCCTCACTCAGTGGGTTAAGGATCAGGTGTTGCCGTGAGCTATGACTTAGGTCGCAGATGTGGCTTGGATCCCTAGTTGCTGTGACTGTGGTGTAGGGGGGCAGCCAGAGCTCAGATTCAACCCCTAGCCTGGGAACCTCCATATGCCATGGGTGCGGCCCTAAAAAGACCCCCAAAAAAAAGAAAAGAAAATTAAGAAATAACATCCATACCTCAAAGAGCTCGTTATGTTAATTAAACTTAATATTGTTCAAGTTATTAATATTAATTAGAAAATATTTTTAACAAAATAAAACTGTTACATATCCATACTTACAAAATACGAGTAAAGTCATGCATAGAAGAGTATACAAATACACATACTAGAAAAGAAAAAAGGCTAAAAAAAAATCAATGAACTAAGCATCCAACAGTTGGGGAACAAAAACAAAAAAATCAAATACAAAGAAATTAGAAAAGAAGTAATAAAGAGAAAACAGAAAACAACTATACAATAAGGAGGATCAACAAAGTCACTGATTTTCATAAGACCATTCAATGGGGAAAAATAGTTTTTTTCTACCAGTGGTGCTAAGACAACCGGATATCAACATGCAAAAGAATTAAGTTGGACCCCTGTCTCACACCATATACAAAAATGAATTCAAAATGGATTGAAGACCTAAATGTAAGAGCTAAAACTGTAAAATTCTTAAAAGATAAACATAGGCATATATCTTTGTGACCTTGGTTTAGACAATAGGGTTTCTTGGGACACCAAAAGTGTAAGTGACAAAAGGAAAAAAAAACAGATAAATTCATCAATATAAAAAAAAAAATACTTCAAGGGACACCATCAAGAAAGTGAAAAGAACCCAAAGAATGGGAGAAAATATTTTATATCTAATAAAGAACTTGCACCTAGAATTATAAAGAACTCTTACAGCTCAATACTATAGACAAGTAACCCTTAAATTTTAAAATGGGCAAAGGATCCAAAAGAAGATATACAAATGCCAATAAGCACATAACTGATGGTCAGCATTAGTTATCAGGGAAATGCAAGTTAAATCTACAATGAGATACCATTCAGATGGCCATAGTCAAAAAGAGGGACAACAGGTGTTGGCGAGGATGTAGAGAGATGGGAACCCTCGCACAGTGCTGATGGAAACTGAAAATGGTGCAGCCACCTTGGAAAACAGTCTGGCAGTTCCTCAGAAGATTAAGCAGATAGTTTCCATATGATCTGAATATACATTGAATTTAGAACTGGCAAGATTTGCTGAATGATTAGACATGAGGTGTGAGGAAAAGAGGAGGCAAAAATGACTCTTTTGGGGGGGGAGGCTCAGCAACTGGAAATTGCCAAGGTTGAGAGGACTGTAGTCTGAAATGCACAAATACCCCCCAACCCCCAGATACCAAATCTTCCTGACTTACTCCTTACAAGACTTTACTCATGGCACCTTTATAACAAGGCTTTCTCTAACCAACCAGAGTAAAATTATGTGTGCACGCAGAGTTCTCTCCATCTCCCCTTCACTAATTTTTGGCTACAAAGCAATTATCACTCTATAATTTAGGTGTCTATTTTGTTTAATGTCTCTATACTCTGACAGTGAAAAGTAAACTCTTTGAAAACAAATGTCTTTGTTAATTCTGTTCACTCCTGTGCTGCCATCACTAAACTAAACAATAATAAGTACCAAAATTAAACACCAATACTAGCACATCGTAAGCACTCAATAAATTTCTGCTGGGTGAATAAAGGATTAAGGCAGGGAAAAAGAACCATGAAGAAAACAAGAAAGCAAGTACAGAATTATAAAAGAAACAAATATTCAATAAACACTTAACCCCATTACTAAAACCAAATTAAAAGACAAAGTAGAATTAAAACATTATTATACTGCCTGTTAAATAAAAAGTAATTTTTAATGATAATATCCAGTTGACAAGGCTATAGTAAAACAAAAATTGAGCATAAACTGGTTTTTTTTTTTTTTTTTTTTGTCTTTTGTCATTTTAGGGCCGCACCTGTGGCATGTGGAGGTTCCCAGGTTAGGGGGCTAATAGGAGCTAGAGCTGCTGGCCTATGCCACCAGCCACAGCAACGCAGGATCCGAGTCGCGTCTGCGACCTACACCACAGCTCACGGCAACACCGGATCTTAAACCCACTGAGCGAGGCCAGGGATTGAACCCGCGACCTCATAGTTCCTAGTTGGATTCGTTTCCACTGAGCCACGATGGGAACTCCAAGCATAAACTGGTATAACCTTTCTGAAAAGAAAAATGGCACGCCCCATGCACCAAGAAATTTTAGGTTACTTATATTTTTTGACACACAATTCTACTTCTAGGAATCCATTATTAAAAAAATCAGATTTACATAAATACTTATATAGAGATGTTCAAAATAACCTAACTTTTTACAAAATAAATTTGAAAACAACTAAATACTTGGTGAGAAAGGAATGATAAAATAATTTCTGGTGATGGTAAATATAATGCATTAAATACTTAAAGTATGCCAGCCAGAATGTAAAGATCATGATTTTACTTAATTCCTAAAACTGTACATACTGTTATGCCTGTTTCGCAAATAACAGAACTAAGGACTAGAAAAAGTAAGTATCAGGCTTAAGGTTCTTAAGCAGCACACTGTGATCCGAACCCACTAAATATAATATCTCTGTAGATGCATAAGGTGGAATTTTATACAGCCATTAAAGATATACTTTGGATAATATTTAACTGGAGTTTTTTTTTTTTTAAACTGTTAACATTAACAGCACTAAATAAAATTTTTACAGACACCTAAATGCAACCAGACCATATCAGACTGGAAAGGTGATGATAATTTCATTTTTAACTATTACCTTTTTTTGCTTTTTAGGGCCACACTTGCAGCAAATGGAAGTTACCAGGCTAGGGGTCAAATCAGAGCTGCAACTGCCGGCCTGTGCTACAGCCATAGCAACTCCAGATCCCAGCCACATCTGCGACCTGCACCACAGCTCACCACAAGGCCATCCTTAATCCACTGAGTAAGGCCAGGGATGGAACTGCATCCTCTGGATACTAGTTGGATTCGTAAACCGCTGAGCCACAACGGGAACCCCACTATTACTTTGTTAATATACTTTTTTATATACTACTTTTACAGTTTCCATATAACCAATAATATACACATTTTTTCCCAGGGGAGAAAACAATCACTATTATCAATTAAAGCTGAATCTTGGACTTCCTTATATACTTCCTCCAGCTTGCAAACTATATATCCCTTCCACCCCTTTTTCCATTGTGTCTACCTATATGGAAAAAGATCTAAACATATAGGCAATTTAGGGGTCCAACCAGTATTTAGCACAGGGAAGAAACTCTTACACATAAAAACGTATGTAGCTGACGCTACGGCACAACTGCTTTGTATATCCAATTTATTTCAACACCACTTATTTCACTTCAGTAATATCCACATTTAACTTTTTTCCCCCTTTTTCAGCCACATCTGCAGCATATGGACGTTCCTGGGCCAGGGGCTGAATCCAAGCTGCATCTTCTACCTACACCACTGGTGCAACAACACTGGATCCTTAACTCACTGCGCCACAGCAGAACTCCTCACATTTAACTTATATCACCTGATCTTACATATGTTCCTCTTTCTATAAAGAGGGCCTTATTAATACACTAGTTTAAACAAGCTTGTGCAGCTTCTTTACATACATACCTTACCTAAATATTCTAAAAGGATATGGGAAATAAGGATGGCTAAGAAAGTTTGATATATTATGGAGAAATGTGAAAAGACTGGTTCTCAAATGAAGAACCTAAAAACAAATAATATAATTTGTCATCAATAGTGACCATGAATATATAAATTTCATATATACATTTTCCAAGCTCTTAGACCTCTATTATTTAATTTTAACCCGAGAGAACCTAACCAATACATAACCTGCACACAGATTATCATCAAAATATTTCAGCACGGTAAGCAGAGGTCTTATCAAGTCTAGTTGTTTGCTTTTTTTTTTTTTAACAGATAAGGATATATGTTGTTTTAACCATTAAAAAAAATTCAGGGTGAACATAAAATCTATAAACAGTAATGGAAGTAAACATGAACTCCAACCCAGGTATGGCAAAGGTTAGCACTGCTGTTAAAGTGGATAAAGACCACTCAGAGAGAAAACCTTCCTACTGAAGACTACATCAACACAATCCAAACACTTAAAAAATGTCCTATATCATTTTATGAATAAATCTGTTATATGCATATATCATAAGGACTAGTAATTTTAAATAACTCACCTTTATGGAAAAGTATCCAGAAAATAAAAAACTTCTATAAACAATCAAGAAATATTCTATTTAATATTCAGCATGAACCATCTACAAAGAACAAGCCTAAGACAACTGATAATAAGTATCAAATATATAGCAATATTTTAGATCTTTAAAACCATCAAAAAAGGAACAAAAACAAAAGGCATCCCTCCACAAGGAACATACAGGGAAGTCAGAAGACTCAAACCTGGCACAACCCGATAAGACCAGAAAACCTCTCTCTCAGAAACAATTGCTACCAAGAACCAATACAATCAGTCCTTACTAGGGATTAAGTCACCTACAAGACCATTTGGGGGGGGGTGCATCCATGGCATGTGGAAGTTCCCGAGCCAGGGGCCAAACTCCGCCACAACAGCAACTGGAGCCACTGGAGTGACAACACCAGATCTTTAACCCAGCTGCACAAGGGAACTCCTAAGATGATTTAAAGTGTACTGCTGTGACAAGCAAGAAAGGTAGATACTAAATCTCGTCAAGGTACCAAAGCGTGTGTCATTAAAAAAAGTATTTACAGAAAATGTAACCAAATTAAGATAGCCAATAATCTTAGAATGTATCTGTCATAAGAACTATTATCAGTAATAATTTAAGATAGTTGGGATCAACTACTGATAAAATATGGTTAAATTAATAATGGCAAAAAATCATGGTTTGGAATACCATGCAGCTGTGAAAAAATGAAGGTAGAATGTAAAAACCAGAAAAATCTCTGAGACATATTCTTAAAAGGAAAAGTAAGTTGCTGAACAACTTTGAGCTTTGAGCCAAAGAATGGCAGGAAGATGTATTTCTCTCTAATTCTTCAACACTTTCTATAATTTTCATTACTTACTACCAGTACAAGTCTTGCTTAGCTCTTTTAGAGTCTTATAATGTTGGTTTTACTGACATATTTTCATCTGTATGTGTTTATTTCCTCAATTAGCCATGTTCTTTCCAATGTAGCATTTAGTCACAGTCCCATATATAAAACAGGTGCACAAAATTATCTGTGGCTGGCCCAAATATGTAAAATATGAAGAAGTGGGACTTTAGAAGCAAAGACACCAGACACACATTAAGGGGGAAAACTAAAATACAGTTCTTTAGACTTCTGGGGTCAACATACTTTATGCAACCTGAAGCTCTTTGAGAAATCCTGCTAACAAAATGAGTGATTACATTTTCCTTCTTACGAGAGATTGTTTTTAAATCACTCAAGTATGTAAACAAAAGCTTGAGGGAATTCCCATTGTGGCTCAACTAGCATCCATGAGGATTCGGGTTTGATCCCTGGCCTCACTCAGTGGGTTAAGGATCCAGCATTGCCGTGAGCTATGGGATAGGTTGCAGATATGGCTCGATCTGGGGTTGCTGTGGCTATGGTGTAGGCCAACAGATGCAGCTCCAATTCAGCACCTTGCCTGGGAACTTCCATATGCCACAGGTGAGGCCCTAAAAAGCAAAAAATAAACAAATAAACAAAAGCTTGGAAACTTGTATCTAAAATATACATATTCCATGATTTTAATAATACTTACCATCTGTCTAGCATTGATGCTATCAGTGAGCTTATTAAGGCCACAGTTGACCCCCGCAAACTCTATAGCTCTTCCTATTATCCAACATAATGTCTTCTTACTATTAAAAAAAAAAAAACAAGTGATATATACATATGTAACAAAAGCAAGTTCATATCAAACGATAATCTTAAGTGAAATAAAAATCTAAAATATATACAGGGAGTTCCCTTCATGGCGTAGCAGAAACGAATCCGACTAGGGATCATGAGGTTGTGGGTTCAGTCCCTGGCCTCATTCAGTGGGTTAAGGATCCGATGTTGCCGTGAGCTGTAGTGTAAGTCACAGATGCAGCTCAGATCTGGCATTGCTGTGGCTATGATGTAGGCCAACAGTTGTAGCTCCGATTGGACCCCTAGCCTGGGAACCTCCACATGCCGTGGGTACAGCCCTAAAAAGCAAAAAAAAAAAAACAAAACTATATAACAGAATCCAAAATTAACTACCATATTGTAAACCATAATTAAACACCTGATCAAGAGTCATCAACAATCATAAAGATATCATCAACAATCATAAATGAAGGCTAAAATCATTAGTGAAAGTATGACAGAGATATACGCGGTACCAAAGTACCATGCCACAGATAATTTGCTGGATATAAAAGACAAACATGACTAGAATAAGATGATCTGGTTGTCATCATCTTGGCCTGGTGATCAAATTCAGCTCCCAAATGGTGGGACAACTAAGTATTACATGCCTCTAAGTGAAACAATATGAGTACACAGCATTGCTAAAAGAAGTACTCTTCTAAAAAATGTTTAACCTGAATCTGAAACACCTTTAGATCTAAGCCCCAGTTTACAAGAAATATAGAGGATAGAGGGAAGTTATACCACACCGTGAAGAAACTATCAGCCATACAAAATACCAGATTTTTTCAACAGAGCCAACAAATCTGTATTATGGAGAAAGGCAGGGAGGGTGATAAGGGGGATGGATAGATAAGAGACAGTTCTATAAAGAGATAACCAGATAACATTGGTAGCTCTTGACTAGATTTTTTACATTTTTTTAAAAAGGTAATAAAAGATGTTTTTAGGACAGCTAGAGAAATATGAATAGAGCATGAGTATTATATATTAGGGAATTATTGACAATTTTGTTAGGAAGGATACATATATAGAAATGATGTGGTTATACTGAGATATCCTTTTTTCTGGAAGATATACGTCAAAGATAGCATGTCTTATGAATTCCTAAAATAGTAAATTTCAATCTAAATCCTTAAGTGAAATTATCAAAGTCCAAAATATATACAACACTTATAACACAAATGTATAGTATGCAAAAAGAAAAACAAAACAAAAAACTCATTTGTCACCACTAACTTTTAAATAATTTAGGAAATTTACATATACATAGAAATATACATGTACATAAAGCAAGCGTAGCAAAAGTAGAAGTTCCCATGTGGCTCAGCAGGAGGCTCAGTAGGATAAGGATCCAGAGTTGTCACTTCAGTGGCACAGGTCACTGCTGTGGCGCAGGTTCTATCCCTGGTCCAGCAACTTCCACATGCCGCTGGTGAAACAACAAAAAAAAAAAAAAAAAAGGGAAGGAAATTACAACTACCAACCACCACCGAACAAAAAGTATCCATCCTCTCCTATCTTTAAAAACTCTAATTCTGGAGTTCCCACTGTGGTTTCAGTGGTAATGAATCCAACTAGTATTCATGAGGATGCGGGTTTGATCCCTGGCCTCACTCTGTGGGTTAAGGATCCAGCATTGCCATGAGCTGTGGTGTAGGCTGCAGATGCTGTTTGGATCTGGCTTTGCTGTGGCTGTGGCACAGGCCAGCAGCTGCAACTCTGATTCGACCCCTAGCCTGGGAACATCCACATGCTGCATGAGCAGCCCTAAAAAGCAAAAAAAAAAACTCTCAAGGCACCTTGAATTGATAACAATGAAGAGAATTCTTAACTCAGACTATCCAAACTCCTATTATTTCCTAGACGGTTTCTTTTTCTTAAAATAAAAGTAGTTTACATCTGTTGTTTCAACTTCCCACTTTCTGTTGACTTCTTGATCCAATGCAATCTGCCCCTTCCATCTACCGGGTTTTTTCTGGCCACTCCTTCTCAGTCTCTTTTATTGATTCCTTTCTTTCAGTGTCATTGCTACCTTGGGCTCTGTTCCCAGCCTTCTGCTCCAATAGCTTTTTCTAGTCCATCCAAACCCATGGCTTCAACATCTCTGACTTGAGCCAAGAATTCTCTCCCAAACTCCAATATACTTAACTGCCCAACAGATACATCCACTTGGATATTACACAGGCACTTCAAGCCTGAGAGTTCCAGCTCAAAATGCTTCAGTGACTCCACAGCTTTCAAGATCAGGTTCAAACTCCTTGGTAAAGCATTCAAGGACTTCTATGACCTGGCCCCTTACCTACCCTTACCCTTCTCTTCCTCTATTTCTCAAGTACTCTCCACTCCTCCTGTATCTAATTATTTGTTTCCCACACAGAGTAGGCCATTTCACATCTTTGTGCCTCACATATGTTCTCCCCAAAAGTCCCTCTACTCTATCGCATCCAACCCATTTTTCTTAGCTTAACTTTCTTTCAGGAAAGCTTTTCACTATCCCAAAGTCTGATCTACACAGAGCTGCCACTGCATCCTAGATATACCTCTATCAAAGCACTTTTGTATTTATTTACTAGTCCATAAGCATCCCACAGATAATGTGTTCTTATTTAGCAAACAAGCGCTTAATAAATATTTGTTAAATGCCAGCATGAACCAAAAAGCCAATCCAGTTCTTTAAAATATTGGACTTACCATGTCAGTACCTGGAATACTCAGGTCCATTATACAGGGCATCACTTTCCCATAAGTAAAATATCTAGGAAAATAAACATAAAATCAGAAGGGTGGGTGAGAATTAGAATGGATATTTTGTGTCTGGCCAGAATTCCTTCTCCTCCCTTGCTCCACCAGGGGTCTAATTTCTGCTACCAGACCCATGGCCATATAAATGAGCATATCACATGATCTAGGCTAAACGAGGCATGGTACCTCATCCCCTCAGCTGCAGGAACTGGTTAAGGGACAGGGCTGTGACGAAATCTATCTAGAGAGAGCCTCTGACATGAGGCTCTAAGTAGATAAGCCCACACTGCCAAGAACCAGGTCCCACCATGGAAGCAGCATATCCGCAATAGAAGAGATGGTGCCAGTGCGCACAGACCGTAAGTACAGGAGGGCTCTATCTCTGGGCAAGTTCCCACGTTCGCTCCTTATGGCCATCTCTATCCATACAATTTCTATTAAAGGGTTATTGAACCAGTAACTTTTCCATCCATAGGCTATTTCAAACTGTATCTCTGTTATTTGCAATCCAAAAAGGCCCAATAACCAGAGAAACGGAATAAGATGGAAATCAGATGGAAAGATACATTTCACTTAATCTATAAAAGACCTTATTTAGTATGCCTTTCTTACCTAGAAAACGTTCATCAAATATAATGTCTTTCTCCTCCCTACGAGATAAACCCCAAAATTACTATTTATTTCCCTTCTTAATACACTCAATGAAAATCACATCATTTTTTAAGATAGTCGATGTATCTCTTTCTTTGGTTACACCCCAGCCAACACATGGTGAGAGGACAACAAGCAATTACAATGAGAACATAGAGTGCTAAGGAAACAAGTAGAAGGCTGGCTTCCTAAAGAGGTATTACCTCTGTGGACACCTGGAAGATAAGCATGCATTAACAAAACCAAAGGGAGCTAGGAAGGCATTCCAGACAGAGAAAAGCTTCTGTACTCAGGTCTACCTTTAACAGACTGGGCATCTTGAGGGAGAAATGCAAGTAATGGAATATGACCAGCACATTGTGAGCAAAGAGAGAAAGTGACAAGAGGATTAAGAGGTAAACAGAAGCCAAACCATGAAGATTCTGAAAGCCAAATTAAGAAATTCAGATTTTTATCTTGATGGCAATGAAAAGCCACTTAAAAAAAAAAATGGCTTGGAAGGCAAGACTGACAACAGGGAAAACCACTGAGGAGGCTACTGCAGCAATCAAGGTGAGAGATGATGCTAACCATGGAGCAGGATGGTAGCCTTAAGAAAAGAGAAAAGGCACAGATTCAAGGGGTATTAAGGAAAAAGAATCCAAGTGGGCTCAGTGATCAATCAGAATATGAAAGGAGGAGTTCCCGCCATGTCTCGACAGTAATGAACACAACTAGTATCCATGAGGATGCAAGTTTGATCCCTGGCCTCACTCAGCAGCTTAAGAATCCAGCATTGCCATGAGCTGTGGTGTAGGTCACAGACGCAGCTAGGATCCCACATTGCTGTGGCTGTGGTGTAGGCCAGCAGCTACAGCTCTGATTCTACCCCTAGACTGGGAACTTCCATTTGCCATGGGTACAGCCCTGAAAAAGACAAAAAAAAAAAAAAAAAAAATACAAAAGGAAAGTGAGTAAAAGAAATAGCCCAAGTTTCCACCAAGTTATTATTAGCAGTGCCTACTATTTACTGCATTCTTACCACATATGCATTATTTCATTTAATCATCCCCTAGAAAGAAGACAGAAAAGGAGTTTGCATCTTTTTTTTTTTTGCTTTTTGCTTTTTTAGGGCCACACCTGCAGCATACGGAAGTTCCCAGGCTAGGGGTCAAATTTAACTGACAACTGGAACTTCTATGTCATATTTTGGTTTTGAGTCTGGAAGTAAGGTAGATAATGACTACAGTCTGGGATATGCTCAGTTTGAGGTACCAATGGGAGCAAACAAACGAATAAGTCATGAAGGTAGATGATATAATGAGTCCAGTTATCAAGAAAGAGCTTTGGGTTGGAGATAAGAGAATTATCAGCATACAGAAACTAGGCGAAATATTCTTAAAAGTAAAATATCTCCTTTGTTCATGCCAATATTTATTTAATACCTACATACTTATAGCTTTGGGCCTAGTGTTGGGGGTAAAAAGTGAATAATATTCAGTGAAGCTCACAGTTACCACAGAGAGGAGACAGATAGCTCAATATAGCAACACATTTATAATAGAAATATACATATATATAGTATAATGGCAATAGTACATTTAAGGTTCAGAGGTAATAAAATGAGTAAGCAATAATCTCTGCTGAGGGAAAGAAGGAAAGAACACTACAACAAATACCACCTAAATCTTTAAGTAGGTTAGCGGAGAGTTTAAAGGGAAGAGGACAAATAGTGAAGACACTACAAGCAGAAGAAACAAATTCAAAGACAAAAGAAAAATTTTTTTAAAGATGGCCTGCTTTGGAACAGAAAAATTAAATATTATTCACATCGGTCTCCCAAACTAATTATTTTTCCTTTTTTTGCTTTTTTTAGGAATGCACTCTTGGCATATGGAAGTTCCCAGGCTAGGGGTAGAATCAGAGCTGCAGCCATAGGCTTACTCACAGCCACAGCAATGCTGGATCCAAGCTGCATCTGTGACCTACACCACAGCTCACAGCAATGCCAGATCCTTAACCTACCAAGTAAGGCCAAAGGGTGCAGGTTCGATCCTGGATACTAGCCAGGTTCATTTCCACTTTGCCAAAATGGGAACTCCATCCCAAACTAATTCTTAAATTTAGTGAATCAAGTGGATATATTAAAAAAAAAATGTTTAAGACACATGGGGGAAATTAATACTAAATCATATTATGAAAATAACATTATGCAACTAAATAAGACAGCTACAAAAATCCAATAAAAGATTTAAAAATTGTTATTAAAAGTCAAGAATTGATATAATCCTAACGACATTTGGCTTACATTGTCTGGCATGGTAAATACTGAAAAAAGTTCAATCTCTTCTTTAATTCCTCATAAAATTACTAAAGGCATCTAATAATGCAATCTGTTAAAATTTAATGTTTGACCTGACAAACTGAGATTCTTCCTAAGATTTACAATGTGAATTTGCATATAAAAAGCTGAATGGGGGAGTTCCTGTTGTGGCACAGAAACGAATCCAACTAGGAACCATGAGGTTGAGGGTTGGATCCCTGGACTCACTCAGTGGGTTAAGGATCCGGAATTGCAGTGAGCTGTGGTGTACGTCACAGACACAGCTTGGATCCCACCTTGCTCTGGCTGTGTCACAGGCCAGCAGCTATAGCTCCAATTAGACCCCTAGCCTAGGAACCTCCATATGCCACAGGTGCAGCCCTAAAAAGCAAATAAATAAATAAATAAAAAGCTGAATGGAAGGAGGGCAAAAATAGTGGCTATTCTCTAAAATTCATGTTGACTAGTACGTGATTACTGCTTTGCATATCAAACGACACAACACCATAGATAATCATGAAAAAAGGGAGATTTTAGAAGGAAATCTTCAACAGTGCTTAAAAAACATGCACCTATACTGATAATATATAGCCTCTATTATATACAGATATCACACCTAATTTAATACAGAAAAAAATTCCTTTACCAATAATTTAAGCCCCTTTTTTCTGTTTAGTCCACTGCTAGGTCCTCTTTACTTTGCCTTTCAAAACAACTAAAGTCAACAGGTGCACAAACTGCCATTCATAAGTACTAAATGCTGATTTGACCTAGGTTTTATTTGTTTTATACCTTAGTCTTTTCTCATGAACTAAAGTGTAGCATCTTTGTAGAAAAGCAGCCGTTTCTTTCCTGTTCTTTTCACCATCACCACCACTGCAGCCCCCCATCCTAGCTCAGCCACTTGAATAATAAAGGCTCTGGCAAAGGAACAAAAATTGATTTCATTTCTAACCTTTAAAAACAGACAATGTAAGATAACTGAACCATGCTGACAATCAAAACACGTAATGTTTACATTTCTTAAAGCGTTTAAGGATTCTTTCATTGAAAATTGAAGAATGAGGGCTGAGTTAGGAAAGACCTGGGTGTTTCAGAGACAAACAATGGAAATAATAAAAACAGTATTAAAAGGCTGCTGTTGAGATGAAAAGAACATTTTTTTTTAAGTGAGGGAAAGAGGCAGCTGCAAATCAGTCATTGTTTTCTGAGAAGCCAGGTTCATCTCCAGGATTTTCTTCTCGGAGCTCAACCAATCCCCACCTTTTCTGAGTTAACCAGTCTCCAGGCAAGCAGCGCTTCTTGATTGGCTTAAAGATGTCGAGTAGAAAAACCAGCCAATCCTGCCTTCAAGTCAGAACTGTGCTATGGAGACATTACAACCACTGCATGGCGAGAATGTGTACAAACCTGTCCGTGCCACAAATACCAGATCCCACTTCTAGAGACTGTTGCCGAAAGGAAGATTCTTTAAAGCCAACACTGAGCGTGATCTACCTTTTTTAAAAAAAAAATA
>PVHT021183710.1:22689253-22858623 GCA_004024745.2 Catagonus wagneri | reverse complement strand
GGGGGGGGGGGGGGGGGGGGTCGAAAGGGCACAGACCCCACGAAGCGTAAACGCCTCCCCGCAGTTTCCAAAAATCTTAACGTGCGATGTGAAAGGTTGTGTTTGGATTTCAAGAAGTGAGTAAATAAACGGCTCTGCAAGGACTACGTGCTCGGAAGTGTGGCCCGAAGTTGCAAGAAGATTTCGCCTGGGAAAAGCTCCGGCGCTCGGAGGGCCGCGAGGTCAAGTCCCGGCGGGAATCTACACGGAGGCCCCCGGGGGGCGAGAGGGGTGTGTCAAAGGCCTGGCGGCCCGCCAGGGACTAGCAGGCAGGGGAGGCGGCCGCGGCCCCCGCCTTCGCCCGGCCTCGGGCAGCTTGCCAGGGCCCGCCTCTCGCCGACGCCTCACTCCCCTTCCGTCCGGGCGGCCGGGCCCGCGGGCCGGACTGGAGGCGGCCCGAGCCGGCCCCCCACGTTCGGGGACTGAGATTTCGGTCGCAGCGCCGCCCGCCGCTGCCTCAGGCCCTCCGCTCCGGTTCGGCGACCCCGGGATCCTTTCCCTCCCGGACCCTCACCCCGGCCCTGCCGCCCTGCCTCCCCCCCCCCCCCGCCGCCTTTACCTGCTCCAGGAGCGGGCGGAGGGCGTCGAGGCCAGGGCCGCGTCGTCGAGTGTGCAACGCGCCGCCGCGGGTCCGCAGCCCTTTCCCGCCGCCGCCACTGCGCTCTCCGGCGCGGCGCAGGGCTGGCGAGCAGCGACGGCCGCGGGGGGGAGACGCTCGGCGAGCGCCGGGTGGGGAGACACTGCCGCTCTTCGTCCGGTCGGGGAAGAGCAGCCTCACGGCAGTCAGCCGCGAGGGGGCGGGTGGGCGGCCGAATGGGGAGGGGTCTCGGGGAGTTGGGAATGGCTGCCACGTCGCCCAGGTGGCTCTCGGTCCTCCGCCTCCCCCACCCCCGCCGGCTGCCCACCGCGACTTCTGGTGCGTCCCCGAGCTCCGCTAGGGCGCCTCGGCCGGCCCGGGCGACCCCTGCCCGCGGGCGCTCCCGCCTTTCCCGCTCCCTAGAGAGCGAGTCCTGGCCTGGCCGGTTCTGCCGCATTGGACCGGTCTTCCTGCCACCCCGCACCTCCGCCAAGAAAGCTCGCCCCAAAGCCTGACGTCTTTCCCCCCTTCTCTTGTTCTGGGGTCACATGGAGGAGCAAGCCCTTTTCAATGTGTCGGAGTTTCGGGGAAAGCGGGAGCTGTTTTGAGGTGGTGAACGTAGCAATAAGGGGCCCGAAATTTCCACGGAAATAAGCGGCGCGGTCGACCACGGCCGTTTCTAAACCTCCTCACTCTCTCAAGCCCCAGAGGCAAAACAGCAACACAAGGTCGTACTCGCTGGTCTAGCCGGGGAAGGAAATGAGAGCGGGGCGGGCCCGCCAGCGCGCGGGTCCCGGCGGCAAGTTGGGAGGGACCTCAGGACGAGCCAGGCTGCCTCCGCGTGGCCTAACCGGACTGTTGGGTCGAGACGTGCAAGGCCACGGCGGCTGCGGGCGCGCGAACCCCGCCCCCGCGCGCGCCACGCTGCCCGCCGGAGGCTTCCGGGAGCGCTGCCCGGTGCCTGTCTGCGCGCTCGGGCTGCTGCCTCGGAGCAGGGAGACAAAGGGGTCGGCTGCGGCCGGGACCGGCCCTGCCCGGTCCTCGCTGGCGCTGCCAACGCGCGGTCTGAACACGCTGGCAGAAGAACAAAAACGAGTGCATGTTTGCAACGTAGAACGGCAGGCGCTGGCCTTTGCCCTGCTTAGAGCTTCAGTTTTCAGGTGCCAAGAAAAGCAAAGATATTTTCCTCCCTTTTACGATCGCTTTATTATTAGACCGTCCTCCAGGTCTGCTCCATTTCTCTTGCTCCTAAACATTGCTTTCCTGGGTTTGTTTCTTCTCTGTTCTGACGTGAAATATTCAGTGTTTTCAGGGACATGAATTTTTCGCTCTTGCTTGCTGGTGGTGGTGATTATGCTTATCCGTTTTTTCCTCCCTATTCCTTCCCTTTGCAATTACTTTTTATTCCACTGTCAGTGTTTCGTCTAGAGAAAAGAATAAGCCCCTGGCAGAGTAATCCTTTGCGTCGAAGACTGTCTGTCCATGTTGCTATAGTAATTGCTTTAAACAGAGTGTAAATTTCGGGAAACGCATTTGAATTTTTATCTTCATTTAAGTCTAGTTGGAACACCTACTCACGAAAACATTGTAGGGTTTTTTTTTTCAGAAATCAGAAATATTTAATAGGGATGGTTAGTAGTTTTCTAATGAAACCAACCACACGAGGAAAAAAGGGTTTTTTCCTTTGTATTCTTTTTGTATTTTTAAAAGTCCCTTGAGCGCCTGTTAAGAAATTACAATACAAACATCTCTATTAATACTTTTATTAATTTGAAAACAGCAGAAATTTTAACAAAGTGCTCGAACTCTCAAGATTTAAGCAGCTACTGCTGAGAACCTAACATTATGTCTGCCTTTGAACAACCATTAAAAGTGACTAATAACAGTGATATATGCCACTTTAGGAATGAAAGAACCCTAGTAATTATAAACTTCAAACAAATCTAGCAAGTTAATATTAAGTTTATTCATATGAAATATGTTCACCATGATAATAAAAACAGGCAATTAAATTCTTTGTTTTTCCATTGAATATTGGTAAGGGTTTATCACATTTTAGGCCTGAACAATAAGAAGTAATTCTTAACATTAGAAATACATTTCAAGCCAGCAAGACATAACCCAGGCTGAATATTTAAAGGGGAAAAAAAAATGTTAGCTTGCTATGCTAATAAAAGAAAAAATATCTGTGGAGTTCGCTTCCTGGTTCAGTGGTTATGGAATCCGACTAGGAACCATGCGGTTGCAGGTTTGATCCCTGGCCTGGCTCAGTGGGTTAAGGATCTGGCTTTGCCGTGACCTGTGGTGTAGGTTGCAGAGGTAGCTCGGATCCAGCGTAGCTGAGGCTGGGTGTAGGCGGGCAGCTACAACTCCGATTATACCCCTAGCCTGGGTATAATCATATGTCGCAATTGCAGACCTAGAAAGACAAAAAAAAAAGAAAAGAAAAAGACAAACATCTGTAAAGTTTTGAAAGTTAGACTCAAATGAAGAACAAAGCAATCTTTACTCAGCACTCACAGTGCCAGCCTTCCTTTGTGAATATTTATAAAGATTTCCTTCTTCCTTATTGGTTTAAATTCTGAGCCAATAGGAAAAGAACACATCTTTTAAAGGATGAGACATAAGCATCAGGTTAAAACATGGATAAACGGATTATCATGCTTATTCTCATTTGAGATCATGTATCTTAATTTCAAAGAAGAAATTTAAGAATCTTTGAATTATTGAGTATCTTGATGTACCTTAAATGCCAAGGTACTACTCCTGATCATACTCTGCTCTCTGTCATCTTCCAGTTGGTTATGTTACAATATTTAATTCTCTAAAATGCCAGATGAATCCAAGGAATGGCAAAATGCTACCACTTAACACTTTAAAATGAGCCCTGGAATTTCTTTAAATGAAAGACTGGCCCTTATGGAAATAATGAAGTTTACATCTTGGTATTTGTATATAAAATGGCCAATGCATTATAAATAAATCTTTTATATTTGTCTAAAGCATCTTTTGTCTGTTTAATGACTAAATGCTAAACATGCTTTTTTACGTTTAAGAACAATAAGCATGATTTCTTCCCAGTCAAAAATAATCTGTGCCACTTTTGCATTCCTATAATTTTGACAGAGCATTCTGCTCAGTTATAACTATTCACATATTTATAATCTCTCTTAGTAGATCATCAGTTCCTTGAAGATAGGCCCTATTTCCCATTCAGCCTTGTATTGCTCCCTACCAGACTTGGAGCTCGTACAAAATAAATACTCCTTGGACATTTGGTGAGTTAAAGAATCAACATTACTATATGACACAGTATATGGTAAATCAAAAGAAAGTCTGTTGTGGGATTTTTTTTCCTCTATAACATAATAGCCAATAAATACTTGTTTTCATTCCCAATTAAACTTAGAATAACATTTTGCAAGAACTTTACTAAAAGAAAGTAAGAACAAACATATGTTGGAACGCCTGTATTTTTCAGTTTTAAATCTGGTAGAAACTGGATCACAGGTAATATTGCTGTTATCTAAAGTAAAAAATATGGGTGGGTTTATCTTTATAAAAGATTTCTTTGCCACACTCAACAGGAGCTGCAAGCTCTTTGGCCATAGGAAAAAATTACTTTAAGCCTTCTAAAACTCTGTTTTCTTATCTCTCAAATGCATTCATTGTATCTACTTTCTAATTAATTAAAACGTTAAAAGCATGTAAAAGTAAAGACTCAATAGATGGTAGTCATTACTTGCAGATATTAGTGAACTCAATCATGAAGAAAAAGTCATTTTCTTTGTGCAGTTATTTATGACTTGCATAAAGTGCTGTTTTTGTTTTTGTTTTTGTTTTTAAGTGAAGAAATAAATATCGTGAGGGAAGAAAGACAATACTAAGAACATCTACCAAGAGAAAACTTTCGAAGTTCCCATCGTGGTTCAGTGGTTAACAAATCCGACCAGGAACCATGAGGTTGCAGGTTCAATCCCTGGCATCACTCAGCGGGTTAAGGATCCGGCGTTTCCGTGGTGTAGGTTGCAGACGCGGCTCAGATCCCGCGTTGCTATGTCTGTGGCATAGGCTGGCAGCTACAGCTCTGATTAGACCCCTAGCCTGGGAACCTCCATATGTCACGAGTGCAGCCCTAGAAAAGGCAAAAAGACCAAAAAAAAGAAAACTTTTGAGAATTAAAATTTGTTAAAAGAATAGATCTTGAAGTTTCCATCGGGGCTCAGCGGTAACAGACCCAACTAGTATCCAGTATCCACGAAGATGCATGTTCAATCCCTGGCCTCCCTCAGTGGGTTAAGGATCAGCATTGCTGTGAGCCATGATGTAGGTCACAGACGTGTCTCAGATCTGGCATTGCTGTGGCTGTGGTGTAGGTTGGCAGCTGTAGCTCTGATTCGACCCTTACTTAGCCTGGGAATTTCCATGTGCCACGGGTATGGCCTTAAAAAGACAAAAAAAAAAAAAATCTCAGCACACACATACACAAAAGCTGACTGACTATGACAAGTGATAGAATGTGTTAATTAACTGTAATAAGCATTTTACAGTGTATACTTACATCAAATCATCGCATTATACACTTTATGTACAGTATTGTCAATTATATCTCAGTAAAGCTGGGAGGAGGGGGGAGTCAATCTCCTGTTGAAAAAACATATAACAACCACAACAACAACAACAAAACAAATCCTATAGCGTAGCTTCCAAATCCTGCCACCCCTACAGAAAAAGACTTCAAATAGATCTCTGCCCACCTTCATCCAATTCTTCCTTCCCCCACCCCCTGCCTCTGATAACCACATATCTGATCTCTTTTTCTATGAGTTTGTTTTTTTGAAGTACAAGTGACCTACAACACTGTTAATTCCTGGTCCACACTATAATGATTCGTTATTTCTATACATTCCAAAATGCTCACCACAGTAAGCCTAGTTACCGCCTATCACCAATACTACCTTATTATTGAGCATATTCCCCACACTTACATTGTATCCCAGTGACTCATTTATTTTGTACCTGGAAGTCTGTACCTTTTATCCTCCCCCACCTATTTCACTCATCTCCCCTACCCTCTTCCCCTTAGGAAATTACCTATTGTTCTCTGTATCTGCTCGGTTCTATTTGTTCATCTGTTTGTTTTTTAACAATTTTTTTGGCCTGCCCACAGCCTGGGAAAGTTCTGGGCCAGGGATTGAACCCCCATCAAGGCAGTGAGCTGGAACCACAGCAGTGACCACACCAGATCCTCAACTGCTGAGCCACCAGGTAAATCCTGTTTTGTTTTTGTTCCAGGGCCAGGGACGCCACAGCTGCGACCTATGCTGCAGCTGCAGCAACTGCAGATCCTTTAACCCACGCCTCCACAGGGACCGGAACCACTACAGTGGATTTTTTTTTTTTTTTTTGCCTTATCTAGGGCCGCACCCGCAGCATATGGAGGTTCCCAGGCTAGGGGGTCTAACAGGAGCTGTAGCTGCTGGCCTTCACCAGAGCCACAGCAACGCGGGATCCAAGCTGCATCTGCAACCTACACCACAGCTCATGGCAATGCCGGATCCTTAACCCACTGAGCAAGGGCAGGGATCGAACCCGCAACTTTATGGTTCCTAGTCGGATTCGTTAACCACTGAGCCGCGACGGGAACTCCTACAATTGGATTTTTAACCCACTGCACCACCGCGGGAACTTCCTGTTTGTATTTTAGATTCCACATATAAGCGAAGTCACACATACTTGTCTTTTTCTAACTTGTTGCATTTAGCATAATACCCTCTAAGTCCATCCATGTTGTAAAAGATGACAAGATTTAAGTTTTCTTTATGGTTGAGTAACATTCCATTGTATATTCATATATACCACTTTTGTTGTTGTTGTTGGAAGAGATTTATTGAATACACTGCTAAGGGAAGCTGTTGGCAGGGGAACTCATCTGCCCTGGGGTAGTGGTTTGGGCTCTTTTTATTAAGGGAACTGGCTTCCAACCAACTTCTCTGTTCCCACCATGCAAATAAGGGGTTGAAACATGGCGGTTCTGGTTGGCTGATATTCCAGGCCGCTCATGACATCGCTCGGAGATTAACACAGAATGACTTGTGTGTAAAATAGCTTCCACATTTCCCCCCATAGATCGACAATGCTAAATCTTTGGCATCAGAATGGAGGTCTCATCTTCTGTAGCTGCTTTGTGCTGAGCAGGGGCTATGTGTTGGCCCTTCCTAGGATTGTCAGTCCATCAAAGCCTCTCTGTGCCAGCAGACTGGAGTAAAAGCCATTTTGGTAAATTTAGGAGCTTGGTCTAAAGGGCTCAGGTAACATGGATTTTCCAGTAAAATGGGTTGGAAACCTTGTCAGAGCATCATCTAAAGATGGAACTCTTGGCTTCTGGAAGAAACTAGATCAGTAAAAGAATTATTATAGCTAGGGGTCCAAGCAAGGTAAGAACCAGATTACGTTTAGTAACAACATTGATTATGGGCCAGAGCCCGCTTGGAATACTCTGTCCAAAGGAATGAAACAGCTCAGCATATGCTATGTCTTCTTTTATCCATTCATCTGTCTATGGGTAGTTAGGTTTCTTCTAAATCTTGCTATTGTGAATAATGGTATAATAAACATAGTGGTGCCTATCTTTTTTTTTTTTTAAGGGCAGCACCGGTGGCATATGGAAGTTTCCAGGCTAGGAGTCAAATAGGAGCTGCAGCTACTGGCCTACACCACAGTCACAGCAACTCCAGATCCAAGCTGCATCTTCGACCTACCCCGCAGCTCACAGCAGCATGGGGTCCTTAACCCACTGAGCAAGACCAGGGATCAAACCCACATCCTCATGAATCCTAGTTGAGTTTATTACTGCTGAGCCACAACAGGAACTCCCAGTGTGTATCTTTTCGATTTAGTATTTTTGTTATCTTTGGAAAAATACCCGGAAGTGGAATTGCTGAATCATACAATAGTTCTATTTTTAATTTTTTGAAGAACCTCTATACTGTTTTCCATAGTGGCTGCACCAACTTACATTCCCACCAACCCTTTTCTTCACATTCTTGCCAACACTTGTTATTTGTTCTTTTTGATGATAGGCATTCTGACAGGTGTGAAGTGATATCTTGTTATTATTTTTTTTTTTTGTCTTTTTTGGGGCCGCATCCACACATATGGACGTTCCCAAGCTAGCAGTCCAATCGGAGCTGTAGCCGCTGACCTACGCCAGAGCCACAGCAGCGTGGGATCTGAGCTTCATGTGACCTACACCACAGCTCACAGCAACGCCAGATCCTTAACCCACTGAGCGAGGCCAGGAATGGAACCTGCAACCCCATGGTTCCCAGTCAGATTCTTTTCTGCTGTGCCACGAAGGGAACTCCCTCATTATGGTTTTGAATTGCATTTCCCTGATGATCAGTGGTATTAAACATCTTTTCACGTGCCTGTTGGCCATCTGAGTGTCTTCTTTGAAAAAAAATATCTATTCAGGTTGGTTTGTTTTGTTTTGTTTTGTTTTTTGATGTTAAGTTTGTATGAATTCTTTGTATTTTTTGGATATTAATCCCTTATCAGATATATTGTTTGCAAATGTCCTCTCCTGTTCAGTAGGTGGCCTTTTCATTTTGTTGATAGTTCCCTTAACTGTGCAAAAGCTTTTTAGTTTGATGTAGTTCCATTTGTTTATTCTTGCTTATGTTTCCCTTGCCTGGAGAGATAGATCAAAAAAAAAAAAAATCTCGCTAAGGCAGATGTCAAAGAGTGTACTGCCTACGTATGTTTTCTTCTGGAAGTTTTATGGTTTTAGGTCTTACATTTCACTCTTGGGGTTCCCTCTTGGTGCGGCGGGTTAAGGATCCAGCATTGTTACTGCTGTGTGCAGGTTTGATCCCTGTCCCAGGAACTTCCACATGACCAAGAAAAAAAAAATGGCATTACCATTTCACCTTTTAATCCATTTTGAGTTTATTTTTATTTGGGGGGGGGCATGGTTTGGCCACACTTGTAGCATGTGGAAGTTCCTGGCCCAGGGATCAAAACTGAGCTGCAGGAGTTCCTGTCGTGGCTCAATGGTTAACGAATCCGACTAGAAACCATGAGGTTGCAGGTTCAATCCCTGGCCTCGCTCAGTGGGTTAAAGATCTGGCGCTGCGTGAGCTGTGGTGTAGGTTGCAGCCGTGGCTTGGACCCTGAGTGGCTGTGGTGTAGGTTGGCAGCTATAGCTCTAATTAGACCCCTAGTCTGAGAACCTCCACATGCCGCAAGTGTGGCCCTAGAAAAAGCAAAAAGACTGAAAAAAAAAACAAAAAACAAAAACTGAGCTGCAACTGAAACAGCACCACAGCTACAGCAACACCAGATCCTTAACCTACTGTGTCACACAGGAACTTCCTAGAGTTGATTTTTTAATGTGGTGTGAGAAAGTAGTCCAGTTTAATTCTTTTGCATGCAGCTATCCAGTTTTCCCAATACCGTTTATCGAAAAGACTGTCTTTCCCTACTGTACATTCTTGCCTCCTTTATCATAAATTAACTGACCGTCTAAGTAAGTCTGAGCTCAGTTCTGGTTTCTTTATTCTGTTGCATTGATCTGTGTGTCCATTTTAGTGTCAATATACTGTTTTTGATTACTGTAGCTTCATTGTATAGTTTGAAATCAGGAAGTATGATATCTCCAGTTTTGTAAAAACATTCCTATATTCTTATAATCAGTCTCTCCTTTTTTGGCCTAAACTAGCTTGAGTTGTTTTCTGATGGTGGCATACAGAAGAGTTTAATTATTATAGTAGGTTTTCTGTAAATGCTTGTTAAAATGAAATGTGAAGTTCTTTGTAATAAAATCCCTTTGGGCTCTCAAAATTTGTACTGTTTTTTTTTTTTTTTTTCTGATCTCTCAGTTTGAGAGGGGCACATTCAAGGGCATTCTGAAAGACATTCACCCTAAGCTAAGGTGGTGTTTGTTGACAGAAAATATAAACTGGGCCTGGGGCCAAGTAGCACAGTCCACCTGCTAGACTTTCCTCTCAGTCCCTACCTGAGAACTGACATGTCTTCAATTTAGTGTTTGGTGATAGCCTGCCTAAAAAATAAATTCTTAGATTTTTCCAGTTAGGGTGGAGTTTGAGGATTGTGGGACATTTTTATTGGTTTGGTTTAGGCAAGTCTATATTCTGAGGATTAGGAACAGGGCAAAAGCACCAATCCTAGGGTAGAGGGACCGTGAGTGATAATTACTTGAGCATATTCAAACGTCTGAGTTTTCAAGATCTGGTGTTGGAGTTCCCGTTGTGGCTCAGCAGTTAACAAATCCGACTAGGAACCATGAGGTTGCGGGTTTGATCCCTGGCCTTGTTCAGTGGGTTGGGGATCCAGCGTTGCCATGAGCTGTGGTATAGGTTGCAGACGCAGCTCGGATCCCTCCTGGCTGTGGCTGTGGCGTAGGCTGGCAGCTACAGCTCCTGTTAGACCCCTAGCCTGGGAACCTCCATATGCCACGGGTGCAGCCCTAGATAAGGCAAAAAAAAAAAAAAAGACGTAGTGTTAGTACATTGAGGCTTACCTTTCAGAAAGCAGTGTCTATTTCTCTGTTCAAGTTTTCCAATCTATACATAGAACTATCATTTTACCGTTTATTTTGTATCTTTCTTCCTAGTACTGAGAAAATAGGAAATACCTAGGAGAATTTCCAGAAGGCCCAGAATGGCATTTATAGAGCAATTCCTAGAGTTAAACAACAAATGAGGTTAAATATAGTTTGTATGAGTGTGGTATCATAACGTTCCTGAGATTACAGCATAGAAACTTCATTTATTTATATACATTTTATGTAAGGTGAATTTAAACAGGATGATGAAATTATTTCTGAAATGTCAGAATAAGTGCATATAGTTACTAAGGTGTAGAAGAGCACAGTCTATTTCTATCTTTAAAATCCTATTGAAAAAGAATTAAAAAAAAATCCCATTGGAAAAACATTAAAATAAAATCCTATTGAAAAATCAAATACCGTTATTTAAATACCTGGAGCTATTCTTCATTCAGCCAGTACTTCTTGAGGACTTATTGTTAGGGATATTGTAAATGTATAAGATGTGGCCCCTGTCCTTAAGGTGTTTTTTTTTGTAATTTCTCTGAGATAAGACATACAGATACAAAGCATCGTCATTGTTTTTTCACTAAGAAGAATAAGTTGGTGGTGTAGAAAATAATGAAAGACTTAATTTTTTTAATTTTTAATTTTTATTGTTGAAAGGCAACTTTGAAAGTCTACAGTTGAAATCATTGCAGGAACTGGAGGTGAAGGCTGTGATCCCAGGCGTCCCGGTTCCTCAGTGGTTCCTCAGGTGCTGCTGTCCCCATCACGACTCAGAGCACACCCCCAGCACCTGGCCAGGGTCGGGCACACGGAAAGCCCTCAGTGAACACCCACTGGCAATATGGACTTTTAAACTGGGTTTCCATTTTCAGTTCCTCCATGTCATTAATATATGAGCTCTGCAAAGATAATTGACTGCTATCGGCCTCTGTTTCCTCAATTGTCAAGAGAGAATAAGGATGCTAAGCTTAAAGGACCATTGTAAGAATTAAATGAGACAATAAGGATGAAAATAGATAAGTCCTTGATAATTATTAGTTTAATTCTCTGAGCTGAAAGGATTATGTATTTTTCTAGTTTGATTCATTTGTAAGTAATAATGCCTTTTTTTTTTTTTGGCCATCCCCCCCAACACACACACATATGAAGTTCCAGGGCCAAGGATCCAGGCCAGGGATCAGATCCAAGGTGCAGCTGCAGCAACAGCCAGATCCTTAACCCACTGTGCTGGGCTGGGGATCGAATCTGCATCCCAGAGCTCCCAAGACAGCACCTATCCAGTTGCGCCACAGCAGGAACTCATATAAATAGTAAATGCTTTGGAGTTCCCGTCGTGGCTCAGTGGTTGACGAATCTGACTAGGAATCATGAGGTTGCGGGTTCCATCCCTGCCCTTGCTCAGTGGGTTAACGATCCGGCGTTGCCGTGAGCTGTGGTGAAGGTTGCAGACGCGGCTCGGATCCCGCGTTGCTGTGGCTGTGGCAAAGGCCGGAGGCTACAGCTCCTGTTAGACCCCTAGCCTGGGAACCTCCATATGCCGCGGGAGTGGCTCTAGATAAAGGCAAAAAGACAGAAAAAAAATTAATAATAATAATAAATGCTTTAGTTATATCATCTGTGAATTTTAAAATTGAAGTTTGCTAAAAAATGAAAATAATACATTTTTTAGAGAAAAAAAATTTTAAAAAGAAAATTGAAGTTAACTAACTTCAGGCACTGAGAGAACCAAAATTTAATCACTTTAAAACTAAAACTCAGGAGTTCTCATCATGACTCAGTGGCAACGAACCTGGCTAGTATACAGGAGGACACAGGTTCTATCCCTGGCCTCGCTCAGTGGGTTACGGATCTGGCTTTGCAGTGAGCTGTGGTGTAGGTCTCAGGCACGGCTCAGATCCCACATTGCTGTGGCTGTGCTATAGGCCGGCAGCTGCAGCTCTGATTCGACCCCTAGCCTGGGAACTTCCATATGCTGCAGGTGCGACCCTAAAAAGAAAAAGAAAAAAAAAAAAAAAAAAACTCAAACAGATATTCAGTTTTAATCAAGTAAACCAGATAAGAAAAATATTAACTATCATTATTTTCCGAGAAAAACTTTATCATTCCTAGAAAAAAAGTTGCCATTCTAAATTGCTCTGTAGATGTAATACAACCTAAGTGACTTTTTTTCATACATAAAACAGTTCCAGATTTTGCTTTGGGTCCCCTTCAGACATATATGTGTGTTTCAAAATATATCCTACATCAGACATTTGTTTGTGGTAGGGCATAGAAATTTCTCATTGTTTGCTTTGATGGTTTGCTGTAAAAACCTGTTCCAAATCAGGATGCTTTGTAGAAAGATGTCAATGAGTTTCCTCATATTTCTTTTGGCTAATTCCGAAATACAGAAGAATTTGATCTGCATGGAACATAGAAAAGGGAAGTTAAATAACGGTAGTTTGTCAGAGATTGGCCAGCATTGATCAGGATAGCCCTGCTCAGTACTCAATTCTCCAGTCTCCTGCAGTTCAATTCAGTAAATATACATTCCTGTGATTTACGTTGGTCTCTTGAGTGAGCCCAGTAAATAGCATTGCTCTTCTCTGTCTAAATTGAGAATAAAGGCCAAGTTTAAGGTAAATGTGGATTAAATATCTTCTTGAACTGAGCAGGGCCAAGGTGATCTGTCACCTGAACCCCTCAGTTAGGTAGACTTCCCCTTTTCTAAGGCAGTACAGGTCGCACTGGGTCTTCCATGGGGCTGCAGACACTTTTGCTTTTATGAGTCCCTACTTCCCAAAAAAATGTTTGATGTTATACCTTATGACTATACTGGAATAAATAAAAATATACTAATACATACAGTAATGCATTTTCTTTGGCCTACAAGTTCATTTTTTTTCCTTCTTGACCCCTAGACACTGTGCCCCCTGTGCCTAATGGAGAAATCAGCCCTGGGCAACACACTGGACCAAATGAGTTTTAAATCCTGCAAGAAGTGTATACTCTCAAGAGAGAAAAGAGGCAGGGTTCTCATTGCGGCTCAGTAGTAACAAACCCTGGAGCTGCTTAGTGGGTTAAAGATCCGGCATTGCTGTGAGCTGTGCTGTAGGTCACAGATGTGGCTTGGATCCTGTGTTGCTGTGTCTGGGGTGTAGGCTGGCAGCTGTAGCTCCAATTCGAGCAAGGCTGTAGCTCCCTAGCCTGGGAACTTCCATATGCAGGGCTGCAGGTCCCCCCCCACAAAAAAAAAAGCAGCAAAAAAAGAAAGAGAGGCAATCAGGCAACTATGCCTAGGTCGTTCTTCTTCTGGGATGGAAAAAGGGGTAGGGAGAAGCTTGGAGTTACACCATTCTAGCTTAATCCACATAAAAGAAAATAACAGTAGAGAAAAAGCAACCCTCTCTTAGCTTAGCAAGCCCATCACTACTACTGGATTGGTTGTGTCCACTTATCATAATTTGATAATCCTGGGCTTTAAGTTTACCTAACTAACTCTTCTTGCTCCAGAAAACTTTTTTTTTGGGGAGGGGGGCATGCATAGCATACAGAAGTTCCTGAGCTTGGAATAGAACCCACACCACAGCAGTGACAATGCCAAATTTTTAACCACTAGGCTGCCAGGGAACTCCCTGTTTACCAGAAAGCTTTCTGATTCTTACTAGGTAGCTACCAAGGAAGAATGTATCAAGTAGCCAATAAGACATGCAACCTGCTCTCTGGATACACTGAGCATTATAAATTAATAAATTAGCATCCTGGTTTACATATCATTCTCACAAGAAATTGGTTGGCATGAGAATTCATGGATTTGTTTAACGCATTCATTTACCTGACTTGACCGGTTATTGAACAAGAAAAGTCAAATTTCAAAATCTGAATCACTGATGGTTAATTTAAGGGACCTTAGGTGACTCCACCTCAGTAGTCGGCAAGTTTTGTTAGCTGAAGTTCAATTTTTGCATTCTCTGATCACAACATCCCCCTCTGCCCTCACACTGTTTCTAGTAATGGTGTGTCCTTACCTTAGCTGGGGGTGGGGCCAGAGAGGAAGAAACACTCTGGCAAAATTTTTTCACAACTATCGTTTTCGTCCAGTTCTGTCCAAAGTCAAGGGATTAAGAAAACATGACTTGTCTCCATGGCTTATAATTAAGGGAAAATTAATCAGTATCAGTTAGTTCTGTCTAAAACAAATCGTTTTCTTTACAACAAATCATCCACTGAAAATTTTCATTTGTTCTTAACTACCTCCATGGCCAGACAAGGTGTCATCTTGGATCAAGGTAAGGAAGAACTGGTGACACAACAGAGTTTTTAATGGGATGTGTGAATAGTTACAATCTTTCATTCAGCATATTGAGAGCCAATGATGTTTTCCCGTCAGTATGTGCCTGACATATCAGAGGCTGGAAAGCATTCTCTGTGTGCCCAGGAAGAAAAGGAAACAAATTTTGGTGAATATATGTTAGTTTCTGACTCAATGACTGGGATTATTATTCTAATTTTCACAGGAAATGGAGGCTGAGAGAGAGTAACTTTCCTAAAGTCATATCTAGAAATCATGACATAATCACGATGCAGTCATGACTGAAACCCAAGCCTGTTCTGTTCGTTAAGCATTTAGGGAGTCCTGGAGTTCCCATCGTGGCACAACAGAAACTAGGAAGCATGAGGTTGTGGGTTCGACCCCTGACCTCGCTCAGTGGGTTAAGGATCCGGCGTTGTCCTGAGCTGTGGTGTAGGTCACAGACGCAGCTCGGATTTGGTGTTGCTGTGGCTGTGGTGTAGGCTGGCAGCTGTAGTTCTGATTAGACCTCTAGCCTGGGAACCTCCATATGCTTTGGGTGCGGCCCTAAAAAGCAAAAAAAAAAAAAAAAAAAAAAAAAAAATGAGGTGGACTTAGGGACTCACTTCTAATGAGTTTAGAATATTGTAGAAGTGGTGTTGCATAACCTCTAAGATTAGCTCATAAAAAGCATTGCGGATTCCTTGCTCTCTCTTGAGGAAGCTCTCTCTTGAGGAAGCTGCCGTATTTCAAAGTATTCAAGCAGCCCTATGAAGAGACTCATGTATGGGGACTGAGGCTTCCTGCCAGCAGCCGTGTGAGTGAGACATCTTGGAAGGACAGTCTCCATTCAGACTTTATTAAGCATCCAGATGACTGCAGCCCCTGTCAATATCTTTGTTTTTTTTTTAAGGGCCGCATCTGCAGCATATGGAGGTTCCCAGGCTAGGGGTCCAATTGGAGCTGTGGCTGCCGGCCTACACCACAGCCACAGCAATGCCAGATCCAAGTCGCATCTGCAGCCTACACCACAGCTCACAGCAACGCCGGATCCCCGACCCACTGAGCAAGGCCAGGGATCGAACCCGCATTTCTCATGGATACTAGTCAGCTTCGTTTCTGCTGCGCCATAATGGGAACTCCTCATCAACTTCTTCAGTAACTTCTCCAGTAAACACTGATCTTGGGATTATACATTCAATAAAAAGTGACAACTTTCAAGGTCTGCAGCAAGGATGGCTTCAGCAGTAGCCACCAGATCTCCACTCTCAGGAACTTCTCGAGGGGAAAAAAATTAAATAAAGAGTATTAGAAACAGTCTTGGTCACAGTACGAACTTCCCCAAGTCCCTTGTGTTTATGATCCTTAATAGTTTTCTTTTTTTCTTCCTTTCTTATTTTCTTTTTCAGCTGCACAAGGGGCATATGGAAGTTCTCTGGCCAGGGATTAAATCCAAGCTACATTTGCAGCCTACGCTGCAGCTGCAACAATGCAGGATCCTTGACCCACTGCACTGAGCCAGGGAGCAAACAGGCCACAGAGACAAGCCGGATCATTAACCCACTGTGCCACAGCAGGAACTCCTTAATGGTTTTCAAATAATTTTTTTCCCTCTTCCAATCTGTGTGTCACCTTGTACAACCCAAAATTTCTAGTACATTAAAAGAAAAGGGGTCAGTAGTTGCCTTATGGCACCAAGGGTTAAGTATCTGGCATTCTCAGGGCAGTGGCCAGAGTCCCTGCTATGGTGCAGGTTCAATTCCTGGCCCAGGAATTTCCACATACTGCAGACACAACAAGGAAGGAAGGAAGGAAGGAAGGAAGGAAGGAAGGAAGGAAGGAAGGAAGGAAGGAAGGGAGGGAGGAATGGAGGGAGGGAGGGGAGGGGGAGGGAAGGAGGAACAGAAAAGGGATCATAATCATCTGATTTTAGCCTGACCTCATATTGTACGTCTTTGTCTACACTTCACTTGCGAAATATTTATTGGGGTTAAAGTGAAATTCTAAGATAAAACTCAGGCTGGCCTGCATTTAAGAACTTCACTTTAATATCTTTCAAGTGCTTCAGAATAGGTTTATCAAGTTCCTGAAACATCACTGAGCAAGTCAAAATTCTTAAAAAATGGTCAGCTAAAATTCAGGAATTCCTTGGGGTTTTCTTTTCCTTTACCCTTTTTCTCATCTTCAGTTTTGGCCTTTTCTCTCAGCTCCTCCAAAATTTCGTCTTCCTCATCTCACATTTTTCTTATGGATGTATGTAAACGGTATTAATGATCTCAAATCATTTGTTAAACAGAGGCTGATAGAGAAGACTATACTTTCTTTCAAGATCACAAACTTCACAGAATTTGGCTTCAGTGAACATTTAACTTGAAGCTGATGTTAACCCCAGGCAAGCTTTCAATGTGTCATGTTGGTGTTTCTTCCAGACCACCAAGTATTTCTTGAAGGGTTGCAAGGGTCTGAGGGTTTTCCAGCAGCTGAGCAGTAAGCTGACAAGCTTTGACTTTTGTTTCTTCATCAGTTTCTTCTTCTACTTCTTCAAAATCAACCAAATCTTGATCAAGTTCAGATTGTTCTTTGTTGTCAGTGTCCTCACAGAGTGTCAGAAGATTGGAGCTGCACAGGCAGTGACTCAGGGTAGTACCGGGGAGAGCAGGAGCTGGCACAGTGAGCAGATGGAAATAAAAAAATCAATCTTCCTTCCTTCCTTCCTTCCTTCCTTTCTTTCTTTCTTTCTTTCTTTCTTCCTTCCTTCCTTCCTTCCTTCCTTCCTTCTTTCCTTCCTTCCTTCATGTGGCCATTGTGCCTCAATGACTTACACTTGGAGCACCTCAAAATAGTTAAGATTTCCAGAGTTCCCACTGTGGCTCAGTAGTAATGAACCCGACTGGTATCCGTGAGGATGTAGGTTCAATCTCTGGCCCCGCTCAGTGGGTTAAAGGATCCAGCATTGCTATGAGCTGTGGTGTAGGTCAAAGGCATGGCTCAGATCTGGTGCCACTGTGGCTGTGGCATAGGCTGGCAGCTGCAGCTCCGATTCAGCCTCTAGCTTGGGAACTTTCATATTTCACAGGTGGGGCCATAAAAAGCAAAGGAAAAAAAAGATAACATTTTGGATATTTATAATTTTGGATATGTATAATATTTTGGATACGACATTAAGATTAGTTTTACCTGTTTTTTCTTACGTATTTTTGGGCTTTTTTGTTTTGTTTTTTTTTTTGCTTTTTTAGGGCCACAGCTACAACAACTCGGGATCGGAGCCATGTCTGCAACCTACACCACAGCTCACATCAACGCCGGATCATTTACCCACTGAGCAAGGCCAGGGATCGAAACTGAATACTCATAGATACTAGTCAGGTTTGTTACCACTGAACCACAATGGGAACTCCCTTTTTTCACTATTTTAAATACGGTGACTAGTAACCTTGAAATTTCTATGTAGCTCACACTTGTGGCTTACATTATATTTTTATTAGGAAGCAGCAATATGAGATGTTTTGTTGGATTATTACATGTATACATTGAGTTTTTCCCTGATTTTTTAAGATAATCAACAGAAAGTTTAATATAAAATAGTAAATGAACTTGTGCTCACATTAATAATATTTAAAAGCTACAGTGTAGGAGTTCCCATTGTAGCTCAGCATTTTGTTGTGGCTGTGATGTAGGCAGGCTCCAATTCAACACCTAGCCTGGTAACTTCCATATGCCATGGGTGCGGCCCTAAAAAGCAAAATAAATAAATAATTAAAAAAAAAAAGATACAGTGTTAGAACTGTGGTACCACTAACAATGAAGCTTTCAAAAGATATAGCTTTAAATTAAAAATAATGCATATTAGGAGTTCCCATTGTGGCACAGCGTAAAAGAATCTGACTAGTAACCATGAGGTTTCGTGTTCGATAGCTGGCCTTATTAGTGGTTAAGGATCCAGCATTGCTGTGAGCTGTGGTGTAGGTCGAAGACACAGCTCAGATCACATGTTGCTGTTTCTGTGGCTGTGGCGTAGGCCGGCAGCTGTAGCTACGATTAGCCCCCTAGCCTGGGAACCTCCATATGTCGCGGGTGCGGCCCTGAAAAGCAAAAAAAAAAAAGGCATGTTGGGTATAATACCTTCTGGAGTTTCAAGAGTGTTATTAAGATTATAAAACAAGAGTTCCGTCGTGGCACAGGGGAAACAAATCCGACCAGGAACCATAAGGTTGCGGGTTCGATCCCTAGCCTTGCTCACTGGGTTAAGGATCCAGCGTTGCCATGAGCTGTGGTTTAGGTTACAGATGCGGCTCAGATCCCATGTTGCTGTGGCTGTGGGGTAGGCCAGCACTGTAGCTCCGATTAGACCCCTAGCCTGGGAATCTCCATATGCCTCAGGTGTGGCCCTAAAAAGACAAAAAAATAAAAAAATTTTAAAGACAAGGTCATTATTATCAATTTTCTCTTTTGTCTCAGGTTCCAGTATGGCTCGGCAGGCAGAGCACTACTTTTGACACTGCTGTTGAGACAGAACTGCCTTCAGAATACTATTATGTTGTTGTTGTTTGACTTCTTTTTAGGGCCGAACCTTTGGCATATGGAAATTCCTAGGCTACGGGTCCATTTGGAGCTGTAGCCGCTGGCCTACGCCACAGCAACAGAAGCACCTAATCTAATCCACGTCTGTGACCTACGCCACAGCCACAGCAACTCGGGATCCGAGCTGCATCTGCAGCCTACACCACAGCTCATGGCAATGCCAGATCCTTAACCCACTGAGCAGGGCCAGGGATCGAACCAGGTCCTAATGGATACTAGTTGGTTTGTTACCGATGAGCCAGCGGGAACTCTATTGTTGTTTTTAAGAAAGTTTGGATATTTGTGATCAAAGCAAATGCTTGGAAGTCACCTTTAGAATTTCCAGGCTTAAGATGGCTGATCATTGACCTTTCTAACCTCTTCTTTTGAAAATTTCCTCCAAACGCAATCAGAACAAGAAACAGAAACACAAACCCCATCTTCAATAAAACTAGGAAATATCTGTTGCCCAAACCCCAAGATAGGAAGACAACAAGCAGGTGGAGGGATAGTTAGCAGAACAGAGGAGGGTCAAATTTTGTTGGCAAATACCCTCAAGAAGCAAGACAACTTAGCCCAAGAAGGTTCAAGATCGAAGCCTGTGTACCCCTGAAGGGGTGGTGGGAACGGGGCATTGAGAGCAGTGGGGGGTGTCTGAAAAAGCAGTGAGCACTCTAAGCCCTTCCCCCACTCCCATCAGTCAGGCAACCCCCGCCCCCCCAACTCCCATAGTACTTTATCTGCCCCGCTTCAGGGGAGCAACAGGCAGGAAGAAGGCAGGGGCGAGGATTTAGGGAAAGTCTGCAGACTCAGCTGAGATTCTTCAGTCTCCTCACCTCACTCTGTGTTCCAGTGCCAGCAGCCAGGCTTCTATCTTCCCAGGCAGCAGATGAGAGGCTCTTTCTCTTGATAAACTAAATTGCTACAGAGAAAATACCTACACACACTGACATTTGGGGGGCCACACCCACACCTACACCCACAAGCTGGCTGACTACCTCTTTAATCTAAAAATAAGCCCACCAGCTGACATAAGCTGCCCACTCACACAGAGCTTCCAATCAGCTTTGCAGCAATTCATTTGAAAATCTGAACAAATGTCAGAGGATCATCAGATCTTTGAAGAAAGTTTCCAACAGTAAAGACAGAGACGGAAACAAATAAACCAAGAGGAGGGAAAAAAAAAAAAGAAATCAGAGGAAACAATGCAGAGGGGTAGAAGAACATTTCAAAAGTAAGTTAACATTCTCAGGGAGATAACATTTTATATCCCTGAAATAAGACTGAGATTCTCTCAGGAAGGAGGTAAGGAAAGAAAAGGAGAGAGGGAGGAAGAAACCTTACAGAACAAAAGGTGCTTTTGGAAATAAGAAATGAGGATGAGGCAAAAAAGATAAGAAAGTTAAAGGATTCAACATCCAACTAAAAGCCAGGAGGTTCAACATCTAACTAAAAGAATTTCCAAAAGAGAGAACAGTGGGAACAAAACTATCAAGGAAATAGCACAGCTTTTTCCAGAAGTAAAAGCCAAGTCTGCAGTTTAAAAGCACATAATTGAGGAGTTCTCGTTGTGGCACAGAGGAAACGAATCCGACTGGGAGACATGAGGACGCAGGTTCGATCCCTGGCCTTGCTCAGTGGGCTAAGGATCTGGCCCAGTGACCTGTAGTGTAGGTCACAGGTGCACCTCGGATCCTGCGTTTCTGTGACTGTGACATAGGCCAGCAGTTGTAGCTCTGACTCAGCCCCTAGCCTGGGAACTTCCCTATGCCATGGGTGTGGCCCTAAAAAGCAAAAAATAAAATAAAAGAGCATAATTGGATATACAAATATGGACTCATTATGTTGTAAACCTAAAATGACTAATAGAAAGTTATGTGTCAATTATATTTCAGTATTTTTAAAAGACCACGGTGAGTGCCCAATATAATAAATTTTAAAAGCATCAACACAAAGACATATGAACTTGAAATTTCACAACACCATGAGAGAGATGATTCTAGATGGTTTCAAAGAAAAGAAAGATCGCATACAAAAGATTTGGAGTTAAGTTAGTCTTAAATTTCTCAACAGCATCGGATGCTAGAAGACAATGGATCATTGTCCTCAAAATTCAGAATTAGAGAATGATTCTTTGTCATTTTCTTTCTCTTTTATTTTTTTATTTTTTAATTAATTAATTAATTAATTAATTTTGCTTTTTAGGGCGGTACCTGTGGCATATGGAAGCTCCCAGGCTAGGGATCAAATCAGAGCTACAGTTGCTGGTCTACACCACTGCCACAGCAACACAGAATCCAAGCCACGTCTGTGAACTACACCACAGCTCACGGCTACACCAGATCCTTAATCCACTGAGCAAGGCCAGCAATCGAACCCACAAACTCATGGTTCCTAGTCAGATTCATTTCTGCTGTGTCACAAGGGGAACTCCCAGAAAATGATTCTTAACTTAGATATATTTGGACACGCAGAGTATCAAAATGTTTACCTTCTTTGTACCATTTGTCAGGATGCTATTGGAGGATGCACTCCAGCCTATTAAGAGAGTAAAGCAAGAAAGAATAGGTCATCAGAGCCAGGAAACTGGACAGTCCACGGATGACTGCTGTGTAACAGGCCTAGAAGGAAATCAGTGCAGATCTGAGTCTGAACACAGACACCTTTAGGAGGGTGGTCTACATGGGGAGGAAATGGCAATGAAAGTGAGAAAAATGGAATTCACAGGCATTTTACAAAGGGAGGATGTGGGAGAAGATTCTGTGAACTAGTTAGAGGTTCAAAGAAAAGGAAGCAGAGGAGAAAAGGGCAGGGTGGGGGCGGTTAATGTCATTATTCTACAATTTTAGGCTCAGTCGTAAACAATATAAATATGTAAAACATATTTGCATACTAGTGGTATTGAAAGCTCTGGAAAATTATGAAGGAATCCCACATTTTCCTAAATACAGAAAGCACTTTTACACATAAAGATATGCTTTACAGTGATCAATTATAAAATCAATATTGAAAAACAATGTAAATGCCCGACAAGAGGGGAATGGTTAAATCAATTGTCACATATCACTTGATGGAATTCAGTAACATGACAGTCATTTCTGCACACCGAGTATCACTAGAGAACTGCTGCCTTGAGCAGCTTGTTAAAGCGAACAAGAGTTTTGGAGGGTCGGTCGTTTTCTTTTGTTTTTGGCCTCAATCGTGGCCTGTTAAAGTCCTCAGACCAGGGAACAAACTGGTGCCACAGCAGTGACAACACCAGATCCCGAACCTGCTATGCCACGAGGGAACTCCAAGAATGAAAGTTGTTTCTGTGTTACTGTTTTGGGGAAATTAAAACTAAATGTCTGTAGAGGGAGTTCCCATCATGGCTTATCGGTTAACGAACCCGACTAGTATCAATGAGGACGAGGGTTCGATCCCTGGCCTCGAGCAGTGGGTTAAGGATCCAGCATCGCTGTGAGCTGTGGTGTAGATTGCAGATGCAGCTCGGATCCCCAGTTGCTGTGGCTGTGGTGTAGGCCGGCGGCTACAGCTCTGATTCGACCCCTAGCCTGGGAACCTCCATATGCCTCAGTTGCAGCCCTAAAAAGACCAAAAAAAAAAAAAAAAAAAAGCCTATAGAAATATCAATCGATCAAGTAAATCCCAAAGTAGGCAGCCTCAGAGCTCCCACATTGTTAGTATTTAGTATTATCAGTAGGAAGTAGGAAACAGAAGGTAGATGTTTTGGTAAACCTGTGTCTGATGGCCTTGGGAAAAAAGACACGGGGTTAACAATGCCATGATCACAAAGTGGTACCACCTGGAAACAGACAGATGCTGGGGGCAATGTCGACCTACCTCAAGAGCGATCTGAATCACTGTGCAATAGGAAACCATTAGGAAAGATGTTGGATAGAGCCAAGGACAGAGGGCTCCCATTCCCCTTTTCCTGGGGCCACATCCTCAGCCGGTCAAAGAAGCTACCTTTCTGCCCCAGCAGCTCCAGGCATGAAGTCCTGGCTGCTTCTAAGCAGGGTCAGTGAAGCAAGGAAGCAGGGACCCCTAGAAAACCTACTGGTGACTCCAAGCCTCAGAGACTTCAAAGCCAGAAACCTGACCCTTATGCAGGAGAGCTGTTAGGTGGTTTCAACAAAAGTGCTCTAGGAGTTCCCACCGTGACTCAGTGGTTAATGAACCCAGCTAGCATCCATGATGATGCAGGTTTGATCCCTGGCCTCACTCAGTGGGTTAAGGATCTGGTGTTGCCATGAGCTGTGGTGTAGGTCACAGATGCAGCTTGGATCCCGTGTTGCTGTTGCTGTGGCGTAAGCTGGCAGCTGCAGCTCCAATTCGACCCCTAGCCTGGGAACTTCCATATGCCACGAGTGCGGCCCTAAAAAGCCAAAAAAAAAAAAAAAAAAAAAAGAGCCAAAATAATTTGAAGAGGAATAAGGTGGAGAAACTTGTCTTATTAAAACATATTATACAAAACTATAATAATTAAAACAATATAATCTTGGCACAGAATAACATTAGATCAACGAAACCCTCTCTGTTCTTGTGTTTTCCTGCTCATCCTCAAGACACAGCAAGACCAGACAGCCTCTGGAAAGCTTCTGACGCCCCTGCCTCTGCATCTTATCTATGTTCTATCTTGTGGTGCTTCTGTGGTGCTCGTACTTCTCCAGAAAGTAACACATTCACATGAATGTGTGCCTCCCCACTATTAGGACAGACATAATTACTCTTTTTCACCGCTGATCCTCAGCCTACTGGCATTCCTTTAAGAAAAGATTTCAAGTACAGCTGCCGGCCTACACCAGAGCCACAGCAACGAGGGATCCGAGCCGCGTCTGCGACCTACACCACAGCTCACGGCAACGCCGGATCCTTAACCCACTGAGCAAGGCCAGGGATCGAATCCGCAACCTCATGGTTCCTAGTCGGATTCGTTTCCACTGAGCCACGACGGGAACTCCATATTTGATATTTTTGAATTATCAAATAATTTCATGTCATTCAAACTACTATAAATTTATATAGCCCTAAACAATACATACTATGGGTTTGTGTATACAAATGTCTATATATGCAGGCTACATGCTTCTTATGCATCTTTTTTTTTAACTTTGAATTGTAAAATAATTATGGAGTCATAGGAATTTGCAAAGATAGTACAGAGAGGTCCCAGGGTACCCCTCATCCAGTTTCCCCTGACGGTACCATTTTACATAACTGGAGCGCAATGTTAAAACTGGGAAAATGACATTGGTATGGTGTGTGTGTATAGTTCTGTGCCATTTTATCACATGTGTATATTTGTGTAATTACTACTGCACTTGAGACACAGAACTATTCCATTACCACAAAGATTTTCCTTGTGCTACCCCTTTATATTCACAAATACACACCCCACAAACCCTGCAACCACTAATTTTTCTTTCTCTATAATTTTGTTGTTTCTAGAAAGTCATAACAATGGAATCATGCAGAATGAATCCTTTTGAGGCTGGTTTTTTCACTTAGCATAATGCCCTTGAGAGCCTTCTAAGTTGTTGCATATGTCAATAGTTTATTCCTTTTTATTGCTGAGTATTTCATGATTTGTATGTACCACAGTTTATTTAACCATTCACATACTGAGGGACATTTTCCTGATTTCTAGCTTTTTACAAATAAAGCTCTAATGCACATCTGTGTGCAGTTTATATATGGATGTACTTTTTCATTTCTCTAGATAAATTCTCTGGCGCGCAAGTGCTGGGTTGGTTAATGTATGTTCCATATGTTTTTTTTTTTTTGGTAGTTTTTGCTTTTTAGGGCCCCACCCAATGCATATGGAGGTTTCCAGTCTAGGGGTCCAATTGGAGCTGTAGCTGCCGGCCTTCGCCACAGCCACAGCAATGCGGTATCAGAGACGTGTCTGCAAACTACACAACAGCTCCTGGCAACATGGGATCCTTAACCCACTGAGCGAGGCCAGGGATCAAACCTGTGTCTTCATGGATACTAGTCAGGCTTGTTAACCGCTGAGCTACAACAGGAACTCCTACCATATGTTTTTTAAGGAATTGACGAATTTATTTCCTATGTTGTTGTGTTATTGTAGGGTCCCACAAGCAGTGTATAAAGCAATCTAATTGTTCAGTTGTCTCACCAGCATTTGCTATTGTCACTATTTTTTGTTTATTGTATCATTTCTAATAGATGTGTAGTAAAACTCATTATGGTCTTAATTTGCTTTTCACTAATGGCTAGTGAAGTTGGACATTTCATTTGTATCAGTATAGTACATCTTCTTTGGTGAAAAGTCTCTTCGTGTCTTTCTAGTGATTTTGTGTGTGTGTGTGTGTTTTTAGGGCCACAACCATGGCATATGGAGGTTCCCAGGCTAGGGGCCCAGTTGGAGCTACAGTTGCTGGCCTACACCACAGCCACAGCAACACGGGATCCCAGCCATGTCTGCAACCTACACCACAGCTCATGGCAACGGCAGATCCTTAACCCACTGAGCAAGGCCAAGGATCAAACCTGCAACCACATGGTTCCTAGTCAGATTTGTTTCCGCTGCGCCATGATGGGAACTCCCATTTCTTTCTTTCTTTCCTTTTTTTTTGCTTTTTGCCAAGAATACATATTTCTAAGTGAATATTTGAGTAGCCAAAAGAATACGTTTTAATGAAACACATCAAAAACACATATCATTAATTCAGTTCATGTGAATAATACTTAATAAGACAAAGCTTTAAGTATAACCACCTTTATTGCAGTCTTATTTATAACAGCAAAATATACAGATGATCCAAATATCCAACAAAAATAAACATAAGCATATTAAAATGACATAATTTCTACCCAAATCTAGCTGATCATCAGAATCCTCTGAGGAACTTTATAAAAATAGAGATTTCTGGGTCTCAGTCTGGACCTACAAAGTTAAGCTCTCTCTGAACGGACACAGGGAAAAAAAATTCCTCAGATTCCTCTGACGATTAGCCCGGTTTTGGAACCACTGGTTTAATGGAAAGAATATAGATTCTGAAGTATGTCTAACCTTGCTGCTTATCAGCTCTGATACTGTAGGCAAGCAAATTTTCAGACTTCCCTGAGGCTCATTTTCCTCATCTGTAAAATACCAACCCCTGGGTTTGCTGAGGAATGAATAAAATTTGTGTCTGTAAAGTACTTGACATACACATTAAGTAACTGCAATTATCATTAAGGCACATGGGCGCTAGAAATATTATACAGCTACTAAAGTCTCTCTGAAAAAAATTCTTATTCTCCTATATACTAGTCAGTCAGAGTCCTAGAAGAAAGGACATGGTTCACTCAGACTGGATCATTTGAGGGGATTTAATAAAGGGATTATTTATAAAAGGTTTGAGGAAATCAATAAGGATTATTGCAGAGCTTTGGGTCTATCAGCTGCTGTTACTAATCCTAAGCCTGAAGGGGAACTCTCAGAAAGAGTAGCTGATGAGAGAGAGAGAGTTTTTCTTTCCTTCTCTTTTTTGGCCATACCTGCAGCATATGGAAGTTCCTGAGCCAAGGATGGAACCCGCACCACAGTTGCGACCTGTGCCACACCTGCATCAACACTGCTCCTGAGAGACAGAGAGAAAGCTTTTGATAGGAGCTGGCACCTTCCATAAAGGGACATGGGCAACCCACAGCAATCCCTCAAAGAGGGAGGGGAGAATAAATAAATACCCTTGCCTAGTGTTGGGTTATTCCAACCTATTGGTGGAGTCCTTACTAGTCAACCTCTAGGGATTCAAAACAGCACTGAGGGAGTTCCCATCGTGGTACAGCGTAAACAAATCCGACTAGGAACCATGAGGTTAGGGGTTCGATCCCTGGCCTCGCTCCGTGGATTAAGGATCTGGCGTTGCCATGAACCGTGGTGTAGGTCACAGATTCAGCTTGGATCCGGCGTTGCTGTGGCTGTGGCGTAGGCTGGCAGCTGTGGCTCAGATTAGACCCCTAGCCTGGGAACCTCTGTATGCTCTGGGTGTGGCCCTAAAAAGACCAAAAGAAAAAACAAAACAAGACAGCATTGAGAAGGGAGAGGAGTGGATCTGGACTAAAGTAGGATGTGAATCATATACACAAGTACTTCAACTGTGTAAAAATAGCCATAGCAATTTTTAAGAATCTTGTCATTGTAGGTTATGACAAAATCCTGAATATAATTCTCTGTGCTATACAGTGGGTCCTTGTGGGTTATCTATTTTATATATAGTAAATCTGTTCACTTTTCTTTCTTTTTGTTTTGCCACACCTTCATCATGCAGAAGTTCCTAGGCCAGGGATCGAACCCATGCCCCAGCCGTGACCCAAGCCAGAGCAGTGACAATACAGGATCCTTAACCCACTGAGCCACCAGGGAACTCAATAAATCTGTTTACTTTAAGCAAGAATCTTTTATCTTCTCTTCCTTTTTTCTTTATATCAACTATCTTTCTCCTTCTCTAATATGTTAAATAGTGGGACTGGCATGAAATGGGTATTACTAGGCCCTTGGGTTTGCTCTTTTCCTTTTTCACTCAAAAAACTTTAAAAAGGATGTGATGTGAAACTGATGCTTATAGATATATATCAAGAGGTCTTACAATATTGCAGAAAACCTGCAAATGTGATTTTTTTTTTTTTTTTTTTTTTTTGCCTTTGGAGCTCACCCGAGGCATATGGAAGCTCCCAGACTAGGGGTGGAATCAGAGCTACAGCTGCTGGCCTACACCATGAGCCACAGCAACACGAGATCCAAACCGCATCTCCAACCTACACCACAGCTCACGGCAACACCAGATCCCTGACCCACTGAGCAAGGCCAGGGACCGAACCCTCATGGGTGCTAGTCAGACTCGTTTCCGTTTGCCACAATGGGAACTCAAAGTGTGAAATATTTTAATATTAAAATGTGGGTCAGTTGGTAGGTTTAGAATCTTCCTTTTTTGTTGTTGTTGGCTTTTTTTTTTTTTTTTGGTTCTCTGTGTGCCGTATTTGTAACATCAGGTACTCAGACGACTAAAAGATTAAACAGAACACAATCTGTGCTTTCATGGAGTACACACACATACTTAATGGATTACAGGAGACCATAGGTTAAGGGCCAAAATAAAGGGGTTTTTGTTTCATTTTGTTTTTTAATGGCTGCCCCCATGGCACATGGGGAGCTGGAGCTGTGACCTACACCAAGTTCAGCTACGGTAATGCTGCATCCTTTAACTCACCCCCGGAACCCGAGCCTCCTCACCGACCCTGAGCCTCAGCGACTGGAGCCTCTGCATTCGGATTCTTAACCCATTGTAACACAGAAGGAACTCCCAAAGTAGAGTTTAAAAACGCTCTTTAAATAGATGATGGCCAACTAATTCTGATTTTTAAAATTTTTACTTAGGAGTTCCTGTTCTGGTTTAGCGGAAACGAATCTGACTAGCATCCATGAAGATGCAGGTTCGATCCCTGGCCTTGCTCAGTGGGTTGGGGATCCTGTGTTGCCCTGAACTGTGGGGTAGGTTGAAGATGCAGCTCGGGTCTAGCGTTGCTGTGGCTGTGGTGTCGGCTGGCAGTTACAATTCCAATTTGATGCCTAGCCTGGGAAGCTCCACGTGCTGCAGGTATGGCCCTAAAAAGACAAAACACACAAAAAAATTTTTTTACTTATATAAATTATAAAAATATGAGTATTTCTTGGTGCTAGAGATTATAAAGGCACGTGCATCAAAATTCCCTGTGAAGTTTAAATTATTTTATTATGTAATATTACAGACATAAAGAAAGTAACTGTGTACCCCTATCGGTTTAAGAAATAAAAATTAAAACCCTTTGAATGCTTTTCCCTATTCTCAGTCCCTCTCACGCTACCAAAGGCAGCCTCTATTCTGAAATTAATGATTATCACCCTATGTACATCTTTATGTTTTACATGGATATATGTCTCCAAAGAATAATTATTACTGTTTCAGTTTTTAATGATTTATTAAATGAAATAATTTTCTTGCATTTGTCCTCAACTTGTTTTTTGCTTATTATTATGTTTTTGAGATTTATTAATGTTGGTTCATGTAGCCATACTTCACTCCACCTACCTGTATTTTTAAAAATCCTAACATACCAAAACCAAGCTATAGTCATAAAAATCAGAAGAATGGTTGCCTTTGATAGGCTGGAGCACACTGGACTGGACATAGGGAATATGAGGATGATGGAAATGTTCTATATCTTCTTTTGGTTGGTGGTTACTGAGTGTACATAGTTGTCAGAATTCTCCGATTGAACACTTTATGATCTATGCATTTATTATAAGTAAGTTTTAATCTCCATAAAAAGATTAAAAACAAGCAAGCAAGAAAAAAAAAAAGCCTCTAGTCTCGGGGATTCTAATTCAGTAGGTTTGTGGTGGGGACCACCATGTGTATTTTCTTTACAAAATTCTAGAGATGATTCTGAGGGGCACCCCCAGTCCAGGACAACTGCCCTAGAATGACATAAAGAAGGGGCAGAAATTAAGAAGAGGTGTCATTTGTCAAAAACCAAAAAAACTACTCATAGCATTTTATGTCCTTCCTAGACCTCTTATATTAAAAATGAAGTTGCTTACTTTTTTATTTTATTTTATTTTATTTTATTTTAATTTTTGCCTGCACCCGCAGCATATGGAAATTCCCAGGCCAGGGACTGAACCCGAGCCACAGCGAGTTCAGGACAATGCCAGATCCTTAATGCACTAGGCCACCAGAGAAATCCTAGAGTTGTGTACCTTATAAGAGCAGAGATAGCAGTGTTTGATCCCAAATCAAGCGTGTATGGAAAGTAGGTGTGACTGCAATAAAGCTGGTATTTTACAGTTTAGTAATGGAGACCTTTTTTTTCTTCTTCTTTTTTCTTTTAGGGCCACACCTGTGGCATATGGAAATTCCCAGGCTAGGGACTGAATCGGAGCTGCAACTGCTGGCCTACACCACAGCCACAGCAACACAGGATTTGAGACAGGTCTGCAACCTACACCACAGCTCATGGCAATGCCGGATCCTTAACCCACGGAGCAAAGCCAGGGACTGAACCCATGTCCTCGTGGATACTGTTTGGGTTCTTTACTGCTGTGCCACAATGGGAATTCCTGGAGAACTTTTTGAATTCAACCTGAGCTGGATGTACTTTCTTTCAGGAGGGGACTCTGAATGTACGTTTCATGTGCATTTCACAAGTGTCCTGGCCAGAGGCCTTGTGCCTCCTATCTCTCAGGTTCTCACTTCATTATTGAAAAAAAAAACCCTCTTCGAATTTCAGATCTCTCATAATAGGTAAATGTGAAGATTTTCACTGTCCTCAAAAAGAGCTGCCAAAGAACAATTGATTACACTGGAGTCTATTTATACTTCTGTTACAAAAAGCGAAATTTTTTTCTCATTATGAAAGCAATGCATGCTCACATCAGTTAGAAGTCTGTAATTGGGGATTTTCCTTCATAGCGCAGCGGTTAACAAATCTGACTAGGAACCTTGAGGTTGTGGGTTCAATCCCTGGCCTTGCTCAGTGGGTTAACGATCCGGCGTTGCCATGAGTGTGGTGGAGGTCGCAGACACAGCTTGGATCTGGCGTTTCTGTGGCTCTGACATAGGCTGGTAGCTGTAGCTCCGATTCGACTCCTAGCCTGGGAACCTCCGTATGCCACGAGTGTGGCCCTATAAAGCAAAAAATAAAAATAAAAAATAAAAGAAGTCTATAATTGCAAGAAGCATAACACAGATTTGGCTAAGTTAAGGGGGAAAAAGGAGTTCCCTGGTGGCTCGGTGGGTTAAAGATGTGGCATTGTCACTGCTGTGGCTCGGATCAATGCTGTGTCACAGTTTTGATCCCTGGCCCAGGAACTTCCATACGCCACGGGTGTGGCAAAAAAAAAAAAAAAAAAAAAAAAAAGAGAGACACAGAACTATCAGAAATGTATCAGAGTTGTTCACAGAATCAAAGGAAAACCCGAAGAGATGGGTATCTGAAAAGGTAGAAGCAAGGGACAGCCCCTGGAACCTGTTACTAAACGACCGATCCTTTCAGGGGGCTGCCTTTCAACAAATATTCCCTGAAGTCCGACTACACATCTCGCACCACCCTGGGTCCAGTACAATCAAGCATGATGTTTGTCCCTCACGGACGAAAAGGAGAGTCAAGCAAGCCTTTACCAAACAAGAAATGCTTGAAATGTCTTTTTATTTTTTTTCCAGCAAAATTTTCAGGACATTCCAGGGCTAGGGATCAAAGCCGAACCACAGCAGTGGCCTGAGCCTGTCACAGCACTGACCACACCGGCTCCTTAACCCTCTGAGGCACAAGAGAATTCCAGCCATGATGCAAGTATGGCAGTGTGAGGAAGGGAGCTGAGCAGTATGAATGAAGAGTGAGGCCAGGGAAACTAATCAGGAGACTATTGAGGTGTTCTGGAAGGGAAATGTTTAGGATCTAAGCCAGGGCAATTGCAGAAGGGATTAAAAAATAGAGTGCAAATTAGAAGGAGGAGGAGGAGGAAGGGAAATAGAATTATCAGTATTTAGGGACCTAAATCCTAGCCCTGGGGACATGCCATGAAAGGGGGATTGGCTCTGTGCTCAGTGTGTATTAAGAACCAAGTGTTGGGAATCTGGGTCTGTGGAGATCTGGGCCAACTATGATGTGTGAACGAGACCTCTCGGTTTTTTTTTTTTTTGCCGACCCTCCTACATACAGAGTCCTACCAGAAGTGCTCATGGAGGCTGTGGGAACCGCCTTTGAGATCGTAGGAGGAGGGGCAGCGGTGACATATCCTTGGGCACAGGTCCGGATAAATACTATGCTGGGCCTCTAGTGTCTCCCTGCTTCCCCGCGGTGGAGGTTAGCGAGGTGGTTACGGCAGCGGCAGCAGATCTCAGCTTCAAGGGTGGGTATTCGAGCGTTAGGTTCCTTGGGAAATTCAGGATCAGAGTCCCGCGGTGGCTGATCAAGCAACCACCTGAATGAATGAAACAGGCTCTCCGATTTATTGGAGGTCATTGTTCTCGGCGAGACTGGATATATCGAGTAAAGAAACTCTTAGAAGAAAATAAACTGTCTCTTCACAAAATGGAAGTTCCAGTATTTAATTGGAATACTGAAAAAAAAATGTGCCCAGTGTGGTGGAACAGCAATAAAACATTAATTACATTTTAGACAGAGAAAGCAGTATACACCATGCTCAGGGTTCAAAAGAAGACACTGATATCACTGATTTGATACTAATTAAAGTAATAATATGCTGCTACTTTCACAAGTTAGGTTGACTCACCTCTTGTATTGTTTATCTGAATTAATGAATGAAGTGTAAAATTGGAGGGGAGATGACAGAAAAAAATTTAAAAGCTTAAGATGGGTTATCATTTGAGGTCTTGTAAGAGGTCAAAATGTCTGTTCACTGCCATCCATTGATTCTGGAAAATTCTTTTTTTTAATAACTAAAAAATTTTTTTACAATTGATTTGATTCAGGAAACTTCTGAGTCTTTAGCTCTTTTAACATTCCATTTCATTCTATTCTCTCTTTCTGAACCAATGTTAGAAATAGATTAGATCTTGTTCTATTCTTTATGTTTAACTTTATATACATATACATATACATATATATATATATATATTTTTTTTTTTTTGCTTTTTTAGGGCCGCACTCGCAGCATATAGAGGGTCCCAGGCTAGGGGTCGAATCAGAGCTGCAGCTGCTAGTCTACACCACAGCCACGGCAACGCAGGATCCGAGCCGCGTCTGCAACCTATACCACAGCTCATGGCAACGCTGGATCCTTAACCCACTGAGCAAGGCCAGGGATCAAACCCGCAACCTCATGGTTCCTAGTCGGATTTATTAACCACTGAGCCACAACGGGAACTCCTCCTTCGTTTTCTTAACATTATTTTTCCTTTTTTTTTTTGGCTTTTTTTAGGTCTGTACTTGCAACATATGGAAGTTCCCAGGCTAAGGGTCAAATCAGAGCTACAGTTGCCTGCCTACCCCACAGCCACAGCAACTCTGGATCTGAGCTCATCTGCGACCTACACCACAGCCCATGGCAATGCTGGATCCCGGACCAACTGAGCAAGGCCAGGTATCTAACCCGCATCCTCATGGATATCAGTCACATTCGTTTCCATTCCACCAGAACAGGAACGCCCAACAGGTTTTTTCAAATAACAATCATGTTTTATTTTCATTAAGTTCAATTTTATAATTGTTTTTCTTTTGTTGGTTGTGGGTTTTGTGTGTTTGTGTCTTTTTAGGGCCGCACCCCTGGCATATGGAGGTTCCCAGGCTAGGGGTCAAATCAGAGCTGTAGCCACCTGCCTACACCACAGCCACAGCAACGCCTTGTCTGAGCCGCATCTGTGAACTATACCACAGCTCATGGCAACACCGGATCCTTAACCTTCTGAGTGAGGCCAGGGATCGAACCTGTGTCCTCATGGATGCTAGTCAGATTTGTTTCCACTGAGCCACGATGGGAACACCTAGGTTGTGCTTTTTGAGTTATGTAAGAAATCTTTTCCCAACTCAATTTTTCTTTTGGAAAAACAGGTTTAGGTCTCTGCTCCATTTCAATTTAAAATTTTTATATAATATGAGGTAAGGATGAAGGTTCGTCTTTTCTTATGGATATCCAACAGTTCCAGAATCATTTATTGAGAAGATTATCCTTTTCCATTGAATTATCTTGGAACATCGGCCAAGACGTTCTATTCACGGTCTATTCATGAACTCTTTATTCTGTTCTGTTGATCTATACATCTACCCTCATGGCACTATCACACTCTCTTGGTTACTGTAGTTTTATAATAAATCTCAAAAGCCCATCTCAGGAGTTCTTCCAGCTTTGTTCTTCTTTTACAAGATTATATGACTATTCTGGATTCTTCGCTTTTCTATGTGAATTTGAGAACTTTCTTGTTACTTTCTACAAAAACTATGGTGAGATTTTGTTTGGTGTAACATTGAATCTATAGATCAATTTAAAGAGGATTAAATTTTAACTTTAAATTAGTTGCTTTCTAATTCATGAACACAGTATACCCCTCTATTTACTTAATCTTCAATTACTCTTAGAACAGTTTTATAATATTCAGTGTATAAGTCTTGCACATATTTTGTTAAATTTTTCCCAGAGTATTTGAAGGTTTTTATTTTATTGTATTTTTTTTTTTTTTGCTTTTGTATTTTTTTAGGACTGCACTCACGGCATATGGAGGTTCCCAGGCTAGGGGTCTAACAGGAGCTACAGCTGCCGGCCTATGCTACAGCCACAGCAACATGTGATCTGAGCCGTATCTTTGACCTACACCACAGCTCATGGCAACGCCGGATCCTTAACCGACTGACCAAGGCCATGGATCGAACCTGCAACCTCATGGCTCCTAGTTGGATTCGTTTCCACGGAGCCACAATGGGAACTCCAATTATAAATATTTTAAAATTTTAATTTCCAATTGTTCATTGCTAATAAGATATACAACTGATTTTTGTTTATTGATCTTATATCCTGAGAACTTGTTGAAATCACATATAGAACTAGTACTTTTTTGTAGATTCCTTAGAATTTTCTGTGTAGATGATTATGTCATTCACAGATTACTTTTCATGTTAAATTCTAACTGGGAATTCCCAGATAGATATTAATATATTAGTGATACACATTGAAACTCCAAATCTGAGTGAGGTCAGGTCAGGCTAGTAGTTATAAATTCAAAAAGAATACTTCCTTTTTACTTTTCAGATCCCAGGCCAAGACAGACAAGCTTTCTTACCCTTTCTCTATGCCAGGGGACTTTTTTTTTTTACCTCTCACTTAGAGTCTTGAGTCTTGACTTTATTAATGGGACCTAATTCTAGCTCCCTAATTCATGAGCTGTCAAGGCCTTGTTAAAACCTAAGCCCCATTTTTATCAAAACGGGAGAACCACCTTACCCTTAGCATAGGGTTGCCTAAGTGATAGCTTACTTGTTTACAGCTCTGGTTTTACTTTTGTTTTTGGCTCTTAGCTATCAATTATCTGTTGCTACATAATAACCAACACTAAAACTTAGTGGCTTCCTACAACAATGATTTATATATCACACTTCTGTGGGTTAAATGAGAGTTCCCCCTGCTAATTTTGCCTGGGGTCACTGACAAAACTGGATTCAGCTGTAGTGTCCAAAACGGCCTCACTCACATGATCAGCAGTGCTGGCTATTGGCTAGTGCATCTCAGTTTTTCTCTACATAGCTCCAGTAGGCTAGACCAACTTTTTTTTACAAGGCAGCCTTGGGGCAGTGTTCCAGAAGTACAAAGTGGAAGATGGCAAGGTTTTTTAAGACCTAGCCTTTGAAGTCGTATAACGTGCTTTCACTATATTCCGTTGGTTACAGAGCATTATATTATACAGAATTTGACCAGTCTTTGTCCCTGGTTCCTGGACGAGAGGCTTTAAATCCTTGAGATTTCCTAAGTACTGAGGATATTTAGTACTTGTATATTTAGAGCTAGTTGGTCAGAAGTGCAGGTCTCCAGAGGACTCCACTTGTGACTGGCATCTGAAGCTGAACAGTCTTGTGGGAGATCATGACCTCTGATCTGTGGATTCTGACAATAATGCCAAAAAATTAGCATTAGAATTGAATTGTACTGCAGCACACCAGTTGGTGTCAGAATACAAGAACAGTCCGTGTTTAAAGGGTGCGGGAATAGACAATCTTGTGAGACCAGCAGCGGCAAAGTTATATTGCCGCTGTGCATACTGAGATGGAAAAAATTCGTGGCCATTAAGCTACTTTTTTTCCTGGGTCAGCTCTTCATTCAAAAGAATGTGTTTTTTGGGTTTTTGTTTTTTTTATTTATGTTTTTTTTCTTTACTTTTTAGGGCCGCACCTGCAGCATATGGAAATTCCCAGGCTAGGGGTTCAATCAGAGCTACAGATGCCAACCTACACTGCAGCCACAGCAACTCAGGATCCAAGCTTCATCTGTGACCTATACCACAGCTCACAGCAACACCCAATCCTTAACCCACTGAGCAAGGCCAGGGATCGAACCCTTGTCCTCATGAATACTAGTCGGGTTTGTTACTGCTGAGTCACAACAGGAACTCCCAGAAGAGTCCTTTGAGAGCAATTTAGAGACTAGTTAGAGAAGATGATGGGACAGTAAGTGCCAGTTGAATGTGTGAAAAGAATGAATTATCTAGGAAGCTGGGATAGAGTGTTGACTTTGAGCTAAAAAAAGGGGGGGAAGTACAAAAATGAAGAAGAAGTAATAGCAAAAACAAAAAGAATGTAAAATATTGAAAGCCATAGAAATCCTCTCTGGAAAGAAAATTCTTGCTAGAGTCGCTGCAGAGGTGCAGGTCCAATTCCCGGCGCAGCACAGTGGTTAAAAGGATCCCACATTGCCAAAATTGCAGCACGGGTCAATTCCTGGGCCCTGAATTTCCATATGCCATGGGCGTGGCCATTAAAAAAAGAGAAAGAAGAAAGAAAAGTCTCTTCCCATAGGAAAAAAAATAGTTCAAAAAACTGTCTTTTTTGGAGTTTCTATTGTGGCTCAGTGGGTTAAGAGAGCCCTACTAGCATCCATGAGGATACAGGTTCCATCCCTGGCATCATTCAGTGGGTTAAGGGCCAGGCTTGTGGCAACATTGCAACAAGTGCGGCTCTGTACGGCTGTGGCTCTGATTTCCACCCCTAGTCTGGAAACTTCCACATGCCTCGGGTGCAAAAAAGACAAACAAACAAAAGCTATCTTTTATACCTACAGAAATGAAACTTCACTGAAGAGTGATAGTCTTCATACTGCCATGTTTGTACAGTGTTGCTCTTCAATTTAAAGTCACAGATTCATGGTCAATTAATCTACAACAAAGGAAGCAAGCGTACACAATGGAGAAAAGACGGTCTCTTCAACAAGTGGTGCTGGGAAAACTGGACAGCTAGACGTAAAGGAATGAGACAAGAACAATTTCCTTACACTATATACAAAAATAAACTCAAAATGGATTAAAAACCTAAATGTAAAACCTGAAACCATAAGTCTCCTACAAGAAAATATAGGCAGGAGTTCCCGTCATGGCGCAGTGGAAATGAATCCGACTAGGAACCATGAGGTTGCGGGTTCAATCCCTGGCCTTGCTCAGTGGGTTAAGGATCTGGCGTTGTTGTGACCTGTGGTGTAGGTCGCAGATGCGGGTCGGATCCCGCGTTGCTGTGGCTGTGGCATAGACCTGGGAACTTCTACGTGCCTACATGCCGCAGGTACGGCCCTAAAATGACAAAAAAAAAAAGAAAAGAAAATATAGGCAGAACACTCTTTGACATAGATTGTAGCAGTATTTTTTTGGATACGTCTCCCAAGGCAAAAGAGATAAAAACAAATAGCACCTAATCAAAAGCTTTGGCACAGCAAAGGAAACCATCAACAAAACAAAAGACAACCTATGAAATGGGAGAAAATATTTGCAAATGATATAACCGACAAGGGGTTACTATCCCAAAAATACAAACAGCTCATACAACTCAACATCAAAAAGACAAACAACCTAATAAAAAAAATGGGCACTGGAGTTCCCGTCGTGGCTCAGTGGTTAACGAATCCGACTAAGAACCATGAGCTGGCGGGTTCGATCCCTGGCCTTGCTCAGTGGGTTAAGGATCCGGCGTTGCCGTGAGCTGTGGTGAAGGTTGCAGACGCGGCTCAGATCCCGCGTTGCTGTGGCTGTGGCGAAGGCCGGCAGCTACAGCTCCTGTTAGACCCCTAGCCTGGGAACCTCCATATGCTGCGGGTGCGGCCCCAGAAAAGGCAATAAAAAAAAAAATGGGCAGAAGACCTGAATAGACATTTTTCCAAAGAAAGCCTACAGATGGTTAACAGACACATGAGGAGATGTTCAACATTGCTAATTCTTAAGAGAAATGCAAAACAATGAGATAGCACCTCAGTCTGTCAGGAGGGTAATCACCAAAAAGGCTACAAATAATAAATGTTGGCGAGGATATGAAAAAAGGGAACACTTTTACACTGCTGGTTGTAATATAAATTGGTGTAGCCACTATAGAAACTGTATGGAGTTTCCTCATAAAACTGAAAACAGAACCAGCATATGATCCAGCAATTCCACTCCTAGATATACATATGGAAAAAACTAAAACACTAATTTAAAAATATTCATATTGGAGTTTCCGTTGTGGCTCAGCAGAAACGAACCCAACTGAGTAACCATGAAGATGTGGGTTCAATCCCTGGCACTGCTCAGTGGGTTAAAAGATTCTGCATTGCCACAAGCTGAGGTATAGGTCGCAGATGAGGCTCAGATGTGGCATGGCTGTGGCTGTGGCATAGGCAGGCAGCTGTAGCTCCAATTCGACACCTATCCTGGGAACTTGCATAAACCACAGGCGTGGCCCTAAAAAACAAACCAACTAACCAACTAAATAAATAGATACATGCACCCCAATATTTATAGCAGCACTTTTTTTTCTTGCCTTTTTTTAGGACTGCACTTGCGGCTTATGGAAGTGACCAGGATAGGGGTCGAATTGGAACTGCAGCTGCCAGCCTATGCCGCAGCCACAGGAACTCGGGATCTGAGCCGCATCTGTGAACTACACCACAGCTCACAGCAACAGATCGTTAACTCACTGAACAAGGCCAGTGATGGAACCCACATCCTCATGAATTAGTCAAATTCGTTACTGCTGAGCCATAACAGGAACTCCTAGCAGCACTATTTAAATAGCCAAGATATGGAAGCAATGCAAGTGCCTATCAAAAGACAGAGATAAAGAAGATATATACAATGGAATATTAGCCATGAAAAAGAATGAAATTCTGCCATTTGCAGGAATGTGGATTGACCTAGAGAATATTATGCTTAGTAAAATAAGTCAGAAAGACAAAAATGCTGCATGATGTCACTAATATGTGGAATCTAAAAAATAAAAAGAAATATATATAGCAAAACAGAAACAGACTCACAGATACAGAAAACACACTAGTGGTTACAAGTGAGGAGAGGGAAGGGGGAAGGGGCATGATAGGGAGATGGGATTGAGAGCACCCCACTGCTATGCATAAAATAGATAAGCAACAGGGATATATTACGTAGCAACGGGAATTATAGCCATTATCTTGTTATAACTTTAAATGGTGTATAATATGGAGTTCCCATTGTGGTGCACCAGAAACGAATCCAGTGAGTATCCATGAGGGTGCGGGTTCGATCCCTGACCTTGCTCAGTGGGTTGGGATCTGGCATTGCCATGAGTTGTGGTGTCAGACATGGCTTGGATCCTGAGTCACTGTGGCTGTGGCGTAGGCCGGCAGCTGTAGCTCCGATTCAACCCCTAGCCTGGGAACTTCCACATGTTTGGGTGCAGCCCTAAAAAGCAAAAAAGAAAGAAAAAGAAAAGACAGATAAAATAAATGGAGTATAATCTGTAAAAATACTGAATCATTATGCTGTATGCCTGAAACTCCATATATTGTAAATCAACTGCACTTTAATTAAGAAAATAAATGGGGAGTTCCCATCGTGGCTCAGCGGAAACGAATCTGACTGGTATCCATGAGGACATAGGTTTGATCCCTGGCCTTGCTCAGTGGGTTAAGGATCTGACATTGCCATGAGCTATGGTATAGGTCACAGATGTGGCTCAGATATGGCATTGCTGTGGCTGTGGTGTAAGCCAGCAGCTACAGCTCTAATTGTACCCCTAGCCTGGGAACCTTCATATGCTGAGGGCGGGGCCCTAAAAAGACCAAAAAATAATAATAAAAGAAATAAATGAAGTCACCAATGCAGTGACTAAAACTGGAGTAATCAGACAGAGATGCATATGGGAGTAGCAGTTGATTTTGCATAGCAGGCCTCAGCCCAGGAGTTGTCTTACAGCTAGATTACTTCTGCTGAATATGCAGCTACACTAAAAGTACCATGGGGTTATACAGTAAAGCTAGATTTACAGATCACTGCTATTGGGTCAGTCCTTTGGGGGGAAGTAGGAAAAAGACAAGGGGAAGTATGATATGGCCATTTGGCAGGGGATAAAGAGCCCCTTAGGTAGTTAGGATTCCTGTTTAGACCAGAGGGTGTAGATAGGATCAGTTCCCACCTTCAGGCATCAGCAAGAACTCTTTCCTACCTGGATGTCCTCCATCTCGAAGCATGGTTCAAGTATCGGATGCTGGTGATGTGGAGCTCAGGCCAGGCTGCTCCTGTGTCCGCCTTGAATGACCTGATCCAGCTCTTCTTATCTGTAGATGCTTGAACTCAAGTGCCTTCGTGAAGTCGACCAAAGGGTCAGGTAAGTTTTGAACTGTTCTTTGGTCTTTTTTTTTTTTTTTTAGGCCCTACCCATGGCATGTGAAGTTTCCGGGCCAGAAATCGACCAGCAGTGACCTGAGCCACTGGGGTGAAAACACTGGATCCTTAACCTACCGAGGCACAAGGAAACTCCTTGTTCCTTGCTCTTTTATTAAAACTTCTGGGAGTTCCCTGGTGGCCTAGCATGTAAAGGATCTAGAATTGTCGCTGTTGTGGTCTATATAAGAGAAAGTGTAGAGTATGTAGAGAATATGCCCTCTCTCTCACTCTGTGTGTGTGTGTGTGCGCGCGCATGTATACACTCTAAATTTCACTTACGTGAAGTTTTAGAATAGGCAAACTCGTCTGTCAGACTCATTCACCATTTTCCCACTGCTTATGAAAAACTAGCTACACTGTCATACTTTTATTTTGGGGGGGTTTCTTCTTTTCCTTTTAGGGCCTCACCCACGGCATATGGGGGTTCCCAGGCTAGGAGGCGAATTGGAGCTACAGCTGCCGGCCTACGCCACAGCCACAGAAACGCAGGATCCAAGCCCTGTCTGCAACCTGCACAGCAGCTCACGGCAATGCCGGATCCTTAAGCCACTGAGCGAGGCCAAGGATCGAACCCATATCCTCATGGATCCTAGTCTGGTTCGTTAACCACTGAGCCACGAAGGGAACTCCCTTTTTTTTTTTTAACAGTCTCACCTGTGACATATAGAAGTTCCCAGTCCAGGGGTCTAATTGGAGCTGCAGCTGCAGTCATACACCACAGCCAGGCAATACTGGATCCGAGCTGCATCTTCAACCCACGTGGTAGCCTTAACCCACTGAGGGAGGCCAGGGATCAAATCCACATCTTCATAGAGACAACATCGGGTCCTTAACCGGCTGAGCCACAGTGGGAACTTCTTTTGGATTTTTTTTTTTTTTTAAATCAGCAAGTACCTTCCCACCTCAGAGCCTTTGTTTCTACTCTTCTCCCTGAGTCGAATATTCTTCATTCCCCCTAAATCTAGATATTCCTCTGGTTTAAGTATTCTTTTTTCCCAAGGGAACTTTCCCTAAAATTCATACTTAGATTGGCTCTCAGAGCATTCTGTACTTCTCTTTTATCACAAGTATCCTAATTGTAAGTAATTATGGATATGATTACTTGTTAGGGGCCTGATCTTCCTTAGACTGTAAGTATCTCAATGTCAGAGACTATTCATGTCTCTTCACTGTTCTATTCCCAGCCACCAGAAGCATTCTTGAAAATATAGTAGGCTAATGATGAATATTTGTGGATGAAAGAGTTAAATGAATGAATCTCTCCGTATTTCTCTATGCTCACTTTCCAAAAATTTGGTGATCTTTGATCAACTTTTTATATGACAATGGTTTGTTATATTATTTTCTATGTAGAAAGTGAAAAAATAGGAGTTCCCATCACGGCTCAGCAGAAAAAAATCTGACTGGTATCCATGAGGACTGGGGTTCAATCCCTGACTCCACTCAGTGTTGCGGATCTGGTGTTGCCAAGAACTGTGGTGTAGGTTGCAGATGCGACTCAGATCTGCCATTGCTGTGGCTGTGGTGTAGGCTGGCAGCTGTAGCTCTGATTTGAACCCTAGCCTGGGAACTCTATATGCTGCAGGTGCGGCCCCCAAAAAAACGAAAAAAAGAAAATGAAAAAGTACTTTTTCCCCCTCTAATCTAGTTATCCAAATTTTTTTTCCTATTGCTAGTTTTTAAAAGTTTATTTCGGCTCCACAACTTGTTTGGTAACGTCATATAGAATTTTAGGACTGTTGTCAAATTTGAGAAACTCTCTATCAGGTTTCCCGTGTGAGGTGCAAGATTACAAGGCATCTGAGGATCTCCTGTTCAGTGACAAACCTTAAATACTCTGCATTGTCAACATTCACTAACGGTTTGCAGAAAGAGAGTTCCTGGAAGCCATTCTTACACTGAGACAACTGGAAATAACTGTACAGAGAAGTGATTGCAAATGACATAAATATATTTCATTAAATTAATAATGAAATGCACTAAATTCAATTTCCTCTTAGCTCAATCCCAAAAGTGCCTAAGAACATTCTAGTACCTTCCCAAATGAGGGAAAGTCTTAGACTTTTATTGCTGTTATCCCTAATGCCATTCTAGATATAGGAGGAATTAGGATCACCCTGAAAGCGCCCAATCTCGTCTGACAGCTTTTCAGTTCTTACTTCATTTCTTTTTTGAGGCCTAGCTATAACTTTGCTCTTGGATTCCCTGTGATATCACCCTGTTTAGCTATCTAGCCATCTATCTAGCTAGCTAGCTATCTACCTACCTATCTTCTATCATCTCTCTATCATCTATCTACCATCTATCATCTATCATCTGTCATCTATCTATCTCTCTATCATCTCTGTCATCATCTATCTACCATCTATCTATCATCTATCTATCATCTATCATCTGTTATCTACCTATATCACTATCATCTATCATCTATTTATCATCTATCTACCATCTATCATCTATCTCTCTATCATCTACCTTTCTCTATCATCTATCATCATCTATCATCTATCATCTCTCTCTATCATCTATTATCTATCATCTATCATCTATCTCTATCATCTATTTATCATCTATTATCTATCTCTCTATCACCTATCTATCATCTATTATCTGTCATCTATCTCTATCATCTATCTATCTATCTATCTAGTTCTTGCTTAAGCTAGCTTCAGTTAGCTTCCTTCGTTCCTGTAACCAAAGAGAATTAACTTACAGCAATAATGATTATACTATTAGCAATAGTAGCCAGCATTTATTAAGCACATCCTATATGGCGGGCACTGTACTAAGCATTTCAGGTACTTCATCTCGCTAGATGTGGATTTTATCTGTTATGTGTAAAAAATAACTTTATTTTCCAGTTTTACATATTTTGAAAAATTCTTTTCTTGAACAAACTTTCAGAAATGTTGGCGAATACATGAAAGTATGAAGAGAAAGCCATGTCCCATTACCCCATTAACAAGAGACAGCAATGGTTAAAACTTTCTACTTGCTTATACATAAGAAAATTCTTCACTCCCTACCAACTCCCCAACTTCATTCTGTCTTCTATCCAGACATCTGCTTTCTAAATTAGTAAGTTAAGGTAGCACAAATGCATGAAAATATAGTAATAACAGAGTAATAACACAAGAAATCTTCAAATTGCTTAAGTCAGGGACAATATCTTGTCCATCTCTGTATTCTTAACATTTAGTATAGAACCTGCAGGCAGTAAGTGATAAGTGAGTCAAGGTATTAAAACTGAATTTGTAATTCCCATTGTGGCTCAGAGTTAATGAAACCAACATGGGTCCATGAGGACATGGGTTCAATCCCTGGCCTTGCTCAGTAGGTTAAGGATCCAGCATTGCTGTGAGCTGTGATGTAGGTTGCAGATGTGGCTCGGATCCTGAGTTGCTGTGGCTATGGCAAAGGCCAACAGCTATAACTGCAATTCTGTCCCTGGTCTAAGAACCTCCATATGCCACAGGTGTGGCCCTAAAAAAAACAAAAGACAAAACAAAAAATTTTTGACAGAGATTCTTAATTGGCCACCCCTATTGTATTAAAAACAAAACAAACAAAAACCTCAATACACACAGAAATGAAACTGCCTTCATGGAAATTTCTGAACTTCATATATGTTTGGCTCAATCAGTCTCTGATTTTACACCTACAATTTAGCAAATTTAAAGTGGCTTTCAGATTGACAACCCTGAAACACCAGAGGTTCAATCACCAAAGATTTTGTATATGCAAACACCAAAGACTCCTATTATGTTCACTATCCTGTGCTTCCAAAAGAATGAAAAGAAAACTGATGTATACTAATAATATTTTCAACTGAGTGAAAAGAAAAGGAGTTTTCTGATTAAGTTTCAATTTGTCCAAAAATTCAACTAACAGAGTTCCCATTGTGGCACGGTAGGTTAAGAATCCATCTGCACCACCTTGGATCATTGCAAATGCACAGGTTCCATCCCCAGAACAGCACAGTGGGTTAAAGGATCCAGCGTTACATAGGTCCTGGATATGGCTCAGATTCAATTCCTGGCCCAGGAATTTCCATATGCCTCAGGATGTGGCCATTAAAAAAAAAAAATTCAATTAACAAGGAACTTCCTATATCCTGAAAATCATGATAAATCTGTTATGGTTAAATGGTGAAATAATAGCTCTTGTTAAATTTCCTGCAGACTCAGTGTTTAACTTTCTTTAGTCTCTGGACAAGGTTATACGTAATTGAATGCTGAAGAGTTTTTCCAAAACAGAATTTATCCAGGTAGCCCACATTCAAAAAACTATTCATTTTCTGGAATTACTTGGAAAAATTCAGAAGGCAAAATGGTACAAATTCTTGGCACATTTCTTGGACCATTCAAATAGTGCTGACTCCAAGTTCTGATGTGGTTATATTTCCAGTTAAACCAGAAATTTGAAGTTTAGCTACTTATTCTTACAATCTGTCACAGTTATTATGGTAATGACATTTGATGGTTATAAGTCATAGAAAATATTCCATTTATCAAAATTCTTAGGTGAGTACTCATCATGGCTCAGTTAAGGAACCCAACTAGCATCCGTGAGGACGTGGGTTCAATCCCTGGCCTTGCTCAGTGGGTTAAGGATCTGGTGTTGCCATGAACTGTGGTGAAGGTTGCAGACGTGGCTTGGATCCCGCGTTGCTGTGGCTGTGGCATAGGCCAGTGGCTTCAGCTACAATTGGACCCCTAGGCTGGGAACCTCCATATGTTCCGGGTATGGCCCTAAAAAGACAAAAAAAAAATTCTTAGTTAATAAAATGAACATCGCTAAAAGAATTATTTGATTATTAAACAAGCAGAGTGACTTTGGTCCATTCACTTTTGCACAACACAACTTAGTACATTAAACATTCTCATTCCTACACTGCTTTTAAAATTCCAATTTTGGACTTTTCCATATCAGCTGACAAATGAATACGTTGAGCCAAAGCTTGGTGGAGCTGTCTGCCAAGTAACAGTTCCATTTCTGCAGTCTCTCCATCTTCGTTGTACAATTATTTAAATATTTGCTTGCATATTGTTCTTATTTCCTAAGAATGTGAGAAAATGAAAATGCAGCTTCTAGAGATAAATTGAGAGTCACAAACATAATTCAATTGAAAAAATGTAGAAATCAGGTAAGCTGTCGCTCATAGCTTTATAAATGTTCTTACAAGTCTCTCCAAAACAAAAAACTAGGTCTAAAAATGGGTGAAGAAACTGATATCTCAGAAGGATTTTGCTTCCTTACAGCTACTAACTAACCCACTTTAAGACAAATTTTAGGAAGTTTCCCTGTGGCATACTGTGTTAAGGATCCAGCTTTGCCAGAGCTATGGCACAGATCGCAGCTGTCACGGGTTTGATCCCTGGCCCAGCAACTTCCACATGCCACGGGTGCATCCAACAAACAAACGAACAAATAAATGAAACAACTGTTGAAAAAATACAAACTTTAGGGAGTTCCCAGTGTGGCTCAGCAGTAATGAACGCAGCTAGGATCCATGAAGACTTAGGTTTGATCCCTGTACTCGCTCAGTGAGTTAAGGATCTGGCATTCCCATGAGCTGTGGTGTAGGTTGCAGATGCCAGCTCAGATCCCACCTTGCTGTGGCTGTGGTATAGAAGGCAGCTACAGCTCCAATTTGACCCCTAGCCTGAGAATTTCCATATGCTGCTGGTGGGCCCTAAAAAAAAAAAGACCAAAAAAAACCCCAAACAAAGCAAAACAAATTTTACACATGGCTGGTGTATTAGTTGCCTATAGCCATTGTAATAAAGTGGCTTAAAACAACAGAAATTCATTCTTTTACTCTTCTGGAGGCCAGAAGTCTGAAATCAGGGTGTCAGCAAGGCGATACTCCCTCTGAAGCCTGGAGGAGGAATTCTCCTTTGCCTCTTTCCAGGTTCTCATGCTTGCTGGTAATCCTTGGCATTCCTTGGCTTGCAGCTGTCTCACTCCAATCTCTGCCTCTGTCATCCCCTGGCCTTCTTCCCTGAGTGTCTTATAAGAACACCAGCCATTGGATTGAGGGCCCATCCTAGACCTGTGTGTCTTCATTTTAACTAATTACATCTGCAAAATCCCTCCTTCCAAATGAGATTACAAGTTGAGGTTCCATGTAGATATTAATTTGGAAGATATTTTTTGACCCAGTTAAGCTAGGTTCTTGGATCAAGGTTAAGATTTCATGAAGTCAGAGTTCCCACTGTGGCTCAGTGGTTTAAGAACCCAACATAGCGCCCCCGAGGATGCAGGTTTGATCCCTGGCCTCGCTCAGTGGGTTAAGAATCAGGCATTGCCACAAACTGCAGCATAGGTCACAGATGCAACTTGAATCCTGCATTGCTGTGGCTGTGGTGTAGGCCAGCAGCTGCAGCTCTGATCTGACCCCTAGCCTGGGAACTTCCATATGCTTCATGTGTGCCCCTACAAAAGAAAAAAAAAAAGGGAATCCAAAGAGTAGCTCAGGTCGCTGTGGAGGTAAGGATTTAATCTATGGCCAAGGTACTTCCATATGTCAGGGCTATGTCCATTAAAAAAAAAAAAAAAAAATTCAGGAGTTCCCGTCGTGGCGCAGCGGTTATCGATTCCAACTAGGAACCATGAAGTTGCGGGTCCGATTCCTGGCCTTGCTCAGTGGGTTAACGATCTGGTATTGCTGTGAGCTGTGGTGTAGGTCCCAGACACGGCTTGGATCTTGAATTGCTGTGGCTGTGGCATAGGTCAGCAGGTGTAGCTTTGATTTGATCCCCAGCCTGGGAACCTCCATATGCCGCAGGTGCTGCCCTAACAAGAAAAAAAAAAAAATTCATTAAGTCCAATTGTTAATTCTAAATCAGGTCATATTTGGTGGTTAAAGTTCAGAAATTTACTCCAATTAGTTCAGGTAAAAGGGATTTTACTCCTAGGAAACAATGCTTACGTGGAGGCCAAGAAAAACTGAACAACCAAGACAAAAATTTGAGCAGCTCAGATTTCCTTAGCATACTCATATGCAGAGAGCTAAAGATCCTTACTGTTTTACATTGATATAATTCAGCTAAAATGTCCATCTGTTGCTGAGTCTTAGTCCATAGTCTCTCTCATGATATTTTGTTTGGCTCAGCTCAGCCTGTGGACTGAATTTTCCTCAGGTGTTACTACAGGCTCAGTCAGTGTGTGTGTGTGAGAGAGAGAGAGAGAGAATATATAGGGCTGGGACAGGAACAACTCCCTTTATTTTTTTATTTTTATTTTTTTGCTTTTTAGGGCCACCCCTGAGGCACATGGAAGTTCCCAAGCTAAGGGTCGAATCAGAGCTACAGCTACTGGCCTACACCACAGCCACAGCAACACAGGATCCAAGCCGAGTCTGCGACCTACACCACAGCTCATGGCCACACCAGACAGATCCCCTACCCACTGAGCAAGGCCAGGGATCGAACGCACATCCTCATGGATTCTAGTCAGATTCGTTTCCGCTTCATCACAACGGGAATTCCCAGACTTTACAATCTAAATTGAAGAAAGATAGGTATGGAGTCTAAAACATTAGACAGGATTCAAACAAAATCTTTAAATTACTATGAGAAACAAGTTAATCACTAACATCGTAGTCATACTAGGCCAAAATGATTCAGACTTCATATTTTCATTCATCAGTCATCAATGAAACATGTCAATTCATTTTATTCACTACAGATACATATGTTATTATCCTATGCCTAAATATATTTAAGTTTTAGCCGAGGTGTCAGTGGTACATGGAAAGACACTGAAAGTACTGTTTTTTACATTTCACGGTAACTGTGACACATTGATAAATTTATCTATGAGTAGAGGTACAGGGAAGATTCAAAATTTTAACTTATGTGAAACTACTCAGGATAAATTTAGCTAGTTATATTTTTTAAGTGAAAATAAACCTGTTTTATTGTTTCATATGAAAACATATTTTGATGTACAATATGTTACACCTGGGAATGAAACATATTTCTGGCAAAGAAGTCTTGGGTGACCTGTCCACTCTCACACAACGACCCATGCCTGCTTGAAGAGCAGACGGTATTTCATGCACCGGCAGCTGGCCCCATGCTTCTCACAGCTGCTGTCAGAGTAGTTATATTTTAAATTGAAAAACAAATTAAGAATTTCAAATAAATAGAAAAAATATATTTTAAAAAACTGCTTTAGTGTCAAATATTTTTGCATTATTATTATATGTTTGGTTGTATTTTTACTTTTTCTTTTTAGTTCACTTTTACTAACGACAGTTTTAATCTCCTATTACCCCAAATTCATCCTTTTAAACCACATCACTGCTCAACATCTGTAGCATTCAGTGTGAACACAGTTTATCCTCTACCCTCATCTTCTCTCAGTCCATCCTATAAACTCTGTACCCTAGAACTGCACTGTCCAATACAGTAGTCATAAGCCACACATGGCTCCTTAGATTTTTTTGGTTAAATTAAATCAAATAAAAAATTCAGTTCCTGGAGTTCCCATTGTGGCGCAGCGGAAACAAATCCGACTAGGAACCATGAGGTTGCTGGTTTGGTCCCTGGCCTCGCTCAGTGGTTAAGGATCTGGCATTGCCGTGAGCTTTGGTGTAGGTCGAAGACGTGACTCAGATCTGGTGTTGCTGTGGCTGTGGTGTAGGCTGGCTGCTGTAGCTCTGATTAGACCCCTAGCTTGGGAACCTCTCTATGCCGCAGGTGAGGCCCTGAAAAAAAAAATTCAGTTCCTCAATTGCAGTAGTTACTTCTCAGGTGTTTTATAGTCATATGTGGCTAGTGCCTACTACATTAGATAATGCAGTTGTAGAACATTTCCACTGTTGCACTGTCCTAGAGTTTGGATCTAGAATTTCTTTTCCTTTTTTTTTTCTTTTTATGGCCAATTCTGGGCCCTATGGAATTTCCTGTACCAAGGCTCAAATCAGAACTGCTTGCAGCAATGCCAGATCCTTAACACACTGAGCCAGGCCAAGGATCAAACCCACATCCTCACAGAGATAATGTCATGTCCTTAACCCACTGAGCCACAATAGGAACTCCTGGATCTAGAATTTCTATTTAGGAAGAACTTGTGGGTGGTAGGAAGACTTTGTAGTCGGTACTATGCTTGAAATTGGGGTTAGGGATTTTCCTGAAGCTGCACTCGATGCCATTTTGTAAATAGATTTTATGCTCCTATACATGTATAGCGGAGGGTGGCTGATGGAAATTATATGGGTGTAGAATAACATTCACAAAGTCAAGCTACTTGAGAAAAAAGCCACTTTCTTACCATTCTTGAGAAAAAGAATGTATATAGGCATGTGTGACCGGATCACTTTGCTGTGCAGCAGAAAACTGACAGAACACTGTAAACCAACTATAATGGAAAAAATAAAAATCATTTTTAAAAAAAACATAGTCAAGCCACTCTTTTATGCATTCATTGTTCTAATCACAGTAAACTCTTTTTTCCCCTTTTTCGGCCACACCTGGGGCATATGGAAGTTCCTGGGTGAGGGGTTGAATCAGAGCTGCAGCTGCCAGCCTATGCCACAGCCGTAACAACACTGGATCCTTAACCCACCAAGTCAGGCCGGGGATCGAACCCACATCCTCATGGACACTCTTTTGGGTTCTTAACCTGCTAAGCCACAACTAGAACCCAAGACCAAACTCTTTTCCTCAAAAAGAAATAGCACTTAATTACCTCCAGGCCTCTTTTCACCTTGTGGTTATCTCTATCAGTGATTACTCTCCCCACAACTACCCACCACAACAATTCATCCTCCAAGGCCCAGCCTCAAATGCCCCTTCCTTTGGGAAGCGCTCATAGTATCCTTTTCCTAGGCTCCCAGACAATATAATTTAAATCTCCACTACAAAACGTATCACAGCCTTACCTTGAATTATGATTCATTGCATGTCTCTGTTTCCTCCATCGGACTCTGATCCTGTCTTTTTGTTTTCTAAATATTTCCCCAGTGCCCAGTACAATGCCTTGCCCATTGCAGGAACTCAGTAACTGTTAAATTAACTTTTAAATAGCTTTGATTCTATTTATTTTTTTTTTTTTTGTCTTTTTGGCTTTATGTAGAGCCGCACCCGCGGCATATGGAGGTTCCCAGGCTAGGGGTCTAACAGGAGCTGTAGCTGCTGGCCTTCGCCACAGCCACAGCAACACAGGATCCGAGCCGCGTCTGCAACCTACACCACAGCTCACGGCAACGCCGGATCCTTAACCCACTGAGCAAGGCCAGGGATTGAACCCGCAACCTCATGGTTCTTAGTCGGATTCGTTAACCACTGAGCCACGAAGGGAACTCCTAAATAGCTTTGATTCTAAAGGACATCCTGACTCTAAACCTATTCCAAGCATAGTCCTCCCCCTTCCAGTTAGTAGTAACTTCATCCCTCTGGTTAAAACCTTGGTCTAAAACCTTGTTTTCTTGACTCTTAATACCATTTTTCATCACTTCCACTATTATTACCCAATCCTTATTATCACCTTTCCTTGGGATTTTTTTTTGACACACCCATAGCATATGGACGTTTCTGGGTCAGTGATCAGACCTGCGCTACTGCAGTGACAACGCTGGATCCTTAACCCACTCTGCCACAACAGAATGCCCTTCCTTGGGATTTTTGTAGTCATCTTATACTTGGTTACTCTACTTCTATATTTGTATCTCTGCACTATTTTCAACCCAACATCGAGTCATTCTTTAATTTTACATATATTTTAAAAATCACGTAGCGATTAGTATGTACCAGTTAGTATCCTAGGCACTTACAAAATCAACTAATTTATTCCTCATAAAGGCTTTCTGGTATAGAAACTCTTATCTTTGATTTACAGATGAGGAAAATGAGGCACAGAAAGATTAAGTAATTTGTCCAAGGTTGCCTGGCTCATAGAACATAAATCACATCACGTGACTTCTCTTTTTAAAATAGTCTCCAAATCTCAGAGTACATGCCAAAGTTTTTCCAAAGGCCAAAGACCTAAAAGTTTACATGTGATCTGTATCCCTTCTCTCCTCTACTTTATTTTCCTCCATAGTAATTATCATTATTATTTTTTGTCTATCTCCCCCCAAACAAATCAAACTCTACTACAACAGGTAAGGATTTTTGTTCCCTTCCCCAGAATGCTTTTTTTTTTTTTTGGCCTGGCCCATGCTGCAAGTGGAAGTTCCGGGGCCAAGGCCTGGGCCAGGGATGGAACCCAGGCAACAGCAACCTGGATGAGCCACTGGAGGGACAACGCTGGATTCTTAGCCTGCTGTGCCGCATGAGGATGCCCCTACCACTGATTATTTTTCTCGGTACCCCAGACAGTGCCTTGTACAGTAGGCCCTCTTGTGTTTTTTCTTTTCTTTTCAGGGCAGCACTTGAGGCACATGAGGTTCCCAGGCTAGGGGTCAGATTGGAGCTGTAGTCACCAGCCTACACCACAGCCACAGCAATGCAAGATCTGAGCCGAGTCTGTGGCCTCACCACAGCTCACAGCAACACCAGATCCTTAACCCACTGAGAGAGGCCAGGGATTGAGCCTGAAACCTGGTGGGATTTGTTTCCACTGTGCCACAAAGGGAACTCCAACAGTAGGCCCTCTTTAAACAATTGTTGCACAAAGGAATGTTCCTCTTCTCATTTACTAAGTGGAAACAAATATTTAAGTAAAACCAGGAATTTTAGAATTAAGAATAGAATAATATAGAATTAATTTAGAATTATATAAATTCAATGTATTTGTGTGTTATAATCTTTAGGGCTTACTATCTTTTGAGTGTTGATAAAACCAAACAACATTAACAAAGCAATAAGTTGTATAAAATTAAAATCTATGAGTATATACAAAACTCCATTTAATAATGGGTAAATTATTTAGAGCAAGAATGAAAAAAAAAAGCATCACTGTTTAGTTATTTAAATGTGATGGATTTAAAAAAAAATCACAAGTTGAGAGAGTGTAGTTTTTTTTAATGATTTTTATTTTTTTTCCCAATATAATTGGTTTACAGTGTTCTGTCAGTTTTCTACTGTAAAGAGTATAGGTTTTGGTCAATTTAATATTTTGGATGAAGATGATCTTAAATAGCTTCTGCCCGCTACTCTAAATGCCCAAGAATAAAGCACTGACTTTTGTTGGGTTTGGGAGAGCTTTTTTTTTGGCTGTCCCTGTGGCATGTGGAAATTCCCAGACTAGGGATTAAACCTGGGCCACAGGGTCGCTGCAGTGACAATGCTAGATCCTTAATCCACGAGCAGTGACTTTAGGGCAGAGTTCTAGCAAATCAGCAACTGCGGTGTTGTTAGATTCCAAGATGATTGCTCCCTTGTGTAATACCTGAAAAACATTCAGTGATGGCTGTACCTATAATACTGTTAAGATCAAGCAAAGGATGTAGAAAAGACCAATAGACATCCATCAAGAATAATTTAAATGAATAATTTAAATGCATTTCTGTAAACTATGGTAGTGATCAGGGAACTGAATGGTATTTCCTAGTATGTGTTCTTTATACAACTTCATCTTAGGAAATTACCTACATGCTCCTGAGGTTCATTTGCTTCAAATTTTACATTAAACTGCTCAAACACCACTGCATTGGGTTTTCCTTTGGCTGAAAGAAAAAATTATTCTTCGGTATGCTTAAAACTTTAAAAAAAAAATAACCTCATGTATTAACAAGAAACATCCATCTAATTTGTAAACATTCTTTTTTCTGGATTCCAGTCTCAGAGTTTGGGACTGGAGCCCAGAAACCTACCTTTCAGGCCATTCTTTGAGGACTGCTCGACTCAGTTATTTTTATATTTTGCAGCTTTCAAAATATTAATTTTAGACATCTAAAGAGGGGAGGGCAAACTCTGGTGGCTGTCAGAGGCACAAGAATGAGCAGCCCATTGGACCATGACCGCGTCCCTTATGCCATGTTGCAAAACTTTTCCTTAGTTTGCAGATCTTCTGTCCCTAGGAAGGAAATCAGTTCATTTTCACTCAGTAATTAACCGTTTTTCAACCACTTCCGTCCACGTCCCTCAGGATGACCCCTGAAAGTCAGGAACCCATCTCCGAGGTATAGGGCAGCTGTGCTCGTCCCGCGTGCCCTCAGAAGGCCACTGGCGCCGGGTTCTCTTCCCGCCACCCGGGCTCCTCCTCTGCTCGCCCTCTGGGCCGGGTCCTCCCCGAGGCGCTCGGCGCGGCAGGTCTTGGCGCCAACCGGATGGTGGCGCTGTCTGCCCCGCGCGCGGCCGCTTCAGGCCCGAGGGAGGCGGAGGCTCGGGCCGGCGGAGGAAGGGGAGGGAGCGAGGCGCGCGCCCTGCTCTCGCGTGCTCTCGCACCGCTCGCGTGAGCGGCCACTGTATGCGCGAGGCGCCGGCTGCCTGGAGCACCGACGGCCGGGCGCGCGCCGCGGCGAGGGGCGTCCGGGTCCGGGTCGGCGGACCCGGCCGGCGCGAGGGGCGCGCGGGCGGGCCGTGGGGGTCCGGGGCGGACACCCGTGCACACGCTCCCGGAGGAGCCTTCTCCGAGGCTGCTCTTCCTCGGCCAGACGGAGAGCGGCAGTGTCTCCCCGCCCAGCGCACACTCGCCCCGCGTCTCCCCCCGCGGCGACTGCTCCTCCTCGGCACCGCCAGCCCCAGCGCCGCTCCGGGGCGGGCGGCGGCGGCGGCGGCGGCGGCGGGACCCGCGGAGCCGCTTTGTGTGCAGCCCGAAGAGGGGCGGCGGCGCAACCACCTGACAGAGGCCCGGGCGCTCGATGCACCTTCCGCCCGCATGAGGAGGAGGTAAAGGCGGCGGCGGCTGGGCTCCCGCCCTCGGCTGGTGGAGGGAGGGGACGGAAGGGGAGACCGGGGAGGGGGGGTGGCCGCGGGACCAAGGCCCGGCGGGGCTGCCCGGAGGTGCCGGTAAGGCCTTGGCGGTTTCGGACGGTGTCGAGTGGCCGGGGGCGAGAGAAGACGCCAGGGTCCCTCTGCCGAAGTTGAAGGAACAAAATGTGAAGTGCGGAGCCGCGTCAGCCGCTTCCTGGCTTGGGGTTCGGGGTGGAAGGCGGCTTGTTTTCCCCTCCCGCGGCGGGGATGGGGGGAGCGGGACCCAGGAGGGGTGGGAGCTTGGCGGGGACGCCTGGGGTCCCGGAGCTCGGCCCGGCGAGGTCGTTCGTTCCCAGGAGCCGCCGCTGCGTGCGGGTCCGGTCGGGTCCCTAGTTTTGCGGCCTAAGCCGAGCCCTATAGGCCTCACGTCTCCTTCCCCGGAGGGGACGGGGCGGGCGGGGACTCGAGGCTCCTCTCTGACCGAGCGGGGGCCTTGGGAGCCTCGGCACGCTCTCAAGGCCGCCAAACTTCGGACCTCGGTGCACGGGGCTGGATTTCATTGTGAACGGCGGAATGGGAAACTCCTGGCGCTGCTCGGCGCTTTCCGCGGCCGCCGGTGCCAGGGATCCCCGGGAGCCCGGGGTTGGCGGAGCCCCGGTGGTTGGGGGCGGCGCCGCGGCCGCCAGGGTCCAGGCCTCGGGAAGGAGCGGGTGGCGGGGTCGCCCCGAGCCCCCGGCCTCCCGAGAGAAAAGGCCCTTTGCAGATTAGAGATTTTTGAAATGAGAAAAGAGGTTACAAAGTCGCTCCTTTCCCGCTGAACTTTTGTTTTCTGACCGATAGAGGCCGGTAGAGGACTGTGAAAGAAAAGTTGTCCCCCAGGATGGACTTCACCGCGCAGCCCAAGCCTGCCACTGCCCTCTGTGGCGTCGTGAGTGCCGATGGGAAGATCGCTTACCCCCCGGGGGTAAAGGAGATCACCGACAAGATCACCACCGACGAAATGATCAAACGACTGAAGGTAAGCTTTGAGATGGAATGGTCATACTTGAGCCGCCTGTGGTCTTACTGCTCTGCTTAGGCCTGGCCTTTAAGAGTTTCACCTACCATGCTTTTTAGATATTTTACGTCTTCTCTTTTACCCCCTGCGAAAAGTATTGTTCTATCTTGGCTGTATTTTTTAACAATAATTTCTATTAGGGATAACCATGATGGGAAATTAAACAGGGGTGAGTGTGACCTATTTTAATCTTACTGTTTTTCAAATACGAATTCTTACTGGTTTTAAAGTTTTTCCTAGAAATATATGTAACTACTATTCAAAGTAGTTTGCAACCTTAAAAGTAGCAGCGATTTACCTAGAAAGGTTTTCATCAACTTCTGAAGAAACCGATTTAAGCACAAAAGGCATTTAAAAAATTACCATAATTTTCTAATATCTGTAAGTTTTAATATGTATGTAGTATGGTTGAACTTTGACAGAAGTACCGCCTTTTCAGAATTCAGTCAAATTCATTCAAAGGGGTTATAAGAGAAAGTGTTAGCATCTCTTTTTATAAGGAATTAGCTTATTTAGTTTAAGCATGGTGGTCCTTCGGTCAGCGCTGTAAGCTAAAAGCCTTACGTAAGTTAATTTTTTTGCTTTCTGTTGCGTGAACATAGATTGTGGCCACAGTCTTACAAACTTTTTCTTGTTGAAGGATCAACTTGATGCAGGCATCTTTGACCCCCAGGGGACATTTGGAAAGACAATTTAGTTGTCACCATTGGGGCTAGATTGGAACAGGGCAAGACTGGAGATAAGGAGTCTAGCTAAAAAACTCTTAACAGTAGTCTAGGTGAAAAGATGTTGAAATTTTGAAGTTGGGCTATTCTTGAAGTGGGAATAGAGAGATAGTGAATGATCCAAGAGACATTCAGAGTAAGAACCAGACTTGGTGGGAGGTGAGGGGAGAAACAGTGTTGACAATGTTTCTACAAACTTGGGCAACCAGGTGAAAGGTTTTTTAGGGAATAATCTTGCCACTTTGCTCTTAGAATTTAGTATAGTACCTAGTAAATGTTTACAGTGTTGTGCGTGATTAATATTTAAAGTATTCCTACAGTGTTTTTTTTTTTTTGTCTTTTTGCCTTTTATGTAGAGCCGCACCCGCGGCATATGGAGGTTCCCAGGCTAGGGGTCTAACAGGAGCTGTAGCCGCCAGCCTTCGCCACAGCAACGTGGGATCCGAGCTGCGTCTGCAACCTTCACCACAGCTCACGGCAACGCCGGATCCTTAACCCACTGAGCAAGGCCAGGGATCGAACCCGCAACCTCATGGTTCTTAGTCGGATTCATTAACTACTGAACCACGAAGGGAACTCCCTACAGTTAATTTTTTAAAGTCAAATTGGATTCTGTAATTTGTTGCCCATTTGGAAGTAATAGGACACAGGGCTTTCTATTAAAATAAATCTTATACATGAAGTGAGGTTCTTAATTGATACTTCTTAAAGTTATATTGAGTATTTTGCAATGCCAGAATATGAATTATGAAATATAAAGCTAAGTAAAAAAATTTATAGGTCTTTTAATTTTTATTGTTTTCATGTTAAGAATATTGAAATCTCAGGGAGTTCCATCGTGGCTCAGTGGTTAACAAATCCAACTAGGAACCATGAGGTTGCGGGTTCGATTCCCTGATCTCACTCAGTGGGTTAAGGATCCGGTGTGGTGTAGGTTGCAGACACAGCTCAGATCCCATGTTGCTGTGGCTGTGGCGTAGGCCGGTGGCTACAGCTCCGATTAGACCCTTAGCCTGGGAACCTCCATATGCCACGGGTGTGGCCCTAGAAAAGGCAAAAAGAAAAAAAAAAACAAAAAACGCAATATTGAAATCTTGAATTCTAGTGATGGATAATCTGGTTTTAAAAAGGTATAAATACATATCTTCCATTTGAAAATAGATTAAATATCAGAAATATTGTTAACTGTAAATGGACACACAGGTATAGAATGAGCATATGTTTAGAATATCCACTTATGACTTTTTTTAGAAATTGAATTTCATATACCTATTAATTTGAATGTTCTATTGCTAAAATTTTGCTTTTCTCAGGCATTCTTATGACTTTGCCTTCCTCCTGCCTTTTTAAATCGATTTTGACTTTGTACTTTTTAGGGATCCATGTTTAGTTAAAGTATTACTATCTCATTGGAAGTATAGATTTTAAACAATATTTAACTGTATTTTTGATAATTTTTGTGTTTATTAGACCCTTTGTGGGTAAATTTTTAAAATTCAGTAGTTTATTATTGTTGCAGCAATAATGTTCAAGTGCTATATAAATACAGAGAAGGCTTAAAGGCAAGTAAAATCTTGATCAGTGGAATTGGGAGATGTTTGGTTCATTCTTTTCAATTTTCAAGAGTGGAACAAGTATTTTTACAGTAGAACCATAAATTTAAAGTTAGAAGGATCCTAAGAGAAGTTCTGGGAACTCAGAGTTCCTGTCGTGGCACAGGAATCTGACTAGGAACCATGAGGTTGCGGGTTCGATCCCTGGCCTTGCTCAGTGGGTTAACGACCCAGCATTGCCATGAGCTGTAGTGTAGGTTGCAGACGCAGCTCGGATCTGGCGTTGCTGTGACTGTGGTGTAGGCCGATGGCTGTAGCTCCAATTAGGCCCCTAGCCTGGGAACCTCCATATGTCGTGGGTGTGGCCCTAAAAAGCAAGAAAAAAAAGAAATTCTGGGAATTCCTTTTATTTCGCAGATAGCAAAAGTTAGACCCAAAGTGGCTAAGTAACATTTACCAAGATCAGTAATAGGACAGGTTAGTGGCAGAGCCAGGACAGTAGCATCAGGTATATTTTTATTCTTATAGCTGCCTTCTTTTAAGGAATCTAAAGTTAAGTGGAACAAAGAAGTTGTAATTTTTATTATGTAGTTGAAAATAATAGAGTGAAAAGGGAAGGAAATCAATGGGAGTTAACTTGGTATTTTGTAGGGAGATATGGGCGGTATTTTTTTTAACATTAAAGAGAAACTTGTGATGCTTTCAAGCTTACTTGAAAATCTTATAGAGTATGTTTTGTAAGAGCTAAGGTATACTTTTGTAGGGTGGAAGTTTTAATTTCTGTTTTTAAGGAATTACTTTAAATATTTTTCTGTCCAATCACACTGGCCTTCTGTCAGTTCTTTGAAAATTACATATTCATTTCTGCTTAGACAGATTCCACAATATGTAGCCCATAAATTCTCTTCTTCTCAGTTTACTTGTCATTCATTTGTGTTCTTAAGGGAGGTCTCTTAGATTCCTTGTTATATACTCTTTAAATTCTTTTGTGTCACTTATTAGAGTTGTGGTATTACACTTATACATTTTTGTTTATTTGGTTTGTCTCCCCAACTTCTCTATAAGCTGGGGAATACAAGTACCACATCTGTTTGCTTTTGTATCCTCCCAGTGCTAAGTTTAATGGCTGGCACATAGGTGCTCAGCATATATTTGTTGAATGAATACTTTGTTTTAATATTGGATTAGAGAAATATTTTTATTTTTGAAGATAAAGATTCGTTTAAAAATATTTTAAATTGCAACCAAGTAGTTTATTTGAGATTGTATACTAGAGTTGATAACATAGATATTCAGAATTTTAGAACTAAAAGATAGCTTAGAGGTTATTTGGTTTTGGTCTGATTTTCCAGATAAAGACAGAATCTGAGAGTTTGTAACCAATCCTAGTCATGTAAAGTTGAAAACCATCATTAACAGTTTTGTTATTTAGATAAGTTAAAAATACGTGTTAATTGACAAATATTAAAAGTCATAGAAAAGTTTTTCGGAAGGGTAGTAGGCAGTTAAGCATCAAGATCTATAGTTTACAGATATCCTTCTTCCTATTTAATTAAGGATTCCGAAACTAATGCAAGGGCCATTTCTGATAAGTTTTATAACATATTCAAGATAAACAGTGTTGCACAAAGTTCCATTAAGTGCTCTGCCCACAGTTTGTTATATACAGTCTATCTGCCATCATGTATTACAAAGCTATGTGTAGGGAGTTCCCGTGGTCACTCCAGTAACCCAACTACTATCTGTGAGGACACAGGTTCAATCCCTGGCCTTGCTCAGTGGTTTAAGTATCCGGCCTTGCTGTGAGCCATGGTGTAGGTAGGTCGCAGATGTGGCTCAGATCCTATGTTGCTGTGGCTGTGACATAGGAGGCTGGCAGTTACAGCTCCAGTTCGTCCCCTAGCCTGGGAACTTCCATATGCCGCTGGTGTAGCCGTAAAAAGACAAAAAGCAAACAAAGCTAAGTGTAATATACTTTTTTTTATCCTTTCTTGCTAATTTGGAAGTGGGAGGCCTTTGATAAACTTGGTTTTAAAGATGAAGTTTGTTTCCTTTTTTTTTTGTCCTTTTATGGCCGCACCCACGGCATATGGAGGTTCCTTGGCTACGGGTCGAATCGGAGCTGTAACTACCAGCCTCCTATGCCACAGCGACAGCAACGTGGGATCCGAGCAGCATCTGCAACCTACGCCACAGCTCATGGCAACGCTGGATTGTTAACCCACTAAGCAAGGCCAGGTATCAAACCCTCAATCTTATGCTTCCTAGTCCGACTGGTTAACCGCTGTGCCACGACGGGAACTCCTGAAGTTTGTTTCTTTCTTTCTTTCTTTTTTTTTGTCTTTTTGCCTTTATGTAGAGCCGCACCCACGGCATATGGAGGTTCCCAGGCTAGGGGTCTAACAGGAGCTGTAGCTGCCGGCCTTCGGCACAGCCACAACAACGCGGGATCTGAGCCGCGTCTGCAACCTTCACCACAGCTCACGGCAACGCCGGATCCTTAACCCACTGAGCAAGGCCAGGGATCGAACCCGCAACCTCATGGTTCTTAGTCGGATTCGTTAACCACTGAGCCACGAAGGGAACTCCCGAAGTTTGTTTCTTATGTCAATTTCTTATTGCCTACTCTCAGAGTTGAGTGTGCCAGACAGTTCTTTAGCTACAACTCCATACCCAAATCTGCCATATTCATTCTGTCACAGAATCAAATCAAGATACGTATTACCTTGGTGCTAACAATTAGGAAAATTAAAAATAAGGTTTTATTGTTCTGGAAATGTCCCACATTTTTCTCCCACTAGGTGTTACTTCTGTGTTTTCTTGTAGTTTTATGTAATCTTTCTCTTTGTCCATTCTACCTCTTCCCTACACTCTTAACTTCTGCTTTCTATAGTCTGGCCTGTTGGATAGTTTGGTAGGAATTAGGATATGGTGGGTTTGATTTAGGTAGGATATCTCACTATTCTCATCAAACCTAGGTTGGAAGAGAGAAGGAATGAATTAGGGGCAGGAAGTCCTTGAATTCTTTCCCTTTCCTTTCCTTCAGGTGGACCTGAGAAATATTTTGTTTGGTAGTAATTATTTTGACTTCCAGAAATGATTTTTATTTATCCCTAATTGCCACATAGTATGCTAATTTTACATATAATTCAGTATGTAATTTCAATTTTAAATTTTATTAATGTTTTAATATTTGTATTGATGCAGAAGATTCTGCTAAGAAATTAAAAAGTTAAATGGAGAGTCGATTTCTTAAAATGAAGTTCTGAAATACAGCCAATATACATTTGTGAAATAATGCTTAGTGCAACACAGTTCTTGTTTTAGACTTCCATTTATGTAGAGGAATTGTGCTGGTTATCGCTTGCTGTGTAACAAACTGCCCCTAAACCTAATGGTTTAAAATAGTAGTTTTTAAAAAAACTTATTAGAATTCCTGTCGTGGCTCAGTGGAAATGAATCTGACTAGTATCGATGAGGATGCAGGTTCGATCCCTGGCCTTGCTCAGTGGGTTAAGGATCCGGTGTTGCCATGAGCTGAGGTGTAGGTTTCAGATGTGGCTCAGATCTGGCGTGGCTGTGGCTGTGGAATAGGCCAGCAGCGGCAGCTCCAGTTGGACCCCTAGCCTGGGAACCTCCATATGCCATGGGTACGGCCCTAAAAAGACAAAACTAAAACAAAAAATAAAAACTTATTGTGGTAAATCCGTATTACATAAAATTTATCGTTTTAATCATTTTTAAGTGTACAGTTCAGTGGCATAAGTACATTCACATTGCTGTGCAGCCTTATCACTATCTAGAACTTTTCATCATCCTTTAACTCAAACTTTGCGTTCATTAAACTATAACTCTCGGAGTTCCCGTCGTGGTGCAGTGGTTAACGAATCCGACTAGGAACCATGAGGTTGCGGGTTCCATCCCTGCCCTTGCTCAGTGGGTTAATGATCCGGTGTTGCCGTGAGCTGTGGTGTGGGTTGCAGATGCGGCTCGGATCCTGCGTTGCTGTGGCTGCGGCACAGGCCAGTGGCTACAGCTCCGATTAGACCCCTAGCCTGGGAACCTCCACATGCCGCGGGTGCGGCCATAAAATGACAAAAGGCAAAAAAAAAAAAAAAAAAAACTATAACTCTCAGTTCCCTCCTTCCTCTGGCCCAGGCAGCCACCTTTCTGCTTTCTATCTATGAATTTGACTGCTCTTGGAGCCTCATAAGTGGGATCATACAACTTTGCTGATTTTGTGCCTTGCTATTTCACTTCACTTAGCATAATGTCTTCAAGGTTCATCTGTGTCATAGTATGTGTTAGAATTTGCATGTATAGCATCTTTTGTTTATCCTTTCATCCTTTGGTGGACACTTGGATTGCTTCTACCTTTTGCCTATTGTGAGCAATTTACTATCTCACAGTTTTGTGGATCAGAAATTTGAGCAGGGCTTGGGCGATTACTCTGCATTGCTTTACTGTGCTCATTGTGGTGCTGAACTGGTGGTTAGACTGACCTAGTATATACACACTGGCTTCTGTCAAACAATTGGTGCCTCAGTAGGAACAGTTGAAAGGGTGGACCCAACTGGGCCCTTTCTCCTGTCTTTGACATTGTTTTGAGGCTTCTCTGTATGGGTTGTCGGGCTCAGGGTTCCAGGACATTCTGGATAGAAAGTTGCCAGTACTTGTAAAGACTTGGTTCAGAATTGGCAGTGGCACTTCTTTTTTCCTTTTTTTTTTTTGGCTGTGCCCGAAGCATGGGACAGTTCCCAGGCCAGAGGTCAAACCCATGCCACACCAGCCACCTGAGCCACTGCAGTGACGATGCCAGATCCTTAACCTGCTGAGCCACCAGGGAACTCCCAGCAGTGGCACTTCTACTTTAATCTACTAGTTAAAGTAAACCTAGCCAGCTCACGTTCAGGGGAGAAAATTGACCCTGCTTGTCAGTGGAAAAGGTAAGAAAGAATTGGTAGCTATCCTTAATCTACCACAGGAACTTTCATGACAAGTCAAAGACTACAGCACTTTGTAGTTGTATTCATACATTTGAAAAACATTTAATTTCAGAAACAACAGTTTATATTTGTACCCGATTTGCAAGATTTGTAAAATTTATTTTAAATATTTAAGATAAAAATATTGTGGAATTTCTGGTGTGGCTAGGTTAAGAACCTGACATAGTGTCCATGAGGATGTAGGTTTGATCCCTGGCCTCACTCAGTGGGTTAAGGATCCAGCATTGCCACAAGGGGCATAGATCAGCGGCTCAGATCCAGTGTGGCCATGACTCAGGCCTACAGCTGCAGCTCTGATTCAGTCCTTAGCCCAGGAACTTCCATATGCCCCAGGTGCAGCTGTAGAAAGAAAAAGGAAAAACAAAAGAGAAGAAAAAATATTGTGGTAAATTTTTTATATAGTATTTAGGGGAAAATTATGGGGGAGGCCCATGATTCGATCTTAGAACCTGTTTCTTATTTGAATTTTTACTAGAACATATTATTGACTGATGATGATGATGATCCTTCCAACTTTTTTTTTTTTAATGTTTCATCTTTATACTTGAGACATTTTAGACCTTTAGACAAGTTGGGGAAATTGTACCTTCAAACTCATATCCCTTCACTTATATTCACCAGTTGTCAACATTTTGTCACTTTCATTTGCTTTTGTTTCTTCAAATATAAACACACACAGAGGGAGACAGATGTAACACAGTCTTGAGAGTTACTTGCCTACATCATGACAGTCCACCTCTGAATGCTTCAGCAGACTTCTTAGAACAAGGGTATTCTCCTACTTTGTCACACTCAAGGAATGTAGCATTGATAATGGTATCAGTTATACTGTCCGTAATGAGATTCCCTCGGTTGCCCTAAAAATGACGTTTTGAAAGGTTGAGGAGTTCTTGCTGTGGCTTAGTGGGATTGACCGTGTCTCTGTAGCACTAGGACCCATGTTTGATCTGGTGTTGGTAGGTGGTAACTGTGGCTTTGATCTTTGGCCCAGGAATTCCATGTATAGAAAGATGCCCCCCCCCAAAAAAATAGATGAGTTCTGTTTCCTCTGTCCAAGTGCCAGTGTAGGAACACATACATTTATCATCTCTGTTTCCTTTAACTAGAAAGTTCTCTCATCATTTGGGGGGGGGGTGTTGTTCATAACATGACTTTTTTTTTTTTTTTTTAAGCATTTGTCTTAAAGGATCCATAATGTTTTGTCTCACATCCTCATGCATAGATTCAGGTTGAACCTTTTTTTGGCAAGTGTACTGACAGTTGGTGTTGTACAGTTCCCTTTACATCATATCCAGAGGCACATAATGTCATTTTTTCCTATCGGCTCTGCTAAGTTTGATCACTTGGGTACAGTTGGCCAACTCTGTTGCAATTAGTAGGTAATGTTTAGGATAATAAATAGTTTATAGGAATAGTTTGTTTTCAACAGTTTTTTTTTTTTGCTTTTTAGGGCTGCACCCTTGGCATATGGAGGTTCCCAGGCTAGGGGTCCTGTCTGAGCTACAGCTGCCAGTCTACACCACAGCTATAGCGATGTGGGATCCAGTCTATGTCTGCTGTGCCATGAGGGGAACTCCTCAACAATTATTACTCAACTGTTTTAGCATCCTTTTTGATTATAAAATACTTCCCTTTTTGATTCTGTCATTCCTTCTACGTATTTTAATTAGCTGGCATTCTTCTGTAGAGAAGAGCTTGCCCTCCTGCCCCATTTAAAAAACAAAATTGCTCATGGATTCTTTATTCAATGCATCGTAATCCATTAGTGTCTTTATTCCTTTTGAGAATCAAATTGTCCCAAATGAACATGCTGACTTTCAGGTCCTTTTGAAACATCTAGTGTCTTTTTGACAGGCCTGTTTATGAATCTTTGAGCACTTCTTTGTTTTCTGGTACAGATGTTCACCTTGTACTTCCCTGCCCTGGATTTGGATAGGTCATTTTTTTCCAAAGAGCTCTATTTCCATTTTAGTAGAGAGAGAGGTATATAAACCAAGGTCTGGGCATGGACATTATGTTCACATTGCTGTTAGAATGTCATTTCCTCAGCCCCTTTCAGTGTATAGAGTTAGGGCATATACATGTATACTTTATTTTTATTTTGGCTTTTTAGGGCCATGCCCACGGTATATGGAGGTTCCCAGACTAGGGGTCCAATCAGAGCTGTAGCTGCTGGCCTACTCCACAGCCACAGCAACACCAGATCTGATGCGCATCTGCGACCTAAACCACAGCTTATGGCAACATGAGATCCTTAATCCACTTAGCGAGGCCAGGGATCAAACCTGCATCCTTATGGATGCTAGTCAGATTCTTTTCCGCTGAGCCACAGCGAGAACTCCAATCACATGTGTATTTTAAATCATAACTCTTTCATTTCTACTGACAAATGTAATCCTTGATTTTTTTTTTAAATTGTAAAAAACGTAATGGAATTTACCATCTTCACCTTCTCTCTCTCTTTTTTTTCTTTTTTTTTTCATTTTTGGCTTCCCCGTATCATATGGAGCTCCTGGACCAAGGATCAAATTCGAGCCACAGTCTCTGCCCGTGCCGCGGCTATGGCAATGCCAGATCCTTAACCCACTGTGCCAGGCTGGGGATCAAGCCCGTGTCTCAGGGCTCTCAAGACACCACAGCAGGACCTCCCATCTTAATCATTTTTAAGTGTACAGAACAATAGTGTTAACTGTATGCGCATTGTCAATACAGCAGGTCCCTGGAGCTTTGCTATCTTGCGAAACTGAAATTCTGTACCCACTGGACGGTTTCCCTTTCCCCATCCCCCAAAGCATGGCCACAGCAGTGGTACCAGATCCTTAACCCACCAAGCTACCAGGGAACTCCTAAAGTTCTACTTTTGATAGCGTTTACCTTTTTGGGAAGTCTCCCAGCCTCCAAAATATCAAAGTAGGGAGTAGAATCAGTATAACATATAAACAGAATTCCATATTTTAAAGGTTGTCGGGGTTCCCGTTTTGGCTCACTGGGTTAACCTGATATAGTGTTCATGAGGACGTGGGGTCATTCCCTGGCCTCGCTCAGTGGATTAAGAATCCTTGTTGCCATAAGCTGCAGCTCTTATTAGACCCCTAGCCTAGGAACTTTCATATGCTGCAGGTGCAGTCCTAAAAAGAAAAATAAATAAATTCATATATACATGCATACTGAAAAAGGTTATAAAGAGTTGCAGCACAGTGAGAAGATGTCTTCTACTCCTTCACGCTGCATACAGATTGTATGAATTACATTCCGTATCTCTTGGTCCACTGTCTGGCTTTCCTTTCATACTCTGTACTGTTGGTCAGATACTTGGTTGGAGTGGCTGTGCTTCCAACCAGAGGATCCACAGGGTTGCAGTATGTCAAAACATAAGAGATAAACAGCAGAACCTTTGAAATAGTCAAAGCAGGACTCCAGCTGTCTTTAAGGATGTCCAGGCAAGATGACTCCCTGACTGTTGATGTTGCAGGGATAGATTCTAGTGCTGAAAGTAACCTTCGGTAGTTTAAATGGATAATTGGATGAAAATGTGAAATCCTGAAAAAAAAGACCATCTTCACATGTAAGAACCTGGTGAACCAGGTATAGTCTATCTTCTTTAGGCCTAACAGTGCAGTTAAGTGGATCAAGGGTTATTTTAGCTAGCTCCTTCTGAATTCTTTTAGCACTAGTAGATAACTTAACAGTGGCTTTACTAGAGAATTTGGTGTTTTTCTTCGCTGGGTGGCAGAAAATTGTCCTTCTTGTTCTTCTGGCTCTGGAGCAGCTGGGTCTTGCTGATACGCATCTGAGCTACCACTACTGGTGCTGGGTTTCTCATCATCAGACCTTTGCTGATCACTGGACATCTTTTTTTTTTTTTGCCTTTTTGCCTTTATGTAGAGCCGCACCCGTGGCATATGGAGGTTCCCAGGCTAGGGGTCTAATCGGAGCTGTAGCTGCCAGCCTACACCACAGCCACAGCAACGCGGGATCCGAGTCGTGTCTGCAACCTACACCACAGCTCACGGCAACGCCAGATCCTTAACCCACTGAGCAAGGCCAGGGATCAAACCCGCAACCTCATGGTTCTTAGTCGGATTCATTAACCACTGAGCCACGAAGGGAACTCCCTGATCACTGGACATCTTGATGAACTTATTTCTTGGAAAACTTTTGCAAAGCTCCCCATGGCATCAGAATATCACGGGCCAACATTTTCTCCAAAATAGTAGGAAAAAAAGTCAGAGGAAAAATAAACAGCCCCAAGAAGTGCAATAAATATCCGTACCATGGAGGTCTGACTATGTGAGAGCTATGAATAGGGGGCTGGGAGCAGCACACTGGGGTGCCAAGCACAGCTGGCCCTACCAGGATTCGCAGGTGCTGGTGGCACACCCAGCGCCTATTTTCTAATTTTCATGTGGCCATCCTAAGAAATATGAGTTAATATTTCATTGTGGTTTTGATTTGTATTTCCCTGATGGTTAGTAGTGTTGAGAATCTTTTCACGCTTGTTGGCCATTTGTGTGTCTTAAATTTAGAAAAGTGTCTATTCAAGTCCTTTGCACATGTTTAAATCAGGTTATTTATTGTTCAGTTGCAGGAATGTTTATTTTCAGTATTAGGGATTACTTCTTTCATTCTTTTTATTTAATTTTACACAGTTCAAGAATCAGAACTGTAGAAAGACTTAATTTTTGGATGTCTTACTCCTATCTTTACCCCTTCCATTTCATCCACATGCCTACCCACTGTAGATAATCATTTTCATTAGTTCCTGGTTTATCCTTTCTGTGTTACCATCCTTCTTCGCAAAAGATAGACTATTATATCTACTCTATTGTACTTTGCTTATTTCACCCAAAATATCTTGAAAATCACATCATATATGGAAATCTTTTTTTAATCCTTTTTCATAGTGTTATAGTATTCTAGGTGTAGGTGGGCCATAGTTTATTCACCTAGTCTGTCATTATTGTTTATAATTATTTGTAATATTTTGCTGTTACAAATAATGCTGAAGTGAATAACCTTGTTCACACGTTGTTGTGTGTTTGTGAAACTGTATCTTTAGGGTGTATTTCTAGGAGTGGGATTGTTGAGCCAAAGGGTAAATTTATGAATGATTTTGTTAGAGGTGGTCAAATTCTCCTCCAGAGATGCTATCTGGTCTGGAAATGAGAATAAGAAGATTCCACAAATTGGTCAGAAGGTAAAAATGAGGGGCGTTTATACGTGATACAAAAGCTAACATGTTTTTATTTGCTGAGGACAGCAATCAGAGAAGTTTCTAGACAGTGGTTGCAATAGGGAGCTTAACACAGACGTAACAAAGAAGTTTACTAAATTTCTTTCCCTTGTTGTTGGCATTTGGTCTTTTACATTAATGCAGATTTTCCCATCTGGTGTGCTTCTACATAGTCACAGGTATGCCTAAGTATAAAGCCTCTTTGGGAGGTTCCCTGTGGCTCAGCAGTAACTACCCCGACTGGTTTCTGTGAGGACTCAGGTTCGGTCCCTGGCCCTGCTCAGTGGGTTACAGATCTGGTGTTGCTGTGGCTGTGGTGTAGGCTGGCATCTGTAGCTCCTATTCGACCCCAGGCCTGAGTTGTGGCCCTAAAAAAAAAATTAAAAAATAAAGCCTCTTAGGCTTTGGAAATTATAAATATTATATATCATTTTTCTTAATATTATGTGGTTTTGTTTGGTTTTGGCCACACCCATAGCACGTGGAAGTTACTGGACCAGGAATTGAACCTGCAACAGAGCAGTAAATAGAGCCATAGCAGTCACAACACCAGATCCTTAACTCACTGAACCACCAGGGAACTATGTATTATTTTAGAAGTTTGAGGACTGACTCAATATATGTGTTGTTTTTCATATAAAATTATCATTAAGATCAGACACTTAAGGAGTTCCTATTGTGGCCCAACAGAAACGAATCTGACTAGGAACCATGAGGTTGCAGGTTTGATCCCTGGCCTCGCTCGGTGGGTTAAGGATCTGGCATTGCCATGAGCTGTGGTGTAGGTTGCCGACACAGCTCGGATCCTGCATTGCTGTGGCTATGGTGTAGACCGGCAGCTGTAGCTCCAATTAGACCCCTAGCCTGGGAACCTCCACATGCCGCGGGTGCGTCCCTAAAATGACAAAAGACAAAAAAAAAATCAAACTCTTAAAATTCCCTACCAAAGTAGGGGCACCGTGATTGGTGCTGATAAAGACGTTCCTTAAATAGCATGAGTTCATTAGGGGAAACTGGATTTATACTAGGAATAATACTGGAATGGATTTCTGTTTGTATGACTGATATTTGAGATTATCCTATAATTTATAAATTAAATGCCAGTTATGTGCTATAATTGTATCTGTTTCTTTAGATAAAGAGATACTAATAGTTTTGGTGCTCAAGGAAAGTTTCATGGGAATTTCCATCGTGACTCAGTGGTTAACGAACCCACCTAGTATCCATGAGGATGTGGGTTTGATCCCTGCTCTTTTTCATTGGGTTAAGGATCCGGCCTTGGCATGAGCTGTGGTGTAGGTCTCAGACATGGCTCGGATCCCAGGTGTCTGTGGCTGAGGCTGTGGCTGTGTCATTAGGCTGGCAGCTGTAGCTCCTATTTGACCCCATATGGGAACTTCGATATGCAGAGGGTGCAGCCTTAAAAAGACAAAAAAAAAAAAAGTTTCATGGAGAAGGGGACAGACTGGAATTTAAATAGGTGGTAAAACATGACAAACATGACTAGCAGGAACAAAGACTGAGAGGCAGAAGTGTGCTTCATGTGTTTGAAGAAAATGAGTAGAATATTCTGTTTTGCTATAGCTAAAGCATCCGAAAAGAGAGTAGTTGAAATTGGTAAAATCTTTAAATGCTGAGAGAGGAATTGCAATTAAAAAAAACCCTCAGAGCCAAAGAGTGCTGTGTCTTAAGTTATGAATTTGCATGATTAGCAAAGCTAAGTGACCAAGGAGTGCCTTAAGCACATGAATACCAATCTTTCTTTGAAGCCAGTTTGTGAAGTCTTTTTTTTTCTCATGCCCAGACGAGATAGCATCTTTGATTGAACAGGAATCCATTTTTAATTGATACTGTCTTGAATAAATATTGTTTGCTGAGAGTTCAGTCACTGATAATAGGTGTGAAGGCTGTGGGTGAAAAAACTAAAAAACTTAGTAGTAAAATGTACGAGATTATTATAATATGAATTGGATTGTTACCATATACATTCAGTGTGTGTTCTTCCAAAATTTCTTAGAATTCCAGTGGTAGGAATTCAAATAAATATTGATAGTCTTTTGATGCCAAATTATTTTAAGTTTAATACTTGAAAATTAAGTTCGGTGGCTATGTGTAATTTCCTATAATTTCAGATGTTTCCGATTTCATTTGTTGAATATCCTTCATGTAGCCACTATAAAATAAGTACAGGTAAATTTTTCATCTGCAGAAAGAAAATCCTTCAATAAAAGTATTTAAGATTCATAAGGATTGAGTCAGTATATAAAAGAAAGATACTTTGTTTCTGGCAGAAGTTTAGAAAATGGCTTTCTTCTCTAAGCATATACCTAAAAAGCTTTGAAGAAAGTAATAAAAATTATCAGGCAGTAATAAAATGAAAATATTTTTAGATCTTTTTGAAGTAGTATTACATAATTTAGTTTACTATATTCTTTTCTCATCCTTTAATATTTTATCCATTCTTTTGGATTACAATGCACTGCTGCTGTCTCAATAGTTTTTTATATTTTTCTCTACTTTTTTTGTTTATTACTTAGTTGTTAATTCTTACTTCTTTTTTTTTTGTCTTTTTGCCTTTATCTAGAGCCGCACCCGCAGCATATGGCGGTTCCCAGGCTAAGGGTCTAACAGGAGCTGTAGCCGCTGGCCTTCGCCTCAGCCACAGCAACGCAGGATCCAAGCCGCGTCTGCAATCTACACCACAGCTCACGGCAACCCGGATCCTTAACCCACTGAGCAAGGCCAGGGATCGAACCCGCAGCCTCATGGTTCTTACTCGGATTCGTTAACCACTGAGCCACGAGGGAAACTCCTGAATTCTTACTTTCTAATGGACCTTTTTTTTATAGCAGTTTTAGGTCATAGCAAAATTAAGTAGACAGTGAAGTTCCCAGCAGCTTCCTGCCTCCGCTCCACCCACACCTTTCCCGTATCACATCCAGCACCAGAGTAGTATGTTTGCTACAGTCAATCAGTTAACATCAACTGCAGCAGTATCCATATTCTTTTCTTTTTCTTTTCTCACTTTTTAGGGCCCACCCTCGGCATATGGAGGTTCCCAGGCTAGGGGTCCAATCAAACCTACAGCCACTGGCCTATGCCACAGCCTTAGCAACTCCAGATCCAAGCTGTGTCTTTAACCTCACAGCTCACAGCAACACCAGATCCTTAACCCACTGAGCAAGACCAGGGATCAAACCCACATCCTCATGGATCCTAGTTGGGTTTGTTAACAGCTGAGCCACAATGGGAACTTCCATATTCTTTTTAAAATAAGATTTAAGTTATACTGTGAATGTAGTGGGAGGTTTTTTTTATTTGTTTTTGTTTTTTGCTTTTCTAGGGCCACACCCATGGCATATGGAGATTCCCAGGCTAGGGGTCTAATCAGAGCTGTAGCCGCAGATCTACGCCACAGCCACAGCCACGCCATATCCGAGCCACGTCTGTGACATACAGCACAGCTCACAGCAGCGCTGGATCGTTAACCCACTGAGCTGGGCCAGGGGTCGAAACCACAGCCTCACGGTTCCTAGTTGGATTTGTTAACTGCTGCGCCACGACGGGAACTCCGCTGTGAATGTAGTTTTAAAATTCTGATTAAACAATATAGCTTGAGTATATCCATGTCATGAAGTAATCCTTTAAAACGTGATTTTTGTATAGCAGGTTTGTTACAATTTTTCCTTGTCCCCCAAAAGAAAAAAATTCAAATGAGAGACGTGGAGCAATTTCAGGCAGCAGGAATTTTACTAAGCAAAGCAAGTTAAAGTACACTTCCTAAGAGAAGAGAGCAGGCTGTCTGGCTGGAAACCAGAAACAGCCCCACAATAAAGCAAAGGCTGGTTTTTTCAGGTTAGTGAGGGGTTCCTCCCTCTGTCCTGTGTCATTAGATGGACGAGTGCAGGCGTTTACCAAATAAACACCAAGGTGGGGGTGGGGGGAAGTGTGGCATGGACAAAAACTGCACTACTAATTTATTATAAATATGGCGTAATGAACCTTGGTCATTTTTAGGTCTTGGTGCTTACACACTACCTGGTGCTGGCAGTTTGGAAAATTCAGCTGTGTTTTTTGACCTTCTACTTGGGCGTGATAAGGCTGGGAAGTGAGTGCCCTAACCACTGCAGTGAGGATCTCTGGGCATGTTGTGGTCAGTGTCAAGATGAGGGAGGGAAAGAGAAAGATGACTTCGTCCGGGATGGGCATGTCTGCTCATGTCTGACTAGCTATCTAATAGTTTTAGTTTCATAACACGCTTGAGAGGAAGGCACAGAGATTTCCACTATATCCCCTTTCCTAACACATGTATAACCTCCCCCATTATCAATATCATTCATCAGAATGGTAGCTTTCTTACCAACAGTGAACCTATATTGACAAATCATAATGACCCAAAGTCCATAGTTTAACTTAGGGTTTACTCTTGGTGTTGTGCATTCTGTGGGTTTGGACAGTGTATAATGACAAATATTCATCATTATAATAAGCTGTTTTCACTGCCCCAAAAATCCTCTGTACTTTGCCTACTTATCCCTCCTATCTTCCTATATATATGTTTTAGCATGGGAAATCCCAAGTACAGGCATAACTCAAAAGATACCGTGGGCTTTGAAGTTCCCTGGTGGCCTGGCAGTTTAGGATCCAGCATTGTCACTGCTGTTGGCTTGGGTCACTGCTGTGGCACTGGTCACTACTGTGATGCAGGTTTGATCCTTGGCCCAGGAACTTACACACGCTATGGGTGAGCCAAATATATACATATTTATTTATTTATATTTTATATAAATTATTTATAATTTATATATATATATTTTTTTAGGGCCACACCTGTAGCATATGGAAATTGCCCGGCTAGGGCTCGAATTGGAGCTGCAGCAGCATGGAATTTGAACCACGTCTGCGACCTACACCACAGCTCACAGCAGTGCTGGATCCCCAACCAACTGAGCAAAGGCCAGGAATCGAACCTGAGTCCTCATGATACTAGTCAGGTTCATAATTCACTGAGCCGCAGTTGGAACTCCTATAGTTGGATTCTTAATCCACTGCACCACAGCAGAAACTCTGAGGCTCCACTTCTAATTCTAGTTCTCTTGCTGTTTCTACTAGGTCTGTGGTTATTTCTTCCATTGATGTCTTGAACCAAAGTCGGCTTTTTCCAAACTCCTGTTTATGTTGCTATTTTGCCTTCTTCCTATGAATCACTAATGTTCTTAATGGCATCCAAAATGATGAATTCTTTCCAGAAGGTTTTCAATTTACTTTCCCAGATCCTTCAGAGAAATCACTGTCTATTGCAGCCATAGCCTATGAAATGCTCATATTAAATCTTAAATAATAAGACTTGAAAGTCAAATTACTCTCTGATCCATGGGCTTCAGAGTGGATGTTGCGTTAGCAGACATAAAAACAACACTAATTTCATTGCACATATCCATCAGAGTTCTTTGGGTGACCAGGTGCATTGTCAGTGATCAAATTTTTGTTTTTTGTTTTTTTTTTGCTTTTTAGGGCCACAGACACGGCATATGGATCTTCCCCAGGCTTCCCCAGGCTAGAGGTAGAATTAGAGCTACAGTTGCCAGCCTATACCACAGGTTCCACGGCAACGCGGGATCCGAGCCATGTCTATGGTCTACATCACAGCTCACCACAACACTGGATCCTTAACCCACTGAGTGAGGCCAGGGATCAAACCCGCATTCTCATGGATCCTAGTCGGGTTCTTTAACCACTGTGCCACGAAGGGAACTCCCTGAGCAATAATGTTTTGAAAGAAATTTTTTTCCTGAGCAGTAGGTCTCAACAGTGGACTTAAAACATTTAGTAAACTATATTGTAAACAGATGTGCTGTCATCTAGGTTTTGTTGTTCCATTCATAGAGCGCAGAGTAGATTTAGCATAACTCTTAAGGGCCCTTGGCTTTTTGAAATGGAAAATGAATGTTGGCATCATTTACCAGCATTAGCCCCTAATAAGAGAATCAGCCTGTCCTTTGAGGCTTTGAAGCCAGGCATTGACTTCTCTCTAGTTAAGAAAGTTCTAGATGGCATCTTCTTCCAATAGAAGGCTAGTCTGTGTTGATAATCTTTTGTTTAGTGTAGCCACTTTCGTTAATTAGCTGTATCTTCTGGAGAACTTGTTGCAGCTTCTAAATCAGCACTTGCTGCTTCAGCTTTCACTTAAGTGATATAGAGAGCTTCTTTTTCCTTAAACCTCAAGAACCAACCTCTGCTAGCTTCTCATTTTTGTTCTGCAATTTCCTCTACTTCTCTCAGCCTTCATAAAATTGAAGAGAATTAGAGCCTTGCTCTGGATTAGCTTTGGCTTAAGGGAATGTTTTGGCTGGTTTGATCTTCTATTTATTTATTTTATTTTTTATAATGATTTTTATTTTTTCCATTATAGCTGATTTACAGTGTTCTTTCAATTTTCAGCTGCACAGCAAGGTGATTCAGTCACATACATAAATACATACTTTTTTCTCACATTATGCTGCATCATAAGTGACTAGATTTAGTTCCCAGTGCTATATAGCAGGATCTCATTGCTTATCCATTCCAAAGGCAAAGGTTTGCATCTGTTAACTCTAAATTCCCAGTCCCTCCCACTCCCTCTCCCTCCTCTTGGCAACCACAGGTCTATTCTCCATGCCCATGATTTTCTTTTCTTTGGAAAGGTTTGTTTGTGCCATATATTAGATTCCGGATAGAAGTGAAATCATATAGTATTTGTTTTTCTCTTTCTGACTTACTTCACTTAGTATGAGAGTCTCTAGTTCCATCCATGTTGTTGCAAATGGCATTATTTTGTTCTTTTTTTATGGCTGAGGTGTATTCCATTGTGTATATATACCACATCTTCTTAATCCATTCATCCATCGATGGATGTTTAGGTTGTTTCCATGTCTTGGCTATTGTGAATAGTGCTGCAATGAACATGAAGGTGCAAGTGTCTTTTTCAAGGAATGTTTTGTCTGGATATATGTATGCCCAGGAGTGGAGTTGCTGGGTCATATGGTAGTTCTATATATAGTTTTGTAAGGTACCCCCAAACTGTTTTCCATAGTAGTTGTACCAATTTACATTCCCACCAAGAGTGCAGGAGGGTTCCCTTTTCTCCACACCCTTTCAAGCGTTTGTTATTTGTGGACTTATTACTGATGGCCATTCTGACTGGTGTGAAGTGGTACTTCATAGTAGTTTTGATTTGTATTTCTCTAATAATCAGTGATGTTGAGCATTTTTTCACATGCTTGTTGGCCATCTGTATATCTTCTTTGGAGAAATGTCTATTCAGGTCTTTTGCCCATTTTTCAATTGGGTGGTTGCCTTTTTTGCTGTTGAGTTGTTTGTATATAAGTTGTTTGTATATTTTAGAGATAAAGCCCTTGTCAGTTGCATCATTTGAAACTATTTTCTCCCATTCTGTAAGTTGTCTTTTTATTTTTATTTTTTTCATGGTTTCCTTTGCTGTGCAAAAGCTTGTCAGTTTGATTAGATCCCATTGGTTTATTTTTGCTTTTATTTCTGATGCTTTGGGAGACTGACCCAAGAAAACATTTGTAAGGTTGATGTCAGAGAATGTTTTGCCTATGTTCTCTTCTAGGAGTTTGATGGTGTCTTGGTCTTACATTTAAGTCTTTAAGCTATTTTGAGTTTATTTTTGTGCATGGTGTAAGGGTGTGTTCCAGTTTCATTGATTTCCATGTGGCTGTCCAATTTTCCCAGCACCACTTGCTGAAAAGACTGTCTTTTTCCCATTTTATATTCTTGGCTCCATTGTCGAAGATTAAATGACTGTAGGTGTCTGGGTTTATTTCTGGGTTCTCTATTCTGTTCCATTGGTGTATATGTCTGTTTTGGTACCAGTACCACACTGTCTTGATTACTGTGGCTTTGTAATATTTCCTGAAGTCTGAGAGTTTTGCCTCCTGCTTGGTTTTTGTTCCTCGGGATTGTTTTGGCAATTCTGGGTCTTTTGTGGTGCCATGTAAGTTTTGGGATTGTTTGTTCTAGTTCTGTAAAAAATGTTGATGGGTAATTTGTTAGGGATTGCATTGAATCTGTAGATTGCTTTGGGTAGTATGGCCATTTTTACAATATTAATTTTTCCAACCCAGGAGCATAGAATATCCTTCCATTTCTGTGAATCCTCTTTAATTTCCTTGATTAATGTTTTATAGTTCTCAGCATATAAGTCTTTTACCTCCTTGGTCAGGTTTATTCCCAGGTATTTGATTTTTTTGGGGTGCAAGTTTAAAGGGTATTGTATTTTTGTATTCCTTTTCTAATATTTCATTGTTAGTATACAGAAATGCGACTGATTTCTGAATGTTAATCTTATATTCTGCTACTTTGCTGAATTTGTTTTATCAGTTCAAGTAGTTTTTGGGTTGAGTCGTTAGGGTTTTCTATATATAGTGTCATGTCATCCACATACAGTGACAGTTTTACCTCCTCTCTTCCAGTTTGGATATCTTTAATTTCTTTTGTTTGTCTGATTGCTGTGGCTAGTACTTCCAATACTATGTTGAATAACAGTGGTGAAAGTGGGTGGGCATCCTTGTCTTGTTCCAGATTTTAGTGGGAAAGCTTTCAGCTTTTCTCCACTGAGAATTATATTTGCTGTGGGTTTGTTCTAAATGACTTTTATTATGTTAGGGTGTGCTCCCTCTATACCCACTTACTACCTAAGTGGGTTTATCATGAATGGATATTGGATTTTGCCAAATGCTTTTTCTGCATCTGTTGAGATGATCATGTGGTTTTTGACTTTGCTTTTGTTAATGTGGTGTATGACGTTGATAGACGTATGCTGAACCATCCTTACGAACTTGGGATGAATCGCGTTTGCTAGTGGTGCATGACCTTTTTTTTTTATGTGTCGTTGGATTCAGTTGGCTAAAATTTTGTTGAGAATTTTTACATCTATATTCGTCAAAGGTATAGGCCTATGATTTTCTTTTTGGGTAGTATCTTCGGTTTTGGTATTGGAGTGATGGTGGCTAATTTACAGTTTGTTGTGTGTGTGTGAGAATAAAATTTATATGCAGTAAATAATATATATCCTAATTTTGCTTTTTGATGAGTTTTATTGGGTTACCTTTTTTTTTTTTTTTTTAAATGGTCATACTTGCAGCATATGGAAAGTTCCCCCAGGCCAGAGTTTGAATCCGAGCCACAGAGGTGACCTACAACACAGCTGTGCAATGCTGGGATCCTTTAACCCACTGGGCCAATCTACACCTCTGCAGTGACCAAGCAGAGGGATTCTTAACCCACTGCACCACAGTGGGAACTCCCCCAAACTCTGATTATGGTATAGAACATTACTATCTCCCCAGAAGTTTCCCTCATGCCTCCCCTGTAGTTAATCCCTATTCCTATACCACTCCCATAGAGGTATCCACACTTAATAATTTTTTAAGCCTAGATTAGTTTTGCTTTTTCTAAAGCTTCATATAAGTAAAATCATACCAATATACATGTACTCTCGTGCAAGGCTTCCTTCACAGCTGATAATGATTTTTGGGATTCATCCATGTAGTTTTATGTATCATTAGTTGGTAACAAACCCAACTAGCATCCATAAGGATGCAGGTTCTATCCCTGGCCTCACTCAGTGGGCTAAGGACCCAGTGTTGCTGTGGCATCGTGTAGGCTGGCGGCTACAGCTCCAATTGGACCCCTACCTGGGAACTTCCATATGCCACGAGTATGGCCATAAAAAGACAAGAAAAAAAAAAGTTGATGTCTGTAATATTTTATTATACATTTAATAACTATAGGATCTGTAGTGATATTCTCTTGTTATATTCCTAATATTGGTTGTCTTTTTTGGATTTTGGCTTTACTTTTGTTTATTTGGGTTTTTGTTTGTTTTTTGGCCACACCTGTGGCATGTGGAAGTTCGTGGGCCAGGGGTTGAACCTGAGCCACAGAAGTGACAAACAGTGCAGGATCCTTAACCCACTGAGCCACCAGGGAACTCCTTGGTTCTCTCTTTTTTTTTTTTTAATTGAATTGAATTGTGTAACCAAAGTTTTGTTAAATCTGTTTTTCTTTTCAAAAATCTCACTTTTGTCTTTGCTGTTTCTTTTGCTTATTTATTTTCTGTTTCGTTGACTTCTGTTTTCATTTCTTTCCTTCAATGTAGTTTGGATTTTTCTAACACAGTTTTCTCAGCCTTGGCACTCTTGACATTTTATACCAGATAATGCTTTGTTTTGTGGTAGGCTGTCTCGTGCACTGTAGTATGTTCAGCAACATCCTACAAATGTACCCAGTAGATGGCAGTTGTAAGCCCTTGCCACATGTCTCCTGGGAGATAAAATCACCCTGGTTTGAGAACTGCTGTTCTGAAATAAGCTTTTTAAACATAGACATTTCTTTCAAAACACTGTCTTAATGGCATCTCACTAGTTTTGGTATGTTTTCATTACCATTTAGTTAGAAATATTTTCTCATTTTGTGATTTTTCTTTGACCTATGAGTTCTTTAGAAATATATGATTTAATTCCCAAATATTTGAAGTATTTGTAAATGTCTGGTTATTAATTATTTCTAGTTTAATTCTGCTATAATCAGAAAACATACTTTGTAAGATTCCAGTCTTTTGAAATCTATTAAGATTTGTTTGTTAGTTTTTTCCCAGTATGCATCCTCTCCTGGCATACAACATGTACCTGAAAAGAATGTGTTTTGCTGTTGCTGGATGTAGTGTTGTTTTTAATGATAAGCTGTATGAGTTGTTTGTATATTTTGGAAATTAATCCCTTGTCAGCAGCATTGTCTGCAAATATTTTCTCTGAGACCTAGGTTGTCTTTTCTTTTTATTTATGGTTTCCTTTGCTTTGCAAAGCTTTTTAAGTTTTAATTATGTCACATTTGTTTATTTTTGTTTTTGCTTCCATTGCTCTAAGAAGTGGATCCAAAAAGAGACTGGCTGAGATTTATGTCAGTGTTCTGCCTATATTTTCCTCTAGGAGTTTTATAGTGTCTGATTAATTTCAAATGTTTGCCTGTATAATTCTGATCTCTTATGAAATGTGTATTCACTTGAAAATATTTTTTCGCGTAGATAGTACTCCCAAATATGGATATCTGTTTATGAAGATATGGTTTTATTTTATTTATTTATTTATTTTTGCCTTTTGTCATTTTATGGCCACACCCGCGGCACGTGGCGGTTCCCAGGCTAGGGGTCTAATCGGAGCTGTAGCCACTGGCCTGCGCTGCAGCCACAGCAACGCAGGATCCGAGCCACGTCTGCAGCCTACACCACAGCTCACGGCAACGCCTGATCGTTAACCCACTGAGCAAGGGCAGGGATGGAACCCGCAACCTCATGGTTCCTAGTCGGATTCGTTAACCACTGCGCCACGACGGGAACGCCAAAGATATGGTTTTAATTGAGCATATTCATTGTTTGGAGGGCATTTATAGAATTCTTTCATATGTCTCTCTTGATAATTGCCTTTTCATTATAGTGCAGATTAAAAGCTTCCAGTTGAAGGGTTAGGTGAAAGTTCCTCAACTGAAATTTGAAATGGACTTTTTTTTAAATGTGGAGATTTCCTGTACATGTACATGGAGGTTCTAAAAATCCTGCTGGAATTGCAGTTTGAGTTTGGAAATGGAGATCTTAGGTTTTGTTATAACTCTTGCCAGCACAGGAGGGAGCTTGACATTTCTTGTGACTCAGTGGATGTTGGTTGAAAAGTTTTCACATATATGCACGTAACAGCCTTCTGGTTATAGCTTGAACTTATTGAGAAATATCCATGCCGGCAGCCACAGCTATTCAGTGTTTAAAAATACTGAGAATAAATACAATCAATTAAGGGGTGTTTGGTGCTAAAAGAAACTGAAGACTATTGGAATAGCAAGAATAAGAAGAAAGTGTTTTTCCTCTTCCTGCATTCTGATCACTTTGCTTCCTATCAAAGAGGTCTGGGCAATGCATTTTCCAATATTCCATTCTCGACATCAGAGAATAGAGTATAAGAAGGTTGAATTTGGAGTTGAGAGACACTATGTAAATAATTAACATATTAATTCTGATACTTGAACTTCTGTAGACAAAAATATTTAATGTTTTCATCTAACAAGACAACGCTGTCCTTCTTTTGAAAATAAGGCTGTTCTGGAGTTCCCATTGTGGCTCAGCAGGTTAAGAATCTGACTAGTATATGTGAGGATGTGAGTTCGATCCCTGGCCTCACTCAGTGGGTTAAGGATCCAGCATTGCAGCAAGCTGTGGTGTAGTTCGAAGATGCGGCTCAGATTTGGTGTTGCTGTGGCTGTGGTGTAGGCCAGCAGCTGCAGCTCCAATTCGACTCCTGGCCTGGGAACTTCGTATGCCACAGGTGTGACCCTAAAAAAAATTTTTAAAAAAAGGATGTTTTCATCTCTTTCCACATCGTCTTAGTATTCACTGTATCTAATCCCTATGTGACAAATATTCAATTCTGGGTAATGTTAATCGCTTTTTTTAGTTAACCTACTGCATCTGAATAGTCTGTAACTCGAGGGTTGACAGACTTATGGCCTGCAAGCCAAATCTGACCTGTTGTTTGTTTTGTAGGTTTGGAAGCAAAGAACGGTGTTCAGTATTATTTTGTTGTGGCTGCAGCGTGCAGCAGCTTGATGTGGGATCTCAGTTCCCGGACCAGGGATTAAATCTGGACTGCAGCGGTGGAAGTCAGAGTCCTAGGCACCAGCCTACCAAGGAACTCCCAAAAAATGCTGATAGATAATTTGCCATTGCTACAGCTTCTTAGTGAATTATTTTGATTTTTTTTTTTTTCTTTTTAGAGCTGCACCCTCGACATATGGAAGTTCCCAGGCTAGGGGTCTAATTGGAGCTGCACCTGTGGCCTACGCCACAGCCACAGCAGCACAGGATCCAAGCCATATCCGTGACCTACACCACAGCTCATGGTAATGCCAGATGCTTAAACCACTGAGCAGACCAGGGATCTAATCTGCATCCTCATGGATACTAGTCGGATTCATTACTGCTGAGCCACAACGGAACTTCTGATTATTTTTATATTCCTCATATAAATGATATATAGTATTTGTCTTTCTTTGACTTATTTCACATTTGTTGCTGCAGATGGTAATAATTCATTCTTTTTTTTTTTTATGGCTGAATAATATTCCAGAGCATATGTATACTACATCTTAAGGCCAATTATCTGTTGATGGGCATTTGGGTTGTTTCCATGCTTTGTCTGTTGTCAGTAGTGCTGATGTGAACATTAGGATACATGTATCTTTTTTATTTTTTTGAGTAAAAAGACCTTAGGTAATGATTTGTTATTTTAAGAATAAGGCAAAATATCCACCTTTATCAAGAAAAAGAAAGCAAAAATACCTGAAGTTAAATGAATATATTAATGGCATCTATTAAGCAGTCATGTGTTCCCATCTTAATTCTCTACCATAGTCTTTACCTAAATACATTAGGAGAAAAGTAGGCTTATGAGTTGACCTGGAAGCACAACCACATATAGTAACTATAGCACTATAACATTGTGTAGCTTCTGTAGTATACTCTCTCTCTCTATGTATATATTTTATTTTTCTTTAGTCATTTGGGATAATCACTCATCCTATTATATTATACTATATATAAATATAGAGATTAAGAATGATAAGAGGTAGGTAAGAGTGAATAGCCACACTGCCTGAATTTGAGTTTTTATGCCTGGAGCAGGTTCCTTACCTTCAGTTTCATCTATTAAATGAGGATTTTTTTTTTTTGGTCTTTTTGCCTTATCTAGGGCCGCACCCGCGGCATATGGAGGTTCCCAGGCTAGGAGTCTAACAGGAGCTGTAGCTGCCGGCCTTCGCCACAGCAACACGGGATCCGAGCTGCGTCTGCAACCTACAGCACAGCTCACGGCAACTCCGGATCCTTAACCCACTGAGCAAGGCCAGGATCGAACCCGCAACCTCATCGTTCCTAGTCGGATTCGTTAACCACCGAGCCACGACAGGAACTCCAAATGAGGATATTAATAATAATGCATCCCACAGGAATCGTTAGATGGGTTAATATTACCTTTAAATTACTCAAAATATGCCCATACATAGCATAACTCAATAAATATTAGCTATTATTACTGTTACAAATATTTCATCTGTAAAAATAGGCTTTCTGAATTGAGAATTCAGAAATTGACCCTCTATTATATGACGGTCAAACTGTAGAATAATTAATTGGTTTGTTCCGTGTTGCTGATACTGTTTGTCCTTTTACCTCACAAGTACCCAAAAGTAGAAAACATCTATGGTTATGTTAAAACCAGAAGTCAAAACCTCAGACGCCTCAGAGCAAGTGTCAGGCTATCAGGCCTTAAGGCTAATATTTTAGGACCTTATGAATTTCCCTTAAAGCTAAAAATAGCTTCATGATGACTTTCTGTTACAGTTAGTATCCATGTTATTTTTAGGACCCTAGTATAAAGGTTATTTTTAGAATTCTGTTAGTACTGGCTTATTTTGAAGGTTAAAATAAATGGAGTAAAACATTTCTTGTAATTTAGAAACTTTTAGGAATTGAAGTGTAGTTTTGTAGTTTATGCTCGTTAAATGGTTTGAGCTCATAGAATGGGTCTTCATAATTTGGTTTAGCACTCAGGAAAAGTACTGTGCAATTTGTAGCATCTAATTTTTCTGTAACATACAATTAGTTATGAAATAATAACCTTGTCTCATTAAATAATACTTTGATTAAATATATATTTTTAAGTAGTTTCTTAGTTTATTAGAAAGATAGGTTATTGGGAGTTCCTTTCGTGGCACAGCGGAAACAAATCTGACTAGGAACCATGAGGTTGCGGGTTCGATCCCTGGCCTCGCTCAGTGGGTTAAGGATCTGGCATTGCTGTGAGCTGTGGTGTAGGTCGCAGACTCAGCTTGGATCCTGTGTTGCTGCGGCTGTGGTGTAGACCAACAGCTACAGCTCCAGTTCGACCCCTAGCCTGGGAACCTCCATATACCTCGGGTGCAGCCCTAAAAAGCAAAAAAAAACAAAAACAAAAACAAAAAAAACAACAAAATGAAAAATAGGTTATTGAATTATTCCCATAAAGTAACTGAATTTGTTAAAATTGAAATGGCTGTATTGATGCTCTGTTGTTTGTTTGTTTTTCAGATTTGACACACAGGAGAGAGAATACATTTGTTTTCCTTTTACTTATTTCACTTAATGTTCTCTAAGCCATCCATGTTGTTGCAAATGGCAAAATTGCGTTCTTACGGCTGAATAGTATTCATTTATGCATACACATACTCTCTCTACGTTTTTCACTTCAATCATCCATCACTGGACATTTAGGTTGTTTTCATTTCTTGCCTGTTGTCAGTAAAGTTGTAAGATTCTTTTCCATTAGAAATTATTACACAATATTAAGTATATTCTCTGTGCTATATGGTAGGCCCTTGTTTATAATATGTATACATAGATCTATATATCTGTATATACACTGTTTGAGGTTCCTTTTTTTTTTTTTTTTTTGGCTGCACCCATATCATGTGGAAGTTCCCAGGCCAGGGATCAAAGCAGTTGCAGCCTGTGCTACGGCTGTAGTAACACCAGATCCTTAACCTGATGCCCCACAGGGGAACTTCTTGACATTTTTTTTTAAGGTTCTTTTCTAAGATAGGTTATTGAAAGATAGTGAGTATAGCACAAGGAACTATACAGCAGGTCCTTGTTTACCTGTTTTATATATAGTAGTGTGTATACGTTAATTCCAAACTCCTAATTTATCTTCCCCCCAACCCTTTCCCTCTATCCCCTTGGGTAAACATAGGTTTGTTTTCTATGTCTGTGAATATATTTGTTTTGTAAATAAGTTTATTTGTATCATTTTTTTTTAGGTTCCACATATAAGTGAGATTATATGATATTTGTCTTTTTCTATGACTTATTTCACTAAAGATGATAATCTCTAGGTCCATCCATGTTGCTGCAAATGAAATTATTTCATTTCTCTTTTTTGGTTGAGTAGTATTCATTGTATGTATGTATACCACATCTTTATCCATTTGTCTGTCAGTGGACACTTAGGTTGCTTCCATATGTTGGCTGTTGTAAACAGTGCTGCTTTGAACACTGGCGTGTGTGCCATAGTGACTGCACCAGTTTACATTCCCACCAGCAGTGAAGGAGGGTTCAGTCCCTGTTTGGGGAACTTATACATGCCATGGGTGGTGAAGCCAAAAATAAGGGAAAGAATTTGAAGTTCCTGGTGTGGTGCAATGGGATCAGCAATGTTTTGGGAGCATTGGGATGCGGGTTCAATCCCTTGCTCAGTAAAGTGGGTTGAGGATCTAACGTTGCCACAGCTGCAACTTAGGTTGCAACTGCAGCTCGGATTTGATCCCTAGTCCGGGAACTCCATATGCTGTGGGGCAGCCAAAATAGAAATAGAAGGAAGGAAAGAAGTAGAAAGCAGGATATAGTAAAGATAAGAATCATAAGCAATCAAATAGAAAATGCACAAATAGAAAACCAAAGATACCAACAGCTGGTTCTTTAAAAAAAATAATACAATTGGCAATACTCTTTGTTAGATCAGGTTTCTCAACCTTGGCTCTATTGATTCTTTAGCCTGATCATTGTTATGAGGAGCTGTCCCATATATTGTATGATGCTTAGGTACATCTGTGGTCTCTACCTCCTATATGCCAGTATAACCCCTTTTCCCAATTGTGACAACTAAAAATGTCTCCAGACATTGGCAGCATCTCCTGGAGTTGGGTGAGAAATTCATTCTTCTGTGAGACCACTACATATGAACAATGGGGGAAAAAAGGAGTTCCCTTTGTGGCTCAGTGGATTAAGAACCCAACTCTAGTACCTGCGGACTCGGGTTTAATTCCTGGCCTCGCTTAGTAGATTAAAGGATCTGGCATTGCCGAGAGCTGCTGTGGAGGTTGCAGACACGGATCGGATCTGGCATGACTGTGGCTGTGGTATAGACCAGCAGCTGCAGATCTGGATTGGATCCATAGCCTGGAAAATTCCATATGCTGTAGGTCCAGCTTAAAAAGAAGAAGGAAGACAATAAGATTAGTGAAAAAAAGACATCAATGTAGATTTTATAGACATGAAAAGGATAATAAAGACATATTTTAAGCAAGTTTATGCCAGTCAGTATGCTAAATGAAATAGATGTATATCTGGAAAAAATGTAAATTATCAAGACTGACCTAAGATGAACTAGAAAACCTGATAGCTTTATACTAATTTTTTGTTTGATTGTTTGTTTGGCTTTTTAGGACTGCACCCATGGCATATGGAAGTTCCACACTAGGGGTCTAAGTGGAGCTACAGCTACCTGCCTACACCACAGCAATGCCAGATCCTTAACCCACTAAGTAAGGCCAGGGATCGAACCCGCATCCTCATGGATCCTGGTCGGGTTCGCTAATTGCTGAGCTAAGAAGGTAACTCCCCCCCCACCCCCGCCTTACACTAATTTTAGAAAGTAGATTTGCACCTAAAAACTTTACTACAAATAAATACCCAGATGATTTATTGCCGAAATCTGTTAAACCCTTAATGAAAAAAATCATACACTATTCCTACACAAATTCAGAAAACAGAAAGAGTGAATACTTCCAGCCCACTTAATAAAGCCAGTATTATCTTGATACGAAAAGAAAACATACAAGAAATCTACAGACCGAGAGTCTTGAACATAAAATATTAGCAGAGCAGATCTAGATAAACAAAAACAAACCAAAAATAGAAGGGGAAAAAAAAGCACACACACAAACAGAACACAGTGATCTGCAATGACCACCATGTCTGGTTTATTCCAGGAGTACAAATTTGGTTTAATATTTGAAAATTGATCAGTTTATTTCAACATATCAAGACTAGCATCAATCAGGAAAACCATGTGGTCATCCCAATAAATATAGAAAAGGTATCTGAAAGAAATCCAACACATTCATTATAAAAACTAACAGCACATTGGGAATAGAAGATAAAACTTTCTCAACCTGATAAAAAAAAAAACATAGAAAATCCGTGAACATAATATTAAATGTGAAAGACTGAATGCCCTCCAAGATTTCAGAAGAGGCAAAAATGTCTGCTCTCACTTTTGTTCAAATTGTGGTGGTTTTGCTAGTGAAATCAGGAAAACAAAAGGCATACAGATTAGAGAAGACAGAATACAACTGTCCTTATTTGTAAGTGATACTGCATTTATAGAAAATCCTGAGAAATGCATAAACAAACTGTTAGAAACAATAAAGGTGTGTAGCAATGTGAAAGGTTCAGTATATAAAAATTGTGTGTCTGTGTATTTAGGTATCAGCGTTTGGAAAATGAAGAGTTTTTAAAATTCACAGTAGCATCCAAAAAGTAAAGTAGTTGGAGTAACAAAATATACAAGACCAGTACACTGAAAACTACAGAATTACACTTAGATATTTTTTTTTCCCACTCAACAGACTTTTACTAAGTATATTCCAAGCTCAACTCTTTGTGCTGAAGCTATAGAAACAAACAAGGTGCGTATGTGGCCCTAGCAGAGACAGTAAATAAGAAAGCAAAGAGCAGAGTGTGATAAGCATTGTGATAGAAATAGTAAACATTGTGTGAGAACATAGAGAGTATTCTTCCAGAAGTATGCAGTGTGACTCCCAATATTCAGCCAGTCTGGAAGAGAAAACAAAACAAAATCAGTAGAGACATCCCATAATCATGGATCAGAGAACTGTGTTATTAAAATGTCAGTTTTCTTGTTTTACTTTACTTTTTTTTTTTTTTGGTCTTTTTTGCCTTTTCTAGGGTGGCACCCATGGCATTTAGAGGTTCCCAGGCTAGGGGTCTAATTGGAGCTGTAGCTGCCGGCCTACACCACGGCCACAGCCATGCGGGATCCAAGCCACGTCTGCAACCTACACCACAGCTCACGGCAATGCTGGATCCTTAACCCGCTGAGCAAGGTCAGGGATCAAACCTGCAACCTCATGGTTCCAAGTCAGATTCGTTAACCACTGAGCCACGATGGGAACTCCACTTTACATTTCTGTAACAATGTGATTTAGTCCCCCGTTATATTGACTATTTGGGTCCCCCCCTTTTTTGTCTAGCAAGTCATTTTTATGACTGAGTTTTCTTTTCCTTATTGAATTCTAGTGGTTCTTTATACATACTAGATGGATTCTTTGTTTGTTATGCCTATCACAAATACATGCTCTCATTCGTTGCCATGTCTTTTCAAAACTTTTTAGTGATGCTTTTGATGAATGCACATTTAAATTTTATAGAGTCTGTACATAGTGCTTGTTGTGTCTTGATTTAAGGTAACCTTCCTGGAGTTCCCTTCGCGGCTCAGTGGTTAACAAATCCAACTAAGAACCGTGAGGTTGCGAGTTCGATCCCTGGCCTTGCTCAGTGGGTTAAGGATCTGGCGTTGCCGTGAGCTGTCGTGTCGGTTGCAGACGCAGCTTGGATCCTGCGTTGCTGTGGCTGTGGCGTAGGCCAGCGGCTACAGCTCCTGTTAGACCCCTAGCCTGGGAACCTCCATATGCCACGGGTGCAGCTCTAGATAAAAGGCAAAAAAGATTAAAAAAAAAAAAGCCTTCCTGCTCAAGATCATAAAGATATTCTTTTGTCTTTTTGGGGCTGTACCTACGGCATATGGAGGCTCCCAGGCTAGGGGTGGAATCAGAGCTGTTGCTGCTGGCCTATTCCAGAGCCACAGCAATGCCAGATCCGAGCCGCGTCTGCGACCTACACCACAGCTCATGGCAACACCGGATCCTTAACCAGTTGAGCGAGGCCAGGGATCGACTCTAAACCTCATGGTTCCTAGTCAGATTCTTTTCTGCTGCGCCATGACAGGAACTCCAACATTCTTTATTTTTAAAAAAATTTCTTAGATGTTCCTTTCAAATTACGACTTTTTTCCATTGGGAATTAATTTGGGGGGGGGGTAGGTTCTGAAGTGGTCTGTCTTTACCATTATTTTTTGGTGTGGAAAATTTTAATTTAATGATATTTTCTTTGGTATGGTTGAGTATATGCTCTAAAATTTTCATTAACATTTTGAAGACTGGATTTTAATGATTTTCAGTTTATTGGATATTCATAATTTTTTCTGCCTAGTTAAACTGAGGTCAAAATAAGTGGAGAAACAGCTTTCAGAGTAATTTGTCTACCTGAAAAGATGGCTCTGCTGTTTTTTTTCCTTTTTTAAATTTTATCGAGGTATAGTCGATTTACAGTGTTGTGATCATTTTTGCTTTACAACAAAGTGATTTAATTATACACATCTATTCTAAGTTCTTTTCCCATATAGATTATTGTGCTGACATTTTTCCTTTGAAATATTTCTAACAATTTGCAAATTGTTGCCTTGAGAACCACGTAGACAATGTTTTGCTTATCTCACAACAGCATGAACTTTTTGGAGTTGCTGAAATTCTCAAGTTAGATTATTTCACTTAAAAGTTTATTGTGTCCCGATCAACTGAACGATTTTGCAATACTAGATCTGTATTCTCACCCAGCAATAATTAGCTGAAGCCAGCTCTATCTTTGGGTGGTACACAGTGTTCTCCATTTCTTCCCAATCATTATTTCCATGTCCCTCCCCTAGAGTTGTATCCCCTGCTATAGACCTGTGTTTAGGAATACATTTACTTAAAAATTCTAAATTAGGAGTTCCTGTCGTGCCTCAGTGGTTAATGAATCCGACTAGGAACCATGAGCTTGTGGGTTTGATCCCTGGCCTCGCTCAGTGGATTAAGGATCTGGCGTTGCCGTGAGCTGTGGTGTAGGTCACAGATGTGTCTCGGATCCCGCATTGCTATGGGAACCTCCATATGCTGCAGGTGCCGCCCTAGAAAAAGACCAAAAAAAAAAAAATTTAATTTCTAGCAAGCAGAAATTATAAATTGATTGTCTAGAACTGATGACGTTTTTAGCTACAATAGTAGGGACATATGGGTCCTATTTTTATTTATTTTTTTATTGTTTTGGGGAGTTGTTTTTTTCTTTTTTTTAATTTTTAAAACAATTTTTCCATTATAGCTGGTTTATAGATTTCTGTCAATTTTCCAACTGCACAGCATGGTGACCCAGTTACATATACATATATAGATTCGTCACAAGTGGTTAGACATAGTTCCTGGTACTTTACAGCAGGATCTCCTTGCTTTTCCATCCCAAAGGCAATAGTCTACAGCTGTTAACCCCAGACTCCCATACCATCCCACTCCCTCCCCCACTTTCTTTGCAACCACAGGTCTGTTCTCCAAGTCTGTGATTTTCTTTTCTGTAGAAAGGTTCATTTGTGCAGTTTATTAGGTTCCAGATACAAGTGATAGCATACAGTATTTGTCTTTCTCCTTCTGACTTACTTCACTCAGTATGAGGTTTTCTAATTCCAACCGTGTTGCTGCAAATGGCGTTATTGTATTCTTTTTTATGGCTGAATAGTATTCCATCGTGTATATATACCACGTCTTCCTAATGCAGTCATCTGTAGGTGGACACTTGGGTGGTTTCAGGTCCTGTTTTTATATGTATATAATATGTATTAGCCAAATGTTAAAAAGGCACTTCATGAATTTTTTTTTTCTTTTTATGGCTGCACCTGAGGCATATGGAAGTTACCGGTTTAGGGACTGAATCAGAACTGCACCTGCAGGCCTATGCCACAACCATGGCAAGGCCAGATCCCACCTGCATCTGCAACCTAGGCCGCAGCTGTGGCAATACCAGATCCTTAACCCACTTAGTGAGGCCAGGGATCAAATCTGCATCATCACGGGACACTATGTCAGGTTCTTAACCTTCTGAGCCACAACAGGAACTCCATTTCATGATTTTTAATGTTCTTTTAAAAACAATTTGTTGCAGGAGTTCCTCTTGTGGCTCAGCAAAAATGAATCTGACTAGTATCCATGAGGACGCAGATTCGATCCCTGGCCTTGCTCGGTGGGTTAATGATCTGGTGTTGCCACGAGTTGCAGTGTAGGTCGCAGACACAGCTCGAATCTGGCGTTACTGTGCTGTTGCATAGGCCAGAAGCTGTAGCTCTGATTAGACCCCTAGTCTGGAAACTTACATATGCTATGGATGCAGCCCTAAAAAAAAAGGAAAAGAAACATAATCGATGATGTTGCAAGATATCAGATGATTTGGTTATGCAGTGAAGCTACTAGTTTTTTACCTGGGCTGAATATAAGATAATAATATGAGTCTTAAGTTCTTCATAGATGTAAATAATGCATTATGAGTAATCCAGAAGTTGATACCTCCCAATGTTTGTGATTTTTACTCAGATTCTTTTTTTTTATTTTTTTGTCTTTTTGCCTTATCTAGGGCCACAACCGGATCATACGGAGGTTCCCAGGCTAGGGGTCTAACAGGAGCTGTAGCTGCCGGCCTTTGCCACAGCCACGGCAACGCGGGATCTGAGCCGCGTCTGCAACCTACATCACAGCTCACAGCAATTCCGGATCCTTAACCCACTGAGCAAGGCCAGGGATCGAACCTGCAACCTCATGGTTCTTAGTCGGATTCATTAACCACTGAGCCATGACGGGAACTCCAATCTTTACTCGGATTCTTAAATGATTGCTTGTTTGTGTTGGTAATGGAAATGATTAAATAAATAAATAAAAGTAGCATATCCGAAGTTCCCATTGTAGTTCAATGGGTTAAGAACCTATCATAGTGTCCGTGAGGATATGGGATTGATCCCTGGCCTTGCTCAGTGGGTTAAGGTTCTGGCTTTGTTGTGGCTGTGGTATAGGCCAGCAGCTGCAGCTCTGATTTGATCCCTAGCCCCATATGCCACAAGTGCAGCCCTACAGAGAAAAAGGGAAAAATACATATATATGTATAAACTGGTTTCTGAATATCAGGAATTGATTATATTTTTCTTATATACATTTTTGCAGATGGTAGTAAAAACTTTTATGGATATGGATCAGGACTCAGAAGATGAAAAACAGCAGTATCTCCCACTAGCCTTGCATCTAGCATCTGAATTTTTTCTCAGGAATCCCAATAAAGATGTGCGTCTCCTTGTAGCATGTTGTTTGGCTGACATCTTTCGAATCTATGCCCCAGAAGCTCCATATACTTCCCATGATAAACTTAAGGTAAATACAATCTTTACAAAATTGTTTTACTTTTATAGCTTAGCTTGTCACCCTTAGGAACCTAGGTTTCATTTTAATCATCTTGTCATCATAAGAAGATTATATCACGTAAGTTTTGAAGCAAAGTAATTATTCATTCAGTTAGTATGCATTTGAGTATCCACAAAAATGACTGGTATTTTTGAGACATTGAAAAGGTACAGATCAAAACTACTTCTTATCTACTCATATCTAACCTTCATGACAACCCATCTCAAAGCCCAAATGGCTGAATTGAAGGGATGGTGAATGAATTTTTTAAACAACTGTATAACAAAGTTTACACATTCAAGTGACTTTTTTCCCCTACAAGTTATTCTACGTGCAAAATTATGTTCATCTTGGTGGTTCTGCCTTTGATCTCTTGAGCTGATTTTATGTTTTGAATTCTTTTATTCTTGACAAATTTTAATCCTGGGGATTGCTTTCTTTTAAATAGTCCCTAAATCAGTTTATTCCATATTGATGCTATTTGGGATTAAAATTGCTATAGAAAGTTATTAAGAAATAGAGCACTATTGTGAAAAGCACCACCCTTGTGCAGTCTATTATTGCCTTTTTTTTTTCCACACAATTTTGTAGTCACCTATCAAATTCAAAACTAGGTAATGAAAATTGCTATTTACATGTAGGAAATTACTGTTTACATGATGAAAGATTCATTCATATCCAGATCATTAAACCAGAGATAATTGCCATGATATAAGATGAACATAGTGAATAAAGTAGAGGTTGTATACTAGCAGAAAAGGCAACGATATAGAACATATGATTCTCTCAAAATGAGAAGTCTAAAGATTTGTGGCAGTAATAGTCTTTATTTTTGCTTCTAAAGAATACAAATTTAAATGACTTGCTCTTTTCTAGATATTTTGAATAATAATAGTGGATACTCATGAATACTAACTGAAATACTAATATTTTGCTAAAAGAATTTACTTTTATTGTTGTTTATAATGGAATATATATATATATGGACTGTTAGTGTATTGAGAAGGTGATAAGTATTTGTTTCTAAGCTAATATAGTCTATCTTTTTTTAAACAGGACATATTTTTGTTTATTACTCGACAGTTAAAAGGCTTGGAGGATACAAAGAGCCCTCAGTTTAATAGATACTTTTATTTATTAGAGGTAAAAATATTTTATTTAATAAATATCACACTGTTTCATGTAGTAGAAAATTCTTTATAGTAACTTTATAATGTAAAATGAATCATTTTATTTGTTTTATACGAAGCCCACTTAAGAAAATGTCATTTACAGTCTTGTTTTTGCTCCTCATCTCCTGAAAAGATCCAGCATATTCCACTGGTAAAACTGTTGTTATTATTTGAAACTTTATTATCACCTTTCATTTTTGGTCTTTTCTAATCCCCAGAGAGATTAGGTCGAATTAATTTTCATTGGTCCTTATATTTTTCATGTATATATGTTTTACCAACCTCTAACAAGTTAGTGTTTTTTCTTTAGAGAAGGTTAATGCCAACAGATATATGCCTTTTTAAAGGTCAGAATTCATGACTACTTAAACAATTATAATTTTATATGTTGGGGCTTTATAAGCTTTAATATAAATTTATAATTCTAAAAATTAAATTGTATTAATGAGTTTGCTTTTGTGTTACTATCCTTTGTATGTGTAAATAATTTTATTTATTTATTTATTTAAGAATTTAGCTTGGGTTAAATCATATAACATCTGCTTTGAATTGGAAGATTGCAATGAAATTTTTATTCAGCTTTTTAGGACTCTCTTCTCAGTGATCAAGTAAGTTTTTTATTAAGCATTTGTTTGTCTCTTTTTCTTGCTGTGCATATTGAAACATCATGTACTATGCATGTTCACCAAAATCTTTTAGTTAAAAGAAAATGTTTTCCTTAGAAGACTTAACAGGGAAAATAAAAATTCTGTTGTCTGAAGCTAACTTTGACCTTATACTGCCTTTTTAAATTATGGTATCAGTTGTATAGCATGACTCTTCCAAAGCAAATGATATGAGACCTTATATAATGAAGTACTAAATTATAAGGTGGAAATTATAGGTATCATAAGTATATTAGTGAGTACTGAGAGGCATAATAATAGTTCAGTGGTGGAAGCACACTGACTTTGATATCTTCTTGTAGAGCTAAAAAAAAAAAAAAAAGCATCTCGCTTTCCGTATAGAAATAGGGAAATTCATGTACAGAGGCTGGGTGTGGTGGCTTGCCCAAGGAAAAAATGCTGAATAGGAGAGCCCAGAAAGATTTCAGTCCAGTGTTTTGTTCTGTGTGTGCGCGCACACGCACACACTTCTGTGTAGGTAAATCAAGCATTGTTATGAGATATATTCTGTAGCATTACAATATATACAAACATATCTCATATATATTTTGTTTTCTGAAAGCTAAATTTAAAAAAGTAAAAAGAGGAGTTCCCATCATGGCACAGAGGAAGCAAATCTGACTAGGAACCATGAGGTTGCAGGTTTGATCCCTGGCCTTGCTCAATGGGTTAAGGATCCGGCGTTGCCTTGAGCTGTGGTGTAGGTCACAGATGCAGCTCGAATCTGGCGTTGCTGTGGCTCTGGCGTAGGCTGGCAGCTACAGCTCTGATTAGACCCCCTAGCCTGGGAACATCCGTATGCTGCCAGTGTGGCCCTAGAAAGACAAAAAAAATACAAAATAAAAGAAAAAGTGAAAAGAAACAAATGAAGTTTACTTAAATAATATACTTTGTTTCACTGTATCCAAAAGCATTATTATTTCAACATTAGGGTCTATCCAGGCTTAATGTTCAGTAACCAAATTGCTATTGGATAATGACTTCCATATTGGACAGCTTATTTCTAGGGTTTTCTCTGCATGGTGGTTTTTTTTGTTTTGTTTTGTTTTTAGGCCACACACGCAGCATATGGAGCTTCCCAGGTTAGGGGTCTAATTGGAATTACAGCGGCCAGCCTTCGCCACAGCCACTGCAACGCCAGATCCAAGCCACATCTGCTGCCTACAGCACAGCTCATGGCAATGCCAGATCCTTAACCCACTGAGTGAGGCCAGGGATTGAACCTACCACCTCATGGTTACTAGTTCGATTCATTTCCGCTGTGCCAAAATAGGAACTCCTCGACACTTTTTATGAATACTATATCATGTTTTTCTTTTCTTCAGATAGAATGGTAGGGTTAGGACTTAACCTAGAATAAACAGGAAAGGACAGGACCAACGTGGTCTAATGATAGAAACTTATGAAGAGATTAAATGAGAAAAGATTTTTTTTGGCAACTAACTGAAGGCCCTTAAGTGAATGATAAAATATATAAACTTTACTTTTGTGTTAGCTTTTGCTGCATAACAAGACAGCCCACAACTAAGTAGTTTAAAACAACTGCTAGTTTGGAGTTCCTGTTGTGGCTCAGTGGTTAACGAATCCGACTAGGAATCATGAGGTTGCGGGTTCGATACCTGGCCTTGCTCAGTGGGTTAAGGATCCAGCATTGCTGTGAGCTGTGGTGTAGGTTGCAGACGTGGCTCGGATCTGGCGTTGCTGTGGCTCTGGCGTAGGCTGGTGGTTACAGCTCCAATTCGACCCCTAGCCTGGGAACCTCCATATGCCGCGGGTGCGGCCATAAAAGGACAAAAAGACAAAAAAAACAAAACAAAACAAAAAACAGCTGCTAGTTTATTTAGCTTGAGATTCTGCTTGGCAATTCTTTTTGTCTGGGCTGGACATGTTGCTGTATTTGTAGGGATTTTCCACTTTAGCAGGACATCTGGCAGTTGGCCAGATGATAATAGGACATCTGGGTCTTGTGTCACTCTCATCATCCATCAGGCTAGCTCAGGCCTCAATTGCTAACTGGGTTTCAGATGTGGAAAGAAAGGGAGAAAGGGCACACTGTACCACACGAGCACTTTTTAAAATCTCTGCTCACTTCATGTTTACCTATATTTCATTGGTCAAGCAAGGCATGTAGGTAAGCTTAGATTCAAAGGTTGGTTAGATAGACTATTTGTCTTTTGGGAGGAGCAACATTTTAAAGTCATCTGCATAAGAGATGAGGACACAGTTTATGGCTATTGTTTGCATTCTGTCACATTTTTTGCAATCTTTTTTAAATATTAAAATCACCAACAAAATGGAAAAACAACTCCTGAAATTGTCATTCTCCCCATTTTGTGACCTTGACTTCTACTTAAGTCCACTTCCCTCTCTGCGGTTAGACTTTTTTCCTTTATTGCTTATACATACATATACCTTTCTTTGATGCTATTAATATTTTTATTTCCTGAATCTAAAGATCTAAGTTTATTGTTGACCTAATTATATAATTAAAAGAATTCACAATGATGTATCAGTAAAGGACTTGCCTTTTGAGAGAGGGGTTAATTGATTTATATTTACGGACACATTTAGCATATATCTGGTGTTCTTTGCAAATTTTCATATTCCCATCTGGTATTATTTTATTTTAGTCTGAAGGACTTTCTTTAACATTTCCTGTAGTTCAGGTCTACTGCTGATAGAATTCTTTCAGTTTTTATGTCTGAAAAAGTCTTTATTCTACCTTCAGTTTTGAAATCTATTTTCCTGGTATGAATTTTAGGTTAATAAACTTTTCTCTTTTTTTTAACCTTTTTTTCTCTCTTTCAGTACTTCAAAAGATGTTCCCCCATCCATTTCTGACTTGCATTGTTTCTTGTTTTTTTTTTTTTTTTTTTTAAATGAGAGTTGCAATGTTTATTTCAGGTTCTCTCTTGTTTTTTTTTTTTTTTGTCTTTTTTTTCTTTTTTGTCACACAGGCAGTATGTGGGAATTCCTGGGCCAGGGATTGAACCTATGCCGCACAGCAGCAACCAGAGCCACAGCGGTGAGAACGCAGGAGCCTCAACCCGCTAGGCCATCAGAGAACTCCCTGACTTGCATTGTTTCTAATGATAAGTTTTTGTCATTTTTTATCTTTGTTCATCTATATATAATGTATCTTCTTTTTCTCTACCCACTTAAGATTTTCTGTGAATTACTGGTTTTAAACGATTAGATTGTGATGTACCTTAGTGCGGTTTTCTTCCTGTTTCTTGTTATTGGGGCATATAGAGCTTCTGATTACTCTCCAAATGCCCTGTGAATTATGAGATTTTCCACTTTAGCTGGAACATGCATATTGTAAGATTTGTGTGAATTCAAGTCCTGTTAGGTAGTATCTTTCCCAAATTCAAGTTTCCTCTTGTACATGTACTGATCACTGAGTACCTGAAGACTAAGGAGGTACCTTCTATGAGCTTGCTTTCTGAGTAGCTCTCTCTTCCCTCTGGTATTTTGCCTTGAAAACCTCCCCAGACTCAGGAAAACCATTAGGCTCTGCTAGGATCTTCTCTTCCCAAACCGAACCCTGGAAACTTTACCAGATAGGAAAAGTAAACTAGGAAAATTGTTCCCTTCTCTAAGCAGCACGTATGTAGTGTTTAATATCTGAAAATCATTGTTTCTTATATTTTGTCCAGTTTTTTAGTTGTTTCATGTGGTAGGGTAAATTCTGTCCCTATTATTGCAGCATGGCTTGAACTTGTGAAAATAATTTTTGTCTGTTTTTATTTCTCCTTCCTTCATTTCTTTCCTGTTAAGTGTTTATGGCTCTCTGAGAGCTAAATACTGTCTTCATTTTTTTTTTCATCAAGCTGAATATCTCTATTCTTTATGCAATGCCACATGCATGCCCCATTTACGTAATTGATCTTGCATAGTCTTGGCCTTTAGTCAACAAGGTATTTGAGAGAGGGTATGCGAAAGCAGTGTCTTTCTAAAAGTTCTAGAAAACTGTGTATCTAAAGATGTGGCAATTTTTCCACCAGCTTAAATATTTCATCTTTTGATTTTGCCACGAAGTGCACATCAAGTGTGTTATACTTTAAGGTTACTTTTTTTAATTATATGTAAGAGATATGTAAATAATAATAAAATTGTTTACCCTTAATTTAAACTTCCCTGTCTGTAGAGGTATCACTAAGTTATATCAGTTCTCTTGATCTGTCTTCGCAAATGTGATGTGTATTCTGTATTTCTAATAAATGTGAAAATAGACAAGTCAGGTTTTTACTTAAAATGCAGTCAGAGGGAGAGAAGCCTAGATCTTCTACTAGCTGATAAGTTTTGTAGCCAGTCTTTTTCAGGAAGTTGTATCTGTAGTAGACATTTATTGAGGAGGCCTGTAGTTGACTCTTCACTAGCTAAGGTAGCAAGACTGAAACTGAGCCTTGACTTTATACCAGGTTGAGTTCATTTGTTTGTCTGAAATTCCTTGAGAAGATAGTACAATGACATTTTCAGAACCTTGTAGTCATAAGTTCTGGTAAGTATTTTATGTCAGACTTTTGATTTTCAGTATTGTTGAACTTAAACTTTTGGTAGTAATGAGATAGAGCAAAAATTACTTGTGTTGACTCAGACTTTTTTGTGTGTTTTATATTATTTGGGGGAATAATTAAGATCAAAAAGGATGAAAAATTGCCTGTCATCTTTATCTTGTATATTTTTGTTTCCTTACTTAACATTTTATCACCTTTTAAAAGTAAGCAAAGATGTCCTTTCTTTGAGGTTGACATTTTTGATCAGTTGAGTTTAATTCACTCTTTAAATCCTAATTGTGTTGGGACTTAATTCAACTTAAAAGCTTTTTTTTTTTTTTTTTGTAAAATGCTTTGTAACAATACCTTAATAGCTTTTGTAATAATCAGTAGAGGGAGAAGGTAAATTTAAGAGCAGCCAAAGTTTCTTTGTTACTGGCATGGTTCCCTCAAGTGAAAATCCTTTTATGTTCGAGATCGTTGTTTTAATATAAGTTTAATTTTCTTTTTAAGCCTAATTTTCTTCTTCTTTTTTTTCTTTTTTTTTTAAGCAATAGCCACAATAAGAAGGTACAAATGCACATGCTAGACTTGATGAGTTCTATCATCATGGAAGGTGATGGAGTTACTCAAGAATTACTGGACTCCATTCTTATTAACCTCATTCCTGCACATAAGGTGTGTATGGTATGAAGAAAATGAGGGTTAATATTTAATGGTAGTACTACACGTACGAAAAATAATTGTTTTTCAACATTTGCGATCACGTGTAATCATTCTTTCATTCTCCAGCCCCAAATAAAATACATCAGTCTTATAGCTATTGTTGTTTTTAGAAGATTATATTGATTAATATATTGTGGAAGATTTTCATTAGTTAAATGCTGCCTGTTTTCTGGAAAACTAAAAATGTTTCAAATTGACCATATCTAATCTGGGAATTACAGAGGATTGAGGTGCTGTCTTGGTTAATTGTTTCTTTTGGAAATAGTATTTCCTCCTTTATGACCTAGATGTAGAGCACAGGAATTTGTGTTTCTTCTTGAAACGCGTGTCCTGTGTTTTTCTTCGGCACTTTGAGAAAAAGATTTGGGCAGAAGCGGGAACCTATATGGTTAATGTTAAAGGGAAAAGGATGATTCAGAGCTGTATATTCCTCTCCATTTCCTTTCTCTGTTTCTCTCTGCTAGCTCCTCCTAAGAAACTGAAGGACTGCCCCCCAGCAGCTTCACCACTGGGGTGAACTCAGCCCTACCCCTACCCCATTATTTGATATTTACCCTCCTGTGCTTTTCCTCTAATTGTTTATCAGATGTAAAATGAATGTGTATACTTATTCACAGTAAGATACAGTCAATATAATTCTTCAGGAGAAGAATTATACATTATTTGCACATTTTAAAATTCAAATGAGGAGTTCCCATTGTGGCGCAGCAGAAATGAATCCAACTAGTATCCATGAGGACGTGGGTTCTATCCCTGGCCTCACTCAGTGGTTTGGGGATCCAGCATTGCCATGAGCTGTGGTGTACATCACAGATGCGGCTTGGATCCCACGTTGCTCTGGCTGTGGCATAGGCCAGCAGCTGCAGCTTGGAATAGACCCCTAGCCTGGGAACTTCCATGTGTCGTGGGTGTGGTCCTAAAAAGCAAGGAAAAAAAAAATTCAAATGAGTCTATAATTAGTCAAAATTTTGAAGGTATGGCAGAAAGAAAGTATGTGTCAGGCAAAATATAAGGAAAAAACTTTATAAGGAATAGATAGTATATTTGGTGTCCTTATTCTAGAGGTATTTTTAATGAGTAAGAAATATGCCTTTTTAGGAAATGGAAAGATTACCTTAATTTTTTCCTTCTATTATTATTGAGATATAAATGATATACAGCACTGAATAAGTTTTAAGGTATACAGCGTAATGATTTGACTTAAATACATTATGAAATGATTTATCACAGTGAGTTTAGTGAATTCATAGAAAAATTTTAAAATAGAAAAGAAAATTTTCTTGTGCATGAGGTAAATCTTAGGATTTACTCTCAAAAAGTTTCATATATAACATACAGCACTGCTAATTAGATTTATCATGCTGTCCATTACATCGGTAGTATTTAATTTATCTCATAACTGGAAGTACCTTTAGACTGTCTTCATCCAACAACCCCAACTACAAATCTGATCTTTTTTAATGAGTTTATTTCAAAGTGTAATTGACCTGTATAACACTGTGTTAGTTACTGTTACACAATATTTCCATACATTTAAAAATGATCACCTAAGTCTAGTTATAGTATTGTCAGCATAAAGATACTACTTAGTTAATGACTAAATACATTTCATTTCATATTTGCAAGTGGAAATTTGTATCTCTTAATCTCCCTTACCTATTTCTTTCCTCCAAGGTTGCCTTAATTTTGGGTTAATCTTACCCCTTGCCAATGGAATAAAAACCTGGAGCAAGTGTCAGAAAGCTACAGCTTGTACATCAAATGTGGCCCACTGCCTGTTTATGTAAATAAAGTTTTATTTGAATACATCCATGCTCATTTGTTTTCATTTTGTCTGTGGCTTCTTTCCTGCTACAACAGCCATTGTTGTGTAGTTGCCACAGTGGCCATATGGATAATAAAGCCTAAAATATTTACCATCTGGCTCTTGGCATAAAAGTCTGCTGACTACTAACCTAGAGTGTAGGGATCTCTGCCTTCTTTGGGATAGGTGCAGGATGATGGTAAGCAGAATCTCAGTTTGGTCTAAAACTGTGAAGTATAGATATGTTAATCAGTACTCTTCAAGAATTTCATTTTAAGTTAAGGTTTTAAAAATTAAAATGTCTTTTTTTCTGGCTTTTTTTTATTTTAATGATTTTTAATTTTTTTCCATGATATCTGTTTCCATATGATATAATGGAAAAAATGTTTACAGTGTTCTGTCAGTTTTCTACTCTACAACAGTGTTCTGTCAGTTTTCTACTGTACAACAAGGTGACCCAGTTATGCATACACATATACAGTCCCTTTTCTCACATTATCATGCTCCATCATAAGTGATTAGATATATGTCTTTTCTGTGGTTTCATTGGACCTTTTTTCCTTCCCCCCTTTTTTCTATCTTTACAGCTGCACCTACAGCATATGGAAGTTCCTGGGCTAGGGGTCAAATCAGAGCTGCAGCCACAGGCCAATGCTGCAGCCACAGCAACACTGAATATGAGCCACATCTGCAACCTGTACTGCAGCTTGCAGCAACACCAGATCCTTAACCCTCTGAGTGAGGTCAGGGATCAAACCCACGTCCTCACGGACACTTCGTTGGGTTCTTAACTTGCTGAGCCACAATGGGAACTCCTTCCTCAGACCTTTTGTTATCATGCATTGGGAATCTTGAATGAACATATTATTTAGCATTTCAAAAATATAATTGAGAATTTTACTTGAAACACTTTCCCAGTCTACTCTTGCTCAGAATATGTGTTAATTAGACAGTGAAATACTGAAGATAGTGTGTTAGAAAGGTGTGTGTGTGTGTGTATTTAGGATACATAGGTGTAATTACCAGTACAAATTGGTTAACAAAACCAAAAAGTCTTAGGTTCATTTTGAGTTTACTAAAACTAAACAATGTTGTAGGGTTGGGCGTTTGACTAATTATCTAATATATTTTAGTTTTTTAATTTTTGTTTCATGGTTGTGCTGTTTGCAACTGTTACATTTAGGACCATTTGTCTAGAGGATATTGGCTGGAAGTTTGAATAGATTTCAGTTATATTTTTGTTTCATATTTTATGAATTTGAAGGCTTTGGTGTTGTAATGGTGTTATCTCATAAATTCACTAATTCATTTGTAACTTTGTGTATTTTTTATTGTGTTTCAGAACTTAAATAAACAGTCCTTCGACCTCGCGAAAGTTCTTTTGAAAAGGACAGTCCAGACTATTGAGGCATGCATTGCCAATGTATGTATTTCTGCCTGTTGTATTCCATAATTCTGTAGTTCTTAATCCATTGTAGTGTACCTTTCACATAAAGACTTGTTTAGCCTATAAAAGTTCTTATCTATTTGGAAGAAATATATAAAAGGACAGATATGTCTAAGTATGACCAAATGGAGCATAACTTTGTAAGCTATTGACATTATTTTTAACTGGCATAAAATGGAGACTGTTGGTTAATAAAAACTTGGCTACAGTTCACAACATTTCTTCTGCTGCCTTGGTATTAATCTTTTTATCTCCTGGATATGCTCATCTTTCACTTTCATCCTTCATCCTAACCTGTGTCTCTCTGTATATTTTCTTCGTGTCCCTAGGCCTTTCTTCTAGACCTTTTTGTTTTTCCCTCTTAAATAAATTGTTATACAGTAATATATTTTTTAACTCTACTGCAATATTTTTCCTTTACTAAAAAAAAAATCAGTATAAAGTAATTTGGAACAAAAAGGAAATATTTATAATTTTTTTTTAAGCCTGCACTTGTGGCATGTGGAAATTTCCAGGCTAGGAGTTGAATCACACCTGCAGTTGCTGGCCTTCACCGGCAACGCCAGATCCTTAACCTACCAAGCAAGGCCAGGGATCAAACCCACATCCTCATGGAGACAACGTCAGGTCCTTAACCCATTGAGCCACAGTGGAGCTCCATCTACTCACATTCATACCTGTTTTTTCCACATACTCTATATAAAACTTGGAATTGTCTTCATTTTTATATATATATTTCTATGTTTTGACATTATCATTTTATTTATGATATGAATGATTATAAATGTTTCTTTGAATTCACATATAATTTACCTAATCATTTCCCTGTTGCGTTGCATTTAGATTTTTTTCAGTGTTTTCCTTTAGTAACTATCTTTGTGAATGTAGCATTTATCTATTGTTCAATTATTTTCTACATAGAAAACCCCAAGTGAGAGTATATTAATGTAAATAGTATGAATTAGTATTATTTGTTACTAAATTAATGTTTAAACATGGTAAAAAAATTTTCTCAAATAGTACAAAAGAGTATACAGTGAAGATTATCTCTCTTCAGGAGTTCCTGTTGTGGCTCAGCAGGTTAAGAAACTGACTGGTATTTATGGGGATGTAGGTTCAATCCCTGGCCTCGTTCAGTGGGTTAAGGTTCCAGCGTTGCTGTGAACTGTAGTGTAGGTCACAGATGTGGCTTGGATCCCCTGTTGCTGTGACTGTGGTGTAGGCTGGCAACTGCAGCTTCTATTTGACCCCTACCCTAGGAACTTCCATATGCTGCAGCCCTAAAAACCAAGGGAAAAAAAAAAATATCTCGTTTGATGATATTAGCAAAAATATGTGCCCATATCAGTTGCATATAGCTGTGCCTCATTAGCACTTTTACATTTACTATTCTAAGCATATATGTGTTGGCAGAGTGGAAGTAACTTGTAATTTGTCTTTTTGTTTCTTCTTCCTAGAATTATTTGAAATTATCAGTGTTTGTACCATTACCTTTCCTTCCCTTTGTCCTCTGAGTCAAAATATTTTCGACTTTCTCAGTGGTTTCGTTTTTTTTTCTTTAAAGTTTAGCCACCATCTTTTTTTTTTTTTTTTTTTTTTTGCTTTTTAGGGCCACACCCGCGGCATATGGAAGTTGCCGGGCTAGGGATCGAATTGGAGCTACGGCCGCCGGCCTACACCACAGCCACAGCAACCTGGAATCTTAACCGCATCTGCGACCCACAAGACAGCTCCCAGCAACAACAGATCCTTAACCCACTGAGCGAGGCCAGGGCTCGAACCTGCATCCTCATAGATCCTAGTTGGGTTCGTTGGCCACTGAGCTGCAAAGGGAACTCCCCGCCACCTTTAAGTGTTCTTTGTTACTAAACTAATGGAGAAATTAGTCGGACCTCAATTAAAATCCAGAAGATTGAAACTTTTGAATTTTTCTCTGTTATAAGGAAATTTCTCTATAAAAATTCTCTATAATGAATTATATAAACTATCTAAATTGTTTTGTTTTAATGAAAATCAACATTCCTGGAGTTCCCTTCGAGGCTCAGTGGTTAACGAATCCGACTAAGAACCATGAGGTTGCGGGTTCGATCCCTGGCCTTGCTCAGTGGGTTAAGGATCCGGCGTTGCCGTGAGCTGTGGTGAAGGTTGCAGACGTGGCTCGGATCCCGCGTTGCTCTGTCTGTGGCGAAGGCCGGCAGTTACAGCGCCTGTTAGACCCCTAGCCTGGGAACCTCCATATGCCGCCGGTGTGGCTCTGCATAAAGGCAAAAAGACAAAAAAAAAAAAAAAAAAAATCAACATTCCTAAAATTGTCATCCTAATTTGAAAGAAAGCTAACAATTGTTTTTTTTATCCTTTTCCTGAAACCATCATAATTTGATGATATTTGGAGGTTTATTTCCTCTGTTTTGGTGACTGACCTTTTATATATATTAGTAATTGAAATGTCTGTTCTTTTTCATCGCCTTCACTTATATATGGAATGTCTAGTTATGTAGTTTTAACACATTTACAAAAAGCCTATTCAAGTTTTTTAATGAAATGAATATTCTATTTTGTTTTTACTCCTCTAGTTTTTCAATCAAGTCCTGGTGCTGGGAAGATCATCAGTAAGTGATTTGTCAGAGCATGTATTTGATCTGATTCAGGAACTTTTTGCTATAGATCCTCATTTATTATTATCTGTCATGCCGCAGCTTGAATTCAAACTGAAGGTAGGACTAATTTTTAAGCCCTTTAACATTTAAAAGAATAGTATATATCACATTGTTTCTATCTAACTGAAAAAGAATATAATGTGAGTTCAGTTTATCTTATATTTAGTTATGGTATGCGTTTTTTAATCATATGACTAAAACAGTGTCTCTCATCTCAGTGATAGGAGAATTGACATTGCAAAATTACAACTTACCTAGTTGTTAAATGTCTGGTACAGTGACACAAAAACAGATACTAAAAAAGATATTATCCCAGAAATCTATAATGCATGTTGGTATTTAAATGGTATATATTATTATATAGGTTTTTTTGTTTTGGTTTGGTTTTTGGTTTTTGGTTTTTCTTTTACAGCCATACCTGCGGCATGTGGAAGTTCCCAGACTGGGTGTCAAATCAGAGCTGCAGATGCAGGTCTACACTACAGCCATGGCAACACCAGATCTGAGCCACATCAGAGACCTACACTGCACCTTGCAGCAATGCCAGATCCTTAACCCACTGAATGAGGCCCGGGTTCAGACCTGCATCCTCAAGGAGACTGTGTTGGGTTCCTAACCCAACGAGGCACAGTGGGAACTCTTGAAAGGTTTTTTAATATCCAATATTTTATTTGATCCTTAAACACATTATAATTAGTACCAATATTATAGTTTTGACTTTTGAAATGAATTATTTTGCCCATTTACCCAGTTAAAACACATTTGGAGTTAGAACTCTGATTTCGGATCTTAAAATAGGTATAAATAGTTAAGAATTGTCCATGTAGAAATGCTTATGACAAGCATTTGTTGTTTATGGTATAAAAAGCATTTTTTACTAGGCTTCTAAGAAACTATTGTGTGAAAAATGTTATATAGAGAATAAGTTTTTGTTTTTTAATACTGAGTTTATTTCAGCAATGGCCTAAAGATGGTTCCATGCCAAATTATTTCTAGGTTTAAGGCATTTTCTCCTAGTGTACTCAAAGTCTGAATATGAAAATCAGGGCTCTTTAATCCTTAAATAAGACTGCCATATAGATCATGGGAAGGAGTCAGAAACAGGACTTTAGGATTTCCATTTGTGGACTTAAATAGCTGCATTTACTGTTCATACCTCATTCTTCTGTAGATTCTTTTACCTGTATCAGAGGTTGCTAAGAGCTGAATCCAGTCCCCCAAAAGATTTTATTTGATAAAGTTTATTTTGAAGTCTCATACAAAGAATTTTCTATTTTTAAAAAAAAGTCGTGGGGAGTTTCCGTCGTGGCACAGTGGAAACAAATCCAACTAGGAACCGTGAGGTTGAGGGTTCCAAGCCCTGGCCTTACTCAGTGGGTTAAGGATCCGGCGTTGCCGTGGGCTGTGGTATAGTCACAGATGTGGCTTGGATCTGGCGTTGCTATGACTGTGGCATAGGCTGGCAGCTGTAGTTCTGATTAGACCCCTAGCCTGGGAACTGGGGACCTCCATATGCCACGGGTGCGGCCCAAAAAAGCAAAAATATAAAAATAAATAAATTAATTTTAAAGTTGTGGCAAAAAAATTAAAAAGTTGCAGCATTCCCATTGTGGCTTAGCAGATTGAGAACCCAGAGTGTCCATGAGGCTGCAGGTTCAATTCCTGGCCTCACTTGGTGGGTTAATGATCCGGCATTACCTCAAGCTCCTGCATAGGTTACAGGTACGGCTCAGATCCAGCATTGCTGTAGCTGTGGCAAATGCCGGTAGCTGTAGCAAAGACCAGCAGCTGCAGCTCTGATTCAACCCCTAGTCCCAGGAACTTCTATATGCTGCACTGGCCATGAAAAAAAAAAGACTTGAGGGGGAAAAAAAAGTTGAATGGGTTAATAAATTTTGAAAGCAGATTTTGTTTAAAAATCTAGATATATGCAATTTCTCCTTTGAAAAAAAAAGATGATTTGGCACCATTGGGGTCCTTATTTCTGCATGGTGCAAAATGTTTGGAACTGAGTAGTAGTAGCATCTCTTTAGTGGGTTATGAGCTTTTCACTTTACCACAGTCTTCAGTTACTCTTTTTTTTTTTTCTCTCTCTCTTTTTCCTCTGCGGCATGTGGAAGTTCCCGGGCCAGGGGTCAAAACCGAGCTGGAGCTGCGGTAACATTGGATCCTTAACGCACTGTGCTGGGCCAGACATAAAACCTAAGCCTCCACAGAGATAAGCTGCATCATTAACCTACTGGGCTGTAGTGGGAACTCCTCCAGTTATTTTTTTATCTTGTACCTGCTCTTCTTCGTTGATACAATTTGATATTTTTGTTAGGTATGCTTTAAAGTTACAAGAACAAAAATGTTTTAGTACGTTTTTTTTCTTTTTAGGGCAGCACCTGTGGCATATGGAAGTTCTCAAGCTAGGGTCCAGTCGGAGCTACAGCTGCCAGCCTGAAATTGTAGCTTCTCAGGAACGTTTCATGTTATTTTTTGTAATCTGATATATGAACCCTCGGGTTTAATTTTCTTTTTTTTCTTAGAGCAATGATGGAGAAGAGCGATTAGCTGTTGTTCGACTTTTAGCCAAATTGTTTGGTTCTAAAGATTCTGATTTGGCAACACAGAATCGTCCTCTGTGGCAGTGTTTTCTTGGACGGTAAGCAAACATACAATTCTGTGGACTCTGATTTTTATATTTTAGTGGCTAGTCAGTATGATGCACTTGATTAAAATCACACATAACAAAACTTTGATATGTCTTTGATTTTTCAGTACCCTTGTTGCTATTTCTTAGAGAATAAATTATAGAACAAATTGTTTATGAAAATGGCTTACTTTTATTTACCCACATAGCATGTTTTACTTTCTGTGTGTTAAAATAATGTCTTTACAATAAGTTATTAATTTTCTTAAGTTTGCCAGAAGTCAGTGACCTATATTGCAGTCATATCTCCTCCATTCCAATTCTTACTCTTGGTGCATTTGTGTTGTCTAATTGCATTGGCCAGCAATAGAGCAAATCATTCATCAGCAATAAAAAACACAAGATTGCTTCAAGTATAGGACACTGTTGATTTTAAAATATATCATGACTTCCCCTTAAGATTGTATTGCTAAGAGGGAAGTTGATAGCAATACAGTCTTACCTCAGGAAACAAGAAAAATCTCAAACAACCTAACCTTACACCTAAAGCAACTAGAGAAAGAAGAACGAATGAAACCCAAAGTTAGTAAAAGGAAAGAAACTATAAAGATCAGAGCGAGATAAATGAGAGATGAAGAAAATAATGGAAAAGATAAATGAAATTAAAAGATTCTTTGAAAAGATGAAATTGACAAACCTTTTAGCCAGACTCATCAAGAAAAAGGAGAAGGCTCAGATCAATAAAATTAGAAATGAAAAAGTTACAGCTGACACTGCAAAAATACAAAGGATCATGAGAGACTAGTATAAGCAATTATATGCCAATTAAATGGACTATCTAGAAGAAATGGACACATTCTTAGCAAGGTAAAATCTAAGATTGAACTAGGATAAAGTAGAAAATATGAAAAAGACCAGTCACAAGTACTGAACTTGAAACTGATTTTAGAACTCCCAAAAGGCATTCCCATTTGGCTCAGCAGATTAACGATCCAGGTTGTTACCGGTGTGTCTGTGGTTACTGCTGTGGCATAGGTTCCATCCCTGGCTCGGGAACTTCTGCATGCCATACGTGCATCCAAAGGGGGAAAAAAAAACTCCCAACAAACAAAAAATCCAGAACCAGGTAACTTCACAGGTGAATTCTGCCAAACACGTAGAGTTAACACCTATCCTTCTCAAATTATTCCAGAAAATTGCAGAGAGGAAGGAATGATTCCAAACTCATTCTGTGAGACAAGCATCACCCTGATACCAAAATCAGACAAAGGTAACACAAAAAAGAAAAATTAAAGGCCAGTATCATTGATGACTCTAGATCTAAAAATCCTCAACAAAATATTAGCAAACCAAACCCAGCAATACATTAAAGGAGTCATACACCATGATCAAGTAGGATTTATCCCAGGGATGCAAGAATGGGTTCAGTATCCACAATCAGTCAGTGCAGTATACCACATTAACAAATTCAAGAAAAAAAAACATATGATAATTTTAATACATGCAGAAAAACTTCTGGACAAAATTCAGCATCTATTTATGATAGAAACTGTGTACAAATTGGGTATAGAGGGAACATATCTTAACAAAGGCCATTCATGATAACATCATACCCAGCAGTGAAAATCTCAAAAGAATTTCCTCTAAGATCAGGAAAAAGACAAGGATGCCCAGTCTTGCCTTTATTATTCAGCGTAGTTATAGTTATTTGGAAGTTCTAGCCATAGCAATCAGAGAAGAAAGAGAAGTAAAAGGAATCCAGATTGAAAAGGAAAAAGTAAAACTGTTAGTATTTGCAAATGACATAATACTATACGTAGAAAATTCTAAAGATGCCACCAGAAAACTGCCAGAACTCATCAGTGAATTTGGTAAAGTTGTATGACACAAAAATCAATGTACAGAACGTGTGCATATACTCTTGTGTACAGTGGGTTAAGGATCCAGCATTGTCACTGCAGCAGCTTGGGCCACTGCTGTGGCGTGGGTTTCATCCCTGGCCCAGAAATGTGCCATGAACATGGCCAAAACAAACAAACAAAAAAAGTACAGAAATCCGTCACATCTCTATACCCTAACAATGAACTCTCAGTAAGGAAACAATCTCATTTATTTATTTATTTTTCTCTTTAGGGCCCTACCTGCAGCATATGGAGATTCTTGGGCTAGGGGTTGAATTGGAGCCACAGCTGCAGGTCTGTGCCACAGCAATACCAGATTCAAGCCGCATCTGTGACCTATGCCACAGCTTGCAGCAATGCCAGATCCTTAACCCACTGAGCAGGGCCAGGGATTGAACCCACATCCTCATGGATACTAGTCAGGTTCTTAACCCAACCCACTGAGCCACAAGGGGAACTCTAACAATCTCATCTATAATCTCTTTCTAAAGAATAAAATACCTAGGAGTAAACCTACGTAAGCAGGCAAAAGACTTATACTTGGAAAACTGTAAGACACTGATGAACCAAACTGAAGATAACACACACAGATGGAAAGATAATACTGTGTTTGTGGATTGGAAGAATTAATATTGTTAAAATGACCATTTTACCCAAGGCAATTTATAGATTCAGTGTAATCCCTGTCAAAATATCAATGGCCTTTTTCACAGAACTAAAAAACAAATAATTCTAGAATTTGTATGGAAACAACAAAAGACTGTCAAATAACCAAAGTAATACTGAGAAAGAAGAAAGAAGCTGGAGGTATCACAGTTCCAGTTTTCAGATTACACTACAAAGCTATAGTCATCAAAACAGTGTAACAGGGAGTCCTGTGGTAGCCTATCAGTTAAAAATCGGGTGTTGTCACTGCTGTGATTCAGGTTTGATCCCTGGCCCAGTAACTTCTGGACACTGTGGTGTGTCCAGAAAATTAAAACAAAGAATATGGCAGTAGCAGAAAAATAGATACATAGATCAGTGAAACAGAATAAAGAGCTCAGAAATGAGCCCACACTTACATGGACAATTTTCTTTGACAAAGGAGGCAAGATTATGCCTGAGGCAGTAACAGCCTCTTCAATGAATGGTGGTGGAAAACTGGACACCTACACAGCAAAGAATCAGACTAGACTACTGTCTCACACCATGCACAAAAATAAATTCAAAATGAATTAAAGACTTAAATTCAACACCTGAAACTGTAAAACTTCTAAAAAAAAAAAAACAGAAAGTGCACAGTTTTAGTAGTATGTTTTTGGATATGTCTTCTCAAGCAATGGTTACAAAAAGCAAAAATAAACAAGTGGGACTACGTCAAAGCTCTTGCATGGCAAAGAAACTATCAAAATTAAAAAGCCTACTGAACTGGAGAAGATATTTGCAAATGATGTATGTCATAAGGGGTTAGTCTAAAAATATACAAAGAACTCATACACATTGACATCGAAGAAGCAAACAACCTAATTTGAAGTTGGGTAGAGGATCTGAATACATATTTTTCCGAAAAAGATATGCGAATGGTCAATAGACATAAAAAAAATTCTCACCATCACTAATACCAGGGAATTGCAAATCAAAAGCACAGCGAGATATCGCCTTACGTCTGTCAGAATGGGTGTTATCAGAAAGACAGCAAATAACAAGTGTTGGCAAGAATATGGAGAGAAGGAAACCTACGTGCATTGTTCATGGGGATGTATATTGGTGCAGCCACTATGCAAAACAGTATGGCAGTTCCTAAAACACTTAAAAATAGAACTATTAAGAAATCATGTGATCCAGCAATTGTCCTCCTGGGTATTTATCTGAAGAAAACAAAAACTAATCAGAAAAGATATATGCACCAGCCCTATATTATGGTATTATTTATTATAATAGTCAAGATACGGAAGCAACCCTAGTACCCAATCATAAGACGAATGGATAAAATAGATGTGGAATATATATGTATATGTATACAGTGGAATATTACTTATCCATAAAAAAAGTGAAATCTTGCCATTTGGGACAATATAGATGGACCTAGAGGGTACTGTGCCAAGTGCAATATGTCAGACGAGAAAGGCAAACATTGTATAATTTCACTTCTATGTGAGATCTAAAAAAACAAAATAAATGACCATACATAACAAAACAGAAAGCAGAGTTAGAAATAAGAACAAACAGGTAGTTGTTGGGGGGTGGGGGAAGAAATGGGTACAAGGGAGATTAAGAGTTAAAAAAGTAAGATAATCACATTATTTATAATTTATAAATATGCTTTTAAATTGCCCTGTAAATGACTTGAGAATTGGTCGGCCTAGCCTTATTATATACAGTTTTGAATCTACCTACTGAATTTCGTATTTATTAAATTATTATAGCATACTACAGTTACATGTTATTCCCAGCTATATGAAATGTTTTTGCTGTGAGACAATATGGCACATGTATTTTATGTACTTATCATCGAACTTCTGACTTTTATATATTATTTGCTTTTTACCTCACATCCCTCTAGTATTTTCCTCTTATAAACTATTTTTCTAGTAGATTTTGTATATTTTGAATATGTATTTTTTGTATTTTAGCATAAATTTTAAGCTCCAGTTTTTGGCTCTCCAAAGTAGGTAGTTTTGTTTGGGGGATGTGTTTATACTGTGTTTTGTTTTAGCATGGTGAAAAAAAGTCTGTTTTAAAAAATATTTTTTGGAGTTCCCATTGTGGCTCAGCGGAAACAAATCTGACTAGGAACCGTGAGGTTGTGGGTTCAATCCCTGACCTCGCTCAGTGGATTAAGGATCCGGCGTTGCCGTGAACTGTGGTGTGGGTCACAGATGCGGCTCGGATCCCATGTTGCTGTGGCCTAGGCGTGCCGACAGCTGTGGCTCCGTTTCGACCCCTATCCTGGGAACCTCCACATGCCGTGGGCACAGCCCTAAAATGACAAAAGACAAAAAAAAATTTTTTGTGTAAATTCCCATTATGGTGCAGGAGAAACGAATCCAACCAGTGTCCATGAGGATGCAGGTTCAATCCCTGACCTCACTCAGTGGGTCGGGGATCTGGCATTGCTGAGAGCTGTGGTGTAGATCACAGACATAGCTTGGATCCCACATTGCTACAGCTGTGGTGTAGGCCCCCTAGCCTGGTAATTTCCATATGCCATGGGTATGGCTCTAAAAAGCAAAAAATATATATATTTTTGTGTGTGAAATTATGTATCTGTTTACTTTATAGTCCTCTTTCAGAACATATTAACCGTCGTTATCATAACACATTTTCTAATCAGTAACTGTTGGTTATAGTCATTTATGTAGTGTTAGATATACATCATTTAAAAATAGTTATTGTCTTAGAACTTATATTTTGCAATCTTTTCCTGTGTAGATTTAATGATATTCATGTTCCTGTGAGATTAGAAAGTGTGAAATTTGCCAGTCATTGTTTAATGAATCATCCAGATTTAGCAAAGGATCTCACAGGTAAGCTAACTGGTTTATTGAAATATGAGAGTAGTCACACCAAATATGTTTTAGATGTGACCTTTGACTTTAACTTTGGCTTCTGAATGGGTTTAACTCTGGCAGTATTTCAGGTCTATATCAGTCAGGGATTAGTAAGTGATTTCATGTTTATACAATAAAATTACATTTGAAATCTATGTGATAATTAAATGTAGTAACATCTAGTAATAAGAGGGAAAATGATTATCTTCTGAATTAGATTAGAATTTCTCATTGTTCACTTGAACATGAAGCATTTGAATTTATTTGGTAGTAACAAATAAATAGCTGCTATCAAAAATGCTGTTCAGTGGATTTTTCTTGTGGCATTGTGGGTTAAGGGTCCCATGGTGTCACTGCAGTGGCTTGGGCTGCTACCGTGGTGAAGGTTTGATCCCTGGCCTGGGAATTTCCATAATTTGTGGATGCGGCCAAAAAAAAAAAAAAATGCTACTCAGCAAAAATGGGAAATAACTTTTTTGTTTGTATTGTAATTACTTAAGAATATGTTTAGAGATACAGAATATTATTTTATGTTGCATAATATGTAGCTATATACCTATCAGCTAACTTGCTATAAGCATTTTTACTATTTTTAAGTCTTTTAATCATATTGTTAACTTAAATGCTAAACTGTATAAATCAGATGCCGTGCTATAATTTGACTTTCCAGGATAGTTGATGAAAAATATAGTATTTATCAAGATGTGACTTTGCAGTAATAAATAGTGTGTTATATAATTTATTTTGTTATTGTGTGGAATATTGACACCTCAAAAATAAAATATTTTTAATTTATGCCACATTTTATAGTCATTGTTTTAGTACAATCATAAGCTTAAAAGCATTAAGTGCTTTTTGGTCATTGTAAAGATAAATGAATATTATAGCTAACATTTACTTTAATTTTTTTCTCCTTTCAGAATATTTGAAAGTTAGATCACATGATCCAGAAGAAGCTATTCGTCATGATGTCATTGTTACTATAATAACAGCTGCCAAAAGAGACCTTGCCTTAGTAAATGATCAGCTACTTGGCTTTGTAAGGGAAAGAACACTGGACAAACGGGTAAAATCTGAAGAATTTTATTATTTTGTAATTTAGCAAAATACAATAGAAATTATTTTCTATTATATTTAAAGTTTTTCTGGGTGAAAGTCAAATTAATACATTACCAAATAAATAGCTAATTATTTGTACATTTCCTATGTATCTTTTAATTATCTTTACAAACAAATACAATGGATTCTGTAGCTTTTCAGATCTTAGGCATGAATTTGTCTTTTAGCTTACCTTTACAAACAGAACAGCTGAATTAAAGTTTTATTTTACCTTTTCACTTCATGATGAATTTCAAAGGAATAGTGATTGATCGCCTGCATTTATTTCTTTTATGGTTAGCATTTTCAAAAGTAACTGTCATATAACTTAGCTGGATTCATTGAACTAAAAAAATACAGTCCTATGAAAGTTGTGTTTCTATGTTGCTTTGCTAAGCTAAGGGTAGAAATGGTGTTTATGTATTGTTTTTGTGTGATTTCCTCCACATGGATGTAGTTAAAAATATGGATTGATAAAAGTAGTACTAAGAACAAAATTAGCAGTTACTAAGGAATACTGTCAACCAAAAGTAAGAGACACAAGGCAAGGCAGGCTGATTAAACTTATTAATAAAGTTGCCTTTGCAGTGTGCTATTTTATATAAGGCATACTTGAAAATCTGCTACCTTCCTAAAACCGCGTAACTTAGCTATAATATCAGGAAAGAAAAGTAGTATCTCGGCTGTGAAATATAGCAGTATTTTTTTTTTTTTTTTTTTTTTTGGTCTTTTTGCCTTATCTAGGGCCACACTCGTGACATATGGAGGTTCCCAGGCTAGGGGTCTAACAGGAGCTGCAGCCCCCAGCCTACGCCACAGCCACCGCAATGCGGGATCCGAGCCGCGTCTGCAACCTACACCATAGCTCACGGCAACACCGGATCCTTAACCCACTGAGCAAGGCCAGGGATTGAACCTGCAACCTCATGGTTCCTAGTGGAATTCGTTAACCACTGAGCCACAACGGGAACTTAGCAGTATGTATTCTTTTTCTTTAAATTTTGTATTAAAGTATAGTTGATTTGCAGTGTTACCCAATTTCTGCTCTACAGCAAAGGCAAGATATATTTTTTAAACTCTTTTTAAATAGTTGTAGGAGGCATATAAGTAAAGTAGACACCATTTAACTTGTTCAACTATGTCAATAATTATAACTGAGGAGTTTTCCCCTTGGCTTTAATTTAAACAAATTGACAGTCCCTACTGGTTCTTTGTTAACTAAACCCATCCCCCAATTTCAGGTATTGCCATTTGTATTATTAGTTCCTTTTAGAAATATTTCACTCCTACTTCTCTCAGTGTTTGTCTGTAGTTTCAGGAAGAGTTTAATAAATGATTCTTGCTAACCAAGACTGTATGATACGGTCTAATAGCAAATACTGGACATTTTAGAAACTGTATTTTGGTATAATGATCAAAAAATGATTCATTATTTTGAATTAAATAACCTTGAGTATATCCTTTCTGAATTTTGTTTTTTATTAAATGTGGGGAAAGGACTTAAATCTTCAGTTTTGCTGCTTACAGTCTTTGGTTTCATGTTAGACATGTCAAAAGGCATCTGTTATGTATTACATGGGAACAGAGTTTCATTCTATCTACTAAATAGCCTAAAAAAGAAAATTATACCCCCAGATTTATTTTCTTTTGAAAATTATACCCCCAAATTTATAAGAAGGTATTAATTTAAATAAACCAAATATAACTATATACTCTGATTTTGTTATTAAGACATAAAACCTTTTTGATTATTACTACATTGTACTGTTATGGTTTTAACTCTAGATTTTTATAGTTTCCTTTTCTGTCCACCCTCCTTTTACCACCTTTCTTTCCTCCTAGTAAACCATTTCAGTCTCTTTAGATGCCAAAAAATCTTTCACAGACTAGGATGTAACTAGGTAAATTATTTGCCCTTTTAGTCTACAAAGTAAAGAAGTTCACAGTAAGATGATCACTAAGGTGCTCTGCAACTTGGTAATTCCAAGATCTTTTCTTTCTTTCTCTTTCTTCCTTCCTTTCTTTCCTTTTTTCTTTCTTTCTTTTCCTTTTTTTAAGGGCCACACCCACGGCATATGGAAGTTCCAAGGCTAGGGGTGGAATCAGAGCTTCCACTGTCAACCTACACCACAGCCACAGCAATATTAGATTCAAACGTCGTCTGCGACCTACATGACAGCTCATGGCAATACTGGATCCTTAACCCACTGAGCGAGACCAGGGATCAAACCTGCATCCTCATGGATACTAGTCGGGTTCGTTTCTGCTAAGCCACAAGGGGAACTCCTGTAATTCTAAGATCTTGATATTAAAGTTGACTCTTATTCTGCCTAAATATCAAAAGATATATGTCTAGGATAAAACAGGTGATAAGGCTTTTGTTTACAGAGTGAATTGTACACTTTCTCTTTTACCTTTTAATCACTTCTAATACTTGGCCAAAATTTTTTTAGGTAGAATCAGATGTAATCTTCTGTAAGATTTATTATTGCTTGTCTTGGAGGGAAATAAAAAACTGGTAGATGATTTAGCAGTATTTGAATAATTTTGGAAAGTAGTCTGATATCTAAATAGGAATTTACTCAAAATTAAATTTTAAGTGATTTGTTTGCCTCTTATGAAAATAAATATTGTGCCAATTTATGTGCATGTAAATCTATGCAACCTAGTGAAGAAATTGCAGTTTTTGCAGTTGAGTGTACTGAAGTTTGGTATCTGTCTCATCCAATAAACTTTATACTTTCTAGTGGCGAGTAAGAAAAGAAGCTATGATGGGTCTGGCTCAGCTTTATAAGAAATATTGTCTTCATGGTGAAGCAGGAAAGGAAGCTGCAGAGAAAGTCAGCTGGATAAAAGACAAACTTTTGCATATATATTATCAGAATAGCATCGATGACAAGTGAGTCTAATATGTTGGTAAAATGGTTGACTACAAAAGTGCTTTTAATTTTTTAATTTTTTTTCATAAAAATTAGTTTCCAAATTTAGAAATCACTTTCTCCATATTTAGGCATACCGTATTTAAATAAGACTCTAGCCAAATTGTAACTTAGCGTATTAGTGAAATAGGCATGAGATCTTGGACCCAGACCAGAGACCAGATGTTCCTTCTGCCCCTCTTGCACAAATAACTTCTGTCCACTAGATTTTGTCTGTAAAGGAATAATAATAGGAAGTTTCTATGTGACAGATCAAGTTAAGGATCCAGCATTGCTGAAGCTGCAGCGCAGGTCACAACTGCAGCATGGGTTTGATCCTTGGCCCAGAAATTTCTACATGCTGTGGGTGCAGCCAACAAAAGAGTAATAACAAAGCCTTCCTTACAAGATTGTGATGTGAATTTTTTTTCCTTTTTTTTTCTTTGTAGGGTCACGCTCATGGCAAATGGAGATTCCCAGGCTAGGCATCCAATCAGAGCCACAGCTCCTGGCCTACGCCACAGCAATGCTGGATCCGAGCCATGTCTGCAACGTACACTACAGCTCATGGCAACACCGGATCCTTAACCCACTGAGCAAGGCCAGGGATCAAACCTACAACCTCATGGTTCCTAATGGGATTTGTTTTCACTGTGCCATGAAGGGAACTCCTATGATGTGAATTTAAAAAAATAATAAATATAAAGCACCCATAGCCAGGCAATGACTGGCAATATAGCACTATGTAATTACTCCTATTTACTTTTCTGTTTTACAACACTGTAAGTAACAATAGAATGTATTTTTTAATTGAGGTATAATTGACATTATAGCATTATATTTCAAGTGTACAACATAATGATTCTACATTTAGGTATTTTGCCAAGTGATCACCACATTAAATCTAACATCCATCCCTATACAGTCACAAGATTCTTTTCTTGAGATAAGAACTTATGTTTTCATTTTCTGAATGTTACTTATAATTCTGTATTGTGTAATAGTAATGATTTTGGTTTTTGCAGAGTTGTTTGCAATGTTTTATTGAGTTAGAATAACTTTGACTCCATTGGATGTATATTTCATTAACTAATGAAGAGCCTTTGTGTTTTCTTATTCCAGTAATTTTGAATAATCATTGTAAGCTTAGTAAGAAGTATGTTCTAATATTGGTAAGGAGTTTTTGCATCTAAAAAACAAGTAGGCCAATGTACATAGGAAAAGATAAATTTTCAGGAAGATGAAGGAAGATTCCCCCCGATTTCATTACATGACAGCATGGGCAAGGAGCCAAAGTGTAATCAGAGAAAATTAATGCTTTGTTTTGTTTTGAGAATAGCTATTCTTTGTTTTTGTTTTGGCCACACACATGGCATGTGGAAGTAACCCAAGTGACAGTGTTGCAGTGACAATGCCCAATCCTTAACCAGCTGAGCCACAAGAGAATTCTGAGAATAGCTTTTATTTTTTATTTGTTTCTTTATTTTTTTAAAGGGCCGCATCCATGGCATATGGAAGTTCACAGGCTAGGGGTCAAATCAGAGCTACAGCTGCGAGCCTTCACCACAGCCACAGCAACTTTGGACCCAAGCTGTGTCTGCGACCTATACCGCATCTCACAGCAACACCAGATTCCCAACCTACTGAATGAGGCCAGGGATCGAACCCACATCCTCATGGATACTAATCAGATTTGTTTCCCCTGAGCCAGAATGGAACTTTCAAGAATAGCTATTCTTGAGATCATAGCTTTAGGTATGTGTTAAGTAATTTGTTGTAGCTCCATACTGATGAAGAACACATAGCGTCGCACCCTGTGTTTAGAAATAAAATATAAGCCTTCTAGAACAAATGTTTCATATTGATAAAACATAAGACCACAAATAGCAGCTGGAGCTCTGAATTTAAAACTTTGTTGCAAAGGAAAGCATTGATTATACACTGGTCTTTCCATTGTATTTGCATGCATAGGTATTACCATATGTATGGTATCTTTGCAGGAGTTGTTTAAAACATAAGTAGCTGTTGCTTCTAAAAGACAGAATAATTTTGTTACTTGGGATATTTTTTGTTTGCTTCATAGACTGTTGGTAGAGAAAATTTTTGCTCAGTATCTTGTTCCCCACAACTTGGAAACAGAAGAGAGGATGAAATGCTTGTATTATTTATATGCTAGTTTGGATCCAAATGCTGTCAAGTAAGTTACTTTTTATACGATTGTTTGGAATATTTCTTGAAGATTTTATAAAATTACATCATCTTAATTAGTTGTTATTGATGGGATTGTTGCTGCTTCTAGTTGAATCAAGAATCTCAGATAAATATTTATAGAGAAAAATCTTATGATAGAAGTTAAAAACAAAAATATTCCTATATGCATAGGCATATTTGGCAACTGAGTCAGTAATCTGTGTCAGAATTATTTTTTGTCTACCTATTGACTGGGTCTATATCACGCTCTTGGAGCTTTACCATACTAAGCCTAAGAAGTGAGAAATTGTTCTTTGTCAGAAGAGCATGTCCAAATCGCCTTGTTTTGTCTTTTTTGTCTTATCTAGGACCGCACCTGCAGCATATGGAGGTTCCCAGGCTAGGGGTCTAACAGGAGCTATAGCCGCCGGCCTTTGCTGCAGCCACAGCAACACGGGATCCGAGCCACGTCTGCAACCTACACCATAGCTCAAGGCAACGCCGGATCCTTAACCCACTGAGCAAGGCCAGGGATCGAACCCGCAACCTCATGGTTCCTAATCGGCTTCGTTAACCACTGAGCCATGATGGGAACTCCAAATGAGATATTTTTGAGATTGCCAGGTACTATTAATAATTTTGTTCAGACAACTGGCATAAACTTTTAACTGTCCCAGGCCACTTAGGATGTATGGACATTCCACATTAATAAAGCTTTGAAAAAGTAAATGACTCCTGTCATTGAGAATTCTGATTCTTGTGAATAAGAACCTCAGCTATTACGTATACATATGTATTGCCTTTAATTGTCATATAATTTCAAATTTACAGAAAAGTTGCAAGAATAATACAAAGCTTTGCGATGTCCTTTTCGTCCAGGTTAATAATTTTTTACCATTTGCTTTATCAGTTGCCTTTTGTACGTATTTTATATACGTACTTTCTTCTGAACCATTTGTTTTACATTTTTTAAAATTATAGTTGACTTACAATGTTGTGCCAACTTCTCCTCTACAGCTAAGTGACCCAGTCATACATATATACACATTCCTTTTCTTATATTCCATTATGTTCTAGCCCAAGCAATTGGACATAGTTCCTTGTGTTACACAGTAGGACCTCATTGCTTATCCATTCTGAATGTAATAGTTTACATCTACTAACCCCAGACTACCAGTCCATACCACCCTCTCATCCCTCCCCCCTTGGCAGCCACAAGTCTCTTCTCTATGTCTGTGCATCTCTTTCTCTTTTGTAGATATGTTCATTTGTACAATATTTTAGGTTACACATAAGTGATATCATATGATATTTGTCTTTCTGACTTACCTCACTTAGTATGATTATCTCTAGTTGCATCCATGTTGCTGCAAATGGCATTATTTCATTCTTTTTAATGGCTGAGTAGTATTCCGTTGTATATATGTGTCTTATCTTCTTAATCTGTTCGTGTGTTGATGGACAGTTAGGTTGTTTCTATGTCTTGGTTATTGTGAATAGTGCTGCAGTAAATATAGGGGTGCATGTATACAGTTTTGTTCAGATATAAGCACAAGTGGGATTACTGGGTCATATGGTAGTTCTATATTTAGTTTTATGGGAAACCTCCATACTGTTTTTGATAGTGGCTGTGCCAGTTTACATTCTCACCAACAATGTGTGTAGGAAGGCTCCCTTTTCTCCATACCCTCTCTTAGCATTTATTTGTAGACTTATTAATGACAACTGTGCTGACTGGTGTGAACTGGTACCTCATTGTGGTTTTATTTGCATTTCTCTAATAATTAGTGATGTTGAGCATTTTTTTCATGTGCCTTTGGCCATCTGTATGTCTTCTTTGGAGAAATGTCTGTTTACATCTTCTGCCCATTTTTCAGTTGGGTTATTTTTTGTTGTTGTTGCTAAGTTGTGTGAGTTCTTTGTGTATTTTGGAGATGAAGCCCTGGTTGGTTTATGGTTTATGTTGCCAGTTGCACATATTTTATGTACATTTTTCTTAAAACAGTAACATAAACCATTTGTATATGGTTTCCTTTGCTCTTCTGAACCATTCGAGAGTAGTTTGCAGACATTGGATCCTTTTACTTCTAATACCTCAGCATATATTCCCCAAGAACAAGGATATTTTCTTATATAAATAGAATATCTTTATCAAATTCAAGAGATAAAACATTGATACAGTATTGTCTAGTTCAGGGTACATCCACATTTCCTCAGTTGTTCAAATAATGTCCTTTATGAATGTTTTTTTCCCTTTCTAGGCTTACCCATTACATGTTTGTCATGTCTGTAGTCTCTTTTGCTTTTTAGGGCTGCATCTGCGGCATATAGAGGTTCCCAAGCTCTAGGGGTCTCATCGGAGCTGTTGCTACCGGCCTATGCCAGAACCGCAGCAACTCCAGATCCGAGCCACGTTTGCGACCTACACCACAGCTCACGGCTACGCTGCATCGTTAACCCACTGAGCAGTTCCAGGGATCAAACCCACAACCTCATGGTTCCTAGTCTGATTCATTAACCACTGCCCCACGACGGGAACTCTTCTAGTCTCTTTTAACTTGGTACCATTCTTCAGTCTGTCTTTTGCCTTTTATGGCTTTGACATTTTTCAGAAGAGTATTGCATAGGATAATTATTTTGTAGACTGTTCTCTCAGTTTAGGTTCATCCAGTGTTTTCTCTTTATTAGATTGAGATGACACATTTTCAGTGGAAAGTCCACAGAGTAGCATATCCTTGGTGCATCATATTAGCAGGTATTAGCCATCATTTTTAAAAAGATTTGCAAGTGGTTCATAATGTTCATTGTTCGTAGTAAACCCCTAGCCTGAGGTCTTAGTCTCTGTTTATATTTCAAAATATGTGGCAAGGAGTACTCAGAGATAGATTAATTACCCAAAGGTCCTCTGGGCACCTGAAATTACAGAGTGGGTTTGTGAGAGAAGAAAATCTGCTTTCATGGAGAGAAAAGTATCTAGAATAAATAAGCTTGATTTAAATTTGGCCTCCCGAATCCACATCTTTTCAAAGAAATTCCTTTTTGAAATTGAATACAGTTCCATATATACCCCTTTAACCTGGCATCAAAAGGCTTTTATGATCTGATCCTTTTCTGTGGAGTGTTACAGCTTCCTTATGCTCCCAACTCATACTCTGTGCTCCAGGCTCATAATTTTTTTTTAACTTTGCTGTTTATGCTGTACATATGATGACATTTTATCTTTCTTTGTAGCAGAACATTCTGACTACCTCTGCTTAAAATATCTTAATTTATTCAATTTACCTGCAAGATCCTATTCATCCCTCTAAACTTCTCATATATTTTCTTATATGAAAGCTTATATTTACTGTTTTAAACGAAACTATCCTAATCTTAATAAATTTTCTGGTGCTTAAAATTTTAGGTAGATGTAAAAGAATGGTGTCTTTACACAGTGCCGTAAGAAACATAGTAAGTTTGACTAGTTACCAGTGTTGTTCTTCTATATGTATTTTTTTCATATTTAAAACTTTATTTACAGAGCTCTCAATGAAATGTGGAAATGTCAGAACATGCTTAGAAGTCATGTACGAGAACTGTTGGATTTGCACAAGCAGCCTGCAGTAGGTTCCTGATTTGTTTAAATTCAGTTTGTTGTAGTTATTGTTAATATTTCTGTAGTTATATATAATGAAGTAAGCAAAAAGGATCTCAAGTATTTTCTTTTTTTTCTTTTGCCTTTTAGGACCGCACCATGGCATATGGAGATTCCCAGACTAGGAGTCTAATCAGCTACAGCTGCCAGCCAGAGCCACAGCCGCAGTAATGCCGATCTAAGCTGCGTCTGTGATCTACACCACAGCTCACAGCAACACCAGATTCTTATCCCACTGAGCGAGGCCAGGAATCCAGTCGTTTCTGCTGTGCCACGACAGGAACTCCTGTTTTCTTTCCTTTTGTCATTTTAGGGCCGCAACCGCAGCATGTGGAGGTTCCCAGGCTAGGGGTCTAATTGGAGCTGTAGCCGCTGGCCTACGCTGCAGCCACAGCAACACAGGATTCGAGCCACGTCTGCGACCTACACCACAGCTCACAGCAACGCCAGATCCTTAACCCACTGAGCAAGGCCAGGGATCGAACCCACAACCTCATGGTTCCTAGTTGGATTCGTTAACCGCTGCGCCATGACGGGAACTACCTGTTTTATTTTCTAAATGTCAGATAAACATAATTTCTGTAGTTATCCAAGCTAAGTTTGTTTTTCACATGATTATAACCAAATTTAATTTCCAGCATGAGTAAGCAAATGGTGATTTCCAGTTTTGTAAGTATCTAGACTCTAAGAATTTATACATAGTTTACCAATTTTAAAATTTAAACCTCAAGGTAAAATTATATTAAAGGTCATAAATATTTTGTTTTGTGATTTTTGGTCCTTAAGTGTAGAGTCTCTGTCAAATAAGGTATCAGTCCTTTGAATATGCCAAAGTCAAATTAACAGAGAAATTCTGCCCAACGTTTTCTAGAATGTAGGGAAAAGAAACTTGAATAATCTCTTAGTATATTTCTAAATGTATTGCTAGAATAGGTGTTCTTAGCTGGGGAACCATACACAGAGATTGCTAAATAAAGCATGGGTCGTCAGGGAGTTCCTACTCTGGCTCAGTGGGTTAATGATCCAGCTTGTTTTGGTGGAGGTGCTGGTTCAATGCCCTGCCTGGCCCAGTGGTTTAAGGATCTGGTATTGATGCACCTGAGCCATAGGTCACATCTCCAGCTCAGATTCGATCCCTGGCCCGGGAACTTTCATATGCTGTGAGTACAGTTGAAAAAGAAAAATAAACTGCCTTATTTAACAAAGAGGGGAGGGTGTCAAACTTTTAAATTTTTGGCCATCCCTGCAGTATGGGTTAGTTCCGAAGCCAGAGATGGAACCCATACCACAACAGTGACAGTATCAGATCTTTCATCTGCTAAACCACTGGGGAACTCCAACAAACTATTTTTTGGTAAATGACTAGACAGTAAAAACTTAGGCTTTCCCACTTCGCAGTCTCTGGTGTACTGCTCGACTCTGTGTTTGTGGTGTAGAAACAGTCCTGGATAGTACATAAATGAATGGGCATGACTGTGATCCAATAGAACTTTAACAAAAGCAGGTGGTCCATGGGACCATAGTTTACCAATTTCTGATCCAAATTACTCAGATTTCATACACATTTAGTAATAAGGTAATACTCTGTTATAATAGAAGGAAGAGAAATGATATTTTAAGTAATGGGCCACAAAATAGCTAATAGGACTCATTCAGAAAAAAATTTTTTCTATTCGCCACAGTTTTGGTTAATTTTCTTTGGTGTACAGTTTCACAGTAATTTTGATATGGTAATTGTTTTCATTATCTCCTGTTCAGTCTTCTGGCAAGAGAATTTCTCTGTGAAAGTTACATATGCTTGGGAAGATTTTTTTTTTTCTTTTTAGGGCCACACCCATGGCATATGGAGGTTCCTAGGCTAGGGGTCTAATCGGAGCTATAGCCGCAGGCCTACACCACAGCCACAGCAACACCAGATCCGAGCCGCATCTGCAACCTGCACCACAGCTCACAGTAACGCTGGATCGTTAACCCACTGAGTGAGGCCAGGGATCGAACCCACAACCTCACGGTTCCTAGTTGGATTTGTTAACCGCTGCGCCATGACAGAACTCCGGGAAATTTTTAAAATACCTTCCTGATGACATCTCTTTGTGCTAACTCTTTGTGCTAACTTAATTATTCCTTCTCTTTGTGCTAACTTAATTATTATTGCTACTCCACAGTTTTTTATAAACATAGGGTGTCAATATGGTAAGCCATTTTCTAGTGGGTACATCATGATGGATTTCTTTTTTTTTTTTTTTTTGTCTTTTTAGGGCCGCACCTGTAGCATATGGAGGTTCCCAGGCTAGGGATTGAGTCAAAGCTGTTGGCCTACACCACAGCCACAACAACATGGAATCTGAGCCGTGTCTGCAACCTACACTACAGCTCATGGCAACGCCAGATCCTTAACCCACTGAGCAAGGCCAGGGATCGAACATGCGTCCTCATGGATGCCAGTCAAGATTCATTTCCACTGAGCCACGACAGGAACTTCTGGATTTTTTTTTTTTAACTTTAAAAAATTTACAATACCGGGAGTTCCCATCATGGCGCAGTGGTTAACGAATCCGACTAGGAATCATGAGGTTGTGGGTTCGATCCCTGGCCTTGCTCAGTGGGTTAACGATCCGGTGTTGCCGTGAGCTGTGGTGTAGGTCGCAGACGCGGCTCGGATCCTGTGTTCCTGTGGCTGCAGCGTAGGCCAGTGGCTATAGCTCCGATTAGACCCCTAGCTTGGAAACCTCCACATGCCGTGGGTGCAGCCCTAAAATGACCCAAAAAAAAAGGCAAAAAAAATTTACAATACAGAGTATAGGTCTTTTTAGAGAAACTTATTAGTGTGAATGACTTGTTTTTGTTTTAAATTTCAGTCAGAGGCTAACTGTTCTGCCATGTTTGGAAAACTGATGACCATAGCAAGTAAGTATGTTTATTCCTTCCATAGATATATAGTAAACATCAAATAATTTGCCAAAAGGGACTGTCAATTTAATACTTAGTAAGAAAAACATCCTCTTTTTTATGGAGATTCCCAGGCTAGGGGTCTAATAGGAGCTGCAGTTGCCAGCCTACACCACAGTCATAGCAATGCAGAATGTGAGCCATGTCTGGTACCTACACCACAGCTCAGGGCAACGCCAAATCCTTAACCCACTTAGTGAGGCCAGGGATCGAACCCACAACCTCATGGTTCCTAGTCGGATTCGTTTCCACTCCGCCACAATGGGAACTCTCTAATTCTCTTCTTAATAATTTTATTTCTAAGAACCAGATAGGCTGATTGTCTTTACTTATTTACTTACTTATTTTTTTGCTTTTTAGGGCTGCACCCATGGCATATGGAGGTTCCCAGGCTAGGGCTCCTAGAGTTGCTGGCCTACACCACAGCCACAGCAGTGAATGATTCAAGCCATGTCTGCGACGTACACCACAGCTCACGGCAACACCAAATTCTTAACCCACTGAGCAAAGCCAGGGATCGAACCTGAGTCTTCATGGATGCCATGACGGGAACTCCAGGCTGATTGTCCTGTGATAGCTCAGCATTATTTTTTAAGACAGCTTGCTTTTAGTTTGGTACAGTAGTTTTTCTTTTGTAATGTTGATTCTCTTACAATTTTATAGAAAATTTGCCTGACCCTGGGAAAGCACAAGATTTCGTGAAAAAATTTAACCAGGTTCTCGGTGATGATGAGAAACTGCGGTCTCAGTTGGAGTTGTTAATCAGTCCAACCTGTTCGTGCAAACAGGCAGATGTTTGTGTGGTTAGTAAATTATACTTTTGTATTTGTTCTCCTAGCTTTACTTATAAAAACTTGTATTTCGTCAAATCCCGCTTTACATAGATTATTTTATTTGTGTGAGTTTAACAATATTGTGAGCTCTGAATTACCTAAGAGTATGTCTGTGGTCAGCTTGGTTTTCTTTACTTGTCATTTGTCAGCCCAATTCCAGGGAAAACACTAGAACCAGGGAGATTGGTCCTAGGAATTGGTCAAGATAAAATGTTTTCTCTTTAGTAGACATTCATTAGGTAAATAAGAATTTACTAAACGTGTATGTGTATGTATATGGATTTTTCTTCTCCCATGTATTAGCCCAGGAAAGCCCCTTCTTGGTAAATCAGTAATAGTTACATTGTTATATACACATTTATGGATTAAGGTAATTCCTCTTTAGGCTTTTGTCTTCATTCTGGTTTTAGACTATTTTGTAGAAAACTGGTTGTTGATATCAAGAAGGAAAACTTCATTTATTTAACATTTTATGAGACAGTTTCTGTTCATCTATACCATTTACTACCAGTGTGACCTTTAGTAATTTCTTCAGTATTTTTGAACCTGATTTTTCTCATGTATAAATATTAACAACCTCATAGGTTTATTGAGAGGATATGTATATATCAGAGTTCCTATTGTGGCTCAGCAGTAATGAACCCAACTAGTATCAGTGAGGACTCAAGTTTGATCCACAGGGTAGACTACAGACACAGCTTGGAGCTGGCGTTGCTGTGGCTATGGTGTAGGCTGGTAGCTGCAGCTCCAATTTGACGCCTAGCCTGGGAACTTCCTTATGCCACAGGTGTGGCCCTAAAAAGACAAAAAAAAAAAAAAGGAGATATATATCATTCGTGTGTGTGTGTGTGTGTGTGTGTGTGTATCCTAAAACATGGCCCTGCACTACTCCTTAGGATTTAAACAAATTGCATTTCTATAGTATTACACGTGTAACAGACACTGTGCTTGGGACCAGGCTTACAGAGATGAATGAGAAAGAAAATCATCTGTTATTTATGTTTAACTTTGTTCTAGGAAGAATTAAAGTAGAATTTTATTTTGATTTTTATTTTTTTGCTTTTTAGGGCCACACCCACAGCATACGGAAGTTCCCAGGCTAGGGGTCTGGAGCTGCAGCTTTTGGCCTGTGCCACAGCCACAGCAACTCAGAATCTGAGCTGAGTCTGTAACCTACACCACAGTTCACAACCACACCAGATCCCCGACCCACTGAGTGAGGCCAGGGATCGAACCCACATCCTCATGGATACTAGTCAGATTTGTTTCCACTGTACCACAGTGGAAACTCCAGAATAATTATTGAAATATGTGATAAGGGCTAAGGACTATAATAGATGAATGTACATTTGGGAGCATGGAGTAGGTGTTTTTTCCCCCAGTCTAGTAGAGTTAATAGAGGGTTCCTAAGCAGGTCTAAAAAAGGTGGTAATTAGAAAGAGGTAGGAGGAAACCAATTTAGGTTTCTTCCGTAGGGCCTATGGACATAGATGTGCAAGTGCCTAGAATACCTCAGTCCTCACACTTCTGGTTGGGCGGGTTTCATTTACTTCTTTGGCATTTAGATTTCCCCATTTCTAGAATACTGTGTCCTGCCAAGCATCTATTAATATAAATGGATTTATAGAGTGAAATAGCTCAAAAATACCTTAGAGATAATTCACTTTACAGATAAGGACACTGAATTTTAAGGACGCGAAGCTTCTAATCCAGTGTGTTTCACAGTTGGTTATAGTGGCTGAGCTGCAGATCAAGTCCAGATTCATAGATCCACTATAGTGTTCTTTTTGTACATTCCATCATTGTTTGCAAGAACCAGTACAAACTGAGTAGTACTCAAGAAATATGGACCTTTAGAATGAACAATCAAGTGAATTTTTTAGTCTGAGAAAAGCAAAGGACTTGAGCTTAAGTTTGAAAAATTGCAGTAACACACATTCCTACTATTTGTCAAAACAGACGTATCCAAGCATTTACGAATCCAAAAAGTCTATGCAAAACAGATGTTGTAATCAAAACATCTCAGAAGGACAGATTGATTATAGCAACCAAGAGAATAGAAATGAGGACTGCACTTGCACTAGAAAGAGCATGGTGAAGATACCTTTTTGGTATCTACACCTTGATCCTGTTGTGCCACAGCAGGAACTCCATATTTAAGTTTTTTTGTTTTTGTTTTTTTTACAACCAAACCCTTGGCATATGGAAGTTCCCAGGCTAGATGTCAAATCTGAGCCATATCTGCAACCTACACTGCATCCTCATGGACACTATGTAGGGTTCTTAGCCCACTGAGCCACCATGGGAACTCCTTCCATGTTTAAGTTCAGTTGTTGGTTTGTTTTTGTCTTTTGTCTTTTTAGGGCTGCATCCGTGGCATATGGAGGTTCACAGGCTAGGGCTCTAATCAGAACGGTTGCTTCCAGCCTACACCAGAGCTGCAGCAACACCAGATCCGAGCCGTGTCTACAACCTATACCACAGCTCACGGCAATGCCAGATCCTTAACCCACTGAGGAAGACCAGGGATCGAACCCACAATTTCATGGTTCCTACTCAGATAAGTTTCCATTGCACCACAACGGGAACTCCTAAGTTTAGATTTTAAATGTGTATCTGAGGTTTAGAGCAAAGTATGTAAGGCCTATGCACTAAGTAAAATATTTTTATTTTCTCAAATGCAGAAATGTTACTCAGTCAATTACAGCTTGCAAATAAATTAATCATCTCCTAATAAATTTAGAATCTCAGTCCTTTGGATTTATACTCTAATAACATGTGAATAGGATCTAGTGACCTTTAAATTAATTTGTATCAAGATATCACTAAAACTACAACAGAAAAAATTTTTTCCTTTATCTTCCTGGATAAATATCCCTAAAAAAAAGTTATAAAAAGACTTATCAGGGCGGCTATCATTTGTTAATGCTTTATAGTTTAGAAAGCACTTTTAATGTGCCTATCTTCTTGGCTAAAATTTACATTTATTTATCAAAGATAATTAAAAGCCTTGTTATTTGTTATTAAAGTAAAATTTTTTTCCCCAGTGCCCACCACGTTGTAAATTTACTCTTTTCTTTGGCGGACTCAGCCTCTGTAATCATTGAGTCCTTATATTCTTTAGAAATTTCCCATAGTAATGTCTTTTCTTTGTAGGAGGTCTTTGATATAATACCACCGTCTTTGAACTTTGTCGTGTTCTTCCACAGCTAAAAACTTTATGCACTTTCCCCTTTTTAAAAAGACAAATTTGTTGGAATTCCCAGTTGCTCCAGCCAGTTAAAAATCTGACATTGTCACTGTTCTGTCTCCAGTGGCTGCTATGATGCAGGTTTGATCCCTGGACTGGGAACTTTTGTATGCTGCAGGTGTAGCCAGAAGCAAAAAAACAAACAAAATGGTTGACCAAAACAAAGTAGTATTTTTCAAAATTATGAAAAAAACAGTAAAACATACCCATTGAAGTATAAATTATTTTAAATTTTTTAAAGTAGAGCATTTTAGAAGATCATTTACTAAAAAGTAATTTCACAAGAGAAGTACAAGACAAAAGGCATAACTTGTACCCTGTCACCCCCTTTCCGTTCCCTACAGCCTAGGTTTTGTAGTAATTGCCTAATGATTGCAAAATTTTCAGGGTGTAAAGCAGAAAAAGTTGTTTTGGTTTTTTTAATGGTCGCTCCTGCAGCATATGGAAGTTTCTGGGCCAGAGATTGAATCTGAGTTGCAGCTGTGGCAACACCGAATCCCAACTGCAGCAGGCAAGAGATGAAACCTGTGGCTCTGCAGACCTGAACTTCTGCAGTCGGATTCTTTTTTTTTTTTTTTTTTTTAAAACACACTCAGGCATGCTGAAATTCCGAGTCCAGGGATCAAATAGCAGCTCAAGCCACTGCAGTGACAGCACCAGATCCTTAACCCCACTGCACCAAAAGAGAACTGCTAATGGTTTTGTATCTTTAAATTCTTCTGATGCCTATGATCACTTTTATTTTGAAAAACATGAAAGAGGATCATTCTTATGGTAAAACTCTTTCCTTTCTGTAGAGAGAGATAGCCCGGAAACTTGCAAATCCTAAGCAGCCAACAAATCCATTTCTAGAGATGGTCAAATTTCTTTTGGAAAGAATTGCACCTGTGCACATTGATTCAGAAGCCATAAGGTAAGCAAAGAAATATATTCATTCAAAAATATAATCTGAAACGGCATTGTTGTAAGTTTAAATTCTGGGCACCTAAGGAGATCTAAAAGATTTCCCAGTATACCTTTATAATGGCAGAAGCATATATCATTCAAGTTGAAAGAAGAAACTGGTCATTTCTGGTCTTTGATTTGCTTCACTATCTTGTATGTTTCTAAGAGTTCTTGTGTTTATTTTTAGTTTAAATGTGCTTATTAAAGAAATTCTAGAAAGTTCCTGCCATGGCTTAGTGGAAATGAGCTGACTAGTATCCATGAGGATGTGGGTTCAATCCTTGGCCTCGTTCAGTGGGTTAAAGGATCTGGCATTGCTGTGAGCTGTGGTATAGGTTGAAGACATGGCTGGGATCTGACATTGCTGTGGTGTAGTCTGGAAGCTGTAACTCCGATTCAACTCCTAGCCAGGGATATTCCATATGCCACAGGTGTGGCCCTAAAAAGCAAAATAACTAAATAATATAGGCATCTTATACACCTAAAAGAAAAGTTTTTAAAAAATAAAGAAAAAAATAAAGAAATCGTAGAACTGGAATTCCCATTGTGGCTCAGCAGGTTACAAACCCAGACTAATGTTCTCAAGGATACAGGTTCCATCCCTAGCCTCACTCAGCAGGTTAAGGATCCAGCATTGTTGTGAGCCGTGGTATAGGCTAGCAGCTGCAGCTCCGATTCAACCCCTAGCCTGGGAACTTCCATATGCCACAGTTGTGGCCCTAAAAATCTTAAAAAAAGAGAGAGAAAGAAATCCTTGAACAAAAAAACAGAGAAGGAAGAAAACTTTAAATCTGTAGGCCATCATCAGCCTTTGAGTTTTCTCACCATTTGAATCAGCCATGTAATATTCATTAGTATGTATTATACTAATACATAGGTATCACTGCTCACTTGAGATAGGTGAAAAATAGAATAGTATTTTGAAAGGATCACAAGATTGTCATTAGACTAATCTGTTTTCAAAACATATATTACCAGTTTTTTTGACTTTGAAAAAAGTCCCCTAATTTATCTGAGTTTTTAATTTATTTTTAACTTTAATATGGGTATAACATCTCCTTGTTGGATGATTGTGAGAATTAGTGGTAATACATAAAAAGTGGGAGGTCCTGCTGTGGTGCAGTGGGTTAAGAATCCAAGTGTATCAACTCAGGTCACCAAGGAGGTGCAAGTTTGGTCCCTAGATGGGTGCAGTGGGTTAAAGGACCCAGTATTGCTGCAGCCACGGCTCAGATTCAGTCCCTGGCCCCAGAACTTCCATATGCCATAGGTGTAGCCATAAAAAAAAGTAAAATAAAAATAGAAAGCAGACTTGCACAATAGATGTTAACTGCTTTTTTTTTTAATTAGCAGTTCCCATAATTTCATACTTTTTGGTTTCCAATCATTGTCTATTGTAAATTTCTGTGAATACTTTTCCCTTGCACCAATCATTTTTCTACTAGATTAAACTATACATTTTTCTTTTTGAGTTGGGTTACAAATTTTTTTTTGTAAATTTTTTTGCAAATTTTATCCCCCATTTTTGGCCACCCCATGGCATATGGAACTCCCGGGCCTGGGATCAGTCAAGACCCATGCTGCAGCTGCGACAATGCTGGATCCTTTCGCTGTGCCGGGCTGGGAATCAAACCCACGTCCCAGTGCTCCCAAGATGCTGCCAATCTCATTACCCCACAGTGGGAGTTCCCTAAATGGCATTTATTGATTCTCCTTTCCTTAGATTTGAAGACTTGGTTCTAGCTATTATCTTATGTGAATCACTGCTTTTGTTGTATTAAAATGCCATTTGTATTAGTTTGCTAGGGCTGCCATAACAAAATATCACAGACTGTGTCTCTCAACAGAAATTTATTTTCTCATATTCTGAAGGCTATCAGTCCAAGATTAAGGTATCAGCAAGTTCAATTTCTAATGAAGCGTGTCAGTGCCTGCAGATAGCCTCCTCTTTGTTCTCTTCACATGCCTATATTCTATGCTTCTCTTCACATAAGGACAGCAGTCATTTGGATTATGGCCTACCCATTTGACCTCACTTTACCTTCATTATCTCTTTAAAGGCCCCATTTCCAAATATAATCACATTCTGAATTGTACTAGAGGGAGAATAGGAATTCAACATGAATTTGGGGGTACATATTTCAGCTCTTAATGGTGATGTTTGGGCAGGGTTGTTTGTTTTTTTGTTTTTAAGGCTGCACCTGCAGCATATGGAAGTTCCTGGGTGGCTAGAGATTGAATCGGAGCTGCAGCTGCCAGCCCATACCAAAGCCACAGCAACACTGGGTCCGAGCCAAATCCATGACCTACACCGCTGCTTGTAGCAGCACTGGATCCTCAACCGAACAAAGCCGGGAGTCAAACCTACATCTTCATCTACATCAGGTTCTTAAACTGCTGAGCCACAGTGGAAACTCCTTAATAGTTTTTTTTGCTTTGTTTTTTTGTTTGTTTTTTACAGCTGATCTACATTATTCTTTGAATTTCTGCTGTATAGCACAGTGACCCAGTCATACATATATATATATATATATATACACACTCTTTTTCTCATACTATCTTCCATCATATTCTATCACAAGTGATTGGATATAATTCCCTGCTAAACAGTTTTTAATTGATGAATCTGTTTATGAATATAGCATGATCCATATCATGAATTGCTGTAAATTTCTTTGCTATAAATCTCTGGGAGTGGAATTGCTAACTCAATAAACATAAGTTTCTAATGCCTTTGTCCTTGTATGTTTACTTTTTGCTTTGAGTGAATTGTCATTTGTCTGTTTAGCAACTATCATCTTAAAGTTTTTGTTTTTAGGGCCACACCTTCAGTATATGGAAGTTCCCAGGCTAGGGGTCAAATAAGAACTGCAGCTGTTGGCCTATGGCACAGCAACACAGGATCCGAACCACATCTGCAACCTACACCACAGCTCACAGCAACACCGGATCCTTAGCCCATTGAGTGGGACCGGGGATCAAACACGTTTCCTCATGGATACTAGTCGAGTTCATTACCACTGAGCCATGACAGGGACTCCCTGTTTTTCTTAAAATTGCAAATGATCTCTCTGTATGGGAATAAATATTACATTGCTTATAATTATAAAAATACATTTCCAAGTGTGTGTCATTTAATTTTAGTTTTACTGTTTTTTGGTAGACTTTCTATTATTATACATGGCTCAGCTGTCATATAGAAAGGGAAGTTTAAAAAGTCACAAAATAATTTTTTCCCCCAGAAAATATTTGATGTTTAGATTCTTTGCATCTGCCACAATGTAATTATATACAATTACTAATCTAGTAAGGTTACTAATTTAGATTGTCTTATTTTAATAGTGCACTGGTAAAACTGATGAATAAATCAATAGAGGGGACAGCAGATGATGAAGAGGAGGGTGTAAGTCCAGATACAGCTATTCGTTCAGGACTTGAACTTCTTAAGGTATTTTTGATATAGTTTGTCTTTTCTTCAGTCATAATTGAATCCCGTTAAAAATATGCAAGAATCAGGTTTCATTTCATTGGAAACTAATCAAAAGATTAAAATTTGTCATAGAAATCATATTTTATAAAAATAACATATTTACTACATCGTAATAATGTAATTATTTTGTATCATAAAATGTGTTTTGGGTTTTACTGTTTCATTCATCATTTTCATGCCTGCTGTGCTTGTAGCAATAAACGATTTACTCTTACCTTTCATAGAACCTGCATCTGGGGTAGTAGTGAAGAGAAGAAGAAATTAAAGGCAAAGAGACATTTAGACCATTTCAACATATGAACTAAAGGATAAGTGACAGATCAGTACAACATTAGAGAAGAAAGTGATGGGATTGTATTGGAATGTCTTATTGCATATCATATCATGGAAAGAATTGATTTGATGCTTCATGAGAAAGATTTTAATTATGTTTTTAGTAACAAGGTTGTAAATAGTTTTAAGAGTAAAATCGTCTTTAAGGCAAACTTTTTTTTTGTCTTTTTGCCTTATCTAGGGCCTTACCTGCGGCATATGGAGGTTCCCAGGCTAGGGGTCTAAACAGGAGCTGTAGCTGCTGACCTACACCACAGCCACAGCAAGGCAGGATCCGAGCCGCCTCTGCGACCTACACCACAGCTCACGGCAACGCTGGATTCTTAACCCACTGAGCGAGGCCAGGGATCGAACCCACAACCTCATGGTTCCTAGTCGGATTCGTTAACCACTGAGCCACGACGGGAACTCCTTTAAGGCAAACTTTTTTTTTCCTCCTTTGGTTGCACACATAGCATGTGGAAGTTCCTGAGCCAGGGATGCAACCTGGGCCACAGTTGTAGCAGCACAGGGTCCTTAACCTTCTGCGTCACAAGGGCACATCCTAAGGCACACATTTTAAAAACCTCATTTGATTCAGCTTTTCAAATTTAAATTTCCATCTTTCTATGAATAATTAAAACCTCATAACACTGTAAATCTTACCAAAAGAAACAGTCTCTCCGCTTTATAATCCATTAAATAAATGGTTGTTGAATAAGTTAATGAGGGCTACATGCTCTGTTCTCCCTTTTTGTTTCTCTACTTTTAGTTATATTCTCTATGTTAATGCTAACTAAATTATTTCTATTTCATGGAAGGTAAACTTTGTAGACATGTCTAACTTGCTGTAAATTCCTTAAGGATAACCTGGAACTTACGTCATAATAAATAAGGAGAATAACTAATTTATATGTTTTTAATCATGAATAAAAGTTCCCAATAATGGCTTTCTTTTTTTTTTGGCCGCACTGCAGCTTTTGGAAGTTCCCAGGCCAGCGACTGAACTGAGCCACAGTTGCAACCTGTGCCACATGTGCAGCAGCACTGGATTCTTAACCCACTGCGTCACACAGGAACTTCATGGAACTTCCAAAGTCTTCTTTGTTTATAGTGATGATGAGTGATCTTTTTGTGATAAATTTCTCTTAAAATATTTCCTTATGGAATATCTTTTTGCCAGTGAAATAAAGCTCAGTGTTAGCAACTTTTTCACATCATAGTATCACACTTAAGAAAAAAGACCTGCATTTCTGCATTCCCAGTATCAGAATAGACTAAGAGGTGAAGAAGAAAACAGGACAAGGGCTGTATATCAGGAATTACTACAGAGTATTTCTGTAATTAGCCACAACTGACTGCAAGGGAGACTGTGAGATATAATCTTTCGTCTGTGCTGCTAGCATATGCAGCCCACTGTGCCACATAGGTTTTTTTTTTTTTGCTTTGCTTTTTAGGGCCACACCTGTGGCATATGGAAATTCCCAGGCTAGGGGTTGAATCGGAGCTACAGCTCCTGGCCCACACCACAGCCACAGTAAACGTGGGATCCAGGCCGCACTTGCAACGCACACAACAGCTTCATGGCCACGCCAGATCCCCAACCCATTGAGCGAGGCCAGGGATCGAACCCACATCCTCATGGATACCAATCAGGTTCGTTTCTGCTGCACTAGAACGGAAACTCCCACATGGGAACTTTCTAAAATTTTATTTGTGGTAGGAAGTAATTCTCTTCTTTTAATAGATTAAAACCATTGTCTCTATTCTGAAGTTAATATCTCTTCCTCCAGGTTCTGTCTTTCACACATCCTACCTCGTTCCACTCTGCAGAGACATATGAGTCCCTGTTACAGTGCCTCAGAATGGAAGATGACAAGGTAGCAGAGGCTGCTATACAAATTTTTAGAAATACAGGCCACAAAATAGAAACAGACCTTCCCCAGATACGATCGTGAGTATGTTTTTCCTCATGGTAAACACAAAAGTTTTCCAAGTGTGAGAGTCATAGGATCATTGTTTCTCTTAGGAAGATAATGAGAGAGTAAAGACAATTTTTATTTATTTTACTTTTCTGTAGTATCTTGTTTCATTTCTCTGCTTCACACACCACCTCTACCGTTAGAAGATGAGCAGAGAAGCAAACTGAAACTTGGTTTAAACAAAATTATTTTATGGTATTAATAATGAAAAGTTACCACAGAAATTTAGAATATATTATTAGTATATCATCCTAATCAGGTAGTGTGCTTAATAAAATATTTATTAGTTGCTTGGTTGTTGGCCATGGTGTTTTTATCTGGCCCTCTAGATTATATCAGAAGGAAATCCATGAGGCCAAACAAAAAGTAAGTGAAAACTACTTGTCATACATTTAAGTCAGTAATAACTATTTTATACATTATAAGGTCACTGGTATCAAATGCAGTGAAAACAAAGTGTATTTTTATAGTAATGGGAAGCTAGCCATTAAGAGCAATAGCCCAAGGAGTTCCCTTGTGGCAGGATATAAAGGTAGTATGTTAGAGACAAAAAAGATAAATTAGGAAGATATGTATTTCCACGTTCCCCTATAAAAAGATTGTTTTACTTTATTTAATCTTCAGTGTCAGTTTGGCGGTTTAGTGCATGGATTTAGACCAGAAATGTTCCTCATCAAATCCCAGCTCTACCATTTCCTAGCTCTGTCACCTTGAGAAGCTTAGAGAAATAATGTTTGTGCTTTCATTGTGTCAACTGTTTAATGACTGTAGTAGTAGTCATCTTTGGGTGATCATGGAGATTAATTTATCCATGTTAAAATCGCTTAGAACAGTGCTTGGCACAAGTACTCAATAATTATTAGACGTTTTTGTTACTTCTCTACCTATGTATACAGTCTTTCACTGGTATGCTTATTTCTGCTTTTCAATAAAACTTGGCCTTTTCGTTTCTTTTTTTCCCCATGACTGCTTTAAAATAACTGATGGGAATTCTGAAAGGAAAGTGAGAAATTTAGGAATATTTTCTTAGAAGGTAAATGTAAAAATATGGCGTGGGGCAATTTTAGATTTTACATTAAGTAAGGATGGCTTGTTTATTTCCCTATTCATGGAGTGGCTTTAAAACGAAAATTATTTTCTGGAGTATCTTTTTTTTTTTTGAGGCATTGTATTTCTTGGATTATACTTTCAGATAGAAAAGGAGCTTTAAATCTTTCTGTAGATCAGGTAGTTTAGAGGCAAAGCTTTCTACTAGTGTACATCCAGTAGTCACTGGAAATGAAGTAGAAGACAACCAAAAGAACTACTTGTCATTTATGGACTTTTTTTGTAACTATGATTACTATTTTTTGCAGGACCTTAATTCCTATTTTACATCAGAAAGCGAAGAGAGGTACTCCACACCAAGCAAAACAGGCTGTGCACTGTATACATGCCATATTCACAAATAAAGAAGTCCAACTTGCACAGATTTTTGAGGTATATATAATACATAATATGTGTTTTTGTTGATTTTTATTTTTATGCTCTGCGGTTTGATGAAGACAGAAAGTACTTTTTTTTTTTTGGTTAGTCCTATTCTAGAACATAAATGCCATGGGACTGGGTACTTTGGTTTATTCAGCACCTTAGATATTCCCAGCCTTTAGATTTGACTGTATGTTCAGATACTGCAATCTGAAGGATGTTTTATGTGTGTGTGTTTGTGTTACAACATTTTACTTGTTTTTATCTCTACCTTTTATGTGGTTTTTTTTTCCCCTTTTTCATTTTTAATCTTACTAAATGCAGTAGGTAAAATAAGAATCAGATGACAATATGCCAACTTTTTTTTTTTATGTTGGTTCCTGTGCTATACAATAGGACCTTACTGTTTATCCAAACTCCCAGTCTACCCCATTTCCTTCCCCCACCTTCCCCTTGGCAACCATAAGTCTGTTCTCTCTGTCTGTGAGTCTGTTTTATAGATAGGTTCATTTGTGCCTTTTTTTTTGATGCCCACACCTGTGGCATATGGATATTCTTGGGTCAGGGATTGAATCTGAGTCACAGCTACAACCTACACCACAGTTGCAGCAATACCAGATCCTTTTTTTTTTTAATGTCTTTTTAGGGCCGCACCTGCGGCATATGGAGGTTCCCAGGCTAGCGGTTTAATTGGCGCTGTAACTGCCGGCCTACGCCACAGCCACAGCAACACCAGATCCAAGCTCTGTCTGCGACCTACACCACAGCTCGCAGCAACACCGGATCCTTGACCTGCTGAGCAAGGCCAGGGATCGAACCCATAACCTCACGGTTCCTAGTCGGGTTCAATTGCATTGCACCATGATGGTAATTCCAGCACCAGATCCTTTAACCCACTGTGCCAGGCTAGGGGTCGAACCCACACCTCTGCAGCAACCCAAGCCAATGCAGTCATGTTCTTGACCCACTGCACCACAGTGGGAACTCCTTTTTTGAAATTTTTGCGAACATTTTATTATGAAAATTTTTAAACATGCGGAAAAGTTGGAGTAATTTTTAGAACTGTATTCCCTACCTAGTTTCTTCCCATAACATTTTACTGTGTGCATGCTTTATTACATATCTGTTCATTCCCCTTTTATTCCCTTTATCCACCCATCCATTAACATCTCTTTCTTTTCTTTTTTTTTTTTTGTGCCTGAAGTTACTTTTGATCACCTCATTAGAGCAGATTTCTTTGGGCATGATAAATTCAAGAAGACTCAGGAATATTTGCAGTTTCTTTAGAATGTCTAGGTATTTATAAAACAAATTGGTAATTTTGACTGTTTTATTTTTATAGCCACTTAGTAGGAGTCTGAATGCTGATGTACCAGAACAACTTATAACTCCATTAGTTTCATTGGGCCACATTTCTATGTTAGCACCGGATCAGTTTGCTTCCCCAATGAAATCTGTGGTAGCAAATTTTATTGTGAAAGATCTGCTAATGAATGACAGGGTAAGTGTCTCATTTAATTAAATTTAGAATCATGAGATTAAGACTGTTTTACATCTTTATTTGCCACAGAAACATTTCTGTTTCTGTGTGTAATTCTCTTTTACTTTTAAATTATTGTGCGTTTTCCCTCCTTAATCACTTTCTTAAATTTCCAAATGACATCCTTACTTCTTTCCTTTGCTTGTGGCTATATCCATTTTTTCCCAGTACCGTTTGTTGAGGAGACTATTCTTTTCCCAATAATTGGTCCCAGCACTCTTGTTAAAAAAGAAAAATCAATTGATCATATTTATGAGAGTTTTCTGGGTTCTCTGTTTAATTCCATTGGTCTGTATGTCTATACTTCTGTCAGCATCACCCAATCTGTCTAGATTACTATAGATTTGTAATTAAGTTTCAAAATCAGGAAGTTTAAGCCTTCCAACTTTGTTGTTTTCCCATCCCTACGTGGTGACTTTCTTGTGGATTTCTTAAAACACTGCACTGTTCAACACAAAAAACTTATGAGCAAAATTTTAAATGGTTTTCTAAAAGTAAAATTTATTCAATTGTCTGTAGTCAACAGGTGAGAAGAATGGAAAATTATGGTCTCCAGATGAAGAGGTTTCCCCTGAAGTACTAGCAAAGGTAAATTTGTATAGGTCTTGGTAACTTTTGTGTTGAAATAATGAAAGTTAATAGATATCCTTTTTAAAAAACTGACAGCTATTAAGCATTTTAAAATCAGGTTCTTCATTTTATATTTTGGTATATGTCCAACATGTTCCTTAAACCTTGCTGCCATGCTAAGACAATTTTTTTTTTTTTTTTTTTTGGTTTTTAGGGCCACACCCGCGGCATATGGAGGTTCCCAGGCTAGGGGTCAAATCGGAGCTACAGATGCCAGCATACCACGACAGCCGCAGCAACGTCAGATCCGAGCTGCATGCGACCTACACCACAGCTTACCGCAACGCTGGATTGTTAACCCGCTGAGCAAGGCCAGGGATCGAACCCGCGGCCTCATTGTTCCTAGTCGGATTCTTTAACTGCTGCACCATGAGGGGAACTCTCCTGCTAAGATAATTTAAATGAGACTATTTGATACAGAGGTTGTAGAATGTTGCTGCTCAGAGGCATCAAAGGTCTAGCCTCATTACCATCGTCTATCTACAGGCATATTAATATAAATTTTTTTTTTTTGCTTTTTAGGGCCACACCCACGGCATATGGAAGTTCCTGGGTTGGGGGTCCAATCGGAACTGTAGCTGCCAGCCTATGCCACAGCTAAGGCAATGCTGGATCCCCAACTCACTGAGTAAGGCCAGGGATCCAACCCTCATCCTTGTGGATACTAGTCAGATTCTTTTCCACTGCACCACAATGGGAACTCCCCAGATTGGTAACTTTTTTTTTTTTTTTTTTTTTGGTCTTTTCTAGGGCTGCACTGGTGGCATATGGAGGTTCCCAGGCTAGGGGTCGAATCGAAGTTGTAGCTGCTGCCCTACACCACAGCCACAGCAACGTGGGATCTGAGCCACATCTGGAACCTACACCACAGCTCACGGCAGTGCTGGGTCCTTAACCCACTGAGCAAGGCCAGGGATCGAACCCGCAACCTCATGGTTCCTAGTCGGGTTCGTTAACCACTGAGCCACAGTGGGAACTGCCGTAAAGCTAATTTTTAAAGTGGTAGTCCTGGAATTTAAAACAAGACATCTTCATTTTCCTCTTACCTGATAAATTGTTTCACCGTGAGTAGCTTCATGGTCTCATTTGTTCTATCAACTCCTTTTTCCAGGTTGTAAATACAGTATATGATACCCACATCCTTTATCTAGTTCTTGTGTGTATATTGTTAAACAGTCTTTTGAGTATAAACCTTCACAAAATTATGACTACAGGTAATTATGAAATCTCAAATCAGACTGGATAGTTTCTTCAAAGTAGTTTTTCAGTATCACAAAAAAATATTAAAGTTTTTCTAAATAGTTATTTTTAATCACTATAATCAGTATAGGTATTTTTGAACAGTATGTTTTTAAATGATTAGAAAATCTTGTACAAGTGTCCAAATACGAAAAATCTGAGATCAGGAACCAGACCTTGGGCAAGTTATCTATCAGTAATATGTCTAAGTTGCCTTATTTATTGGAAATAAGAATACCTCCCTCATAGAGCTGTTTGGGAGATTAAATAAAGTAATGCATGTACAACTCTGGGGAACGTACCTAATACATATGAAACAATCAGTTACAGTTTTTATCATTATTCTGTAGACTTTAATAAAACATCTACTGGCAATTAAGTAATCTCACTAATCTCATTAAAACAAGTTAGTCTTCCCTTTAAGTGGAATTTTAAGTTGCTTGCTTTCTTTAGCATGTTAATGTTTTACAGGTACAGGCAATTAAACTTCTGGTAAGGTGGCTGTTGGGTATGAAAAACAACCAGTCTAAATCTGCCAATTCAACTCTTCGGTTATTATCAGCGATGTTGGTTAGTGAGGGTGACCTGACAGAGCAAAAGAGGATCAGGTGAGATTTTTTCCTCCAGTCCTTTTTAAGCTCAAGATGTTGGTAGAGCTTATGTAGTAAAGGAATTCATTTACTTAATGAATGACTGTTATAATTGCACTGAATGCTTTGTGTTCAGATTTTATGTACTCAGGGTTTATATCTCAATAACAACGGTATATTTTTCTTCATTCCTAAAGACTGACCTTTTTCCAGTAAATTTTTAATCATAATCACTATATCAATGTTACAGTTATCGTCAACATTTGGTTCAGTTAAACAAATATTTGTTGAAACACTGCTCTTTGCAAAACACTACAAAAAGCACAGCAAAAAAAGATAAAATTCAGTTATTATCTTTAAGGAACTTACCATATAGTATAGTAACCGAACAAGTAAAATGACTTTGTGCCATGAAAGAAATAATTTCAGTGTAGGTTCAAAGAAGGAAAAGTTGCAACTTCCTAGTGGTTTGCAGAAGACTCTGTAGGGTTCTGCATACGCAAAAAAAAAAAAAAAAACTTTCTATTTCTATACATTTTCACTCTTCAGATCTTCAAAAATCACTATTTATTCTTTCTATTCCTTTTAAGATGAAAATAAGACAAAATTTTCGTAATCCTTATTTCTTTAAATTTTTTTATTTACTAGGGTCCAGGAAAAATAACTGAAAAATTCTACTTTTGATACATTCTTACTTTAAAATTGGTGTTAGAAGATAGATTTAACTGTTCATTTGTGCTTTCAATATTTATTGAGCACTGTCATGCCAGCTACTGCCAAGCTATTTAAAGGTACAATAATCCCCCCTTCTAGGAATATGCATTCTAGTGGAGAGAGAGGAAATGTGTACTTACAGTAGAGATGCTGAATGCGTTGATAAACTAAAGAAAAAAAAATTTTACCATAGAATAAGCCAAGGATAGGGAGTTCCCGGGTGGCACGGTGGGTTAAGCCTCCGGAATTGTTACTGCTGTGGCTCAGGTTTGATCCCTGGCCCAGGAACTTCCAAATGCCACAGGTACAGGCCAAGAAAAAAAGAAAGAAAAGAATGAATAAGCCAAGGGTAGCTTTGTATGAACAGATAAAAGATTTGGGATAAGGAGAAGTTTTAAATTTGGGAAAACTATGTACAGTATATAGCAAAGGCTTAAAAATAATGAGTTCTTACAAATCATTGATGAATAGGCAAGATTCCCAGTAGAGAAGATTACATACAGAGTTCCCTTTATGGCTCAGCAGTAATCAACCTGACTAGTACCCATGAGGATGCCGGTTCGGTTCCTGGCCCTGCTCAGTGGGTTAACGATCCACTGCTGCCATGAGCTGTGGTGTAGGTCACAGGCGAGGCTTGAATCCTGTGGCTGTGGTCTAGGTCAGCAGCTACAGCTCCTGTTAGACCCCTAGCCTGAGAACCTCCATATGCCGCAGGTGCGGCCTTAAATAAGGCAAAAAAAAAAAAAAAAGACAAAAAAAAATGTTATCCTCTGGCTCTTTGTTTTTACATTTATGAAATTATAAAAGAATCATACAAAAGTATACATACAAATATGTTCTTTCCAGCTTTTTTTTTCTTCTGTCTTTTTGCCTTATCTAGGGCCACACCCGCAGCATATGGAGGTTCCCAGGCTAGGGGTCTAACAGGCACTGTAGCTGCCGGCCTTCGCCACAGCCACAGCAACGCGGGATCCGAGCCGCGTCTGCAACCTTCACCACAGCTCACGGCAACGCCGTATCCTTAACCCACTGAGCAAGGCCGGGGATCAAACCCACAACCTCATGGTTCCTAGTCAGATTCATTAACCACTGAGCCACGACGGGAACTCCCCAGCATTTTTTTATCATCGCAAAATGGGGGAATCGTTAACTGTGGAACACACATACCATGAAGTATTGGGCAGATCTTAATTAGCTATTACATATCTCATATTTTAGCTTGGGCTCTGGAATCAGAAACTTACTCAGACTTTGTGCTCCATTTACTAGCTATGTACACTTGCATAAATCACTTTCCAAAGCCTCAGTTACCTTCTCTTACAGAGTTAAGTATTCAAATAGTAGCGTTCATTTTTTTAATTCCTGAATCATTTGCCTCAGAAACCACTTGAGATTCCCTCATTGTTAGCAGTGCTCACTTTGATAGTTATGTGGTCCAGAAGTGCCATGTTTTTCCTCTTCTATGCTAAGTAATAATCCCTTGTGAATTCAAGCCAACTTTCCACATTTTCAGTGTTTAAAATATCAAAGCTATGTTATGTTCCACAAAGAAGTTGAAGTAAGAAGACTGTCTTTTCACCACATCATTATCACATTTTATCACATTATCACATCACTCTCACATGGGTAGGGTGAGAGCGCCTGGACTTCCTGTTCTCCCTTAGAAAACTTCCTGCTACAAAGGAAAGTCTGCCTCAGAGACTAGTACCTAAGAGACACTGGCGAGCACCTCGATATCCTTTCCTTTTAGATACTTGTCTGATGCCTCCCCTTTTCTGGTAAAGATCACCTCCTAATTCCTAGTCCCTGAATTTCATCAGACATATGTAGGCTTAAGATTGATTTCTATTATGTCTGTGTATGTATATATATGAATTTAAAATCACAGGAAATGGGGAACTCCTGTTGTGGCTCAGCAGCCTAAGGACCCTATGTTATCTCTGTAAGGATGCAATTCAGTCTCTGGCATTGCTCAGGAAGTGGGTTGGGGATCTAGCATTGCTGTATGCTGTGGTGTGGCTCACAGATACAGCTCAGATCCAGTTTCACCATGGCTAAGTGTAGGCTGCAGCTGTAGCTGCAGTTCCAGCTCCCCTAGTCTGAGAACTTCCATATGCTGCCAGTACAGCCATGAGAAGAAAAAAATATTTTTAATCATAAGAAATAGATTTTAAATGATAGGTGATTTTTAATTTTTCAGCTTTTCATATCAAGATTTCTATGATGAATGTGAATTTCTCTTAAAATGAGGAGTATAGTTCCTAATGTAAGTGGTTCTTGCTAGTGTTGTAGTTAATGCTATGAGTGTAAGGTAGATGTTTATCTGCGGTGGAGAATCTAAGCTACAGTGTAACTGCAGATAAAGACAGACATAAAAAAAAAAAGAAATTTTGCCATTTGCAGGAACAAGGATGGACCTGAAGGGTATTATGCTTAGTGAAATAAGTCAGACAAAGAATGAGAATGCGGTATGTGATCACGTATATATGGAATCTTAAGAAAAAACTAGTGTGTATAACAAAGAAAAAGACATAATAACTATAAACGAAATGTAGAAAACACTTGAATCACTAAGTTGTACACCTGAAATTAATATAATATTATAAATCAGCTATACCTCACTAAAATGAGTAAATAAATTTTTTTTAATGAAGGTAGATAAATTTAATATCATAAGAGTCACAATGTTTTGAGCCTTTCCCTACATTGAGTTCAAGGTTTCAAAGTAACTCCATTTTTGTACATTATGTCATTTTAAGCGTAAATTATGCTGAAGCCCTTACGAGTCAATAAGGGAGCAAAGCACTTTATGAATCATAATGGTTATAGGAAATGTTTATTTCTTTTTTGTTTATAGTAAATCTGATATGTCTCGCTTGCGATTAGCTGCTGGTAGTGCCATAATGAAGCTTGCTCAGGAACCTTGTTACCATGAAATTATAACCCCAGAACAGTTTCAGCTCTGTGCGCTGGTTATTAATGTAAGTAACGATCTTATTTTTGTCATTTTTCTCGGCCTTCAAAGATAAATTCATTTGCTAGCTGTGGATTACAGATCCGTATACTGTATGGATGTCTACACAAAAATAATTGTTATTACTACTTTCTAACCGATTATCTCCCCAAAATTCTTTACTCCTTCAGTATAATTGTCTTCTTGTTGTTTTTTAATAAAGACATTTAAAATGCTTAAACTGGGAAGTTCCCTTGTGGCACAGTGGTTAAGGATCCACATTGCCACAGCAAATGTTTGCTAGTTTTTAAAAACTAAACTAAGAGTTTCTGGCATGGTTTTTTAAATGTTAGTATTTTTTCTTCACGTGTTTTTGGTTTTGTGCTACTGTAGGATGAGTGCTATCAAGTAAGGCAGATATTTGCCCAGAAGCTACATAAGGCACTTGTAAAGTTACTGCTCCCATTGGAGTATATGGCAATCTTTGCCTTATGTGCCAAAGATCCTGTGAAGGAGAGAAGAGCACATGCACGACAGTGTTTACTAAAAAATATCAGTATACGAAGGGAGTACATTAAACAGAACCCCATGGCTACTGGTAAGTAATTTTGAAAGTTCTCAATGTGTAAATATATTTTGTCAGTGTATCAGTTTGTGGAGGGTATTATTTTATATATTTCTATTGTAGTTTATAATAACACTGGGATTGTCATAGAATGCTGTTGTTGTAGTTAAGATGCACTTAAAATCTAAAGTCCTGGTCTCTTAGTCCTATTTATAGTACATAAAACTATTTGAAGGCACTACATTTTTCTTATGGGATCAGCAGTGTGGGTTGATTTGAACACATTGCGCTGATGTCAGAGTAAAGAATTATTTTCCTACCTTTGCCAGGGTTCCAATCTTAAGTTACCCTTTGTGTAATCAAAAATTATTCTTTGTCTTAAGTAGCCTTCGCAATTGAAAAAGTATTTCAGTGTCATCTAGATACATTGCCTCTAATATAGAAATAACTGAGGGAGGGGAGTTCCCGTCATGGCTCAGCAGAAGCTAATCTGATTAGCATGCATGAGGATGCAGGTTCGATCCCTGGCCTCGCTCAATGGGTTAAGGATCCAACATTGCTGTGAGCTGTGGTGTAGATCGCAGACATGGCTTGGACCCGCTGTTGCTGTGGCTGTGGTGTAGGCTATTGGCTATAGCTCCAATTTGATCACCCCTAGCCTGGCAACCTCCATGTGCTGTGGGTGCAGCCATAAAAATACCAAAAGAAAGAGAGAACGAAAGAACTGAGGGAAAAATGTTAACTGAAATGGTTAGAATGTAAAATTAGAGATGGATTTTGTAAAAGCTGTTATTACTATTGTTAATAAAATGTTTTCACTTTAGAGAAATTATTATCACTGTTGCCTGAGTATGTAGTTCCATATATGATTCACCTGCTAGCTCATGATCCAGATTTTACAAGATCACAAGATGTTGATCAGCTTCGTGATATTAAAGAGTAAGTTATGTTGATTTTTAAGAGTTCTGAAAACTATTTTTACTTTTTAGGTGTTCTCCTCTGCCTCACAGGGTTAAGGATCCAGCATTGTCACTGCTATGGCTTTGGGTACAGCTGTGGCATGGGTTCAGCCCCTGGCCCAGGAATTTCCATATGCCGTGGGTGCAGCCATAAATAAATAGATAACTAGATAAATAAGTCATTGTAATCAACATTTATCTCTGCCCCCTGTAGCTTTTATCACTGTATCAAAATCTTAACAATTGGAAGAGATGTTATATCTTGTGTAACATTACTGTTAAGTATCAGACTATGAACTCTGCATTTTGAAGGCTTATTCAACTGATGCTTCCAACACATCATTTCAGTGATAGTCTTTATATTTCAAATGCTTGAAAATAAATCTGCCTTAAATATTTTTCGAGAGGAGTTCCCTGATGGCTCAGTCAGGTTGGGGATCTAGCCTTGTCACTGCTGTGACTCAGGTTGCTGCTGAAATGTTTTAAGAAAAATTTATAGTTTTATTTGGTATATATATTTATGGCCACATTGTGGTATATGGAAGTTCCTGGGCCAGGGATTGAATCTGAGCTGCAGCTGCAACCTACAGCACTGCCGAGGCAACAGAAGATCCTTTAACCCACTGCGCCACAGTAGAAACTCCTGGGTATATATTTTAAAAAGCCCCATAATTATCTTTCAGGAGACCTAGGTTCTAGCCCTTGCTATGTGGGTTAAAAACTTCACTTCTCTATGCTTCTTTGCTTTGATTGCCTTACCTGTAAAATCAGGATATGAAACAGATAATTCCTAAAATGGTTTCCAATTCTGATTTCTGTTTATTTTGTAGATGTTTACATTTTATTTGCAATTTATATTAATTATCATATAATTTAAGTGTTAACTTTTCCTTTTCTAGTTCAAGTGTACAGTTGTTTATTAAGGTATACAGTTAGATTGTTGAAATCTTGTCTTTTAATGTAGTGTGTTTTCAGCTATAAATTTCCCTTTTAGGTCTGAATCCTGTGAGTATGATACGTTGCATTTTTGTTTTGTTTGTCTTAGAATTTCTTCTAATTTTCCTTGATTTCTTTGATTTGTTGGTTATTTAAGAGTGTGGTTTAATATCCAGGTATATGTGTCTTTTCCAGTTTTCCTTATTGACTTATAATGTCAGGCTATTCTGGTCAGAAAAGATACTTTTTATATAATTTCAGTCTTAAAATTTATTGACATGCTTTGTGGCCTACCATATGGTCCATCCTAGAGAATATTCCATGTGCACTAGAGGAAAATGTGAATTCTGCTATTGTTAATTGGAATGTTCCATATACATATGATATGTCAGACTGTTTTATAGTGTTTTGCAGTTCTCTATTTTTCTTTTTCGTTTCCTGTCTGGTTTTTCTATCCATTCCTGAACATAGGATATTGAAATCTCTGTTTTTCTTGTTTTTGGCCATGCCCATGGCATGTGGGAGTTATCAGTGTAGTCCTTCTGGGTTTCTTGAAATCTTTATTTTACTTTCAATCCATTTTGTCTAATCCAAACATAGCTACCAGCTCTCTTTTAGTTACTATTTGCATAAAATATATTTTTTTTTCCAATTTCAAATGCTTTTGTGTTTTTATATCTAAAGTGAGGAGTTTCCATCATTGTGCAATGGAAACAAATCCAACTAGGAACCATGAGGTTGCGGGTTTGATCTGTGGCATCGCTTAGTGGGTTAACGATCCAAGGTTGCTGTGAGCTGTGGTGTAGGTCACAGACGTGGCTCGGATCGGGCGTTGCTGTGGCTGTGGTGTAGGCTGGCAGCTGTAGCTCCAACTGGACCCCTAGCCTGGGAACCTCCATATGCCACAGGTGAGACCGTAAAGACAAAAAGCCAAAAAAAATAAATAAATAAAGTGACCCTGTTGTAGACAGGATGTCAGTGGAATTGTTTTCCTTAATCCACCCTGCTTTATCTCTTGCTTTTTATTTTTATTTATTTATTTTTGTCTTTTTGCCTTTTCTAGGGCCGCACTTGCGGCATATGGAGGTTCCCAGACTGGAGGTCTAATTGGAGCTGTAGCCACTGGTCCACACCACAGCCACAGCAACGTGGGATCCAAGCCGCATCTCTGCTTTTTAATTGGGATATTTAATCTATTTTCATTTAAAGTAAATATGGGTTAAGGAAGGAGTTGCTCCTGCATGTATTTTTCTCTGTGTCATACATTTCTTGTTACTGAATTCCTCCATTATTGCCTTTCTTTTTTGTATTTATAGTTGACCCTTGAACAACACTGGGTTCATTTACACACAGAGATTTTTCAATAGTAAATACTACAGTGCTGTAAGATCCACAGTTGGTAGAACCACAGACACAAAGGAACTTCATATACAGAGGAATCAATTATATGGAGGGCCAAGAATAAGTTAAACATGGATGACCATGTGGAGTTTTTTGTGGAGACTCTTTTTGGGTTTTTTTTGTTTTTTGTTTTTTTTTTTTTTTTTTTTGGCCTTTTAGGGCCATACCTGTGGCATATGAAAGTTCCCAGGGTAGGGATTGAATCAGAGCTGCAGCTACTGGCCACACCCACAGCAGCTAGGGATCCAAGCTGCATCTGCAATCTACACCACAGCTCATGGCAGTGCCAGATTTTTAACCCACTGGGTGAGGCCAGGGATCAAATCTGCATCCTAATGGATACTAGTCAGGTTTGTAACCCTTTGAGCTACAACTGGAACTCTCTGTAGGGACACTTTTGATTCCTTTTCTATTTTTTTTTAGTTTTTTTCTTTTTTGGCCACACCCATGGCATGTGGAAGTTTCCAGGCCAGGGATTGAATCAAATCTGGCAGTGCCAGATCCTTAACCCATTGCACCACAGTAGGAACTTCACTTTTAGTTATTTTCTTAGTGATTACACTTAACACCTTAAAGTTGTAACTACCTAGTTTTCATGATAGAAATTTAGTTTCAGTATTATACACTTTGCTCTTATACATCTGTCCCACTCCCTTTACATTATTAGTGATACAAATTATATCATTATACATTGCTTCCTTTTACACAGAAATGATTATTATTTTATGCATTAGGCTTTAAAATCATGTTTTTTAGGAGTTCCCTTCGTGTCTCAGTGGTTAACGAATCTAAGAACCATGAGGTTGCGGGTTCGATCCCTGGCCTTGCTCAGTGGGTTAAGGATCCGGCATTGCCATGAGCTGTGGTGTAGGTTGCAGATGCGGCTCGGATCCCGCGTTGCTGTGGCTGCGGCGAAGGCCAGCAGCTACAGCTCCTGTTAGACCCCTAGCCTGGGAAGCTCCACATGCCGCAGGTGCGGCTCTAGATAAAGGCAAAAAGACCGAAAACAAAAGAAAACAAAAAAAATCATGTTTCTTAAAAGGTACAAATCACAAATCAGTAACGCTGATGTTATATTTACCTATGTAGTTACTTTGGCGGGGGGTGGGGGGTGGAAGGCATGTGGAATTTCCTGGGCCAAGGATCAAACCCTGGCCACAGCAGTGACAACACCAGATCCTTAACCTGCTCATATGTCAGGAGATTCCCCTATGTAGATACCTTTACCATAGTTCTTCATTTCTTCTTCAAGTTACTGTCTAGTCTTCTTTCATTTCAGCTTGAAGGACTAAGTTTAGTATTTCTTGTAAGACCGGTCTATTAAAAACAAATTCCATAAACCTAATACTAAGTTTCCTCCTCAGATTAGTCTCTTAAAACATTTGCATAGAGTGCAGGCACAGAAGTATACATAGATTATCAACAAATGATCTTTCTCTCTTACTGTTGGAGTAAAACAAGAAGTTCCATGGTTACTGCCTCAGAATCATTTTGGAAACTTAGTAATAGGCTTTGAGCCTAGATTTGTCAATTTAAGTTCCCCAAATGATTCTAATGTTGATCCTGCTTTGAGATTCACTTTTGCTTAGAAATTCAGGTGTCACTTTCCGGTACTTCATGTATTAAATGAATATACAATAAAAAGTAGAAAACAAAAATGATTTTAGATGTGATGATTTAGCTAAATGACTAGTTACTGTGCATACCAGTCTCATAGCATGTGAAATTCAGAGTTATGTCACAGTAGAATTACATACAAATCATAGATCTCCTGTATAGCTTGCCAGTAGTCAGAATGGCAAGACTCTGCTATACGCTGGCTTGTTCATCGTTGCTGGGCAGTAATGCATGTCATATCATCTAAATGTTTATTAAATACCTGTGGAATGAATCTTTATGTGCTTCATGAAACTGTCAGCTTTTCTCTTATTAAGCTACATTTTCAGTTTTGTTATTTGTGTTATAACATTCTATTTGAATTAAATATTATTAACAGGATACTTCTGTTAATTAGAGCTCTCTCTGTATTTTATTCTTATTATATTCAGACAGTAGAACTTCCCAATAAACTATTTAATCCATTAATCAAAAGCACTTACAATTAGTCTCTTTACTAAGTGAATATGTTTACCATTTAGGTGCCTGTGGTTCATGCTTGAAGTTTTAATGACAAAGAATGAAAATAATAGCCATGCCTTTATGAAGAAGATGGCAGAGAACATCAAGCTAACAAAAGATGCCCAGTCTCCAGATGAATCCAAGACAAATGAAGTAAGATATGTGTTAAGCCAGTGGGTATTAAGATATAACAAGAAAACATATTATGACCATTGTCCCATTTGTTTTTCCTGACTACTGTGTAATAAAAATAGATTACAGACTGTTTATTAAAAAATACTTATCACTTTTTTTAATTTTTTTTTTATGTCTTTTGTCATTTTTAGGGCCGCACTTGGTGGCATGTGGAGGTTCCCAGGCTAGGGGTCTAATCGGAGCTATAGCTGCCGGCCTACACCACAGTCATAGCAACGTGGGACCCGAGCTGCATCTGCAGCCTATATCACAGTTCACAGCAACACCAGATCCTTAACCCACTGAGTAAGGCCAGGGATTAAACCCGCAACCTCATGGTTCCTAGTCGGATTCATTTCTGCTGCGCCACAATGGGAACTCCCGTCACTTTTTGTTTTATTTCATTAAAAATGAAATCAGTTATGTGAAGAAAGTTTATTACTCTGAAGAAGATATTAAGACCTTTACAGAGGACAGACGTAAGAACTAGTAAAATCTACAACTCTGCTCTCTTACGAACTTTTAGTTAAGAGATACAGACAAATAGATATTCTTTATAACGTCTCATTTAGTTTAGTTTGTTGTTTTTAATGCATACTTGGCATTCATGTTAAGATGAAGGGGATTTTTGTTGTTTACTGGGAGGCTATATAAGAAGAAATGCCAAATACAGTAGCAAAATGCTCAGTGAATTAATAATAGCCATGTATTATTCTTTTGATTCCATTGCATAGAACTGGTACTTAGTTATTTTGCACTACTGAAAGTTATATATGATTTTTTTTCCTCTCTAGAAACTTTATACAGTATGTGATGTGGCCCTGTGTGTTATAAATAGTAAAAGTGCTTTGTGCAATGCAGATTCACCAAAGGATCCAGTCCTTCCAATGAAATTTTTTACCCAACCTGAAAAGGTAATATTTTTTCCTTCATTTTTCTACCTTATTAAATTGATTTAAATTTGTTACCACCAACCCTAGTGGCAAATCTTGATTACAGAGTTAAAAAAACTCTGTGAGCTTATCAAGAAATGGGAGATTGTGGAGTTTCTGCTATGGCATAGTAGGTTAATGATCTGATGTTGTCTTTGTGGTGGTGCCAGTTTAATCCCCAGCTCAGCACAGTGGGTTAAGGATCCAGCATTGCCCCCAGCTGTGGTGTACGTCGCAACTGCAGCTCAGATTGATCTCTGGCCCAGGAACTTCTGTATGGCATGGGTGCTCCAAAAACAGAAGGAAAAAATAAAGAAATGGGAGATTGCCTTCTGAAGTTCGAAAAATAACATTCTTACCTTACCACATAGAGAATACAAATCAAGCATGGTAGTGGTCTTCCTCTGTGAGCTATTCCTTCTGGATATTTCTAGTATGTAAGAGGAATTTCTTAAATCGTTTTTATCACTTGCTTGCTCTCTTGTGTGTGGGTTTTTTCTTCTTTTTTTTAATCTTTTTAGGGCTGCACACATGGTTTATGGAAGTTCCCAGGCTTGGGGCTGAATCTGAGCTGCAGCTGCTGGTCTGCTCCACAGCCACAGCCACACCAGATCCGAGACTCATCTGTGACTTGTTGCACAGCTCACGACAATGCCGATTCCTTTACCAGGGATCAAACTCATGGATACTGCTGAGCCATGACAGGAACTCCTCATCTCATTTTATTAAAACACTGTTAGTGTATTTTCAGACAGCAGGTAACAACTTTTGTTGCCTGCTGTCTGAAAATTTGTATACATTTATATATGAAATTTATATACATTTATATATGAAATAAAATACTAGAATGAATGGACTTTGTCTTGGCAATTGACAGACCACTATTTCTTTTTTTAAGGGGCACACCTATGACATACGGAATTTCCCAGGCCAGGGGTCAAATCAAAAGCTGCAGCTGCTGGCCTACACCACAGCTCACGGCAAGACCAGATCCTTAACCCACTAAGCAAGGCCAGGGATTGAGCCTTCATCCTCATGGATACTAGTTGTATTTATTACCACTGAGCCACAACAGGAATTCCCTAATCAACCACTTCTAATTTGAGGTCCTTTACACAAATTAATTCTTCTAAGCCTCAGTTTCTTTACCTCTAAAATGCAGGTGATAATAATACCTGTGAACAGTGATTAATATGTAGGTTTCTAAAAGTTTGTCATAAAGTAAGCATTTATATATGGCATTATTAATAATACATAGTACATTTATTCTGCTGTCAACGAAGTTTTCCATATAAGTGAAATTTTCCAGCCAACTAATGCTCTTTAAGTTTTTTCAGCTCATTTAAATTAAAAAACTTTTTTAAAAAAGAATGTCTTGGAGTTCTCTTGTGGCACAGCAGGTTAAGGACCTGGTGTGTCACCGCAGCCACTTGGGTCGCTACTATGGTGCAGATTCAATCCCTGGCCCAGGAACTTCCACATGTTCTGGGTGCAGCCCCCCCACACACACACACAAAAAGGAATGTCTTTTATTTATTTTCTGCTTTAAGGTGGCATTTTAAAATTTGTTTTAGTTTTTAGAAAACAAAACTAAATAATTGGAAAAAAATTGCAGTTAAAGATTTCAACAAAATTTTAGATTTTCTTTAATGATTTGGTTTTCAGACTTTACTCTTCTGGGTTTTGGTAGTAGTAATAAGGGTTGCAAAGTTATTTGCCCTCTAATTAATTTACTAGTCTTTATAAATATTCCTAAGTAAGTTTTTTAATTTAAATTTACTTGAACGTTAACCCAGGACTATCCTGACTGGAATAGTACCCAAATAGAGTTTTCGGACAATAGTAATTCCATCCTGGAGTTCCCGTCATGGCGCAGCGGAAACTAATCCCACTGGGAACCATGAGGTTGCAGGTTCCATCCAGCTCAGTGGGTTAAGGATCTGACATTGCTGTGAGCTGTGGTATAAGTCACAGACATGGCTCGGATCCTACGTTGCTGTGGCTGTGGCGTAGGCCGGCAGCTGTAGCTCCGATTAGACTCCTAGCCTGGGAACCTCCATATGTCGTGAATACAGCCCTAAAGAGCAAAAAAAAAAAAAAAAAACGTAGTAATCCCATCCTTAAGAGTTTAAATTGCTGTTTGTCACTGTACCTAGTTCAAGTTGTTTTTTGTTTTGACATGAAACTTAGTTTTTAGCTTTCTAAATAATTTAGGTTTTTTTCTGTTTTCGATGAGCAGTTTTCCTCATTTCATTTTCTAACATATTGCTTTTAATATGGTTAAATTCAAACACTAGGCATATTATAATAGTGAGTGTGGTGTGGCTATAGTATATCTTCATAAATAAAATGAATGAACTTTAGTGCTCAGACTTTGTAACATTTATTTTAGCCACATGAAAGTCTTTATTGGGGAAAAAAAGAGAAAGATACAATTTTTGCCTAGAACGTATGCCAAAAGTGTGATTTTAAGTCATTTTGTTTCTGTGACACCGTTGTAGTTTACTTGTGTGCTATCCTGAGGATAATTAACAGAGAGAGGCATCACAGGATCAACTTTGAACTCCTAAGTTTTTTATAGATGTAACTTTGAAAAAAGTTCCATTAATGTCCACATCTGGTTTAATTCATTTATTAATTGGTTAATATCACTGCTGCCAAAGAATATTATAACTGACTTAAAGATTTTTATTTTTTTTCTTTTTAGGACCACGCTTACGACAGATGGAGGTTCCCAGGCTAGGGGTCTAATTGGAACTACAGCTACTGACCTACGCCACAGCCACAGCAACACCAACACCAGATCCACTATGCACTGTGACCTACACGACGCTCATGACAACACTGGATCCTTAACCCAGAGTGAGGCCAGGGATCGAACCTGCGTCCTCATGGATGCCAGTCAGATTCATTTCCGATGAGCCACCATGGGAACTCCTGACTTAATTAGATTTCGATGATGTATTTACCTTTATGATTTGGACAGTCTACTTACAGTTCTAAGAACCAAAATATTTTTAATTAAAAGTAACAATTTTTTTTTTCAGTAAGGATAATTTAGAGATCCATTGTGGAGTTCTTTGAGTAAATATTAAGTGCCTGATATATTTTGGGTGTAAATTTTATAGTAGAGTGGAGAACATAGTTCATTGAATAAACTAGAGACCGTTTGCCTTGAACTATATGAAAAAAAACAGAAGTATGTTTTATTTTTAAATATGACTTAAGTAACTTATCTCTGACATTTGGTTAAGACTTACATATCATTGATTTAATTTTAAAACTAGACCTATGGTATGTTTCATGACATGTGCTTTGATTATTTGATAGTTTGATATGTTTATTAGCACAGATGAAATTGTTAATGTAAGGCACATTGCCTGAAAAGCTTTAAATGGATAATAAAAATACCCATGTTCACAATGATTTTTTTTCTTAATAGGACTTCTGTAATGACAAGAGTTATATTTCAGAAGAAACAAGAGTACTTCTGTTAACAGGAAAGGTACTATATACTAGATAATTTGGGGACCTTTATCTCACGTGCATATTACATTTCTGCTAGTCTTAGAAATAACCTTTAAATGTCCATCAGATTTATAGTTCCTGATTTTCAAGGATCATGTTACAGATTGTAGTATCCAAAGCATTTGTTCTCTGATGCTTTTTTCTGGCATGAACCACTTCTGAATTTCAACCTTGTGTTCTTATCAGTGTTGATAGGCTTCAAGTTATTTGGAAGCCACAAAGCAGATTTTCCTAAAAAATGGTAAAATAAATTTAGATGTGTAAGGTAAAGAAGAGAAATAAGTTTAAAGTATTAATAAGTTAGGAGTTCCTGTTGTGGTGCAGCAGAAATGAATCTGACTAGGAACCATAAGGTTGCCAGTTCAATCCCTGGTCTTGCTTTTTCCAAAGTAACAATTCCTGTGTTAAGCAAAAGTATATCACTTACATGTGTCTAAACTTATTTTATTCCTTTCAGTAAGGTATAAAATAACATATGTATGTGTAATTTTTAGCCAAAACCTGCTGGAGTACTAGGTGCAGTGAACAAGCCTTTATCAGCAACAGGAAGGAAACCGTATGTTAGAAGCACTGGAGCTGAGACTGGAAGCAATATTAATGTAAATTCAGAAATAAACCCTTCAACCGGAAATCGATCAAGGCAATTAATTTTTTTCTAATTATTTTTGGTCCTATCATACACTACTTGGTTCATCTTTCAGCTTTTCTTAAAGCATTATTATTACAAAAATAGACTTTAGGAAACATATTGGTACAGAACAGTAGTGTTGAATTTTAGTATAGTTAATGATGGAAATTGAGAGTATACTACACATTTTGAAACAGTGTAGCATTTTAGGTATATAGAAAAGTTAAATGAAAAAAACATAAGAATTTGTAATATGTTATAACTAATTTACATGGATGTGTATGGAAGGGAGACATTTAACACTTAGGAAAACTGAAAATATAGCTCTTTAAGTAAATTTATATGCTTTTAAAATTTTAACTAAATTAGTATAATTTAGTAAATTTAATAAATTAGTATAGCATGAGTAGAGATAATATTGTTAATAGCATTTTCCACTGTTTAAAGATTTCCATGTTTAATATATCAAGTGTTGGAGTTCCCATTGTGGCTCAGCAGTAACAAACCCTACTAGTATCCATGAGGACTCGGGTTCAATCCCTGGCCTGACTCAGTGGGTTAAGGATACAGCGTTGCTGTGAGCTGTGGTATAGGTCACAGACAAGCTCAGATCCCAAGTTGCTATGGCTATGGTGCAGGCCAGCAGCTATAGCTCGTTTGACCCCTACCTTGGGAACTTCCATATGCCACCGGTGCAGCCCTAAAATACCAAAAAAAAAAAAAAAAATCAAGTGTTATCTTAGCTACTGCATAAAAATTTTCAACTGACCCTATTCTTATAAATACTAAATATTGAGGCTTTAAAACTTTTTTTCTGATTCATGAAATTTTAAGAGTAAATTCAACTGGTGGTGTTCTGAGCACATTTTTAGCAGTTGAATCCAAAAATGTTTTTTAAAATTAATGTGGAACATGTGTGGTTTACGTGGATGTTGGGGCTCAGTCAGCACCCCAGTAGCCTCTTCTTGCAACCCTCTCCCTTGCAGAGTTTTAACAACACAGAACTGGAGAAAACTATACTCTTCTCCTATTCTACTGTATTTTTGTCCTGTTTTAGGGTTTCCCACCCCCCAACAGATAGGCAATTCTCTTGTCTGTTTCTTGACAACTAATCTTTCAGGTGGTTTTAGGCAGTCATTTCTGTGTTACATTAATAAGGTTAAATGGAAATCAATAACTTGATATATGGAGTTCCCGTTGTGGCTCAGTGGTTAACAAATCCGACTAGGAACCATGAGGTTGAGGGTTTGATCCCTGGCATCGCTAAGTGGGTTAAGGATCCGGCGTTGCCGTGAGCTGTGGTGTAGGTCGCAGACGTGGCTCGGATCCCGCGTTGCTGTGGCCGTGGTATAGGCCGGCGGCTACAGCTCCCGTTAGACCCCTAGCCTGGGAACCTCCGTATGCCGCGAGTGTGGCCCTAGAAAAGGCAAAAAGACAAAAAAAAAAAAAAAAACTTGATATAATAGAGGAATAGTCTGTAACCACAGAAAATCTGAATCTTTTTTCACTTGGCCAGGCTTCTAAACCAGCCTAAGCTTCTTGTTGCCTTAATGCTATAGTGAGAGAGTAAACTTTTTGTTCATGTGGTGAAATTAAGAAGCTTTGGTTTATTTCTTTTCAACAGGGAACAGAGTTCAGAGGCTGCAGAAACTGGAGTTAGTGAAAATGAAGAGAACCCGGTGAGAATTATTTCTGTAACACCCGTAAAGAATATTGACCCAGTAAAGAACAAGGTAAGTTTTAAAATTTAACAAGTGCATTTCTCTCATGGAAATTCTTAGTACAATTGAAGTTGATAGGACTAAGAAACCAAAGTCGACACATTAATGTGTATACTACATACTACACGTGTTTATCTCCAAAAATGATTCCGTGTCCACTCTCTCCACTAACCAGAGTTTATATGGTCACCCATAATGGTATCTTCCCATACTACTTCCCCAAATACCTTGAAAAAATAGGATTTTTTTTTTTTTTTTTTTTTTTTGCTTTTTAGAGCTATACCCGCAGCATATGGAAGTTCCCAGGCCAGGGGGTCGAATCAGAGCTATAGCTGCCGGCCTTTGACCTATACCACAGCTCACAGCATCTCCAGATCCTTAACCCACTGAGCGGGGCCAGGGATCGAACCCGCATACTCATGGACCTAGTCAGGTTCGTTAGCCGCTAGGCCACGAAGGGAACTCCAGAACTGAGAGTTTTTAAGATTGTGTTTTCAAAACTTAACTCCTACCAGGGATGGAAATTCTGTTAGTATTGTGTTTTGTTTTTGTTTTTTTAATTTAAATTTACAAGCTAATGTTTTAAAATATGTTTGACTTTTTATTTAACAGGTGCATTCTTTGATGTTGTCCCTTTTAACAATGGCACCCAATACTCTTAATGATTTAGGGAGAGGATGGAAAGGAGTGTAACACTGGTAAGAGTAGGAATACCATAAGAATACTATTATTTCTTTTCCCATAGAATCATATTCTTGACAAAAAAAGAAAAAAGAATCATATTCTTGACATATTTATCTTTGTACAACCTCCCATATATTTATGGTATTTATCAGATGTTTTAGGCACATAAAACAGGACTATACAGTCCACAGTGCTGAACTTTTCCTGTCTGAACTCAAGGATACATTTTCAAATCAGTCTCTCAGCAAAAAAAAAAAAAACTCACCATCAAACTCTTGCTGTTTGCTCTCTGAACTTTTTAGTATGTCAGTAAATTGAGGTAACAGGAAACCTCTCACTGTCAAAACTCTGGAATTCAAGAACCAACAGATTTGAATATTGTTAGATTTCTATATAGAATTAAACATTTGACATAAACATACTTAGATGCAGAAATGCATATTTTCTCAGACAGTTAAATATACTTATGGCATGGTACAGGGAGGGAGTTCCCTGATGGCCTAGCAGTTCAGTATCTGGCATTGTCACTGCTGTGGCTCAGGTTCGGTCCCATGCCATGGGCAGGGCCCAAAACAGATACACACACAGAGGTGTTTCAGGGATACAGATGTTTATCTACGACATATAACTATCTGTAACCTTTCCAGCTTCTGCTGGAAAATTGTATAGAAATTGGACATTTAAGTTCTAATTCCTGAGAGGCCAAAATGTTACTTTTATTGATCTGTAATATTGTATTGTGCCAACCCCTTATTTTTATTTTCTCATGCCTCCAAAGAATGTTATAACAGAGTCACTGTAGAAGAAACAAGGGTTGTATTTTGGTTTAAAAAAAAAAAAAATCCTGTTAGCTTCCAAGTCAGGTCTCCCATAAGTTGATACAATCATTTCTTTCCAGGGTCTGGTCCCCAGTTTTGCAAGCTCAGAACACTTGTCTTGTCTTACTGGTATACTAAAAGCAGATAAAAGTCTATGGGAGTATTCCTTGCTAACTATTTTCTCAAAGAAATTGATGTGTAAACTAATATAGTATTATATAAAGATTACCCAGCAAACTGGATATGCATATTTATAAATTAGAGCATTTTCTCCTATTATTTACTGTAAGGGAAATCAAACTAATACGAAGGATGAACAAGGAAGGTGGTTAAAAAGACATGTACATTCCATGGATGCAAGCAAGCAATACTGCTAGTTGTCCTTCAGGAGTCTTCTTTTTCTTTGTACTTGTAGCCGGCAACTGATTTCCTCTTCATTTGGCTTTTGCATGAGCTCTTTTATACATAGGTACTTGTATATAATCATAAATATTACGCATGATGAATTTTTTTGCTTTTTTTTTTCCATTTTCAAAGCCACGCCTATGGCATATGGTATTTCCCAGGCTTAGGGGTCTAATCAGAGCCACAGCTGCTGGCCTATACCACAGCCACAGCAACATGGGATCCGAGCCACGTCTGCGACCTACACCACAGCTCACGGCAACACTGAATCCCCAACACACTGAGTGAAGCCAGGGATCGAACCCACATCCTTATGGATACTAGTTGGATTTGTTTCCACTGAGCCGCGCAGTGGGAACTTCCTCTGCATGATTTTTTTTTTTTTTTTTTTTGCCTTTTGTCATTTTATGGCCGCGGGTTTATGGCCGCACCCGCGGCATGTGGAGGTTCCCAGGCTAGGGGTCTGATTGGAGCTGTGGCCACTGGCCTGCGCCGCAGCCACAGCAACGCAGGATCCGAGCCGCGTCTGCAACCTACACCACAGCGCACGGCAACGCCGGACCGTTAACCCACTGAGCAAGGGCAGGGATCGAACCCGCAACCTCATGGTTCCTAGTCGGATTCGTTAACCACTGCGCCACGACGGGAACTCCCTCCTCTGCATGATTTTTAATAGTCTTTTTTTTCCCCCTTTTAAACAGCCTTATCTGTGTGTTTGCTTTTTTCTCTACGATGTTATTTTCATGTATGTATACATAAAAATATTTCCTTTCTCCCTTTTTTGCCACTGCAAACAATGTTGCTTTAAATTTTCTTTCTTTCTTTTTGGCTGCTCCTGTGGCATGTGGAAGTTCCTGGCCCAGGTATCCAACCCATACGTAACAGTGACCCAGGCTGCTACAGCAGCACGCTGGATCCTTAACCTGCTGCGCCACAGAGGAATTCCTAAACCCTCTTTACAAACACATTTACTGGTGATTTTACTTCTGGGGGCTAAGTACTAGTAGTGGGATTGCTGGGTCAAAGAGTAAATGTATTAGAGATTTTACATTTTCCCACATTACTTTCTTAAAAAATTAGAATACTTGACATTTCTACCAGCAGGGTACTTTTTTCTCTACATACCCACAATAGGTTTTACCTTTCTTTTGAATTTTTTTTCAGTTTAAAGTATCAAAACTAAGTTCCTGCTGTGGCACAGTGGGTTAAGACTCTGACTGTAGCAGCTCGGTCGCTGCTCAGCACAATGGGTTAAAGGATCCAGCTTTGCCACAGCTGTGGCTCAAATTCAATCCCTGGCCCAGGAACTTCCGTATGCCACAGGTGCGACCGTAAATTTTAATTTTTTTAAAAAACGATTGAAACTAATGCCCAACTATTTTAATTTTTATTTCTCTGACTACCAGTATTTTGGCTGACCACCTGGATGTGCTCGTGTGTGAATTACGTGTTAATATTTGCCCATTTTAATTTTTTTAAGTTTATTTTTTTATTAAAGCATAATTGATATACTTTGTGCCAGCTTCTACAGTTATATACATACATACATACGTTTTTTCATATTCTTTTCCATCATGGTCACAAGAGATTGGATATAGTTGCCTGTGCTATACAGTAGGTCCTTTTTGCATTTCTAAATGTAGTAGTTTCTATCTACTAACCCCAAATTCCCAGTCCATCCCAAGCCCCCCTCCCCCTCCTCCACCATGGCAACCACAGGTCTGTTCTCTGGGTCTGTGAGTCTGTTTCTGTTTTGTAGATAGGTTCATTTGTACAATATTTTAGGTTCCACATATAAGTGATATCATATGGTATTTGTCTTACTCTTTCTGATTTACTTCAGTTAGTACAATAATCTCTAGTTGCATGCATATTGCTGCAAATGGCATTTCATTCTTTTTAATGGCTGAGTGGTATTCCATTGTGTATATGTACTGTATCTTCTTACTCTGTTCATCTGCAGATGAACATTTAGGTTGTTTCCATGTCTTGGCTGTTGTGAATAGTGCTGCAATGAACTAGGGGTGCATGTGTCTTTCTGAATCGTGGCTTTGTCAAGATACATGCCCAGAAATGGGATTGCTGGATCATATGGTAGTTCTGTATCTTATGACAGTTTTCTGGGGAACCTCCTTAACTGTTTTTCATAGTGTACCAATTTACATTCTTACCAACAGTCTAGAAGGATTCCCTTTTTCTCTACACCCTCTCCAGCATTTGTTGTTTGTAGACTAATGACAGCCATTCTGACTGTGTGAAGTGGTACCTCACTGTAGTTTTGATTTACATTTCTCTAATAATTAGTGATGTTGAGCATTTTTTCATGTGCCTGCTGGCCATCTGTATGTCTTTGGAGAAATGTCTGTTTAGGTCCTCTGCCCATTTTTTAATTGGGTTGTTTATTTTTGTTGCTGAGTTGTGTGAGTTTTGGAGATTAAGCCTTTGCTAGTTGCATCTTTTGCAACTATTTTCTCCCATTCCATAGGATGTCTTTTTTTTTTTTTTTTTAATCGTTTCCTTTGCTGTGCAAAAGCTTATAAGTTTGGTTAGGTCCCATTTGTTTATATTTATTTCTATTGCCTTGGGAGACTGACTTAATAAAACATTTGTTAGAGTTCCTGTTGTGGCTCAGCAGAAGTGAATCTGACTAGCATCCATGAGGCCACAGGTTCAATCCCTGTCCTTGCTCAGTGGGTTAAGGATCTGGCATTGCCGTGAGCTGTGGTGTAGGTCACAGACACCGCTTGGACCTTGTGTTGCTGTGGCTGTGGTGTAGACTGGCAGCTGCAGTTCTAATTCAACCCCTAGCCTGGAAATATCCATGTGCTGCAGATGCAGCTGTAAAAAGACACAAAAAGAATTTTGTGTGTGTGTATTTTTGCAGTATCAAATGAGATTTTTCACTTTGTTTATTTGGGTTCTCTCCCCATTTTTAAATTAGCTTTTACTTATCTAAACCAGCTTCTGATTCTATAGTAGTTTTATGTTCCTGGCAACTTTCTTGCTCCCTTCCAATCTAGTCCCCAAATATAGAAGCCAAGTTGATCGTTTTAAAATATAATCTGGATTATATTTGTCCTCTATTTAAAAGTTCTTTAGTGATTTTTATTAGAATAAAATCAAATTTCTTAAATGTCTCATAAGGCCTTAATGATCTGGCCCATGCCTGCTTCTACTTTATGCCACTCTCCTATCATTCAAGGTTCCTAAAATCTTCCACGCTCTTTCCTCAGGTATTTTATGCTGCCTCTTCCCCATCTGTGTAGAATATTTCACTTTTCATGTGCCATATTCTACTTTGGTATTGTTTAATTAGTATTCCCCAAAAGAACCAATAAGAAATTGGTGTTTCCTCTGATTTTTTTTTTTTTTCTGAATGCCGTTTTTCTTTAATCTCATTAGCATTTAGGGTAATCTGTATTTACATGTTTGTTTTTAAAAATAAGTCATTATGCTAATCTCTTTGAGGACAGAAACAGTATTAGTTTTATTGTACAATCTGTTCCCAGCAGCCACTGCACCTAGTAGGTATTCACTTGAGTGAATGGCTTCTATTTCAGGTTTAACAACAGTCATTTTTGTTTGCTTTTTTTCTTTTTCTTTTTCAGGTGCTTCCATGGCATATGGAAGTTCCTAAGCCAGCGATTGAATCTGAGCCGCAGCTGTGACCTATGCCACAGCTGCAGCAATGCCAGATCCTTAACCCACTGTAAGGGCCAAGGATTGAACCCATGCCACCGCAGATACAGTGTTGGATCCATAAGCTTCTGTGCCAGTCGTTTTTACTCACCCATGTTTTGCCCAGGAATCACTGTCTTTCTCCAGAGTTACTTTTGCATATTTCTTCTCTGATCCATTGTGTGTTGTTTTACTTTTTAATTCCTGTGGATCACCTTATTCTTGTTCCTTCGTCTATTAGGTAGTCTCTTAAGATAAGGATTAATGTTAAAGTAAACCCTAAAAAAGAAAATAATAAAGTAAACCCTAACATGAAACACTGATTTGTGTATTTTTTAATCTAAGTTACTACCTTCATGAATTTTCATTTACGTAAATTTTCTTGAAACATGAATTTTATTTTTATTTTATTTATTTTTTTTTTTTTGTGGCATGCGGAGGTTCCCAGGCTAGGGGTCTAATAGGAGCTGCAGCTGCTGGCCACAGCCACAGCAACGTGGGATCCTAGCCACGCCTGCATCCTACACCACAGCAACCCCGGATCCTTAACCCACTGATCGAGGCCAGGGATCGAACCCTCAACCTCATGGTTCCTAGTCGGATTCGTTAACTGCTGCGCTACAACGGGAACTCCTACTTTGAACATTTTAGATGACCATATATATATATATATATATATATATATATATACATATATATATATATATAAAAAAGAAGTAGAAGGTTATTGATTGATATAGTAAGAAAAGTTTGAATGAATGGAGCAAGGTATTAAGAACTTCATGTCACAGAACTACTACAATTATTTTATTTAGATGCATCATAGTGAAAACTTCCTCCCCTCTTTTGAAAAGTGATACATTAAATGCATAGAATCAGTAAAAAGGACCTTTTCATTTATAATGAGTATGCAAGCAAAACTGAGTAGGTTTTCTCTTATAATATATACTGCCTATACATTTTAATGAGCATTTATTGAATATACTATATATGCCAAGCACTTGGTGGGCACCATGTTTAGCCCTTACCCTCAAGGAATTTAAATTCTTCATAGTATGAAAGCATTTAACTTGATGTCCTGGGATCACAGTCCTTTAAATACCTTGAAAATGCTTCTTTCTAGTACAGATGAGTGATATTTAAGGAATTTATGTTCATAGAATTATTTTTTGCTCTTTTAGGAGATTAATTCTGATCAGGCTGCCCAGGGCAACATCAGCAGTGACCGAGGAAAAAAAAGAACAGTAACAGCAGCTGGTGCAGAGAATATCCAACAAAAAACAGATGAGAAAGTAGATGAATCAGGACCACCTGCCCCTTCAAAACCCAGGAGAGGACGTCGACCCAAGTCTGAATCTCAGGGCAATGCAACCAAAAATGATGATATAAATAAACCTCTTAGCAAGGGAAGAAAGAGAGCTGCAGTGAGTCAGGAAAGCCCTGGAGGTTTGGAAACAGGTAATGCCAAAGCACCCAAACTGCAAGACGTAGCCAAAAAGGCAGCACCAGCAGAGAGACAAATTGATCTCCAAAGGTAACATACACCATTCTTTCTGAACTTTGAATTTAGACATTTTTATTCCTAGTTGCCAGTGACCCCCAAATACCTAGGCGTTTGGGAGTGAAAACTGCCCTTAATTTTCCTGAGTAAGTTATGGTGGTTTTTGTTTTTCTCATAACCTTCAATACAATTTGAAGCGAGGTCTCCTCTTTTTCTTTGGTTAATTTTTAATTAGGATATGGTATCTTGATATTTCTGTTTATCGGCAAGGATACTATTTTTGCTTGGTGTACATTACATAATTCCATGGGATTTACTAAATGCGAAGACTACCTTTTGGGTACAGAGCTCCCAGAATGGAGAAGATAGACATCACGAAACATGAAAAAGTATATGCTGCTCTTTAGTTCCACTTTTACTGTTAGTTTTAATATAAGTCAATAGCTTATCTCCCTTCAACCCTCCCCAATGGGAATAACCTCACAGCTGCTTATTTTTGACCATGTTTGGGCTGGGATTTCAGCTTTTCCACACTGTAACAGTGGTATCCCAACCGGAGACTAGAAGTGGGCACCTTCCATTCTTGGCCTACAGGTAGAACTTAGCCCCACCTCCCCCCTTCTTTTTCCTTGTAGAAAATACCTGATTCATCTCCCCCCGAATTATATATATGTAAGATTCTGAGTTCCTTCTGGAAAAGAGCCAGCTCTGATCATGTAAGGATGCCCCCACTATTCTGCCTCAGTATTTTTATAAAGTAGTATTATTGCTAAGGCACCTGTGTTTGTAAGTACATTTTTTTTTTAATTACCATTTATGAAATCCTGATTCCATTGGGGCTATTGAATTGTTTTGTTTTATTTTAAATGTGTGGGTACCTTTTACAACATTTCATGGCAGCTGATCTAGGCCCAAACCTGACTAGGTAATGAGTATTACTTCTACTTACTCCCTTCTATTTTTATGAACTAATAGTAAGGAAAACCAGTGTTGAAGGTAAATTTATTATTTTTCTCCTCGAACCTGGGCCTTTGATGTGGAACGGCATATTTAACCTTGGTCACCTTTTCTTCATCAGTAAGACAGTATGATAAGACCGTCCTTAAAGGACTGTTCTAAGAATTAAAAGGATCGTTAAATATAAAGCACTCAACAAAATGCCTTGCACAGAATACTTAGTATTGTTCTAACTACTGTTTTGAATTCTAGTTGCTGTACCCCTTAATATACTTTTGATATATAAAAGCTGAACAGCTTCATTGGAGATTACCAGAATTCTCTAAAGGGCCTCTAGAATTCTAGCCATTCCTCACCTACATAAAACAGTACTAATTGTCACCCTAGGCCACCTGACCTTCTCTCTCATGAGCTGTCCTTTTGCCATCTAACAAAAATATCCAGGCACTTACTTAGACCCTGAAAATGTTTTCAGTAGCAATCAGACTTTGTCTCTGAAATTGGGCATTATAAAACCCATTGCTGTGCTTTTAGTTAAACTATATACCCCAAAAGCATTGAACAATTGAACAAAAATGGCTTACATGCCACAGACTGTTTTTGATTAAAAATGGCTTTGGGCCATCTTAAAAATTTCTGGGCACCCTGAGTGAGGCAAGTGGAGTTCCTGGGCCAGGAATCAAATGCAAGCCACAGTTGCCCTACGCTGCAGCTGTGGCAACCCCTGATCCTTAACCCACTGTGGCCAGCCAGGGATCAAACCTATGTGCTCTGGAGACAACACTGATCCCATTGCCCTACAGGGGAACTTAAAAATCTTAAAACATCTCTTTTAGGGGTGAAAAGACATCTTAGAAGTCTTAAGTATACCATTTAGTAGAGCAGTGGGCAGTGTGTTACCCAAAATACAGAATTCTGATGGGTTTATATTCTCAGTGAAGTTAGGTGGTTAAATTAGTACATTGTACTTCAAAGGAATAGATCAAACATTTTGCACACATATTTCAGGAATTTCTGATTGAACTGTTGGCTGCTAAATTCATGGCTAACAAAACATAGAAGTACATTCTAAAACTTTCTCCCAAGCTTCTTTTTGTCTTCTTCATTCCTTTCTGAATCTAATATACAACTGTGCCTTAAATTCTAGCATTATGACTTTGGCCTTGAAACCTAACTTACTCTACAAACTATATTGCTCATGGTATCCTCTTGCCTAGAACTGAATGCATTACAAGCACATCAGTATTGCTCCTTGTACCTTTCATTTGTTTTTCTAACAAATATTCACGGATTAGAGTGTCAACATTGGGCTAGGTGTTAGCAATACTAACAATACTTTAGTATTGTTAGCAATACTAAAGTATCCAAAATGGTAGGTTCTTGCCCTCAGAGGACATACTTTTCCAACTTGTCAGTTCCAGAAGAGAGCAGAAAACTTTTACTTTCCATGTATTGATTGAAACAAAAGTATAAGATTTTCAGAGGAGGGGTAGGTATGGCATGTGAAAGTTCCCGGGCTAGAAATCAGACCCGCAACAACCTGAGCCAGTGCAGTAGCAATACTGGATCGTTAACCCACTGCAGCACAAGGGAACTACCAAGTACTGTTTTTTAAATTACTGCATAATACAGTGTAATTTTGACACATGCTTAATATGGATAAACCTTAAGGACATTATACTAAGTGAAATAAGCCAGTCACAAAAGGATAAATCGTATATGATTCTAGTTATATGAGATACTAGAGTAGTCATATTAAATTCACAGGGACAGTACAAGGTGGTTTCTAGTGGTAGGGTAGGAGGAAATAGGTGTTAACTATTTAATGGTTACAGGTGTTACTATTTAATGGTTACTGAACTGTGTACATAAGTGTTAAAACGCTAAATTTTATGTATATTTTATTACATTTTAAAACTTGATTAAAAAAAAAAAAGGAGTTCCAGTGGTGGTGCAGCAGTAACAAACCTGACTAGTATCCATGAGGACACAGTTTGATCCCTGGCCCTACTCAATGGGTTAAGGATCCAGCATTTCCACAAGCTAAGGTGTAGGTCACAGATGCAGCTTGGATCCCGCATTGCTGTGGCTGTGGTGTAGGCAGGCAGCTGCAGCTCCAATTCAACCCCTAGCCTGGGAACTTCCATATGCTGTGGGTACTGCCTCTAAAAAAAAAAACTGGTAAAAAAAGAATTGTAGTTCCTATAGTGGCTCAGCAATAACAAACCTGACTAGGATCCATGAGAACTCGGTTTCAGTCTCTGGCCTTGCTCAGTGGGTTAAGGATTCGGTATTGCCATGAGCTATGGTGTATGTTGCACATGCAGCTCAGATCCAGAGTGGCTATGGCTGTGGCGTAGGCCTGCAGCTACAGCTCTGATTCAAACCCTAGCCTGGGAATTTCCCTGTGCTGCAGGTGCAGCCCTAAAAATAAAAAAAGGAAAAAAAAATCGCTACATCAGGGTAATAAAAGCTAATGTTAATATAGTGCCTTTTATGAGCCAGGCTCAATTCTAAGCCCTTTGTTAAGCCATTAAATACTTAAAATATCATTGTCCCCATTTTATAAAGAGGAAATTCAGGAATGGAGCTTTTGGTCCATTTATTTACATAAATAGTGGAGACAGGATTAAAACCAGGCAACATCACTCTGCAGTCTGTAACCATCATACTGTATTGTACTTTTAAAGTAAAATTAAGTCTTAATTCTATAGGTACTCTGCATGCACATGAAAATAGTTGATCAGAAGATGCTTGGAAAATACTTATTTGTGTATTTTATTTTTTTCATATTTTTTATTAAAGTATAGTTGCAGTGTTGTGCCGATTTCTGCTGTATAGCAGAGTGACCCAGTCACACACACACACATATATATACTTTTTTTTCTGCAAATTACCTTCCATCATGTTCTGTCCCAAGAGACTGAATATAGTTCCCTGTGCTATACAGTGGGACCTTGTTGTTTATCCATTCTAAATATAATAGTTTGCATGAATTAGTGCCAAGCTCCCAGTCCATCCTACTCCCTCCTCTCTACCCCTTGGCAACCACAAGTCAGTTCTCTATGTCTGTTTCTGTTTTGTGCCATATTTTAGATTCCTCATATAAGTGATATCATATGGTATTTGTCTCTTTCTGACTTTGTTTGATAATCTCTGGTTGGATCCACATTGCTGCACATGGCATGATTTTGTGTTGTTTTGTGGCTGAGTAGTATTCCATTGTGTATATGTACCACATCTTTTTTTTAACTCAATAAATTTTATTGTATTTATAGTTGCGCAACGATCAATATACCACAGCTTTTTTTTTTTCATATTAACAATGAATTTTATTTCAATTATAGGTGTACAAAGATCATAAGTCAATACGATAGATTTTGTGTCCCAAACCCACAGTGCATCCCCCCACCCCCCAGATTGTCTTATTTGAAAAACCAAGGATTTCCAAAATCTGTGAGTCATTGTCTGTTCTTCAAAGATGTTCATTGTGTCTCTTTAGTTTCCACATGTAAGCGGTAGCATTGGGTGCTGCTGTCTAATTGTCTGACTGGTTCCACTTCGTATGATAATTTCTAGGTTCATCCATGTTGCTATAAATGTTATTCCGTTCCTTTTAA